>CAKXYN010000064.1:4331250-4950000 GCA_935064755.1 Tragelaphus eurycerus
AGTGAGCTCTGCTTCTGTGCTAAACCTCTGTTAGCCCAGGTTTCAGGGGCCTTTCGGGACATGGGCCCCATCCTCACCTGGGCTGGGACGGGGGTCACCTATAGCTTGACTCTGACCTCATGGCTCCCAGCTTTTCCTGAGCTCACAGCCCCGGCCCTCCCTCCACTCCCACTCCCCAGCCCTGCCCCTCTCTCCCAACCCTGTACCAGCTGAGGGCACCTTCTACTTGCTCTGCTCTCTAACCTCTCTACCCTTGGGGAGACACTGGCACCCCAAAAGAGGGGAGCCCAGGAACTGCACATACAACACTTGTGGCCCACGTGTTGTACACACCAAGGGGAACCACCTCACTTTAGGAAGGCTCCATCCTGCCCTTCTTTGCTAAAAAGAGCCAGTGGGATTTCATCCAGTCTGCTGTGGAAGGGGCAGGCAGGAACTGTAGTAGTGTCTCTGCAGTCCTGAAGAAACACTTGATTCACTTCTCCATTTTTTTCTAAAGTGGGCATCCCATTCATGGAAAAAAGGAGACAAACCTTTATCGAGCTGCTCCTATGAGCATTGCTGCTGCTAAGTCGCTTCAGCTGTGTCCAACTCTGTGCGACCCCATAGACAGCAGCCCCCAGGCTTCTCTGTCTACAGGATTCTCCAGGCAAGAATACTGGAGTGGGTTGCCATTTCCTTCTCCACCTATGAGCATTAGGCACTTCATATATATGTCATGCCGCTGAATCCTCACCAAAGCCCTGAAAGGTCAATTATTAGTACTCCCACACTATAAATGGGAGCAAAGGGAGCACCGGATGAATGAAGTGACGCTGAAGTCGGCCAGCTGGAAGAGGTTACCTACACTGCAAAAGCAGATGTAACGTGAAAGCAAAATGCAGACATGCTCTTAAAGAGAAGTGCATTGTCGCCAGAGAGCAGAACTCAGAAGGGCCCTGGGCTTCAAGTTCACGACCGTGATGACGGCTCTTCTTCAGGAAAGGTGCAGCTGTCCCCTCACTGTGGGAGGGGCCGTCCCTCCCTGTGTAAGACTGTCTAGCACCGTTACAGGATGTCAGTACCAAGTACCACACAAACAGTGTCACCCCACCTCTGTGACAACACCCTACCTTTCCCCAGTGCCTCCAGAGGACAGTACAAGAGCTCCTCCTCTTGAAAACCACTCCAGGAAAAATGAAAAGGACACAGAGAGAGGGATTCTGAGTTGACTGCTGTTCAGGTATCCAAACCTGTATGTTTTTAAGGAGATCTTCCTTACAATCATTCGACTGACACTGACCTTCTCCATCTCCGTGGACACTGAGCTGTCACTGTAAATTAACCATCATTATGTAGGCTTTTGGGGGTGAGTCCACTGAGAGGAAATGCTAATCGTGTCCCAACAATGGGAGCTCCAGGGTATGAGGGGAAGGACCTCAGACAGCTGTCCCATGTCACTGCCACAACCACACCACATTAACTTAACACAAGCCCAGAATTTAAGATGTCTCCCAACGTGTGTCAGTTCATTAAGGTCATGGTCCCTAGGCCCAACACCTGAGCACCCTAAAAGCAGGGTGTTGTCAGTGGGAAAATTACATTTGGACATAAGTCAATTCTTCTTTTCCAAGTGATTGTGAACATATCTTGTGATAACCAGTTAGGTGATGCAGATTATTTCCACTACCTAGATTAAAAAAAAAAAAAAAAATTTAAAGACCATAAGATTTGCCTGAGCTTATTCAAATCATTACTTTCAGAGCCAAATTTATATGATACCACCACAGTCTCAGAGAATAATCAATTGGAAAAAATATTAACTAGGATCAAATACTACCTTGTGGCTTTTTTTCACTGACTCAACTTATGAAACAACAAAACATTTGTATATATACTACAGGTCTAACCTCTGCTTTCTAGAATTCATTTCCTGTCTTGTATCATTGCCTTGATGTTTACTAATTTAATACTTTCCCCTATTCAACTTTAGATAGGTCATTTACCCTCTCCTGGCCTCAGTCTTCCCATCTATTAAAACATGCACACACACAAAAACCACAGCAGCTAAGTTTAAAGTTTATCTCTGAGACTTCTCTGGTGGTCCAGTGGTTAAGACTGCAGGGGACATGGATTCAATTCGCAGCTGAGGAACTAAATCCCACATGATACAGAGGCACAGACAAAAAAAAAAAAAAGATTATATTCTTTCTGAATTCTAAAATTCCTGTCTCAAGATCAAATATAACCTGTCATCTTAATGTTCTCAACAAAACACTTATCATTTTTAACATTAACTCTTTCTAGGTCTTTAAACTCAATCTTGCCATTCCATGTAGGTTCAAATATTTATGCAAAATGTAATGTTAATTTCATCCTTAATGTATTGTCATTATTTTGTAATTTACGGTTCTCATTGTCTTAGTAAATGCACAGAGAAGCTACTCATGGAGACTGGTTTGAAGTCCCAGAAGTAATTAGGTTAACTTATCATGATAATAATCATGATTCATTTTTTCCCATTATCAAAGTTTTTAAGAAGTTGGTTAAATGACTTTGAATACGTGATAGTTAAGGGTAATAAAGGAAGACTGATGATAGCAAAGTTTGATAGAATCACAAAATTCTACTGAATTGGCAGAGAGTAAAGAATCTGACTGCAATGCAGGAGACCTAGGTTCGATCCCTAGTTCAGGAAGATCCCTTGGAGAAGGAAATGGCTACCCACTCCAGTATTCTTGCCTAGAGAATTCCATGGTCAGAGGAGACTGGTGGGCTACAGTCCATGAGGCCCACAGGAGTTGGACACGAATGAGCAATTGCCACTTGCACTTTTCAACCCCTAGAAAGTAAAACCTAGTATATGAAATCAACTGATCTACATTAATTAAACACGTTTCACAAACAAAACCATTAGGTACCTGCCTCAGTTCAGTTCAGTCGCTCAGTTGTGTCTGACTCTTTGCAACCCCATGGACTGCAGTGCGCCAGGCCTCCCTGTCCATCACCAACTCCCAGAGTTTTCTCAAACTCACGTCCATTGAGTTGGTGATGCCATCCAACCATTTCATCCTCTGTCGTCCCCTTCTCCTCCTGCCTTCAATCTTTCCCAGCATCAGGGTCTTTTCCAGTGAGTCAGTTCTTTGCATCAGGTGGCCAAAGTATTGGCGTTTCAGCTTCAACATCAGTCCTTCCATGTTTTTATTCCTAAAAAGGTAAAGCATTGCCATAACCCCAGGGCCTTGGCCTTCCCCTGACAACTATTTAACATCTGGAGAGTGTGTCACAACTTTGTGTGACTATTTGATTAATCCTCAGAGCAACCCTGTTAAATTTGCACTGTGACTTTCAAGTTGCAAATGAATGAGCAGTTTCTGAGAGGTGAGATGAAATGTAAAATGCTCCACTCACTCAAATCCAGACTCTCGTTCCTTTCTGCTCCGTTCAAAGACCACAGCCCTGTAACTGGTCCAGCCTAGGTCCCCCATTAGTGCAGGTATGAACAACTGATTGACCAGACATGAAATCTTGACCCATGTAAAAACAGCAAACATTAGATCTTCAGTGACTAATCATGAGTTGCCATGTTTACTTCATTTGTTCTTTCCTTCATTCAGCTAGAAAAAGTTTAGAATATCAACCATGTGCCGGGTTCCTTCCTATACGTAAGTGATACAAGTTAGTTCAATTGATTTATTCATTCAGTCATTCAGGCAGTCATTCATTTAAAACAATGAATGACTCTGGGAATATAAAATGAAAAAAATGACTCTGGAAATATAAAATGAAAAAACAAAAGGTCCTTGCTAGGAGTTTGCAGTTTTTATAACAGCTGCTTCCACAGTCATCAGTTTACTGTGTGTAATGAGTTGGCATTCAAATGTTTTATTGAGAAGTACGTGGCTCCAGGGAGCACCTTCTTCATGAACTTACTTCCTTAGTATATAGTCATGATGATGCAAGGATGCTCAGATCATTCTGTTCAAACTTACTGAGATGTTTTCTATTTTCCCTCGGTTAAATCTGAGCATTCAAGAAGCAATCTTCACACTAAAGAACTCTAATTTCATTTGGGAACACAGTGTTGAAAGTGAAGCAACATCATTTCAGGCTACTTGTCTAAAATGCTGTCATTAACTGTCAAGAAGCAATTTTAGAGAAGTTTTTTAAAGGGAAAGAAAGGAATCTGTAAAAATGTTATCAAGTTTCAATAGACTTTAGAGCAGAAATTTTTAAGTTGGTTGAGATTAAAACCTTGCTGGATCTTTCTGACAACTATTTACCTAAAATGTGTCAAAAACTGACTGATTGCCACAGTATAATTTACATTTGGACTTTTATTATACTCTGCAGTTGAAGATTTTAAAGTAAGTTTCATTTGTCATAGAACTGCTAAGTGAGAGACACATAAAAAATTAATTTTTAACCTTTCTTAGGGCGCACAATTAACAGCGCCCTCGCCTTCCCGCGACTGGCGCACAATTAAGAGCGCCAGGCCGGCTGCGTCGCGCACTAAGAGCGCGGCCGAGAGGCGCTACCCCACGACCGAGGAAGGACGGCGGTGAGGGCCAGCGCACTAAGCACGGCAGAGAAGAGCTACCCCACGACCGAGGTCAGGAAGGGCGGCGGTGAGGAGAGACCCCTCATCCAAGGTAAGGTGCGATGGCTGTGCTTCGCTGGCCGGGAGCAGCTGGAAACAGCCGGGACGAGATACCCAACGCCCAAGGTAAGAGAAACCCACATAAGACAGTAGGTCTTGAAAGAGGGCAAATACACTAAAACCATTCTCACAGAAAACTAGTCAATCTAATCACACAAGGACCACACCCTTGTCTAACTCAATGAAATTAAGCCATGCCCGAGGGGCAACCTGGGATGGGTGGGTCATGGTGGAGAGAGATGACAGGGTGTGGTCCGCTGGAGAAGGGAATGGCAAACCACTTCAGTATTCTTGCCTTGAGAACCCCATGAACAGTATGAAAAGACAAAATGATAGGATATTGAAAGAGAAACTCCCCAGGTCAGTAGAGGCCCAATATGCTACTGGAGATCAGTGGAGAAATAGCTCCAGAAAGAATGAAGGGATGGAGCCAAAACAAAAAGAATACCCAGCTGTGGATGTGTCTGGTGATAGAAGCAAAGTCCGATGCTGTAAAGAGCAATACTGCATAGGAACCTGGAATGTCAGGTCCATGAATCAAGGCAAATTGGAAGTGGTCAAACAAGAGATGGCAAGAGTGAATGTTGACATTCTAGGAATTAGCGAACTAAAATGGACTGGAATGGGTGAATTTAACTCAGATGACCATTATATACTTGGATGCAATCTCAAAAATGACAGAATGATCTCTGTTCGTTTCCAAGGCAAACCATTCAATGTCACAGTAACCCAAATCTATGCCCCAACCAGTAACGCCGAAGAAGCTGAAGTTGAACGGTTCTATGAAGACCTACAAGACCTTTTAGAACTAACACCCAAAAAAGATGTACTTTTCATTATAGGGAACTGGAATGCAAAAGTAGGAAGTCAAGAAACACCTGGAGTAACAGGCAAATTTGGCCTTGGAACACGGAATGAAGCAGGGCAAAGACTAACAGAGTTTTGCCAAGAAAATGCACTGGTCATAGCAAATACCCTCTTCCAACAACACAAGAGAAGACTCTATACATGGACATCACCAGATGGTCAACACCGAAATCAGATCGATTATATTCTTTGCAGCCAAAGATGGAGAAGCTCTATACAATCAGCAAAAACAAGACCAGGAGCTGACTGTGGCTCAGACCATGAACTCCTTATTGCCAAATTCAGACTGAAATTGAAGAAAGTAGGGAAAACTACTAGACCATTCAGGTATGACCTAAATCAAATCCCTTATGATTATACAGTGGAAGTGAGAAATAGATTTAAGGGCCTAGATCTGATAGATAGAGTGCCTGAGGAACTATGGAATGAGGTTCGTGACATTGTACAGGAGACAGGGATCAAGACCATCCCCATGGAAAAGAAATGCAAAAAAGCAAAATGGCTGTCTGGGGAGGCCTTACAAATAGCTGTGAAAAGAAGAGAAGCGAAAAGCAAAGGAGAAAAGGAAAGATATAAACATCTAAATGCAGAGTTCCAAAGAATAGCAAGAAGAGATAAGAAAGCCTTCTTCAGTGATCAATGCAAAGAAATAGAGGAAAACAACAGAATGGGAAAGACTAGGGATCTCTTCAAGAAAATCAGAGATACCAAAGGAACATTTCATGCAAAGATGGGCACAATAAAGGACAGAGATGGTGTGGACCTAACAGAAGCAGAAGATATTAAGAAGAGGTGGCAAGAATACACAGAAGAACTGTACAAAAAAGAGCTTCAAGACCCAGATAATCATGATGATGTGATCACTGACCTAGAGCCAGACATCTTGGAATGTGAAGTCAAATGGGCCTTAGAAAGCATCACTACGAACAAAGCTAGTGGAGGTGATGGAATTCCAGTGGAGCTATTCCAAGTCCTGAAAGATGATGCTGTGAAAGTGCTGCACTCAATATGCCAGCAAATTTGGAAAACTCAGCAGTGGCCACAAGATTGGAAAAGGTCAGTTTTCATCCCAATCCCAAAGAAAAGCAATGCCAAAGAATGCTCAAACTACCGAACAATTGCACTCATCTCACAGGCTAGTAAAGTAATGCTCAAAATTCTCCAAGCCAGGCTTCAGCAATATGTGAACCATGAACTTCCTGATGTTCAAGCTGATTTTAGAAAAGGCAGAGGAACCAGAGATCAAATTTCCAACATCCGCTGGATCATGGGAAAAGCAAGAGAGTTCCAGAAAAACATCTATTTCTGCTTTATTGACTATGCCGAATGAACTAAAATGGAAGGTAATAGGGGTATTTAACTCAGATGAACATTACATCTACTTCTGGGGGCAACAATCCCTTAGAAGAAATAGAGTAGCCCTCACAGTCAACACTGGAGAAGGCAATGACACCCCACTCCAGTACTCTTGCCTGGAAAATCCCACGGAAAAAGGAGCCTGGTAGGCTGTAGTCCATGGGGTCGCTAAGAGTCAGACATGACTGAGCGACTTCACTTTCTCTTTTCACTTTCTCTTTTCACTTTCATGCATTGGAGAAGGAAATGGCAACCCACTCCAGTGTTCTTGCCTGGAGAATCTCAGGGACGGGGAAGCCTGGTGGGCTGCCGTCTATGGGGTCACACAGAGTCGGACACGACTGAAGTGACTTAGCATAGCATAGCATAGTCAACAAAAGAGTCTGAAATGCTGTACTTGGGTGCAATCTCAGAAATGACAGAATGATCTCAGTTCATTTCCAAGGCAAATCATTCAATATCACAGTAATCTAATAAGTCTATGCCCCAACCACTAATGCCAAAGAAGCTGAAGTTGACTAGTTCTATGAAGACCTACAAGAGCTTCCAGAACTATCACCAAAAAGAGACATCCTTTTCATCATAGGGGACTGGAATGCAGAAGTAGGAAGTCAGGAGATACCTGGAGTAACAGGCGAGTTTGGCCTTGGAGTACAAAACAAAGCAGGGCAAAGGCTAACCGAGTTTTCTCAAGAGAACACATTGGTCATAGCAAAAACAACAACACAAAAGGAGATTCTACACTTGGACATCACTAAATGGTAAATACTGAAGTCAGATTGATTATATTCTATGCAGCCAAGGATGGAGATGATCTACACAATCAGGAAAAACATGACCTAGACCTGACTGTAGCTCAGGTCATCAGCTCCTTATTGCAAAATTCAGGCTTAAATTGAAGAAAGAAGGGAAAACCACTAGGCCATTCAGGTATGACCTAAATCAAATCCCTTATGATTATATAGTGGAGGTGACAAATAGATTCAAGGGACTAGTTCTGATAGACAGTGCCTGAAGAACAATGAACAGAGATTCGTAACACTGTACAGGACACAGTGATCAAAGCTATCCCAAAGAAAAAGAAACACAAGAAGGCAAAGTGGTTATCTGAGGAGGCTGTGAACTGTGGTGCTGGAGAAGACTCCTCTTGACAGTCCCTTGCACAGCAAGGAGATCAAACCAGTCAATCCTAAAGGAAATCAACCCTGAATATTCACTGGAAGGACTGATGCTGAAGCTGAAGCTCCAATACTTTGGCCACCTGATGCGAAGAGCAGATTCACTGAAAAGGACCCTGATGCTGGGGAAGATTGAAGGCAAAAGGAGAAGTGGGCAGCAAAGGATGAGATGGTTAGATAGCATCACTGACTCAATGCACATGAATTTGAGCAGACTCAGGTAGATAGTGAAGGACAGAAAAGCCCAGTGTGCTGCAGTCCACAGGGTCACAAAGAGTAGGACACAACTGAGCAACTGAACAATAATACTTTGTGAAGTTTCACCACCCTCCTCCCTTGGGTGGTAGGATAGTTCTAGACCCCCTGCTGCTGCTGCTAAGTCACTTCATTCGTGTCCAACTGTGTGACCCCATAGATGGAAGCCCACCAGGCTCCCCTGTCCCTGGGATTCTTCAGGCAAGAACACTGAAATGTGCTGCCATTTCCTTCTCCAATGCATGAAAGTGAAAAGTGAAAGGGAAGTCGCTCAGTCGTGTCCAACTCTCCACAACTCCATGGACTGCCACCTACCAGGCTCCTCTGTCCATGGGATTTTCTAGGCCCCCTAGGACATACCAAAGCATGGGGAGAGATGTGTTTTTTCAATTATCCTTTATTGAGGCAAAAGATGAGCACTTTTCCCTAAGCTTATAGTCTCTTTAGAACTGGAGATTTTCTGCTCCTCAAGTTCTTCTTGGACAGAAGATGGAAGTCTGTTTGGCCACACCGGTCCCATCTGCCTGGACACAGCTTAATGTCATTCCCCTGAGCATAATGTGGACTACAAAGTAGTGTTGTCCAGGAGCGGGGAATGGTCTTCTCTGCCCGTGGACCTTTCCTTCTTTCTCTCTCCACATCCTCCCCAGGCCCCTGCCATTAGCCATGAAGTCGGAAGAAAATCTTTCTTCATGTTTCCTCATCATATTTTCTGTGCTTAGTTGCTCAGTCTTGTCTGACTCCTTGCGACCCCATGGACTGTAGCCCAACGGGCTCCTCTGTCCGTGGAATTCTCCAGGCAAGAATACTGGTGTAGATTGCCATTTCCTCCTCCAGGGGATCTTCCTGAACCAGGGATGGAACCTGTGCCTTTTGCATATCCTGTATTATCAGGTGGATTCTTTACCACTAGTGCCACCTGGGAAGCCCAGGAAGATTTAGGATGGACAGGGAGGCCTGGCGTGCTGCGATTCATGGGGTCGCAAAGAGTCGGACACGACTGAGCGACTGATCTGATCTAATCTGATGACCCAAATCCAATCAGTTCTCTTAAGAACTTGAGCTTCTGAGTAAAACAACTCAGAAAGACTAGGAGAATATTTCTGTTTTCTACCCTGCTATATGCCTTCTATCTTTGAATAATTTTGGCCTGCAGTTGGTTGAACCCTTGAATGTGCAAACCTTGGATAAGGAAGACTGACTGTATAACTGATATGCTAATTAAAACCACAAAAGGCAAAACAGGAGTGGAAGACAAAAGGAGGAGCATAGAACAGGGACAAATAATAGAAAGTGGTGATGAACATGGCCAAGAGCAGTCCAACTATCTTAGTAAGCAGGTTTCCCAGGTGGCTCGGTGGTAAAGAAACCACCTGTCAAGCAGGAGACACTGCTTTGATTCCCTGCAAGGTAAAGATCCCCTGTAGATGGAAATGGCAACCTACTTCAGATTTCCTACCTGGGAAATCCCATGGACAGAGGAGCCTGGATACTGGCCATGGGGTCTCAGAGTCAGGCACAACTTAGTCAACAGCAGCATACTGTACTGTGCTATGTGCTAAGTCGCTTGGTCATGTCCAACTCTTTGTCACCCCGTGGACGGTAGCCCACCAGGCTCCTTCCTCTGTCCATGGAATTCTCCAGGCAAGAATACTGGAGTGGGTTGCCATTTCCTACTCCAGGGGATCGTTCCAACCCAGGGATCGAACCCACGTCTCCTGCATTGCAGGCAGATTCTTCACCAACTGAGCCACCAGGGAAGCCCTTATTAGCAGCATATTGGTAATCACTTTGAATGTTAATTGCTAAATTACCAATTAAAAGATTTTACATAAGCAACAAAAGTAAAAATAAACAAGTGGTGCTACATCAAACTAAAAATTTTTGCACAGTAAACGAAACAATCACAAAATGAAAAGGCAGCTATGGAATGGGAGAACGTATTTGCAAACCATATATCCAATAAGGGATTAAATCCCAAATATATAAGGAATTCATACATCACTAGTAAAAAAGCAAATAATTTTAAAATGGGCAAAGGAGTTGAATAGACATTTCACCAAAGAAGATGTACCAATGGCCAATGGTATATGAAAAGATATTCAACATCACTAACTACCAAGGAATTGCATATCAAAATCATGAGGAACATTTTACACCCGTTAGGATGGCTATTATCACAGTCAAAAAATTAAAAATACGGCTACGTATGATCCAGCGATTCCACTTCTAGATATATATCCAAAGGAAACAAAATCACTACTCAAAGAGATATTTGCACTCCCATATTCATGGCTGCAGTATTCAAAGTAGCTAAGATACAGAAACAAGTGCATGTTAACAGATAAACAGAAAACATGTGACATATATTTATGTGATCTCATTTATACATGGAATCTACAAAATAATAAAGTTAAACTCATAGTAAGAGAGAATAGAATGATATTTACCAGGGACTGGGGAATGGGGAAAAGTGGAAATATTGATCAAAGGGTGCAAAACTCCAGTTATAAAATGAATACATTCTGGAGATTTAATGTGAAGTATGGTGATTATAGTTAATAATAATGTATTATGTTTGAAATTTGTTAAGAGAGTCAATTTAAAGTATTTTCATTACACATTAAAAAAAGGTCACTGTCAGGTAATGGATATATTAATTAGCTTGATTATGGTAAACATTTCACAGATCAGATCAGATCAGTTGCTCAGTCGTGTCTGACTCTTTGCGACCCTATGAACTGCAGCACGCCAGGCCTCCCTATCCATCACCAGCTCTCGGAGGTCACTCAGACTCACATTCATCGAGTCAGTGATGCCATCCAGCCATCTCATCCTCTGTCGTCCCCTTCTCCTCCTGCCCCCAATCCCTCCCAGCATCAGAGTCTTCTCCAATGAGTCAATTTTCGCATGAGGTGGCCAAAATACTGGAGTTTCAGCTTCAGCATCATTCCTTCCAAAGAAATCCCAGGGCTGATCTCCTTCAGAATGGACCGGTTGGATCTCCTTGCAGTCCAAGGGACTCTCAAGAGTCTTCTCCAACACCACAGTTCAAAAGCATCAATTCTTCGGCGCTCAGCTTTCTTCACAGTCCAGCTCTCACATCCATACATGACCACAGGAAAGACCATAGCCTTGACTAGGTGAACCTTTGTTGGCAAAGTGATGTCTCTGCTTTTGAATATGCTATCTAGGTTGGTCATAACTTTCCTTCCAAAAGGTACACACGTATCAAAACATCTTGAATACCTTAAATATACATAATTTTTGTCAGCAACACCTCCATAAAACTTGGAGGAGAAAAGAGACTGTCAGAATAGACAAAAAAACAAGATCCAACTCTATGTATTCTACAAGAAATCCATTTTAATGATGAAGACATATAGATTAAAAGTAAATAGATTGAGAAAAATAGACCATGGGAGTGGGGTGTGCATGGGCCAGACAGTTATCAGCTTCAAAGATGTGACCCAGCCCCAGTAAAATCTGGACAGTGAAATTGAGCTGGGCCCTGTGGCTTTCCTGGGCATGAACGCTTTTCTGTCCTATTTTCTTGTTTATAGGTAACATGCTTCAGCCTCCATGAGTTCCAAATGCAGGTTCAAGCAGTTGCTAATCAGTGAAGATTAGCACTGAGCTAATCAGTGCTCAGCAACAAGCGAAGAGCACTCAAGAAACAACAGGGATAGGATCCTTGGGACAGGATCCAGTTTCTGTCTCAAGGTAAAGCACTGCTGCTAAGTCACTTCAGTCGTGTCCGACTCTGTGCGACCCCAGAGACGGCAGCCCACCAGGCTCCCCTGTCCCTGGGATTCTCCAGGCAAGAACACTGGAGTGAGTTGCCATTTCCTTCTCCAATGCATGAAAGTGAGAAGTGAAAGTGAAGTCGCTCAGTCGTGTCCAACTCCTAGCGACCCAATGGACTGCAGCCTACCAGGCTCCTCCGTCCATGGGATTTTTTCAGGCAAGAGTACTGGAGTGGGGTGCCATTGCCTTCTCCAAAATACGTATTAGGCTGGTGCAAAAGTAACTGCGGTTTTGTATTGTTGAACTTTGCCATTTGACACTGGAATACCTTCCTAAACAAATGTGGTTATGTTACATATTACTTTAACGCACATTTCTCACTGTGTTTTTATGCTAATGACATTGCTTGCTGTGTATTTTATATTTAGATTATATAAATGATGTTAAACAAAAAGCAAATTCAAGCGATTTTTAAATTTGAGTTCAAAATGGGTCCAAAAGCAGCAGAGACAACTCGAAACATCGACAACGCATTTGGCCCAGGATCCGCTAATGAACATACAGTGCAGGGGTGGTTCAAGAAATTTTGCGAAGGAGGCAAGAGCCTTGAGAATGAGGAGTGTAGTGGCAGGCCATCAGAAGTTGACAATGACCGAGAGCCAGTATTGAACCTGATCCTCTTCCAACTACACTGCTGCTGCTGCTAAGTTGCTTCAGTCCTGTCCGACTCTGTGCAACCCCATAGATGGCAGCCCACCAGGAACCCTCGTCCCTGGGATTCTCCAGGCAAGAACACTGGAGTGGGTTGCCATTTCCTTCTTCAAGGCATGAAAGTGAAAAGTGAAAGTGAAGTCGCTCAGTCGTGTCTGACTCTTAGCGACCCCATGGACTGCAGCCCACCAGGTTCCTCCGTCCATGGGCTTTTTCCAGGCAAGAGTACTGGAGTGGGGTGCCATTGCCTTCTCCGTCCAACTACACTAGAAGTTGCAAAAGAACTCAACGCTGACCATTCTATGATCATTCAGAAACAAATGGGAAGGTGAAAAATCTCGATAAGTGGGTGCCTCATGAAAGTGAAAGTCGCTCAGTTGTGTCCGACTCTTTACGACCCCACGGACTATACAGTCCATGGAATTTTCCAGGCTAGAATACTGGAGTGGGTACCCTTTCCCTTCTCCAGGGGATCTTCCCAACCCAGGAATCAAACCGGGGAATTGAACCCAGGAATTGGGGAAATCGAACCCAGGAATCAGATCGTCTCCTGCACTGCAAGTGAATTCCTTACTAGCTCAGTGGCTGGACCAAGAAGCAGCTCCAAAGCATTTCCCAAAACCAAACTTTCACCAAAAAAAAAGACCTACAAAAAACGGTCATGGTCACTGTTTGGTGGTCTGCTGTCCACGTGAACCACTGTAGCTTTCTGAATCCTGGCGAAACCACTACATCTGAGAAGTATGCTTAGCAACTCCGAGATGCACCAAAAACTGCAACACCTGTAACCAGCACTGGTCAGAGGATGGACCCAATTCTTTTCCACAACAACGCCCGACACACCACATGTCACACAACCAATACCTCAAAAGTTGAACGAATTGGGCTATGAAGTTTGACCTCATCCACCATATTCACCCAACTTCTCACCAACAGACTAACACTTCTTCAAGCATGTAAACAACTTTTTGCAGGGAAAATGCTTCCACAGCCAGCAGGAGATAGAAAATGCTTTCCAAGAGTTCATCAAATCCCAAAGCACAGATTTTTACGCTAAAAAGGAGCATAATAGGAATAAACAAGCTTATTTTTCATTGGCAAAAATGTGTTGCTTCTAATGGTTTCTATTTTGACGAATAAAGATGTGTTTGAGCCTAGATATAATGATTTAAAATTCAATCTGAAACTGCAATTACTTTTGTACCAACCTATTATCTTTGAGCTCTTCTGTAGAACTAAAACCTCCCAAAATAGAAACGCTAGCATTCTTCATTCTAGAGCAGCTCATTAGGAGACTGCCTGCCCTGCACACACACCCTGACACATACCAGCACCTCCGGTCTTGAACCACCTGTATAAAACTCCCCACCAAATTCTTCTGGGTTGGGAACACACAGTTGAGGGCATGAGTCCCCTGTGTCCCCCTTTCCCTGGCAAAACATTAAAGCAATTTTTTTCTACTTCACCCCAAATTCTGTCTCTGAGATTCAATTCAGCACTGGTGCACAGAAGCCGAGTTTTCAGCATCAACACCAAGGCTTGGACAAGCCTTCTTGGTTGGCAACACTATGCGTGTTGCCACACATCTTTGCTGAGAATGGTAGGGGCAGGACAAGGATGGCTAAAAGAGAGGGATTTTCAAGGGGCCAGAGCAAACTTTGAAGGGGATAGATAAGCTCATTTTGTAAGTGTGATTATTTCACAGGTTATTTACATAGGTAGAAACACATAAACTTGTACAATTTACATATGTACTTTATGTCAATTAGAGCTCAATAAAGCTGTTTTGAAAAACAGTGACATGGAAAGATGTCTTAATATAGTAAATGAAATAAAATCAAGCCAGACAAAAACAATTACACCATAATCCCCTTTATGTTAAAACAAAACATTGATTTATGTTTATAAACACATGAATGTGTCTAGAATATTAGGTAGCTAACAGAGACTATTATTGGAGAGAATGTCCAAGAGAGTCAGAGGTAAGGGTGAAGAGTGAGTACACTACCATAACAAATCTCAGTGACCTGAAATAACCACTTTTTTTTTTACTCATGTTACACATCCCAAGGCAGTCATCAGGATGCTATTTTCATTGAAATGGTTGAAAGGCCTATATTTAATAGTACCAGAGCATCCTGCTCAAAGCTAGATAAAACTTATTCCTGTGACTTTTTTATTAACACATACACCTCAACATTTTTTTCTTAAATTTTTTCTAAAATGAACATGTATTACTACCATAAAGAAAAAAAATTATATAGAACAAAAGGTTTAAGCCTGAAAAACAAAGGTGACCCAACACACCAAAGCAGAGTGCGATTTTGACTTCGATTAATGTTTCAAAATTGAAGTCTAAGTGAGATAAATGAAATCAAGACAAAAGAAAGTGAAATGTGAAATGCTACACCTTTAGAAACTTGGTTCTTAATAGTGATGCAGTTTCTGATGTTCTCCTCTAAATAATAGATTACAAAATGGATGTCTGGCACAGAGTTGCTTTTAAAAGTTTATTCTCCTATTCTTGACAATGCCAAAAAAAAATTAGTGGAGACTAAGGCTAAGACAGAAAAAATTACAAATAAAGAAACACAAAGGAAGTGATCACCCAGAGATACACCCATCATCACCATCCAAGTAAGTTCCATACCACACACACACACAAAATCATATTTTAAGATGCTTCACCATAGCAAAATGCAATTGTAAATAATAGCTTGTTTAATAAGTCCTGCCACATTCACACTTATAATAGCAGTGCTTTGTAAACTAATTACAACTGATTATTTTCAACAAATTATTCTGTCAAATGAATGTTTTCTCTGCCATGTTTATAACAGGAAAAACAGCAATAGTAATAATCATGCCACATATGAAAGCCTAATTTACACCAGCCAGTGTACTAAACAAGTTATTTGAATACTAATCCTTTAAACTACCTTGAAAGCAAGATACCGTATATAGATATTTCTTAAATATAAGAAAATAAGAAATTGATGCTCAAATATAAAGGAATTTGTTCCAGCTCACATCCAGAAGAAAAACGTGGTGCTTTTTTGCACGACAGTATGTGACCTTCTTGTCTTCACTATTTACTCCCTATGCATGCCTTCCATCCCTTACTAATCAGTTATTTCCCCCAGGCACTGTCCTAGGTTCTTAGAATCGAGAGAGAATAGCATATGATAGATTTTCCCCTTCAGCAACTCAGGAATTTGAGTAGTAGCAGCCCAGGAAGCCATGTTATCCCCAGAGCTATTGACAGGGTGCTGAGTGTGGCCGAGGCACCCCCTCCAGAGAGGCAGAGGCTGAAGGCAGGCAGTAGGCAGTGAGTAGGGAGTGGCCAGTCTACTGAGAAACACTTTGCTTGGCTGAACCTGACAATTTAAGAATTAGGCAAATGAAGGTAGGGAGAAGGCAATCTGGGTGCAGGCAATTACACGGATACGGGGAAGAAAGCTTACAGGAAGTGCATCTGTTTCAGTGTGGCTAGTGAAGAATGTGACTGAATACAAGAGACACAGATTTCTCAGCCACTTACATTCACATGACTAATCTAACCCTGCTCCCCTGCCTGCTCCCACTCTTAGCCTCTATTCCAGGGCCCCCTTCCCAGGCATTGCCACACATTTTCATCAAAACCTTGAAGCAACCATAACCTCCTGAGCCATTTGACAGGTCCTCTCACTATGGCAGAGCTTCCACCATCTTCTGGGAAATATGAAGACCAGGCATACTTAAGTCAGTTACTGCCTTTGTCTTTAACCTGGGTCATGATGGTTTCTTCTAGATGCATGAAAACCTTTCCAGACTCCAGAGACCTGAACTTTCCCACAGAGGTTACCCACACGATCCCAGGAATATCCTGACCAGAGGTCCTTGTGTCCTGCAAGTACTTGGGCGTGCCAATCCCCTGGCAGTGTGGATGGTTCAGTGTTCCTGGACCTTGCCAGTCTCCATCACCACCTAAGACATCCATCCCCCCTCCACCCCAGGCCTGTTGAGCACTCAGGAGCACTACCGCTAGGCCTGAGCCAAGCTCAAGATATCACGGAAAGGGAAAACATACTCAAAATTTTAATAAGGTTTTTTTTGAAAGAAGGCAACTGTGTGCTTACTGTATGATGAGCAGTGTTCAAAGACTGATTCACAAGCGTACAACACCTAGCCATATCCTGAGAAATTAGAATTTCAGGGACAAGGACTCCTTAGGAGTCTAGGAGCAAAAAAATTACCTATGTGTAGACAGAAACCACATTGGCCTCACACCTGAGCACAGCAGCAGTAATTGCCAGAATACACTGGAGTGGTTCTCCAGGTTTCCTGTGCATTAGAAACTCTGGAAGCCTGGCATAAAATATGGGTTGAAGATCCTTGCTCCACATACAGTATGATTTAGCAGGTCCTGGGTGGAATACCACCTATTCTCATGTTGTACTATTCCACTACTATTGTAGTGGGAAAGGCAATTCCTGGGACATTCTAGATTTTTTAAAAATAAGCTTGTGCTGAAAAATTAACAAAAGACAACCCAGGGATCAAGAAGGTAAAATGTCCATAACTGGAAAAAATTTTGAAGTCCTGGAAAAAAAGAACCACATGATACTATTCTAGCACATGGACCAGGAATTTGGCTCCCATCATTAGTATAAATATTCTGGTAGTTCCATACGTTTATAATTGGATTTAACCTAAATATTGTGCTCTGTGGCAGAAATATTCTTCCATGTTTAAAAAAATCTTCCTTGTATCTTTAACATTTAATCACTAGTAACATAAGCTCAACGTATTTGGTGTTTTCTGCTGACTCCTGCCACATTAGGGTCATTTATTGGTCTATTTTTCTCTCTTGCTCTTCTATGCACATTAAAAAAATATTCAAGGCATTTTTTTCCCCAAGAAATCTCCCTTCCACAAATTACTAAGTGACTCCTTTTGAAATAACAGTGTCAGAAAATGGGTGGGTGGCAAGTTTTATAGATTCTAGATAGCATATTGAAAAGCATAGACATTACTCTGCCAACAAAGGTCCATATAGTCAAGACTATGGTTTTTCCTGTGGTCATGTATGGATGTGAGAGCTGGACTGTGAAGAAAGCTGAGCGCCGAAGAATTGATGCTTTTGAACTGTGGTGTTGGAGAAGACTCTTGAGAGTCCCTTGGACTGCAAGGAGATCTAACCAGTCCATTCTGAAGATCAGCCCTGGGTGTTCTTTGGAAGGAATGATGCTAAAGCTGAAAGTCCAGTACTCTGGCCACCTCATGCGAAGAGTTGACTCACTGGAAAAGACTCTGATCCTGGGAGGGATTAGGGGCAGGAGGAGAAGGGGACAACAGAGGATGAGATGGCTGGATGGCATCACTGACTCGATGGATGTGAGTCTGAGTCAACTCTGGGAGTTGGTGATGGACAGGGAGGCCTGGCGTGCTGCAATTCATGGAGTCACAAAGAGTGGGACACGACTGAGTGACTGAACTGAAATGAACTGAAAAATGCCTATTAACCAGAGGTGCACATCAGAACAAACTATTGAGTCTGTCCTACTGATATACAAATATTTGTTTCCTTGTTCCAGCACCACTGTTTATAATAGCAAACAGTGAAAAAGTAAATATACATTATAGGGGCCTAATTATAGTATACAATACAATGTAACCATTAAAAGTCAAAATAACAGTAATTTACAGTATGCTCTATACAAGCAGACATGATTTTCCAAGGGCTTCATATATGTTAACAATTTTAATTCTCATAACTAATGTATGAGGCAGGAACTATTGCTAGCTTCATTTTACACATGGGAAAGCCAGGACAGTAACCCCTTAGGTCAAACAGGAGTGGAACTGGGATTCAATCCAGTCAGGCAGAATCCATGCTCTAATCTCTATGGTAGACTCCACACCTACAGTATAAAGTACCTACACTGATGGCACAGAAGGTCCGGACAGTATCAGTGAGAAAGCTAGTCTCTCCAATCAGTGAATATTACAGTCCCTTTATTTTTCCTTTAAAACAAGTATTCAAAATGTTTGGAAGGACACATACCAAAGTGTTAACTGTGTAACTCACTCACCTAGAACCAGACATCCTGGAATGTGAAGCCAAGAGGGCCCTTAGGAAGCATCACTACAAAAGCTGGTGGAGGTGATGGAATTCCAGTTGAGCTATTTCAAATGCTAAAAGATGATGCTGTGAAAGTGCTGCACTCAATATGCCAGCAATTGGGAAAACTCAGCGATGGCCACAGGACTGGAAAAGGTCAGTTTTCATTCCAATCCTAAAGAAAGGCAATGCCAAAGAACGCTTAAACTACTGCACAATTGCACTCATCTCATATGCTAGCAAAGTAATGCTCAAAATTCTTCAAGCCAGGCATCAACAATACGTGAACTTCCAGATGTTTAAGATGGATTTAGAAAACGCAGAGGAACCAGAGATCAAATTGCCAATATCCGTTGGATCATAGAAAAAGCAAGAGAGTTCCAGAAAAACATCTACTTCTGCCTTATTTACTATGCCAAAGCCTTTGACTGTGTGGATCACAACAAACTGTGGAAAATTCTGAAAGAGATGGGAATACCAGACCACCTGACCTCTCTCCTGAGAAACCTGTATGCAAGTCAAGAAGCAACAGTTAGAACTGGACATGGACCAACAGACTGGTTCCAAATCGGGAAAGGAGTACGTCAAGGCTGTATACCGTCACTGCGCTTATTTAACTTACATGCAGAGTACATCATGAGAAACGCTGGGCTGGATGAAGCACAAGCTGGAATTAAGACTGATGGGAAAAATATCAATAACCTCAGAAATACAGATGACAACACCCCTTATGGCAGAAAGCAAAGAAGAACTAGAGAGTTTCTTGATGAAAGCCAAAGAGGAGAGTGAAAAAGTTGGCTTAAAACTCAACATTCAGAAAACTAAGATCATGGCATCTGATCCCATCACTTCATGGCAAATAGATGGGGAAACAATGGAAACAGTGACAGAGTTTATTTTCTTGGGCTCCAAAATCACTGCAGATGGTGACTGCAGCTTTGGAATTAAAAGACGCTTGTTCCTTGGAAGAAAAGTTATGACCAACCTAGACAGCATGTTAAAAAGCAGAGACATTTACTTCGCCAACAAAAATCTGTCTAGTCAAAGCTATGGCTTTTCCAGTAGTCATGTAAGGATATGAGAGTTGCACTATAAAGAAAGCTGAGTGACAAAGATTTGATGCTTTTAAACTGTGGTGCTGGAAAAGACTCAAGAGTCCCTTGAGAGACTCTTGAGCTGCAAGGAGATCCAACCAGTCCATCCTAAGGAAATCAGTCCTGAATATTCATTGGAAGGACTGATGCTGAAGCTGACACTCCAATACTTTGGCCACCTGATGTGAAGGACTGATTCATTTGAAAAGACCCTGATGCTGGGAAATATTGAAGGTGGGAGAAGCAGACGACAGAGGATGAGATGGTTGGATGGCATCACCAACTCAATGGACATGAGTTTGAGCAAGCTTCGGGAATTGGTGATGGACAGGGAGGCCTGGCGTGCTGCAGTCCATGATGTTGCACAGTTGGACACTACCAAGCGACTGAACTGTGTAACCACAGAGGAACTGTTTGGGAATTTAGAAATGGGAATCTTTTAATATATTTACAAGCATGTACTTACTAATATCATCTATGGCACACAAACTTTAAAAAAAGCACATATATCTAGTGATATCATATTAGTGAGGTTAAGGTAGGGCCAGGCATTTTACATTAAAAAGAGTTTCAATGGAGTCAAGTCAATCAACATTGTTTAAGAAGTGAAATGTACTTACCTCTGGTCTTGATTATGGTAAAGTCAAGTCACTCTAGTCTTTCTTGATTTCAACACACTGGTCCAACTTCAAACTGAAGTTTATCTCAACCACTTTACAGGGTATATTTAAAAACATACTGCATAGCTACAGTTTTATGTCACATTAAACAACCTGAGTTATCTGATGACTGTGGGCCTTCGTTAAGATACCACCCACACCAGACGTGCAGCTTGCCATTCCTCTTAGGAATTTCACTATTCTTTGCCCTGAAGTATTCTGCTCAAGTGCCAGAGTGGGAAAACCAGATAATCACCTTGGTCAACCAGTGTGTGTAAATTAAGTCAGTAAAAGCTTACGTGGAGGAGGACCTGACAACATGAAGACTTCTCAAAATCCCATAATAAGAAATGTGTGAGATTCTGGGAGCCGATGTTTTCAGATAAATGATCTCACACTGAGTTCAGTGTGACTGAATTTTTAACGTTTAAGAGTCGACTGCTTGAGGTATCCATTCACTGCTTAAATTCCTGCACAGCAGTCCTACCAGGGAGCTCTGCGACCAATGATTTTGCTATTTCTGGTGGTGCAGTATCTCTTAAAGCAGCCCGTTCTGACACTGGATTGTATCACTTTCTAAGACGGCTTGCTTTCTTAATAGAATCATGGTGTATTTTTCTGTATAGATTATACTCCACTGGTCATCATTCTTAAAATGTGAGTTGTTTGCACAATCGATCATACAAACCCAACAACCAAGAAACAGTGATAATTGTCTTTCTGTACTTTACTAAACACTTTGTGTTTAATATATTTTAAATTATAAAGAAATTACAAGGAACTCCTAAAAAAATTTAATACAAAAATATTACAAGTTAGGACAAGTAAGCATTGAGATATGACATTTGAGGAGAAGAAACATGCAGAAAAAGTAGCAGAGGGTTAACATTTCATTGTTGACAGAGAGCTCTGGTACAGCAGAGAAAAGCACCATAAAACTACTGTCCATAGTGTGTTTTCCTCCACTGCATTTTCAAATGAATATTGCTAGGGAAACAGTCAACTTTAATTTTATCTGCTATGTATTATAATAGGTAAGAAATGTGATCTATAGTAAAGTGTAAGAACCAGGAAGTTTCAAATACCCTTCCGTAACTATTCAAATTGATTTGTTTTACCACAAGCTGATACAGATTATAATCCTTAGTTGTCCAACACTTTTGAAAAAAGTGTAAAATGCAGAACATTAACAATCTATGCCATGCAATAAAAGTTAACCCTTTGAAAATGAAAGGCCGTCAGAAAGTTCTAGTAACTGTAGTAGGTTATCGTTTAATAAAACATGACAAGGCTATGCCTGTAAGTATTCTTCAGGCACGCTTTATATGCCTCTAAGTTTATGCTTCAGGAAATCGAAGGGAAAGGTAGAATACCTGGAGAATACAAGGTTTTTAAAAAAAAAAAAAGACAAAAAATATGCTCAATGATTCTTTAAAAATTATTACCTCTCAGCAATTCTAAAGCAGTTGGGATTAATTAAAACTAGAAGATGCCTAGTATCTTTCCTCACAGATTATAAGATTTGTTAGCAACATATACCATTAGCTAAGGAAGAAAATTATTAAATTATAGTAGGTATCTATGAAGAAAAAAGAGCATTAAGGACGTTGAGCACCCTGTCCTAAAAATCTTCAACAACTTATACACATTGTTTTGTGCTGAAATAAATGCACGCTAATCAAATGAATCTGTCTGTTCGATTATGTGAAATGATGTCTTTTAAAGTACAATATCTATTTTTTAAAATAATTCAAAATTGCTATTCCTTAGCTGATTAAATGCTCTATTATTCTTTAATAAAAATAGTAAATTACCCTTCATTTAAAAAATCTTATCTCCTACGAGAAGTAATAAAATAGTAAAATTTGCACTTTTATCTATGGGCTTACTTTATGTGTATCTTGTAAAACAGTAAATTTATGAAATACAGTGGTTTGGGTTCTGATGGCAGTTGTTATGATTGGTAACACCAGCATGGGAGAAGCAACATGATGTTCTATGTTATGAAGGCTAACTCAGAGCAAAAACTTTATTCTACAAAAGAACATCAGAGGAGTAATTGCAATAAAATGTAAACAAGAAATTGTAAACAAGAGCATCCCTTTCCCTTTACTCGACTAGGAAATAGTCCATACAAACTACATAGGTATCAAAGGTTTTATATATGTACACAGCCAACATAATATCAAAATATATTTTATTCTGGACCTCTTTCAGATCTGATTCAAATTACAGTTGTCAAAGCAATACAATGCAAAGGGAAACTGCAACAACAACAAAAAATGTGCCTAGAAAGGATAAAAGGGTCATTGGGGACAAATCATTGTGATGTGGAACCAAAATACATCTCAAGTGTAATTAACATGGTCCAGGACAGCATAGAGTATCTGTATCAGTCTTCCTTACACAACAGTCATGAAAACTGAACAACAAAGTTCTTCAACATGTACAAAAGACTGTCATGGGCTGGTTTACACTTTTACAACAGTTTTAAAGTTAACTGGATAACTAAAGAAATGATGCAGACATTTTAATCCAGTGCTATAAGTAGGCTCACAGAATTAGACCCAAAGGATTTGTAGAAATCAAAAATTAGAACATTATAGCTACAATGTCGAAGTCAGGAAAGAAGAAAATTACTTCTGTATTTAGGGATTACAGAGCTATGAAATGTAGTCTGCATGTTTTTGATGAGATGGATAAGTACATTAGACTAGATACAACATGCAGAATGTTTTCTTGAACTTATCCATAAACTCCAAAGAAAACATCATGAAACAGATTACGAGAAAATTAAAAAAAAAAATACATATGCCCGAGTTATTCACCCTGCTTCAACACTGTCAACATAAAGGCAGAAATAAAGAATGCTATTAATACTTCAGAACTACTGATATAAGACATCAAATTTCTAAATCAGTGTATTAAAAAAGTGAACACTTCCTCTTTTTTCGCTCTCTCTTCTACACTTAACTAGATTCATGTGTGTTTTGTTTTTTTTTAATTGATATTGAATGTGACACGTCAGAGCTATTACCGGAAGGAGTAATTCATAACTTCCCTACTCCCCTTCCATCCCTGCTGATTCAGAAGAAAAACAAACAAACAAACAAAAAAAACAACCAGGGTCTCTTGTAGATTTGCTGCTATTTCCCAAAATGCTGGCATTTGCTGCCATGCCACAATGTTGGTCCACTGAAACAGGATTTCTGTGGAAACTGTCAACAGTAATTCACCAAACGCAAGTACCGTTTTTAGCATGCGAGAAAAAATGCAGGTTCTACAGAAATATACAGTGTGCTTAAGAAAATGAAAACTGTTTTGAAAAGAGTAAATAGCACTGCATTTGAGATTTATTTTTTCTGCTTATCTAGTAAAACTTAACATCTTTGCTGACATAAGAACAGTCATTTCTGATTCCTTTAAACAGCAAAAATGCATACTCCTCTTCAGGCCTCTATTCAGTAATAGTTTACATAACTCTTAACAAAATCATTCTACATAAACAGATAGCTCCTTAAAAATAGTACTCTCTCATTAAATCTAATTTGACAGAAGTAAGTTTAAGGAAAAAAGGAGTGCTTTATAAGGTAAGTGAAAAAGTACAAATCTTTGGCCTTTCTCTTGACATTTCTATGTCAAAAAGCAAAAAACCTTCATGTAATTCAATCTAATGATTACTTTTTGCACCATAATTTGTTTTTTACACCACAAAAGGAGGCACTTTCAGTATCTGTAAAAGGTGTTTAATCCTAAAACATACTTACCTAGAGAATAATTAATTAAAACAGAATTCAGTACACCCTAAGACCTATTAGGAAATTAAAAGTTATCACTTCTAAAAGTCACGTCAAAGTTAATGGTGGTACCTGATCAATGACAGTAAACCGGGAATGGAACAAAGATAAGAATTTACGGGATATCCTACATGAAGAAGAATAAAGATATTCCTTTATGATGTTCAAAAATGACAGCTGCTCTTTCTTTATTCTATTTTAATCAATAAGTATTCTATTCATTTAAGTTTTCCTTTCTATTTTTCCTTATAAGTGTCTTACAGTAGCCTATACAACAATGACATATAATGAACACCAGAGAAAATCTACTGGAATCAACAGATCTTCAGATAAGTTCTTAGAGGGGGCAAAAAGGAAAAAAAAAAAAAGGAAGGAAAAAAATAAGCAAGAACCTCAAATATAGAACTTTACAGGCTGTGAAACTTGGTCTCTTATAATCATGTCACTGCTCAAATTAGAGGCAATCTTACTTTTGTCTACTGGAGCAGCATCGTGGCACATCAGCAGGCAATGATGATGTTGAGAACAGCAGCAAAAAAGAAGTAACTGTATGCTCACAAAGAACCCAAGCCTACAAAGTGGATACCTTTCTGAAAGTTTATACTTAAAAGACCCAAGACTTCAGGATAATAAAGCTCTGTATTTATAATCTTTTATATGCCCTACTGTGGCTATTATGCTTAAGTAAAATACCTAAAGATAAAACAAACAAACAAACAAAAAACACAGAGACGATGACAACACCATAAACATGTAGCTGTCGATTTTGGCAGCTATACTGCAGAACTTCGTGACTATTTTTAATCAGCTGGGGAAAAAAGGTCAATAACTGTATGCAAATGAATAAATTGTCCATATCAAAATACAAAAAGTACTATCAATAACCACCTCTGACTTTCAGATTTAAATTCAGTGCAATTGACAAATGCATCGCTAAAGGAAAATGCAGCTTAAACATACTCAAAACATTTGTGTCTATTCCTGGGAGCACATTTAAAAATTATTGCACAGATTTTTAAATTTTTATTTATTTTTTTTTAAAACAACAACAGAGGTCAACTACAGATGTGGACCTCCAGCAATAAAAGCAGGATTTCAAGTGCCAGATACTCAGCATATTAGGTTTCCTACGTAAGTCACAGGGTAATAGTTCTAAATATCTATAATGTGATCCAAAACCCTAAAAACAGCTGGCACAGAACCATCATGAATGACTGCCTCTCTGGATGTAAATTTTAAAAAATATTATTACAGTATCTTAGACCCCACTAACAACAACTGGGGTACATGTAACAATGTATTGTGAAATTAAGTGTATTTATTCTCTTTACCAATAGCAAATGCTATCCTACCTTAGTAAAACCAAGACTTGCTTCAATCAATGCTGTTTTGTAAAAATAGCAAAACAACAAATGCTGAAAATCAAAGCTGCATTACTAGGGTTAAATCAGTTTCTACTTAAAACATAGGTTAAAATTTTAGCAGTAAAATCTTCAAATAATTAGTGACAGAAATAGTGTTATAAATTTGCTAAGCTTGATAATAAATGATATTCCTTAATTAAAATTTTTGCAATATTAAATTTGACAACTATTCTCTTCAAAACTGACACTTCTGAATTATTACATTGATCATGACAAACCCTGTTAATCACACATATAAACATAGCCCCATGCTATCATTTGTAAATTCTGTATATTTTAGCTTTTAGTTGCATGAGCACACGAGGAGGTTTGATCTGATATCTATACCTTTAAGAAAATACATGATATTATAAACAGAGTAAAAGATATGATATAGTAGTGATTACTAAAAAAACAAAACATAGCAGCTTAAATCTATCTATATTTGAGAAAATGTAGTCACAAGTACCACAAATGCAGAATCAGAGCAGCCGGGAGGTTAGTGCAATTATACCTTTTTAAAAATTTTTGAATCACTGCTATTTAAGAACACCTTGAAGCAAGTCTTTTGTTTTAAAGATTGTTTTTAAACTAAGGTAGCAAACATTTTGCCATGTAATGGCAGTGTTATATGCCGTTATCTTGCTTTGTATAAAGAAAAATAACATGAGAGATTTTTAATACTGGAGTTTGGTTACATTACATATTTAAGCTTCTACACAGAATGATGGACACTTTGGAGAAGCTACTCCTTATCCAGAAACATTTTAATCTCTTAAAAAACAAAATAAAAGAAACAAACAAACAACAAAAAAACCCAAACCTACTTTGCTCCTTTTCACAATAGTGCACATTTTTAACCATAATTTAGTTATGGCTACAAAACATCAGAAGATATTTTTATGCATCTTCTCTATGGTATTAAAAAAATTTTTGTGCCCTTCTAGTCTTTAATTGGCAGAAATATGTCCCCAAAAAAGAAACTATTGCATTTAAGCCACATCACCAAAAAAACAAAACAAAACAGAAAAACCCCACAACAGAAAAACAAAGCAAAAGCAAAAACAAAAAACAGAGCATAATACCCTTTTACTGATGTGTCTTACAGATTGACATGACCAAAGTCATATAGTTCCATTTAATTTCCAATTTCCCCTTCTATGACATGCACCAATTGAATATATGCTCTGGGAGCCATAAATGTACCAAACATCTCTCTTCAAAAGAATGCATTAAAATATTTTTAAGAATTTTTTTGTTTAAAAGGTGAAAAAAAATATAAACAAGAAACTGATTCACTCTCTTACTTCATGCATCCATAAACTAAACCAAAAAAAGTTTAAAAGCAAGAACAAACTACTGCTGCAAGTTTTTGTAAGTCCGTTTTCTCTGTACATACAAACTGCTAAACTACTCAAGGGAAAAAAGAATATAATCCATGGTGTCTGCTGATTCAAAGGGGATAAACAAGGCTGTCATTAGTATCCAAAAACTGGTACATGTATGGGCTGCTTTTATAACGCATATTTTTTCTCTCTTCTGTTTTTCATATCCAAAACTTCTAAATGCTATTTTAGGGGCACAGCAGATTTGATTCCAGCACTTGGTGAACAGAATTCACAAGCTGTGACAAAATTCTGTCATCTTCAGGGTGCAATTTTGTTTATATACACTGTATGTATATATTTCTCTTAGATTTGGCTGTAGTGGACTGGCCATGGTTCAAGTGGGACTATAGCAGTACTTGGGTCGGGGACAGTCATTTTGGCTATATACACATTCATAGTCGGTCCATGGCTTCCAACTAGTAGCGCTATTTCCGAAGGTCTAATACACAAACCTGTAAGAAATTAAAATAATCAACCAGTGTGTAAAGAATTTCATTGTACAGTTTTAACTTTTTTATAGTACAGTTTGGAATCTATTTCTTAGTTCCAAGGTCATGAAACTGATAAAACAAAAGTAATCACAGCAATGGATATAAACAATCAGATAAACTACGTGAAAGAAGACGGAGGAAACAACCATGGGCTCGCACTACAGAGGAACCATGGCTAAAATTTTTAAGATTTGCTTTGTTAATTAAAAAGCAGAAATAAATACATTCAAAATAGACCATTTTCTATGATATGTCTTCAATTTTAATGAAAGATACTCAGATCATATTAAGGTATCACTTCAGTAAATAGCTAATGGCTACACTCTTTCCATCCTCCCTTTGCTTTCAGAACTCTGGAAGCCACAACGGGTATTTCTGTAAAGACACTGCCAGCCTCACCCTGAAAGCCTCCTGGTATCACACATTCCTCAATGTA
Source organism: Tragelaphus eurycerus (assembly GCA_935064755.1). Lineage (NCBI taxonomy): Eukaryota > Metazoa > Chordata > Mammalia > Artiodactyla > Bovidae > Tragelaphus > Tragelaphus eurycerus. Next base: position 4,359,375 of record CAKXYN010000064.1, read on the forward strand.
GACCCCTCAGTGCCTCTATTCCCCCTTCCCTGGGCCACCAGCACTCTTCTACAAGAAGAGAAGGTTAAAAATAGGTATTAAAAATTCAAATCTCTCTTATAGAGATATCGTGCTATACTTAATTTCACTGATGCAGTTCTACAGTCCATTTCTTGATCTTGAAGGCACTCTTTGGCAAAGATACCCTAAATTATATTTACATTATTTGAATTAAACGAATACGAAAAGTATAGAGCCTTCATTAAAAAAGATCAATACCCATATCATAAAATTTATTTTATAAAGAACACTTTGGTAGTCACTACCACAACAAGCCACATTTATTCACTATGCTTTCTCTCTCTCACACACACATTCACCCCTTTGGAAAACTTCATTATACTTACTGAACCATCTGATGCACTGGCTCCAACCTTGTCTCCTGCTGCATTCCAACAAACTTCAAAAATTCCACCTGTTCCCCTATAGCTGTGAACTAGAGCACCTGTCTAAAATAATGAGAAGCAGAATCTTAAAAATGATAAATTATTATGTATGTTCAAATGTTGAGGTCAAAATATCATACAGCTTTATTTCCAGCAATCCACTGCAAGATTTAGCTTCAACTTCAAACATAAGTTCTGAAATACCAGAAATGTAATATGATGATCCTTTCACAAAATGGTAGCACTAGCCTGCTCTCAACAGATCATTCACACACACACACACAGTTTCTCCAGTACTGATAACCATTTTTAGCTAAAGTATCCTTTTGGTCTCTTTGACACCAGAATCACCTTGAAGCTAGAAGAATTATAAAAGAAGCTAAAAGAGCATATGTACATTATTACTCAAAGATGTTTTAAATTAAAATTAAAAGAAAACAAAGTACAAGCAGGAACACTACCAATTTCATCATCAATTTAGCCGATTTATAAATACTACTCAATTACTTTATTCCTTTGGTAATGGTAACCAAAATCATTCAGCTGACATTCAATAATTAAAACTCAGTACAAAAATATATTCTCTTAGGAAACAAGTCAGTAAACAGGTCAAAGGTAAGAGGTTCTGCTATGAGAAACTGAAAAACGTGCTTCTGGTGTTCTGTCCTGACAAACAAGAAAAGTATGTCTCAGCTTCATGGTGATCTAAAAAATTCAAACTAGAAGTATCAGAACTACCTAAAAACGACATGGCAGCAAGACACATATCTTGTAAACACCATCTGACAGAGCCAGCCCTAAGTTAATCACTAAACTGGGAGACCATTTTTCCTTGTTTTCCTGTTCAGAGTTTGGAAATACTGCAGAAACCACAGATGCATGGATACAGTTGATCACATTGGGAAAGCTCTACTGTTTTTCCCTCTTACCTAAAATTTCTCACAATTTAAGAGATTAATGAAAAAGTATAAGTATAGCAGGCCTTACATATATCTACAATTAATTAGGAGGGAAAGGAGTGGCGTCAACAAAATCTAAAATAAGCTCACGTACAGAGTAAAATCTATAGAGAGTCAACTGTGGGGTTTAAAAAAGAACCAACACTTTCTTTCAATAGTACTTACCAATTTCTAAGCTTAACTTAGGCTATAATTGAACCAAAATAGCATGGTCAATCGAAGAAGGCAATGGCACCCCACCCCAGTACTCTTGCTTGGAAAATCCCATGGACGGAGGAGCCTGGTAGGCTGCAGTCCATGGGGTCGCTAAGAGTCAGACACGACTGAGCGACTTCACTTTCACTTTTCACTTTCATGCATTGGAGAAGGAAATGGCAACCCACTCCAGTGTTCTTGTCTGGAGAATCCCAGGAATGGGGGAGCCTGGTGGGCTGCCGTCTATGGGGTTGCACAGAGTCGGACACGACTGAAGTGACTTAGCATAGCATAGCATGGTCAATAAGCAAGAGCTATCTACATTAAAACTGCCAAAGAATTCTTAACATTTACTCAAATCTGTGATCAGACCAGACTATAAGAATTTACCTGTCAAATGATTAGGTAACCTATCAACCAAGTAATGGGAAGGAAAAAAAACACAAAACTACATACACACGTATATATCACATATGTATATGACCAAAAAATAATGACTTTCTCCTGCACTGAAATCTCACAAGATGGATTTTATTATTTTCAAACTTAAAAAAATGACATTTTGATACATAATAGTGAAACAACAAAACAGTATGGATAGCTGTTCAAATATCTTTAAAAATCTAACAGCATCTTCCCTTAGAATTCTACAGTTCTCTACCCAAATTTTAAATTAATTTACTCAAAATGGAGTAAATGAGGGACAGAAAATAATACAATAGGCAGATTATCTAATAAAGTCTCTGCTATTCAATCAAAACAGAAAGACTGGGACTTTTCTGGTAGTTCAATGGTTAGGACTCAGTACTTCCTTCCACTTCAGGGGGCAACAGGTTTGATTCCTGGTCAGGAAACTAAGGTCCTGCCAAGCCAGGAAATAATTAAGATTAGAGAGCTCAGCAGGGTTGATGAAGTCAATACCAACATGCCAAAATTTATAATGTTCCAAACACGAGTAACCATCAGTAAGTAAAAGGAATACATGTTTTAAAAGATGCTATGCTACTGCTAAGTAGCTTCCGTCGTGTCCGACTCTGTGCAACCCCATAGACGGCAGCCCACCAGGCCCCGCCGTCCATGGGATTCTCTAAGCAAGAACACTGGAGTGGGTTGCCATTTCCATAGTAACAGTAAAATCCGTAAGGCACCTCAGAATAAATTTTTAATAAAAGAAGATCTTTATGAAGAAGCTCTACTAAGGGGGAAAAAAAGAGCCTTAATAGGGAGACTTACAAAGTAACTCATTAAAATTAAACCAATAACGCAGGGACAGGTAGAGTCATGTAACTGTTATTGAAGAAAACAGAATATGGCATGTAAAAACTAAAACACTGAAAAGATGAAAAAGAATGAAACCAACAAAACTGTTTTTTCCATTTTTAAGAAAAGATCTCTGTAGCACTGTCCCTAGAAATGTAGTATACAGTTTTAAGTTTTTCTCTGATAAATTTTGTATTGAATCATAAAATCCTGTCCTTTAGTACATTTTTAACTGCTCATATATACCTTCTTCAAAGATAATTCTTTTAGAAAATAAAGAAATTACATCATTTATCTAAATAAATGCATCTTAGATTCTCATACTTTATGTCTGCAAAACTGTTGAAAAAATAAAACCAAGAATTTAAATTTATTTCTAAATTTTGGTCTATATTATGAAAATCTCACCTTAGATGGTTTTGATCTTTACTAAGCTATAAAAAACACCACCCAAAAATACTCATTTAAAAACTAAGAACTGAATAAATAACACAAAAGGAATGACAATCAAAATTGGGAAAAAAAAATTTGTTTAGACAAGCACTTCTTACTCATATAAAGATACGTGACTCTTCAAATACCCCAGACATACCTGTGTGTTCCAGATGTGCACACACTTGTCAAAAGAACCACTCGCCAGATACCTGCCATCAGGACTGAAAGCTACACTGTACACAGGCTCTTGGTGTTTTGTCAAAGTATGGATGCAAATTCCTCGGTCTACATCCCATAATCTAACAGTAGAATCAAAGGATGCACTGACAAAGGAGAAAAAAAAAAAGATTTTATAAGTAATGAAATTCCCAGCCCCACCCCCAAACTACAATGACCGTCTTTCCTTATAGCTAGCCACAAATTCCTTATGAGAAGTAGACTGTGCTGTTAGCAAGAAAGTACTCCGGACACAAAGCTAAAAGGAGAAGAGGCAGCTTTCATTAAGGGCATCTCCACGTCTGTAAATTGGAAAACATAAATGAGCTAATTTACTATATTCCTCTATTCTTTAAATAACTCCTTTATATTGATTTGCAAAACACTACATTGAATATACATATTATTTATTTTGATGTTGAAAAAACTTTATTGCGTTATGCCTCAGTTACTTGGGTTTTAATCAATATTTGATATTATCAGTAAATATTTGATATCTCCAGAAACAAAATCCATTATGAGCTGAAATAATAAAATGTCTAAAATACTCCTTGCGGGATACATTCCCATTTTACTGAATTTTCCTAATTTTCTGCCATAATGTAAGAAATTTCATTTTGTAAAAGACTCATAAAGGAAAAGCAAATCAGAAATGTTACCTTGCTAACATAAGGTTGGCATTTGGATTGCTTGTCCCTGGCCCTGTTGGACTCCATTTGATAGTATAAATTTCTTTATTATGTGCTTGCAAATCATGGACACAGTTGTCTTGTTTCATACTCCATATCTAAACAACAAAAAAAAGTGTGTGTAAATTAGCTTTCCATACAAAGGATACGTTTATAATATGATCTTGCCAGTCCAAAATACGTGGCATAGCCATTAACAATAATTATAGAGATCAAGAGAATATATGCAAAGAAATTAAAATGTAGTAGAATATATTTAATATTTGTTTTTGAAAAATGACAAATTAGCTTCAAGTCCATTCTAAATAATCAGTATTGTGAGGCTTCAGGATTCAATAAATTATAGTTCTAAAATTATTTTTGAAAACTTCAGATAGTACAAATATCAACATTCAGTAATTTCCTTGGGTAATGATGCTACAATATTTAAGGCATTAGTTTTTATGTTGTTCTTTAAAAATAAAGACATACATTATAAGTTTCTCTTAGAATTCAGAATCAGGAACTACATGGCAATGGGGAAGGGAAAGTAGATAAGGAACAGTATAACAGTATACTGTTAACAGATAATACAGTATAATTCATGCTGACACCAAAGGCTGGGCAAGAAAAGCAAAAAAAAAGGCAAGAGGGACTATATACAATTAAAAAGTTTCTGCACAGCAAAGAAAACCATCAATAAAGTCAAAAGGCAACAACCTATGGAATGAGAGAAAATACCACAACCCATATATCCAAGAAGGAGTTAACTTTCAAAATATGTAAGGAAATCCTACAACTCAACAGCAAAATACTAATTTAAAAATGGACAAAGGACTTGACATTTCTTCCAAGTCGACATACAAATGGCCAACAGGTTATATGAAGAGATGCTCAATGTCACGGATAATCAGGGAAATGCAAATCAAAACTACAATGAGATATCACTTCACAACTCTTAGATGGCTTCATAAATTTTAAAAATTTTGTCAAGAATATAGAGAACTTGGAACCCTTATAAAGTGCTGATAAATGAATACAAAATGGTGCAGCCACGATGAAAACCAGTATGGAGGTTATCCCTCAAATTTCAGCAACTACCCCTACATGAACCAGCAATTGCACATCTGGCTACACATATAAAACACATAAAATGAAACCAGGCTCTCGAGGTGGTATCTGTACCCCCATGTTCACAGCAGCATTCTCCAGAAAAGCCAAAATACGGAAACAGCCCAAGTGTCCAGCAATGGATGAACGGAGAAAGAAGATGCACACACACACAGTGGAGCATATTCAGACTGAACATATAAGGAAATCCTGCAGTATGCAACAAGACAACATGAATAAATTTTAAAAACAAACATTACAAGATTCCATTTACAGGAGGTATCTAAGAATCAAACTCATAAAAGCAAAAAAAAAAAAAAAAGAATGGCGAGGATAAACAGTAAGGTCCTATAGTATATAGCACAGAAATCATACAATATCCTATAATAAACAATAATGGAAAAGAAGAAAAAAAGAATGGTGGTTACAAAGAGTTGTGGTGGAGATGGGTTGCTATTCAAAAAGTATAAAATTTCAACCCTAGAGGAGATCTGCCATACAACACTGTGTTTAGATAACAATACTGTATAGTACATTTAAAAATCTGTTAAGAAGTAGATCTCATCTGTTCTCACCATAATAAGATTTAGAAATTTTAAATGATCCATATAGGAAAAAACCATTAAAAAAGCAATAAAGTTAAAATGGTAAGCAGAAAACACACTTTTCTCAAGTTGAAAACATGTTTATTATGCAATACAGATTAAAAACATACTGTTTTTGAGCAACAGTTAAGAGAAACCTGTATCAACAGTATTTTTGACAAATTCACTCAATAAAGACAAAAGGGAAAATCTGGCCAAATACAAAAACAAACACACCAAACCCAACTGCCAACAAAGAAACAAAAATCAGCTGGGATTCACACTTCTGCAATGAAATTGAGATAATGAAACAGTATCATAATGTTTTGTATCCTAGGTATACATAACTCCACGTAAATAAATGCAAAAGATAAGTTTCCAAAACGTATTTCATGCCAGCTTTCAATAGCACTGATACTACTAACCATTCTCTTCAACACTTTCCTTGAAATATTCTTCTCTACACATACATACTATTTCCACTCAAGTCATTTCTTGCTAGGTTTTCTTTTGGAACCTGATTCTTCTTAAAGTGTAAATGTTACAGAGTTTAACACTTTTAAAAGCTTTCTTCTTCTTTTACTTGATACTTTCAACCTACATAATTTTGTCCACGCCCATGGCTTTGAATGACCACCCGTCTATTGAGAATTCCCAAAAGATTACATCAAACTTTGAGTTCTTCTCTGAGCATCAGACCAGCCTGGCACGTCCACTTGCATGACTCAAAAGCACTATCCAAGCTAAACATAATCTTCTCACTCATCTGCTGTTCCTTCTCCTCAAAGTATGGCTTCACTAGACATCATTCATCCTTATAGCTTCTGCTTTAAAATTCTGACCTTTTATTATTCTTAGAATAACAACAACAAAAATCTCGAACACTTTCTAATTCAAACGTTCTCTCTTGAACTGCAAATCAGTACCTGAGAGTAGCCACTGGCCTTCTTTCATTTCCCTGTATGTGCCACACACTGCTCCCAAATAAGTTTTTTGTTCTTTACTCATTTTATAAGCATAACGCATGTGCATGCAAGGGTGCCAGGTGGCAGAGGGGTAAAGAATCTGCCTGCCCATGAAGGAGACGCAGAGACGCAGGTTCAATCCCTGGGGTAGGGAAATGCTGACTCACTCCAGTATTCTTGCCTGGAAAATTCCATGGAGGAGCCTGGTGGGCTCAGTCCTCATACACGACTGAGTGAGCACGTGTGTGCACATGCATGCACACACACACTTGCAAAGTAACCTCACAAATAAAAGTGTGAAGAGAAGCATTTTTATCAGCAACGCTTACAAGGGAGTCCAGACTTGAGAAAACCTAACTAAAAACACAGCTGGTATTTAAGGAAAAAAAACTCACCAGGTTACCAAGGTTACATTTAATCTGTTCATGGGAAGAGGAAAAGCAGTTTTCCTTCATGGTTATCCTATCTATAAAGGTTATCATGTTTGTAGTCAGTGGCATTGTAAAGTCAAAGGTAAATTATTTTTAGTAGAGTTAATGTGATGAAGTATAGAGCTCAAGCTTCATTAATTTTGAAAATTATTACATTTTTCTTTATCTCAAAAAGCTTTTCTCCCCCTTAATTCTGGTATGTGACATACACAGGAGCTAGGTGTTAGTTTTTGCTTTTAGTTATACAACAAGAAAAATGTAAACTCATAATGAGACGTGAATTCTGACATGTCAACTATGCTCACTCACCGATTAAGCTATATATCCACTACACATCAGTTTCCTAGCAAGGGTGATATATATTCACACCACAGCAAAAATCCAATTAATACATTGCTCAGATTATCAGTCAAATCCACGAATCCTACAAAGATCTTCATTCACTGCCTATGAGTCAGATCTTTACATGAGCAAATAACCTTTCACTGTACCAATATATGACTCGTTACTAGCAAAGACAATTTATAATAGCGCAAATCTTAGTATCATAATTCCCAACTACAAGAGACACATTCTGAGCAATCTTAAAACGGTCAGAGCAGCCACACTGTGTAACTCCTCGGCCCCCTTCCTCCCTCCTATCTGAATTACCTTCAAGGTCATGTCATCAGAACAGGATGCCAGGAGATTGCCAGTTGGGTCCCATTTGATAGCATTTACTTCATTCTAAAAATGACAGTAAACATTCACATTTTCACTTCATAGACTTGGTTGTTCTTTGGGTATTAAACATACATACTTCAAAACCACTCTGAAACATTACTTATTCATCATAATTGCTTTAAAGGAGGGATAAAAAAAAGTTTCTCACCGTGTGTCCCTGGAATGTTTTAATAGGTCTGTCTTGTCCTAATTTACAGACATGAATGCACATGTCTGTACTACAAGAAGCGAAAGTGTTGTTGCTCTGCCAGTCAACATCCAATGCTGGTGCTGCAAGGGAAAAAGCCAGGTTTGCATTCATTCCACATGGACTGGAATCTAGGTGCTTTAGTTTTAAAACGCTGCTGGACATTAAGAACTTAAATGATTTGCTTTATTCTTTTTATATCAATAGAATTTTTAAGATTATGGTACTTAATTATCACAAATATTAATACTTTTCAGTTTGGTTGTCTCTGTGAGACACAGCCTAACAGAAAGTACACTGGCCTGGTAACCAGGAGATGAGGGTTCCTGAGAGCTTGCTCTGTAAATTACTAGCACTGGACTCTTGGTATCTCATTTCTAAAAGAATAAAATTAAATGTGATGCTACATTTCCTTTTGTTTCTAAAATTCTGTGAGTGTTCAATGGATAAGAAGCCTTGTTTTGCTATTCCCTAACTAATGGGCCCTTGTAAACAAGTCAGCTCTCATGCTATTTTTCTCTTCTAAAAAATGGGGATAAAAACCTTTAACTTAGTACTCAAGGATATTGTGAACATCAAGTTAGATAATGTGTATGGAAAGTACTTTGTAAATTACAAGTGAGACAAATGTTAGACTGAGTAAGTACCATTTCCACTATCTACTTAACTGATAAATGGGAGTATTACATGATTGGCAAATACATTCTTCTTCTAAGTGATTCTTGTCAAATATATCTTAAATCTTACATCACTGAATTTAAAACCTCAGAGGTCCAAAAGCCGGCTGGCATTTAATACTTTAGCTCGGATATGATTAAAGATTCTTTCCTTTCTCATTTTCCCCTGTTACAAAGTGCAAAGCTTCTCTATAATTAGCAATGCAGATTAAGGTAATGATAGCAAGTAACTGGGTTAAGCAATAGAAGCACACCAAAAACACTGCATTTAGAGCAGGCAGTAGGTGGTTGGGGGAAAGGTGAGAATCAAAAATGAAGCTTGCTTGGCAAGACAAGGACAATCCTGATATATAACAAACACTTCAGAGCCCTGCATCAATTAGGCTGACCCTAGACCTTTGTCACCAGAAACTGTTCCCTTCCTTGGCTCCTTTCCTCTTTCCCATCCTGCTTCTGGGAGAATCCAACTAAGTCAGTGAATAAAAACACTGGCCAGCTTTGATCGGCACTATGTCTGGTATGCTGTTGTTCACGTGCACCACAACCTCTTAGAGCAATGCAGACAACCGTTCCTCTGTGAGCTTATCTTCAGCCCACTCCTCACCTCGCTCTGCCCTGCCCTTCTCTGCCACCAGGACATCACATATTCCAGGTCCCAGTGCCTGCAGTACCCCAGATGGGCTCGTTCAATGGAAGAAACTGTCAGAAGTCCAAGGTTAGGAGAAACAGGGTAGACAGGCAACTCTGTGGTCCTCTCTAAGACTGGGTCGTTGGCAGTGACCCTGATTGCTCCACAGTGCCTATTCTTGCCAGGCAGCCTATTCGCTAAAGACACCATTCCCACTGGGTAGTTGGAGCCTATCATTTTCTCTACAGTCTTAGGTTTACCGCGGTTGTCAAACTCTGAGTTACCTCCTACTTCTCTATTCTTCACTCTTGTAAGACTTCTGCTAGAGTTTCCTTATATTATGTTCCCTTTCTTGAATTACCTGGTTTATATTTTGTCTTTGTGCTTTGGAATCAGTAACTACACCTTCATTTTGACGTTAAATATTATTAAGATAGAATTTTGAAAAATAATTTTAACAAAATGCTTAGATGATCATTTATCATAGTGTTAAGAAGTGGGGGAAGGACTTCCCTGGTAGCACAGTAGATGAGGGTTTGCCTGTCAATGCAGGGGACACGGGTTCGATCCCTGGTTTGGGCAAGTCTCACAGGCTGTGGAGCTACCAGGCCCATGTACTACAACTACTGAGCCTCTGCTCTGCAGAGAGAAGCCACTGCAATGAGAAGCTCACACACCACAACAGAGAGTGGCCCCTATTCGCTGCAACTAGAGAATGCCTGCGTGTAGCCAACGAACATCCAGTGCAACGCCTCCCCCCACCAAAAAAATTGTGTGTGTGTGTGCCAAAAATGTAAATAATTTAAAGGACAATTAAAAGTTATATAATAAAACGCTATGAAGAAGGTCAAGCATCTGTTGTGCTCCACCAGGGTATCAATTTGACAGAGCATCATCTGAAAACATTAGATAGGGGGCTGAGAAAATCAGAAACGGTATTTAAACAAATACACCATTAGGTTCAAACCAAAACAAAAACCAACTGTATAACCGGGTAAAGATAACTGAAGGAAGCTGAAGAACGCCAAGACACGAGTTGTATGATTAATGTTCTGTGATATGCTTGACTCATAAGATACAATGATTATAGGTTGGTATGATCTAAGAACCCATACCTCTTTACTTTGTATTTTATTCCTAAAATTTAAAAATGACTCTAGGTAATGTAAGTCCTTCAGGATAGAAATACATCTCTAACATAAAATATATTTTTATGTAGGTAATATGTGAGAGGTATATTTACTATTATTGGTTTCATTTTTCATATGATGAAAAAGGCTAAGAAAAGTTAATTGGCCGAGGGTACACAATCTTCTGAATTCCTGGAGCTGGAATTCCCTGGTGGTCCAGTGGTTAGCACTCTGCTCTTCCACTGCAGGGGCCATGAGTCTGATCCTTGGTTGAGGAACAAGGATCCTGCAAGTTGCAAGGTGCAGCAAAAAAAAAAAAAAAAAGTCCTGGAACTAAGATTCAATCTCTGTGTCCTCCAGTTCTGATTTATTTTTTTGTTAACCCATACATCTTTCATAATCCAGAAAGGTAATAAATAAACTTATGAGGGAAGGGGAAAAGGCATTTAATATTCATTTGCCTTTTTAAAAAAACAGGTTCACTAAGATATAATTGATGTATCATACATTTCATCCATTTCAAGTGTGCAATTCAATGGCTTTTAGCATATTACATTAGTTTTAAAATATTATGGTCATACATAACATGAAATTTGTCATTTAATTAAGTGTACAATTCAGCTGTATCAATTACATTCACAATATTGTACAATCATCACCACTATTTTAAAAAGTTCTGCATCACCCCAAATAGAAATTCTGTAACCATTAAGCAATAACTCTCCATTTTGCCCTCCTCCCAGCCTCTATAATCTTGAATCTTTACTTTTAAAGTTGTGTCTGATTTACTTCACTTAGCATAAGGTATACAAGTTCTCTGGTGTTGCAGCATGTACCAGAAATTCATTTTTATGGTTGAATAATAATCCATGTATATAGAGACCCCATTCTGTTCATCCACTCATCTGCTCATGGACAGTGTGTTGTTCTCACCCTTTGGCTACTGTGAACAATGCTATAAATACTGCTATGAATTCATTCAAGTTCCTGCCTTCAATTCAATTACCTAGGAGGAGAACTGCTGGGTCATACGGTAATTCTATGTTTTGCTTTTTGAGAAACTGTCATACTCTTTTCCACAAATGTACCACTTTACATACCTACTAACAAAGTATAAGGATTCTAATTTCTCCACATCATTATGAACACTTATTTTTTACAGCTATCCTAATGAATATGAAATGGTTAATTCATCTATAATCATGACTTATGCTTTATGTAAGAGTATATGAATGACAATACAGTATAGGAATTAGAATATGGTAATTTGAAAAGCGTGGTAGACTTCCATTCCTGGTCAAGATGGGGTAACAGGAAACAAATTTACCTCCTGCCCAAAATAGCCAAACACTTACAAAATGCATGAAATAACAGTTCAAGACTCTGGGTTAGTGCTAGCGTTAGTTGCTCAGTTGTGTCCGGCTATTTAAGACTCCACGGACCACAGCCTGCCAGGCTATCCATGGAATTCTCTAGACAAGAAGACTGGAGTGGGTTACCATTCCCTTCTCCAGGGCATCTTTCTGCCCCAGGGATCAAACCTGGGTCTCCTGCATTGCAAAGGATTTTTTTTTACCATCTGAGCCACCAGGTAAGACTCTGGGTACGAGACAACAAAGGACAGTGGTTCTAGAGAGAAGGAAATCAACCAACAATGTGCCTTTAACTGATCATACATGATTTGGGAAAATGTCCAGATCTCGGCCCATGGAAGAGGAATTTCCCTAAGGAAGAGATTAATGAAATTCCTGAGGGGAAGAGATAAAGCTCAGAATCCAGAGAGCCACAGGCACCTAGAAATCATAGCACAAGAAAGGAGAGAGCTATGCAGACAGAATTCTAAAGACCTGCAGCGGGCCGAACTCGCATAGTTAGCTGTACCAAATCAGCGTAAGTACTAGCTGAGCCTTGGGAAAGAACCACTGAAAAGGAGTATTAGAAGAAACAATGCCTGATACTCAAGACTGGAAACATGCAGCAGGCTAGAAAACCTTTTGATTCGGGGAACACTGGTTTGAGTATATCTAGGTTCTTGCCTCAATACCAGAAAATAATTAGCTCTACACTGAGCACTGTTTTTCTGCCATTTAACAAGTTTCATAAGCGTGACCCAAAGGATCAGACCATTTCCAGGTAATTTAACAATGTGCCAGAACAAAGTTCACAAATACTTAGAAGAAAAGAAGTTGAAAACTTGAAAAACAGCATAGAAATTATCCCGCTTCTCAGGTGGTGCTAGTGGTAAAGAATCCGCCTGCCGATGCAGGAAACACAAAAGATGTGGGTTCAAAAGGGCAACCCATTCCAGTATTCTTGCCCTTTCGAAGCCTGGTGGGCGATACAGTCCATGGGGGCAGAGAGTTGGACATGAATGAGCACACCTGAAAAAAATACTGGATAAAAAAATGAAGAGTATTACGGGAAATCAAGCAGGCTAATAAACACATTCAAAACTTCAAGTTAAAAAAAATTTGGGGAGGAAGTAGAATATTTTTTAAAAATAATGGTCAAAAAAATATTTTCATTTGAAGGAAACTATGTATGAAGACATCCAAGAAGCTTCAAGGTCAAGAAACAAAGAAAACTGAACTAAGGCACAACACATTCAAACTGTACAAAATCATTTATAAGCAGAAAAATCTTAGAAGCAGCCAGATAAAACAAGACAAATTACTACAGAGCATTAAGGATGAAAACTGGAACTAGTTCAAAGTGAAAATATTGTAAATAAGAGAACACGGCAATATTTTTTTAAAGTACAGAAAGAAAAAAATCCTGTCAACCCCAGAACTCTATATTCAACAACAACAAAATCTTTCAATAATGAAGGTGAAATACAGACTTGTTCATATATATATAAAGAATTCATCAGCATTAGATTTGCACTATAAGGAATGTTAAAGCAGTTTGGGCAGAAAATAAATGATACTAGATGAATTAGATGTGTATGCATCTACACAAAGAAATGAACAGTTGGAAATAGTAACTATGAGTAAAAATTATTATTATTTAATCTTTTTAAAATATCACTTGAAAGTATATAGTGCTAAGTTAAAAATGTGTAATATAAATCCTGATGCAACCACTCTAATAAAAGATTTATAGTTAATAACCCACCAAAGGAGGAAAAATGTAGTCATAAAAATATTCATATAATCCAAATGAAAGTGGAAAACAGGAAAAAAAGAAAAGATAAATAGAAATATGATTAATTTAAATGCAATCATATCAATAATCACATTAAATGTAAAGAGCCTAAATACTGCCATTAAAAGGCAACAGTTGATATTCAGTAAACAAGTAATAAATGATGCCTACATAAATTACACTTCAAATGTAAAAGTATAGAGGAATATATACCATGCCAACACTAACCAAAGGAAACTTGAAGGGCTATATTAACATCAGATTAAGTAGATTGCAGAGCACAAAAAAAAAACAGAGGATCATTAACAAAATGATAAATGATCAATTCAACATGAGGATGCAACATTCCTAAATGTAAATGTCCTTATTAGCACTGTTTCAAAATACATAAAGCAAAAATTGACAGAAGAAATTAGAAACTGCGTTTTCCAATTATTATTGATGATTTCAATACCCTTCTCTCAGTAACAGGTGGTATAAGTAGACAGAACAATCAGTTAGGGCTATAAAAGATTTGAACAACCTTATGAAACAACTTGACCCTCATGACATTTGTAGGAACAATGGAATTATATTAGAAAGTGGGCTTCGCTGGTGGTCCAGTAGTTAAGAATCCACCTTACAATGTAGGGGACACTGGGTTCCTCCGATTCCTGGCCCATGAAGATCCCACATACTGCAGGGCAAAAAGCTCATGTGCCACAGCTACTAAAAGCCTGTGCTCTGGAGCCTGCAAGCCTCAAATACTGAAGCCCGCACTCCGAGGGAGGAAGCCACTGACAAGAAGCCCATGCCCTGTAACTAGAGTACCCCCCAATCTCCACAACTAGAAAAAGTCTGCACACAGCAACAAAGACCTAGTGCAGTCAAAAATAAAATGAATATTTTTTATTAAAAATTAGAAAGTAATGCTACAAAGACCTTGAAAATTTTTCCAATTATTCATAAATTAATACACTGAATCAAAATTACTTTAGAAAGCATTCTGAACTGAATGAAATTACAATATCTGAAAAATTGTGAGATGTCACTAAGTAGTAGTTACAGGTAAATTTATAGCATTGAATGTCAGATCCCCACTAGAAAAGTAGAAAGGTTTCAAATCCATGACCTCAACTTCTATATCAAGCAAAAGAAAAAGATATGTCACCAAAGAAGACATACAGATGACAAATTAACACATGACAAGATGCTCAATATCATTAATCATTCAGATCAGATCAGATCAGTCGCTCAGTCGTGTCCGACTCTTTGCGACCCCATGAACCGCAGCACGCCAGGCCTCCCTGTCCATCACCAGCTCCCGGAGGTCACTCAGACTCACATCCATCGAGTCAGTGATGCCATCCAGCCATCTCATCCTCTGTCGCGTCCCCTTCTCCTCCTGCCCTCAATCCCTCCCAGCATCAGAGTCTTCTCCAATGAGTCAACTCTTCGCATGAGGTGGCCAAAATACTGGAGTTTCAGCTTGAGCATCATTCCTTCTAAAGAAATTCCAGGATTGATCTCCTTCAGAATGGACTGGTTGGATCTTCTTGCAGTCCAAGGGACTCTCAAGAGTCTTCTCCAACACCACAGTTCAAAAGCATCAATTCTTCGGCGCTCAGCCTTCTTCACAGTCCAGCTCTCACATCCATACATGACCACAGGAAAGACCATAGCCTTGACTAGGCGAACCTTTGTTGGCAAAGTAATGTCTCTGCTTTTGAATATGCTATCTAGGTTGGTCATAACTTTCCTTCCAAGGAGTAAGCGTCTTTTAATTTCATGGCTACAGTCACCATCCGCAGTGATTTTGGAGCCCAGAAAAATAAATTCTGACACTGTTTCCACTGTTTCCCCATCTATTTCCCATGTAGTGATAGGAACTACAAATAAAACCACAGTGAGATACCACTACACACTCATTAGAGTGGATACAATTAAAAAGACTGATCATATACCAAGTGCTGGCAAGGATACAGAGAAATTGGACACACACACATCTCCTTCAATAAAGCCATTTAAAAAATAAACAAAGCATGGCAGGAAAGAATATCACAGGTAAAATGGCTTTTTATCTGTAATATGACTTCTACATCATCTACCTCTTTGGGTTGTTCAGTTAGTTCAGTTCAGTCTTTTCGACCCCATGAATCGCAGCACGCCAGGCCTCCCTGTCCATCACCAACTCCCGGAGGTCACTCAGACTCACATCCATCGAGTCGGTGATGCCATCTGGCCATCTCATCCTCTGTCATCTCCTTTTCCTCCTGCCCCCAATCCCTCCCAGCATCAGAGTCTTTTCCAATGAGTCAACTCTTCGCGTGAGGTGTCCAAAGGACTGGAGTTTCAGCTTTAGCATCATTCCATCCAAAGAATATCCAGGGCTGATCTCCTTCAGAATGGACTGGTTAGATGTCCTTACAGTCCAAGGGACTCTCAAGAGTCTTCTCCAACACCACAGTTCAAAAGCATCAATTCTTCAGCGCTCAGCCTTCTTCACAGTGCAACTCTCACATCCATACATGACCACTGGACAAACCATAGCCTTGACTAGATGGATCTTTGTTGGCAAAGTAATGTCTCTGCTTTTCAATATGCTATCTAGGTTGGTCATAACTTTCCTTCCAAGGAGTAAGCTTTAATTTCATGGCTGCAGTCACCATCTGCCGTGATTTTGGAGTCCAGAAAAGTAAAGTCTGACACTGTTTCCACTGTTTCCCCATCTATTTCCCATGAAGTAATGGGACCAGATGCCATGATCTTCCTTTTCTGAATGCTGAGCTTTAAGCCAACTTTTTCACTCTCCACTTTCACTTTCATCAAGAGGCTTTTAAGAGGCTTTTTAGTTCCTCTTCAGTTTCTGCCATAAGAGTGGTGTCATCTGCATATGTGAGGTTATTGATATTTCTCCCGGCAATCTTGATCCCAGCTTGTGCTTCTTTCAGCCCAATGTTTCTCATGATGTACTCTGCATAGAAGTTAAATAAGCAGGGTGACAATATACAGCCTTGACGTACTCCTTTTCCTATTTGGAACCAGTCTGTTGTTCCATGACCAGTTCTAACTGTTGCTCCCTGACGTGCATACAGGTTTCTCAAGAGGCAGGTCAGGTGGTCTGGTATTCCCATCTCTCTCAGAATTTTCCAGAGTTTATTGTGATCTACACAGTCAAAGGCTTTGGCATAGTCAATAAAGCAGAAATAGATGTTTTTCTGGAACTCTCTTGCTTTTTCCATGATCCAACAGATGTTCGCAATTTGATCTGATTCTTCTGCCTTTTCTAAAACCAGCTTGAACATCTGGAAGTTCACGCTTCACATATTGCTGAAGCATGGCTTGGAGAATTTTGAGTATTACCTTGCTAGTGTGTGAGATGAGTGCAACTGTGCGGTAGTTTGAGCATTCTTTGGCATTGCCTTTCTTTGGGATTGGAATGAAAACTGACCTTTTCCAGTCCTGTGGCCACTGCTGAGTTTTCTAAAATTTGCTGGCATATTGAGTGCCGCACTTTCACAGCATCATCTTTCAGGATTTGAAATAGCTCAACTGGAATTCCATCACCTCCACTAGCTTTGTTCGTAGTGATGCTTTCTAAGGACCACTTGACTTCACATTCCAGGATGTCTGGCTCTAGGTGAGTGATCACACCATCGTGATTATCTGGGTCGTGAAGATCTTTTTGTACAGTTCTTCTGTGTATTCTTGCCACCTCTTCTTAACATCTGCTTTTGTTAGGTCCATACCATTTCTGTCCTTTATCGAGCCCATCTTTGCATGAAATGTTCCCTTGGTATCTCTAATTTTCTTTAAGAGCTCTCTAGACTTTCCCCTTCTATTGTTTTCCTCTATTTGCTTGCATTGATGGCTGAGGAAGGCTTTCTTATCTCTTCTTGTTATTCTTTGGAACTCTGCATTCAGATGCTTATATCTTTCCTTTTCTCCTTTGCTTTTTCCTTCTCTTTCTTTTCACAGCTATTTGTAAGGCCTCTCCAGACAGCCATTTTGCTTTTTTGCATTTCTTTTCCATGGGGATGGTCCCTGATCCCTGCCTCCTATACAGTGTCTTTGGGTTGTAGCCAAGACTAAATGGGATCGTCTATAAAGAGCATTACCTCCAACAGAAAGGTGGCACACATTATAAAGCAACTCATAACGATGCCACACCCACTTATTTCAATCTTCCATCAATCCTAAGACGTACGAAAAATCTTTAGGCAGAATGGTCAGAGGTCTAAGAGAGTTCTATCTGGTTGAGGACTAGAAGCAAAGGCGGAAAACGATTAAAACAGGTAAACAGAAACTGATGTGTAAATAAATACTTATTAATGTGATAAGCTTTAATCAAGTTGAATTGTTTAACACAATACTTGCAAAATTATGCCACTCAGACACTACTGAAAAATCATTTTGTGCCTTATTTGACTTATCGAATCACACTAAATAAATACAAAAAAGCAAAATGCCAAAAGCTTTGCATTTCAATTTTAAAGGTAACACTGTGCCACTGACTGTAAAAAGGATAGTACCAAAGCCTTGAAAATAACCAGAATTACTTAACTCAGCCTCCAATTTAAAACTCTTTCCAACCACAACACAATCTTGCATGATGCAATTAAATCATGCAGTATTAAAACTACTGTTCTAAACATTATTAGGGATCTTGTTCCAGTTTAACATCAGTTTCTGTTCTCAGAAACCCCCTGAAAGCAGGAACAAAGTTCTAGGATGCACAAGAGTGTTGTTCTACTAAAATCAAGGTGCCTCTATGCATCAGGATGTATGCCCTGCTGCATGGCCACATATCATGGAGAAAAAAACACACTATTTTGGAGATCAGATTTATCTGATTTAAGTATCAAATTATTTCCTAAAAGAAAATATATGAAGCACCAAAGTTCCAGCAATATCGGTAAAGCCTTATAATTTTTATTTTATTTAGGTAAGCAAGAGGACTGATTTAGACACACAAATTAAAACATGACAATACCTAAATCTGTAGAAGTTTAGGCAGTATTTTCATATATATGTATTAGTCTTATGCACTTACTCAAACATATTAGTTTTATCCCTCGTTTACAGATA
The DNA here is from genome assembly GCA_935064755.1 of Tragelaphus eurycerus. Classification (NCBI taxonomy): domain Eukaryota; kingdom Metazoa; phylum Chordata; class Mammalia; order Artiodactyla; family Bovidae; genus Tragelaphus; species Tragelaphus eurycerus. The sequence continues at coordinate 4,378,182 of CAKXYN010000064.1, forward strand.
GAGAAAATATGGCTCAGAAAGGTTCAATGACTCTCTCAATCTTGAAGCTTGTTAAGTGGAGTGGGGATTCACAAGCACACCTAGACATCCTGGATCAAAAGTCTATGTTCTTACCATTAAATATTACCAACTCTAATGGCACCAGGTTGAAAATGCTTTATGGTACATTTCACAGAAAACATTTGATGATCCTCTGATGATTAAATCTGAAAGCCACTGAACACCAACTCCTCAAAGGACTAGTAACAAAACTTACATTTCATAGTTCAAGATTTTAGATGAACTATATGCTATTAAAAGTTTAATTAGGAAAACAGAAGAAAGTTCTAACAGTCCTCATGTAAACTGTGAAGATTTACCTGAATGAAAAGGAAACTGTTGCTTGGCTTCACCAGTATGTGCATCCCAAATAATTGTAGTCTAAGATAGAAAAGAAAAATACATTGCTAAGTTTATCATATATACACAAATGCCTCATCATAGTCAAGCAATATGAAATGTCACAGTGCATTTGACATTTACTTTTAGTACAATGAGGTTATATTCCACTGGGAGCAGGGAAAGGATGTTTAAATTAAACTATTAAGCAGTTTGATTCTACCCTGGTGACTTTTCATCAGTCAACTTACTTCAAATAACAATTATTGGCTGTCTACAAGTACCAAAACATTATATTAGATTAAGAAACTCCATTGCAGTAGTGTATTTATTGTCAGATTTTTATTGCTGTGTAGCTTGAGGAGGAAAATTTTTGGTTAATATAATAATCACCTAATTCTCAATATTAAGATTTTTTAAAGCTCACATTTATAAATAAAGGCAGGTTTAATTCTGACAATAATTAAAACAATGTTTTTTATATTACAGCAAAGTATAACATATACATCTGAATGGATATATTCACAATTACACTAATACCCTCCCATCACTAATTTTATAACTTTGGGGTCATAAGTATTGTAGAATGGCAGTAACTAGTAAGAAGGCTTTCCCCTCCCATTCCTGGCCACCTTATAGTCTTCCTTTTTGTCTACTTCCCTTTTTGACAATATACAGGTAACTATGGGCATGTACTTTTCTCTATTATAAAATAATCTTTTCTGGGATGTATCGTAAAGGAAATAACTTTAAAATGAAGGAGAAATAACAAATGATTTCAACCTACCCATGTTTACCAGCCATGTTAGGTGAAAGCTGGAAAGACCCTGCATTTCTTGCATTTTCAATTAAACATTAGGAGTTCAGCTAACAGACTGACTCTAAGATTTCCCATGAAATCACGCCAGAGCCATACTCACTGATGCAATTAACTAAAAACTATAGAAAAGCGATGAAGAGTATCAGATATATGACTTCACTATGGCTCAAATTCCAAAACAATGAAGAGTGGTCACACAGATAAGAATAAAGGGCATCTGCACAAATTTAAGAATGAGCTGACAGAAAATCTAAGAAAACATTTCTATTCCTAACATAAATTCACATGTGAATTTCCCAAATATGAATGTTTTATTATTTATGTGATTAGCAGAGGAGAATATTACTCTCAAGTATACTCTTTAACAAATTAACTTTTATAGAAGTTAATTACCTTGTCTACTCCAGCACTTAGGATGAAATTTCCTTTCTTATTCCATTTTAATGCAAATATGGGGCCTTTATGCTGCCCCAAAGTGCTAGCAAGGTTACCTAAAATTCAAAAGGAAAAACATTAAAATTACTTTAAGCTTTATAATTTGGATCAACAGTAAAAAACAAGTGGGAAAAAAAATGCTTTATTTACCATCTTTAGTCCATATTCTGGCAAACCCATCATAAGAACCAGTTGCTAGAAGTGTACCTTCACTCTGTTGGAGAAACACATTTCTTTCAGTTATATAACCCAGAAAGGGTATTTAATTTTTATTAGAATATATTATGTTTAATCCCAAGTACAGCAGGTCTGTGACATTCTCTGCTTCAAGACCTTCAGCTTTGCCTATTTGGAAGTGCGAGAAAAGGCCTACAAAACACCCTTCATGCTGTGAAGCTAGTATTTTGGCAGCATTCAGTCAGGGTGCAGGCCTCACACCCCGGTCTTGGAAGGGCAGTAACTGCTTGGGAGCAGGATTAGCATCGCTCTTACAGGTGCTAAGGTCTACTTACTTTACTCTCACAAAGGCCCAGGACTAAAGGTGGGGGTCAGGTGGGGGATTAGAAAGGACATCAAAATCTTAATCTTATGATTTAATAAAGGTATTCAATCAAAATCTTCCAAAATGTTTCATTATGATTAGAGGTTTTCATATTGTCCTCCCTCTAAATCTTTTACTGTCTAAACTGTGTGTATTCCAAACAATACTGTTCCAGGTGATCCGATTCTTAAATATCACTACATTAAACATTTCTTTCTTGTGTTAATTTTTTCCTGTACCAATAAAAATAGCAACACACACATACACACACACACAAAGAGTTAGAAAAGAGTGTAGGTTGACCTTATAGCTAATGAAGTGAGCACAACTGTCCGGAACTACTCTACTACAACAGGAATCCTTAACGTTTTCTCTAATCTTAAAATTTCCTATGGTGCCTTGCCTTGAATAACGGTACAACGGCAGGACTTGCTAAGATCTAGCCTACTCTGTGGATATCCAAGTTTTGGAGTACATTACACAGATTATTGCTGAGATGAGTAAACGTTACAGGAGAGACAGAATGAAATCCTGCCTCACTCAGTACTTTTTGATGCTTTTTTTGGTAAGAGAAATGAAAACAAGATCACCTTTTCAGACCTCTCCAGTCATCTAGCTGTACAGTTAAGTGACAAACAAATGCTGGTTGTAGGCGATGCAGATTCAGTTCTGCTAGGATTTGGAAATCCCCTATAGTTCTATCTAAGGAAGAAGGAGCAATGTTGAAGCTAACAGCACAAGTTTATTTCCAAACTCTGCACAGTGCAAAGTTTCCTTTAATGGTTTTAGACCATGGACCACTAGTAAAGTAGGAGAATAATAAGGAACAGCTATCTCACAGGCTTCTGCTTTAGCCATGGAAATGAGCCATTAAACAACAATAACATTTTCTCCTTCTAGGGGAAGACCTAAGTTCATAGCAAATAATAAATCTTTCAAAAGTCTATACTTGTAAAAGCTTTAACTTGCAGTTCAGAAACACTGAGCTCCACAAATCATTTGTTAACCATCCTTTTCAGTGTAAATTATAAATTTCATTAAGTTAACATGGTCTCTGTGGAGAAGGCAATGGCACCCCACTCCAGTACTCTTGCCTGGAAAATCCCACGGACGGAGGAGCCTGGTGGGCTGCAGTCCATGGGGTCGCTAAGAGTCGAACATGACTGAGCGACTTCACTTTCTCTTTTCACTTTCATGCATTGGAGAAGGAAATGGCAACCCACTCCAGTGTTCTTGCCTGGAGAATCCCAGGGACGGGGAAGCCTGGTGGGCTACCGTCTATGGGGTCACACAGAGTCGGACACGACTGAAGTGACTTAGCATAGCATAGCATAGCATAACATGGTCTCTGAGCCAAACAGCCTAAGAAGGCTATAAGGCCTTTGGCCTATGATATAGTAAGACTACCATTTTAAGAACGGAATTCTTAGTTCTGACCCTACAATCAAATGACACTGTTTAGAATTCTCAACTTTATAGGTGGGAAAGGGTAAATACACTGTTGGAAATTTAGAAAAGAACACTAATAAGCCTTACCATGAATTCTGGAAGAATTTCATAGTAACCAAGAACCTCAGATAGTGTAATCACTTTGAAAGACAGATCTTATTTCTTGGAAAGAGATTTAGAAGATACTTTGAAAAACCACACAAAATGTTAAAACAGAGGCCAGAGAAGGAAAGGATGCCCACTTGCTAAGAAAAGGACAGCTGACCTCTAAAATTCTTTTGACACTGATAACAGTCTAAGAAGTTACTAGAATCAGAGTTGGGGCAGTGGGAGGGTGTTAAAAAAAGTGAATGTAAAGTTACAAGGAAGAAAAAAGACAACATGGAATAAAGGAAAAGATACAGAAACTTTTAAAATGCTAATTTTCCGCAAATTACTTATGGGAATGGTAGCAAAGAAAGCTGTTAATTATATATTTGAAACTGAAAGGATGGAGCTATTGATAAAATAGTTAAATCAAATTTTCTGATAAGTAAAAGTAATCAAAGATATTGAATCATATATAGAATTCTAGAGTCCTACAGCTAGAACAAAGCTTATAATCTAGACTAACAGTTCCTAAAAAGCAGCTGGCAATCAAGTTTTCATCAATTAACAGCAAAATGAGAGAAACAAGTCTATGTTTCTATTACATAGATTTCTCTTGTACCCCTAACAAAGGACTTAGTAGTTAGGAACTTAATACTGGAATATGTAACCTTTCCCTTCTCCAGGGGATCTTCCTGACCCAGGAATCGAACTGGGTCTCCTGCATTTCAAGCTTTACCAACTGAGCTATCAGGGAAGCCCATTAAGAACTTAGTACGTGCCTATTATTGGTGTTCATTTATTATTTGATTTATATAAGACCATTAATACATTCCTACTTTACATGTGATGAGAACGAAGTACAGAGTGATTCTACAGCTAGAGAAACCGAGAGGCTGGATAATGAACCTTGCTCTGACTGCTCGAGGGCCAGTCTTTGCTTTTAACACATTTTGGGTTGGGGACTCCTAGTCTGCTGTTCTTATTAGTGAAATTCAAAAATACCTGAACAGACAGACATACCCTGCCACTAGTTTGAGGCTCAGAGAGGTTAAGTATGCTAGTAACTACATCCATCATGGACAATACAGGGACACTCACATTCCAGTCTAGCGACGTCACGTCCTTGTTGCTCGGGACGTCCTGCCCTCCTTCTCGTATACAGTGTCTAAGCACCAGCTGTGTGGAGCCGCTCGTGCTGTTTTCACTGAGATTCCATATTCTTGCTGTTGAGTCTCCAGACCTATAAAGTATGCAACATATTTTAAATTTTCATGATATTCTCAAGTATTACAGAAATCGAAGCAACAAATTTACATCCTATTATTAATGAGGCAAATACAAAGTTAGACTATCAGGCATTTCCATTTCCAGTATTTTTCTCAGTCTCCATTTTGGAGATGCTGAAATCACTCCTGAGGGAGTAATTTAAAAACTCTAACGTTACATTATGAAGAAATAAACATTTACGGGGCAAAATGACCACAAACAAGCAACAACAAAAACCTGAAAGTGTAAGCAATGTATTTGTAAACACGCAATATTTCAGTAAGATACTTTTAGAAATCCATTTTAATTTCACTTTGAGAAACATACCCTGATGCCAAAAGATCACTAACGGGGTTCCAGGCACAGATGAAAACTTCAGATTCATGGCCCCGTAACACAACTGCTTTATTAGGAGGGATTTCAACATCCCCATCCACTTCCATCATATCAGTATGATTATCTGCATCATGAGAAATAGATAGAAAATTCCAGTTAGGTAATAATATCACAGCATATTGGGGGAAAAAAGGGATTCCTAACCAGCAGATAGAGTGTAACTTTCTTATTCCACTATGTCAGGTAATGTTGAAAATGACTATACAGAATTTATCACATGAAAAATAAATTCCAATCTTTAGTTAAATATGAATGTAATTTTTAAAAAAGAGATGTGTATCTAAGTGTGTATTCAGAGATGGGGAGCAGGACTAGAGGAAGACTGTGAAAGGTTAGGCCCAAACACAGTTAAAAATGATAAAATAGTTTGAATTAAATATAATCCATGTCAACACTATTCTGAATTTCTGCCAGTAGGGGTTGCTGATATCATTCATATAACATTGACTTGCCTTTATATCTCCATGCCAAAGCTTTATTGTATCTGTTAATGACTACTGTTATAAATTATATTTAGAAATCAAACGCAGACACAAAGTTCACCTAACAATTAAAAAAACGGTTTCTAAATATTTTTTAAAAAAGAATGAAAATAAGGTCCATGAAAGTAAATCTAGCTTTATGGAGCTTTAGGCATAAAAATCTGAATTGTGTGATACAAGTCAGGGGAACAAGTTGGCAAAAATTAAATAGACAGTGTTACTTCAGCTAAAACGAGGCATCCCCATAAAGCAAGTTTCTTTTTTAATGGAACTTAAAAAAATTCTTCTTTCAGCTCACTTGCTATAGTATGTGCTCCATTCTCCTCCCCATTTGCTGTGTTTTCTCCATTTTTTGCAGATCCTTGTTGGTTTGTCGCAGCTGCAGCAGCTGCAGCAGCTGCTGCTTGTTGCTGTGCAAGTTTATCTCTATAAGCTTGTTGTCTTGTTTGTACTACATCAGGCATTACGGCATCTATCAGTGACAGAGATTCTATTGGTCGACCATCAAACAAGGTACCATCCTGGATTTGAAAAATTGTGAGAAGAAAAATCAAAGGTAACACATTTAGAGTAATTTGTATTCATACAAGTTAAGAGCAGAAAATCATCATTCCAAGAAAAAACACTTTTAGGTAATTTCCTGAGTGCATGTAAGAAAGGAAGGAAGGAATCGGGAGGGAAGAAAGAAACTAAAGGAAGCACTGTAAACAGGTGCTTCAACTGTCTTCCTCACCCAATTCTTACTGTTAAGTGTTGTACAGATCAAAGCTGAAATACTGAAAGGAATTAAAAAAAAAAAATAGGCCCGGAGGGTAAAAAGTCTTTCAATTATATTCCAAAGTTCTGTTAGTCAAAAGTAATGTGGGATAGTTAATAAAATTATAAGAGATTTGGTGCCACATTTTGGTAAATACTTCTTTAAAACTAAAAACTTTTAAAATAGTTTTGCTGAATGCAAAAGTTTCTTGTTATTTAATTAAAACATTAAGGCAGAAATAGACATCAATATCAATAGACATTAATACACACAAATCACCTCATTTTACTACTGTTACTGTTTTTAAGTCCTTGTTGCATTTGTTACAATACTGCTTCTGTTTTATGTGTTGTTTTTTTGGCCCGAAAGCAGGTAGGTCTTAGCTCCCTGACCAGGGATTGAACCCATGCCGCTCCACTGGAAGGTGAAGTCTTAATCACTAGAATGCCAGCTAAGTCCCTCATTTTACTACTGTTGAAATATGAGCACAATAAGATTTAAAGACTTCCGCAGCTGGAATCTGTTAACTGGTGCTATTCAAAGCACAATCCAAGGACCAACAGTCCCACCATCCCCTGGAAACTTGTTAGAAATGTAGACTCAAAGCTACAGAATCAAAATTTCTAAAGGGCTCAGGAATCTTTGTTTTAACAAGCTTTTGGGGAGAGTCTTATATGCACAGTAACATTTGAGAAGTACAGCTACAACTCACAGGCTAGTGTTCTTTTATTTTATCAAGTTGCTATAGTTTTCCAAAACTCCTCTCACTGGTATTAGGAAGTTCACAATAAGTAAGTTCTAAAGCAAGCAGGAGAAGAGACACAGGCACAGAGCAAGTCAGAAATAGAAACGGTGCATATTAGCTGCTGCTGCTGCTGCTGCTAAGTCGCTTCAGTCGTGTCCGACTCTGTGCGACCCCATAGACGGAAGCCTACCAGGCTCCTCCGTCCATGGGATTTTCCAGGCAAGAGTACTGAGTGGGCTGCCATTGCCTTCTCCAGCATATTAGCTAGAAACACGCATAAATGAAGCCTGGGTCACTTAAGCTAGTGAACATGCACTAAGTGGTTGGATGCTCCAAGTTACAAAACACTGTACATCTCTCTGAACTGTCGATTATAACGGAGTATTTGAGGAGTGGGAGCAAGTATTTAAACTTAAAAAAAGATTAAAACCAATATAGATATATTGTGGAGTACTATATTAAATCTAGAAGCAATTTTTTCAGAAAAAATGAGACTTCAACTCTGGCCACTGGGAAAAATTGTTTTATCATTCTCTGCCATAAGTATACTTTGGGAGGCAAAGTGCTAAAAGACAATGAGGACACATTTAATTTAGTATCAGTAGATTTTTCAGTTATAGACGAGGAAATTTTAAAAATGGGGTGCCATTGCCTTCTCTGAGTACACTATAATTATAGTAATAAATACTGATGAAGAAACCATGGATGCTTTAGTTTTTAAAATACCTGCTAAAGGAAAGGGAAATATGTTAATCTCTGAAATGAAAATAAGGTAAAAAGCTCCATATATCACAAATCCTGACCATGTATAAAAATTTTCAGCTATACCAGGGTGTGCAGAGTCTTTCTGTATATTTTGGGCTTTGCAGACCTAAGGTCTCTGTCACAACCACTCAATGCTGCCACTGTAGCACAAAAAGCTAGATAATACGTAAATTAAAGAGTGTGACTGTGCCCCAAGCAAACTTTACAGAAACAAGCGATAGGCAGACTTTGGCTCGTAGGCCATAACTGACTGACATGAGTTAAACTACCTATATCATATAGACTGTAGACAGGTGCCTTCCAAAATCACTTATAACCAAATAACCTAAGATCTTCTAATTTCTCAATCAATTATGGTCTCACTATCCACAGCACAATTTTCTTACTTTAAAGAATTATTTCTTACTGTTTACTTATTAAACCATGTAAAAAGCAATAAGACAGTGGTCCTTATAGTTGAGAGCCATCACTCTTGCCTGTGCCTGTGAAGGACATTATTACAAATAATGTCCTTCAGTTTTGTTTACCTGGTGAAGCTGAAGTAAGATAATGAATGAGCAAGCAAGATATCAGATATTTAAGGAAGCATTTAGGAGTAAGAATTAGTACTTGAACTAAGTCTTCCTTACCTCATTAATACTAACTTCTGCCTCTACATACTGTAGACCTTTCTGGATGATAGAAATCAATGCAGCAGGCGGGACGAGGGCACCATTAATGTTAGACTGACTGATATGGCTTTCTATACCGAAGGTGAACGCTGAATGAGAAAATCCTGAAAGCAAAAGAAAAGGTGTAACAATTTATTCTCCAAAGGGCAACATGCAATGTAACACAAAAGAAAGACTTCTGTAATCTTTCAAATCCACGTGACACCCATTTGAAATCCCAGACTGTTAGCTAAGGTCAAATATGTTTTTAAACAAAAGAAGTATCAAAATCCAAACACATTAACCTTCATGTATTTTCCTCTTCACTTTAATTATATAACAGTAGCACACAACATAATTTTCCTCAACAAATAGTATTAAACTTTAAAGTTGGGGAAAAGCCTTTATAAGTCATGTGACTCAACTGCTTCACTCAAGATAAAGTAAATGACAGCTAAAAGTTCTGTATATAAATCATCATACATCTTATAATTCTATATTTTGTAGGCTATTTTAAAAAACTACTTAGGAAATTAAAAGCAAACTAAAACTAACATAAGGAATGAAAACTGTAATTTAATAATGAAAAATAATTTTCAAGCTTAACTTTCATTGTATATATGATTAAATACTAAAAAAAGTTACTAATTTTTTGCTACTTAGTAATAACCCATCTAAATGGAAGCTTTAGAAAAAGAACAGCTGACAAGTGAAAATCCAATTTGTATGTCCATCAACAACTCTTTGATTTTAATTTGAAATACTCAAACCAAAATATTCACATAACAAAAGTCTAATTTTCAATCAATTTAAGTCACTCTTGCTTTTTATGAAAGTCAAGTCCAAATCCAAAAGTAAAATTCTAGTAAACTGACAGACTGAGGGTGCTTATTCTCTTTACCAACATATCCGTCAGAGCTTAATTAGTAACTATCATTAATGTTAAATAATTCAATTAAAGTATACATTTGTACAGAATGTTCAACAAGGTAAATGAACACAGGCTTATTTGGGTCTTGGCTAAACTAATTTAACCCATGTAACATGCTGTCGAGCCTGTCTGTCCTTAGATGCTTAGTGCTTAGTCTATGTCTTGTTCTGTTCTGTGCTTGCACCCTCAGACTCCCTGCGGCCCTTATGAACAGTCTGTCATAAAACACTGCGGGCTCACAGAGAGCATGTGGCCAGAGGCTACTAACTGGTTAACAGAGAGCACAGCACACCTGAGTTGACTTTCCTTAGGCTGTCCCTTCCTTACCTCTCTGGGACACCTAACCGTTTCTGTAACTACCATAGTGAGAAGTAAGAATCGGGACCATCTTTCTGAATTCCATATATATGTGTTAGTACAGTGTATTGGTGTTTTGGACTCTGTGGGAGAGGGAGAGGGTGGAATGATTTGGGAGAATGGCACTGAAACACGTATAATATCATATAAGAAACGAATTGCCAGTCCAGGTTCGATGCAGGATACAGGATGCTTGGGGCTGGTGCACTGGGATGACCCAGAGGAATGGTACAGGGAGGGAGGTGGGAGTGGGGTTCAGGATTGGGAACACGTGTTCACCCGTGGCGGATGCATGCTGATGTATGGCAAAACCAATACAATACTGTAAGGTTAAAAAAAAAAAAAAGATGCTTAAAAAATAAAAAAAAGACAATGCTACCTTATAAGACTTGAATTCTGACTTCTTGATTTCACCCATAGACAACATCATTATTAAAAAAGCATTTATAATCTGCAACTTAATCTGAGCTCACAAGGAAGGCACAAAAAATACAAATGAAAAAAGCACCATTTTGCTCTGTCCCTATCAGGAAACCCAGAACTACTTGAGTATGAGCAGATCCCAGATCACCAGGATAGGAAACTGAGAAAAAGACTAGGAAGGATTGGGGAGAAAGGTTATGAGATAAAGGCAGTGAAATCCAGAAGCAGTGAGGTTGGAGACTCCTGTTCTCAATTTCATATCCCTCCCCAAATAAATTCTGCAGTAAATCATAAACAGAAAGGGGGAAACAAAGCTAAACAACCAAGTGGCTTGGGGTAGAAGGCTTCAAGACAGACAATATCACTTACAGAGGGCCTGTATCATGCACACATATATAATCTTATTAATTTCTCATCTTAGCAGATGAGAAAACACAAAGAAAATAGATTTATTCAGGGACCATGGCCATAACCACTGCATTCCCCCCATCCTACTGAACAGTTAGAACAGGGTCAAGGATAAAGCTAAGGCAGAGTGAGCTCCTGCATATCAACAAAACATAAAAGACTGCATCATTATTCTTATTTCATTTCAGGGTATTAGAAAGTGGCATCAGTAGCACATGAGACAGTAAGATATTTTATTAAGAAGCAAGATACTTTGATTTTCCAAAGCCTTCTGAACTGTAGCAAAGTCTATGACTTCTGTACTCGAATTTCTGAGTACAATTTAAATAATTATTAATTACATTTAGACTCTGTTTAATTAGATGACAAAGTTCAAGATTATGTTCAAGAATATCCTAAGAGCTGCACGTAGAACAATGTCAATTTTTAACTGGAATGTTGCCTATGTTCTGAATTTTTTTTGTGAGACCAGGTGCTCTCTGCCATCCTAAGGTATTACATATGCACTTACAATCTTCTCAAATAGCAAGAAAACAACCCTAAAGCCATCCTTACTAGTGTTTCGGCACTTACCGTTAATATATATTTGCCCTAAAGGAGGTCCATACTTAAAATGCTCTTCTTAAACACATGCTGAATTGAACAGTAACTTTTTTTAAATTTCTAGTTACAGCATTACAAAGCAGCTTAAAATTATTTTTGAAACTACTCTTCTTCTTCCCCTCCCTAAAACAACTTGTTCCTTAGAAACTTTTCACCTTGTCATGCTACACCGGAAGGTCCTCCTCACTTCCCCTCAGCCCCTGGCATTCCACCATTCGCCAAACCCTATCACCTCTCCCTCTCTTGTCTATCATCAGCTTTCCTTGTGTGCCCACACCTGAATTTTAGTCCCCCATCATCTTTACCTGGACCACTGCTGTCATAAGTTCCTTTCCTCTCTTCCCCAGTTAAGTACACTTGCAACACCATGGCTAGAAGACTACTTGTGAAACAAAAAATGATCATACCACTCCTTACTTGAGTACTTTCAACAATCCTTTTGGCCTTCATAATCAAGGTCAAATTCTCTAAGTATGACACACAGGTACTTTTGCAATCTTTATCCTACTCATCTCTCCAGGCTTATCTCCCCACTTCAACCAAGACCTAGAATATACTGTGCTATCTCATGCCTTTGGGCTTTATGTGTTCCCACGCACTTTTCACCTATGTGAAAGGAGGTGAAGTCCTTCCTCCTGCTGCTCCAGGACTGATATTTCTCTTCTATACTAATCCTCTAATTTGTGTATGTGTAGCATTCTAGGGGTTGTGTGTATGTGTATGATTAATACAACTGGGATGTCTGAAGATGGGGTTAATGTGTAGTAATCTTTCAATTTTAGGAAACTAGATGTCACCTAATTTTACTAGTGTTCAATAAACATTTGTTAAATCAGAATGCAATTCTACTATAATTTATCTTGGCACATCAGGAAATCTATGAATCCAGAGAAAACATATGACTTAAATCTCCCCTGAAAAACTAAAACTTGAACCAGGGTTATGCCAAAATATATTTGCATTTATCTGTAAATATATATGCAGGCAATACTTTTTCAGGGACAGCTTTTGATCTACATGGTAAAAGGCAAAAGGCATCAACTCACAGTCTGTGAAATGCTTAAGTCTAGCCTGCTTGCCTAATATAGCATCCCTTCTTTCCAGGAGTAAAAGCAAAGCTGATATAAATAATACTTTGTATAAATACTCTACAATCAAGTATTCTACACATTCACTAGAGGGATTAAAATCTGGGAGATAGAAAAGGAAATCCAGAGAGGAGTAAGACAAAGGTCAGTATGCAGTAATTTAAGGATATTCAGTGATCAGGACCAGCAGTGGTTCGGGGTGGGGTGGGGGGTGGGGGGGTCTACGTGCAGTTACTTCTGAGGCCATGCACTGTCCTGTTTAAGAAATGAGATCACGAGACAACCATTTTCTACATATGACTTGTTTCAGGAGTGACCTCTCTTGGGATGACAGGGATGGTTTCCTCAAATGGAAGTCAAATCTTTCAGAGCCTGTCAACTCTACTTTGCAAATGGAGGGTATACAAACATGAAAAAGGGCTCTGACTATGGTTATGGTGGAGGGTATCTGAACAGGGCCCGGGGCAGCGGGGGAGTGGCGGTGAGGTGGGAGGGAAAGCTTAACTACTAAGACGACACAGTGCCCTATATGGAGGTAAAATCTGACTTATACAAGGTCCTTTTCTTAGCCTCAGGTCAGAAAAGCCCAGAAAATTATACCCTTGCTTCCATCACCACCTACTCTCCTAACCCCAAATCTGTTTCCAGTTCTATCCTATAGACCCAGAATTTTGTTTAATACAAAAAGTTCCATATTTAAATGCGTGAAGGCTTTAGAAAAGGTAAAAAGAAGTAGAGAAAAAAAATGCTACATGGGACCTTGTATGTTGAAAAGTTATATGGACCTAACACTTACTTAAAAAAATTTAAAAAGCAAAGGAAGAAAGGAGTGAAGAAAAAAAATTACAATACCAAAATCCAAATACAACTGTTAAAATATTTTATTTCCTTTTGTCCAGCACAATACACTGGCTATGCAGTTTTGTGCCCTAATTTTACCCTTTATATATATATATATATATCTGAATATTTTATATGAATTGTATTTTCTGAAATAATTTTATTATAATATTCATCCAATAAATGTACCAGCTAGTAAATTATTCACCCCATGGCTGGACATTTGGATTTTCCAATGTTCACTATTTAAAAGACTCTTCAAATATCTATGTGTATAGGCTTTTGCCATGTATGTATGTTTTTTTCTTCAGGATGGATTCCCTCAAAAGTTGAAGGGGATATCGCACTTCAAAGGAAGTTCATGACTGCCAAATTGCTTTTCAAAAAAACTGTATAAGTTTATGAAGCCATCAGCAATTTATACATTTCCTTATATGCTTACTATGCTGGTTAATTCCTAAAAAAACAAAGATTATTATTAAGATTGAACAAGTTCTCTGTTTGGCAACCATTAAAGGACCTTTGTCTTTTAACAAGTATGTCAGTCGGAATGTGTAACAGGAATTTCCTTTATCAGCAAAAAAAATTGTCATTCAGTTTACAAAAAGAGGAGAAAAAGTGATTTAGATAAAAGTATAGTTAATTATCAGCATTTATGACAGCTACTTGCTATTTATTGTTCATTAGTCATGTGTACAACAACTGTATGTATCAAATTAATGCCACTGCATGTTTTATTATAAAACAAAACTATATACCTACTTGCAGTTTTGTAACTGACCGTGTACTCACAAAAACTGAAAGAAAAGACTCATGGTGGCAATATCAGATGCTGACCTCTCCTCTCCATTTCTTCACGGTGAAAGGCACATTACTGATAGCCATTTAATCTAAACTCCTTCCAGCCTGCTGTTAAAATCTGTTTATAAATAGCACCAGCGGAGGATATGATAGAAGCAATGTTTATCTAGCCCAGTTACCTTTATCTGAGTCAAGAGAAACTACACTATCATTTAACTGCTGATACTCTACTGGCCATTGGAGAGGTTAATACAAAAACCAATAAATGAAAAAGACAAATGAATGGGCTGTTGGGTATTTCAGGTCAGAACCATAAAGTTATACATCAACATTCTGGCTACTTTGTGCCCACTATGATCATTATGCTCATGTTTAGATTTCCAAATTAAGTGTGTGTGTGATGCGTGACCTTATAAACAAATGTAACATTTTAAGCAAGTATCATTTAAGAAGTGGTGTGGTGCAAGGCCTATTTCCTGGGAGAAGCAATATCCTTTTGAAAAGAGTAGAAGAGTGAAGTGGGGTGCAGGAGAGACAAGATCTTTTATGAAGTGAATGCTTTAAGCCTACATATATCATCTACATATTTCCTTCTCCAAGGGATCTTCCCAACCCAGGGATTGAACCCGGGTCTCCCGCATCGTAGACAGACGCTTTACCGTCTAAGCCACCAGGGAAGTCCACATATATCATCACCTTCTCATAAATGGAGACTACGTGGCAAGATGAATCTCAGTTCTAAAAACATGAGGCTTTTAAAAATAACAGTATTCAGAATCACAATCTAGAAAATTATTCAGCAACAAGGACATGTTGTTTCTGCATTCTCCAGTTAGTTTTCAATCATAAAATGCAACTGTTTCATAGTGTTCAACACAGGTTCATCCATGAGCTCCTAAACATGTAATAGATGACAATAAAATCTAGAACCAAGAACTCTCCCCTAAACCAAATACACAATTTAAGCAAAATTTCATCTTATACATTTTTTTTCTGAGAACATAAGCAATTTTAAGACTTTTGATAAAATCACTGGACACTTTCATAAATTAATCCAGATTATTATTTTACAAAGCAACAAGAGAAACGGGTGCCACAAAGTTCACAAATAATTGCCTGGAACAATTTCGTTAGAAAACAATCAACAACTACAGGAGAGTCAAGTGACACAAAGAGGGCAGGAGTGAGGGGAGGGGGGATTCAAAAGATGCAAAGGAGCTTAGCTCCTCTAAACTAACCCTGCATCAGCTTCTCTTGTATACAACCAACTATAATATTAGCGTTTATTCTACCTATCATTGCTAAATATAAGTCATTAGGGTGATCAAATTATTAATGCCCTTGGATAAATGCTAATTCAAGGGAACACACTGAATCAAATCAATCATTAATTGTAGCACTACATGTCAAATCCCAAAAGAAAAAAACAAAACAAATTTTATTCCCCAGGAAATATTTGTTAAATATGAAACGTCTAGTTCATAATAGCGCAAAATGATAATGATCAAAGTAATATGCTCAGGGTGAATTTTCCAGAGATTTAAATGAGAAAGATAGAAGGTTCCAGCAGAATAAAACCATACTACAATAAATTTTTCTCTTAACTAGTTTTAACAAATAAGGAAGGATGGCTTATTTCAGACAGAAGTTTATAAAACATTTGAGGCTGAATACCATGCTGTAGTTCCTTTTCAGTAAGTATTACTAACAAATTTTATAAATGACAAAATGGGAGCTCTGAGAAGTTATATAACTGGGGGTTGAGGGGGGAGACTTTTACAGATAATATTTTCTAGTACTGATAATAGTCATAATAGGAGATTTACCACATACTATATGAAGTATTTAAGATTAAAACAAGGTAAGTGATTTTATTACCTCAGGAGATGGATCTCAAGATACTGTGAATATATAACACCTTCTTGTCAAGTTCTAATTATCCTACGACTAGTACAGATCCATCATTAATTGAGCCTAAGAACCACTTGGAACATCTGTAAAATGCAAATTCTGCGGCCTACTCCTAGTTCTCTAAGTGATTGTGATGCAGGTGGTCAGAGGATCAAACCTCAGAATGCTGGTTATAGGTGGTTCTTAAATTTATTGCAAGCTGCCTTCCTAGAAAAACTGCTGTCAAGTCAAAATGTCATCAATGTAGTCTGATTTTCCCCTATAACTTCATAAGGTAAATAGAAAGTTGCCAATTTTATAAAGGGACTGGTGTTCACATTTTAGACATGTGGCTTAACATCATACTTCATCACCAGTACGCTGTATACAGTTTTGTAAAGAATACACAAAGCACAACTAAGAACATAGTTAACAATTACATAGGATTTAATATGATAAATATTAGTCTACCATACAAGGTATTTTAAAAATCAATTTTGCTTTATGTTTACTGCAACATAAAATACCTTAAAACATAAAATTTAGAAGCATTTTTTTCTGAGAACATAAGCAATTTTAAGACTTTTGATAAAATCACTGGACACTTTCATAAATTAATCCAGATTATTATTTTACTGTCCCTTTTACTTGCTATATTTTCCTGCAGCGATATAAAACATCATCTGTATTTCTCATCCACCGATCCTTCACACTATTTTTCACTTTAGTGTCTAATGCCTCAAAGCTCTGACTTAACTGGTGGTTGAATTCAAAGGCAGAAAAAGCAGAGTTTGTTCTGCCTCAATAACTTCTTTCTGCTATCATCTAAAGTATTATATGCTGCTGCTGCTGCTGCTGCTAAGTCACTTCAGTCGTGTCCGACTTTGTGCGACCCCATAGACGGAAGCTCACCAGGATCCCCTGTCCCTGGGATTCTCCAGGCAAGAACATTGGAGTGGGTTGCCATTTCCTTCTCCAATGCATGAAAGCGAAAAGTGAAAGTGAAGCCACTCAGTCGTGTCCGACTCTTAGCCACCCCATGGACTGGAGCCTACCAGGCTCTTCCGTCCATGGGATTTTCCAGGCAAAAGTACTGGGGTGGGGTGCCATTGCCTTCCCCCAAAGTACTATATAACAATATCCAAATGTGAGCGTATGTACTACAGTCCATGGGTCACTACCTTTTCTACTTTATTAATAATCATTATATCTTATGCAAAATATTCTACAGATTTTCTCTTTGGATCTGCCAGTATAACAACTGAAAACAAAACAAAACAAGGTCCATCCATTTCAAAGCTTCATAACAAGTTATCCTGCATTCTTGATTACTTTATTTTCTTCTTTTTCCCTCCCAGCCCTTGTTGGATATAATTTTCTCAGCTGTTTGAAGCCAGAGAGGAGTAGTGATGTTGCCTGGGAATAGAAAATTCCCACGCAAGAGAAAAGCTCAGAACTGGAATGCAGCTGGGAGTATCTCAATAAGCAGACGATCTAAAATCTAAGGCCTTGTTTAAATTATCTGCCTAAGAGGACAACTAAATAAGCCCTGGAAGAATAACTGGAGTTTCAAGTCAAAATTGAAGGCTCAATATCCTACTCTATTCCTTTCACCCCTCCCCCAAAAGTGACTACCAAAATTATCTTTTTGTACCAAACTTTACCTTAACTAACATCCCAATAACTTTAAGTTATAATTCCTAAAATTCACACTCCAACATTTTCAACCACCAAATGATTCAATCTCATGTTAACAACCTAACTTTCCAGTTGCAGTCAATCTTTTCCACCATCTTATGTTCCATCCAACCCAAGTTTTTCCCTCTTCTAGTTTTATTTTTTCCCCTTAATCCAGCCTACATTTTCCCTTGTGATGTTCCTTCTTTTTTAGGATAACACCTCTTAATCAGTCTAGAAAACTTGGGAGATCACTAACAATATTTATAACAAATAACTTTCAGTGACTTATATTTACTAATCCGCTCCCGATGAAATACATTATTAAGATTCAGGTCAAAGATACACTTAATCAACTGGGATGAGACAAAAGCATTATGAAAAAGCAAATTTAGCTTTTGAAATGCTCATTGCAACTAGGACCAGTAACATTAAGCTGAGAGTTATGAATATATGTTAATCAAATTGATGGCATCTGAGAATTTATATGTTCCTACCAACCGTCTGCAATAATCTCACTTCATTACAAATTATAAAAATGATCTTTGAACAGTGAAAGCCAAACCACTTGTTACAAATATTTGCCTGAGATGATTCCAACATATTTGAAAGAGTCAGAGAGTTAAACCATGCAGTAACACATAGCTTTAAAATGGCAGTCCAGACATTAAGGAAACATACAAAGTTCAACAGTTTGGACTGGTACAAATTTCAAATGCATAAAAGGTTATTTTGAGGATATTAAAATAATTTGAGGCCTATTTACTTTATGAATGTACTCACCTGACTCTTGCAAGTATCTATATACCAAGAAGTTGACCTCATCACTGCTTATACTCATCTTTATTCCCACTTAAACCATGAGGTCACAACACAGGATATAACCCTAAAAATAAAACAAAGTTAATTAAGTATTTTCTCAGTAAAATATTTTTAAACAAAATGTAAACAATGTTGAAAAAACCATTTGATTTTATTAAATAATGTAAAATGAAGGTTTTGATATTGCCTAATAATAAATCCTAACAAATAAAGATCCTTCCAATAGTTAGTAGTAGATTATACAACCAAAACACAGCTGGGTCTCTTTTTCTGCAACATATTGGTTAAAAAGGATTAAAAATTTACAAAAGGGCCTCCAGTATCATATTTAATAATTATATCAAATAGCATAAAAAGTTGTTCCTCTTTTCTCCTTAACTGTAAAAAAAAGAGTTTATTTTAAGGATCAGAAAATGAATTATATAGGAAAAGACTGACTTCAGACTACGGGATTGGGGACCAGTCATCCATGCTGGTTTTGTTTACAAAATTTAGTAGGATTCGAAGTCTCTATTTTCTCAACATCTAATCTGCAATGTTCAAGTTTCAAAAAGCTCTAGGTATGCATAAGGCAGAGAGGCTGGAGTATAGTTCTGAAAACTCAAATGATATTCTCAGAAGGAGGGAAAGAAGGAAACTGACATATAGCTTAAATATATCCTAATTATATATAACTGTTCTCATGTCACAGAAAGGATTTAAAGTAAACTTTTCTGTACGGTGCCCAACAGTAAATATGTTAGGCTTTGCCAGTCATAAGTCAGTGTCACAACTACTCATCTGCAGTTGTAATGCAAGAGCAGCAATGACACACGAATGACTGAGTGTGGCCATGTTCCAATAAAACAACTTATCAACACTAGAATTTGAATTTCGTATGATACTCTGGTGTCATAAAATATTTTTATTTTGATTTCTTTTTCAGCACTCAAAAAATCAAAACCCTTTCTTAGTTTGTGGTCCTTATAAAAGGTCAGTGGGCTGGACATGGCCCACAGAACAGCTTCTCGGTTCCTTGTTTGAAAAAGGATACGCTGACGTCTATTCAGTATAAGAAAGAAAGAAAGTGAAGTCACTCAGTAGTGTCCGACTCTTTGCGACCCCGTGGACTGTAGCCTACCAGGCTCCTCAGTCCATGGAATTTTTCAGGCAAGAGTACTGGAGTGGGTTACCATTTCCTTCTCCAGGGGATCTTCCCGACCCAGGGACTGAACCCGGGTCTCCAGCATTGCAGGCAGATGCTTTATTGTCTGAGCCACCAGGGTAACCCCAGGCCCGTGCTGACTGTCCTGCCATATCATGGATCTCTTATAATGCAGGGTAACAATATATTTAAACCTCTCAGATTAATAAGAACTGAGCAGGCTTCTATACAATAGGAACTGCTACTGCTGTAGATCTGGAAAACCTGGTGACTGAACACTCATCAAGCTTATCTCAGAAACAAAGGAAGACAAACAAAGGGGTAGTAACAATTCCCCCAGTGAACACACACAGAGGAAGCCCTAACCAAATTCAGTGGTCTGGGAATACATCTCAGAAGAAGTGTCTTCAGTGTTCAGACCTGAAGGACAGACAGGAGAGTGAGAACATGAATATCTGGGGAGGAAGGAAAAGAACTGAAGCAATTCAGTGAGCAGTTAACAGTCACTGGAAGGGCTGGGTGAAGAAAAAGAAACAAAATGAAGTGAGGCTTGAGAGGAGCCTTGGAGGAATCACTTAGGAGAAAACAGGGAAGAAAAAGCAGAAAACACAGGGAAGTGGTATGATTTACACTTTTAAAAGACCATCCTGAATTCTAAAATGAAAACTAGAAGGAAACTGGACTGAGGAGAGGAGGCCAAGTTAGGAAAGTGCTGGAATCACCTAAGAGAAGACTGAAACCTGGACTGGGGCACTGGAGTTGAGGAGAAGCCCGAGAATATTAGGATTCCAAAGATACTTAGAAAGTAGCAGACTCAAGGGTGGGTGACGACACAGAGCTCAAGAAAAGAGAAGAAGCAAAGGTTTCTTTTAGGACATCTGGACAGGTAGTACTTCATTTACTGAAATGAGAAGCCAATGGAAGAGAAGTAAATACCATCCTCACGGGAAGAAGAAGAAGGCACCTCCTCCCATTTAATTGCCTGAATGTGATAATCTATACAGGCCACACTGAACACAATGATACAGGTGAACACTCCTCTGATGACTAGCTCAGCACACCTCATCCAGAGGCCCCTGTGGCACACAGGAGGATCTGAGCTCTGGAGGAGACCCTGACCCACAGGAATGGGTAACAATGTGCTTGGAACACAAAGTAGGAATAACACAAGAGTCAATTCTGAAAGCCTGGTGACTGAATGATGTAAAAAATAAAACCACCACACCCATTATATGATTACATATAATACCCATTATATGGCAGGCATTAAGTCACATCTTGACCAACCATGGATATCCGTCACTGAGTCACTCACTGATTGATGAAGAGGATCTCCCAAAATGAGTTCAATCAGGTGGAAAATAAAGAGTATTCTTTTCCTCTAAAATATCATTCAGTCTAATATTAAAATAATGAATAATGGAACTGAAAGACCTAAGACGTACAAATTTTTTTTAATGGCTGATTTCGATACACAAAGGTCACCAAAATGTCTCAAATTAAAGCAGTTATCAGTAGTGCTTCTGTATCATTTAATGTATCTCAGGGCAAAGAAAAACACAAGTCAAAATTATATAAATTATTGTCTGTAAAAACTCTCATAATAAATACATGTTGGTGGCATACTTTTTTTAAAGTCAACAAGAAATACCAAACATGAAGAGCAGGAGAATTCTTGTCTGTTCAAAATGCTGTGAATGGGTTTATTATATTGATCACAGTACTGTATTAGTTTCTGTAACCAAAAGTAAATTTTTTAAGAGAATGGAGTAAACTTTTCAAATTTTAAAAGGGTTACTCTAGCTTTAGTTTTACTTCAGCTAGCTCATACTTTCAGAGAGAAAGATCACTGATTTCACTTATACCAAACATATCCCTAGGGCAGACAAGTGAAGTGAAGTCGCTCAGTCGTGTCTGACTATGCAACCCCTTGGATGGAGTTGCCTGCACCAGGCAACTCCATCCACGTGATTTTCTAGGCAAGAGTACTGGAGTGGGTTGCCATTAGAGCTAAGGCAGGAGAAGGGGACGACAGAGAGTGAGATGGATGGATGGCATCACTGACTCAATGGACATGTTTGAGCAAGCTCTGGGAGTTGGTGAAGGATGGGGATAGAGTGCTGCAACCCATGGGGTCGCAGAGTCAGACATGACTGAGCGACTGAACAACAAAGACCTAGGAATAGACACATGAAATAAAGCTGTCCCAAGCCTCGCAGAATTGACAGTGTTTCAGTTAAGAGAAACATACAAACAAATGTGGCCTTAAAAAAAAATAGTGAAGTTAATACAACTCTGTATTAAAAAGTTTCAGTCATAGTAGTAATAAAACTACACAGGTTCTTTATGTAAAGACCTGAGTTTATTCTCTTATAAAGACACTCAATTCTAGAATAAGGTTCAGTATGAAATTAGTCTGTTTAAATTCTAACATCAGAAGGACACCTGAAAAGAACAGGAAATACTAGACGTTAAAAACAAACAAGACAACGTCAAGACGTTTCCTGAGTGAAAGCTTCAGTTTTCACT
The DNA here is from genome assembly GCA_935064755.1 of Tragelaphus eurycerus. NCBI lineage: Eukaryota > Metazoa > Chordata > Mammalia > Artiodactyla > Bovidae > Tragelaphus > Tragelaphus eurycerus. The sequence continues at coordinate 4,400,469 of CAKXYN010000064.1, forward strand.
TTCAAAATATCTAAAAAACCTGTATGCCAGAGAACAAAAATTAGAGAAAACGCCACCACTTCAGTGGTGGACTCACTGCAGCTTTACAGAACAGGTCCACTTTGATTTGTTTGTTTACACATCTATGATGTAGTCTTCACCTGCCCCAAGTGAAGACCGGATACGTAGAGACTAGCCACAACCGATCTTCAGAAGGCACACAAAAACCTTCCTGCCATACCTCTTCCACTGTGGTATCTTTCAGAACATCTATCTTTAAACAAGGTCACAAGATAACAGTAAGACACTCATCCAATCTACCCTGTACCAAACAGGTATGGGCCTCGATATCATGTCTGGTAGAGGTTACCATGTATAAAGGAAGTTCTGCCTCAAGGAGCTGATAGACTATTAAGACATCCAAAATAAGCACTTCCTAAAATCACAAAACACCTATTTGTATATTCTGCCTGATCATACTTATTCAGCCCTAAAAAGTAAATGACCTAGTTCTAAAAGCATATATATTAAATATCTCTGTACTTTCTTAACTCTCAGAAACAGCTTGTAAAATCATAAAAGCTTTTATTCAAACCTCCATTAGTTATGGGCAATAAAATTACTTAATTCAAACCCACAGCTATATTAAAGCAGCCAGAGTAAAAACAAAAGCTACAATCTTAACTAACATTTAGCTGAATGTTTATATGTAAAACTACACTAAATACTCTAATGTTTAATATGAACTATTTTACTTTAAGGCTTCACAGACAAAAATCTAGCAAGTATTACAAAAACAGGGCTGTTGATGTAAGTCAGGTATAATTGCTTTAATAAATATAAATATACATGGTATTTTCAGCATCACAAAACTGAGTTCAGCATTCACACACTGGATAACTGCTCCAAATATTTAACCGTCTCATTTGTTCTTCCATATCTGGTACCACATTTCTGCCTCTGGCCTCAAACAGAACAGACATGACATTCTTTTCTGATACCATATGTAGAGCATATCAGAGTCCAACTATGATCCTAAATCACACTATTTTAAATCTACAAGATTGAAAAAATAACGAAAGCTATGGACAAAGAAAAAAAAATTAAAAGCTTTTCTGAAATCTCTTACTTACAACACATTATTTAGAGGTCTGAAAACTTCTTGCAGGCTCTAAATTCAAATGCACAATCAAAATGTCCTAATCTTAGAAAAATAATTTAGTTCAAACGTAGTGGTAGGACTTTCTTGGAGGTCCAGTGGCTAAGACTGCACTCCTGATGCAAGAGATGGGTTTAATTCCTGGTTGGGGAACTATATCACATATGCCACAACTAAAGATCCCGCAACAAAGATCGAGTGCCACAGCCAAACAAATAAAAATAATATTAGGAGAAAAAATCAAAATCACAATGTACAGTGGTGGCATATCATCCCATGGCAGACACATTAGTTTCATTTTTGTTTTGCTCAACATTTAGATGATTTTAAATTATTCTAAGACTCCTATAACAATATTTATGCTTCAAGTTGTTTCTTCATCCATTTCTTTTGGTAGCTGTGCATTTATGAATCATCCTCAAGATCAGGAAAAGTCCCTAAAAGTAAATTACTGGACCAAAGGGAAAAGATAAATAGCTATTTTGATTCTTAATCAATACGAACAAATTAGATCCACTCAAAAGACTAAACCAAATCAAGATCCCTCCAGCTGAAACATTAGTAAAATATTCAAGGTAAGCAATTATAAACAACAGCAACAAAACAGGCTGGCCAGCCATAACATTAGAAACATTTTAAAATAATACTGAACATTATGGAGATTGTGACAAAACAGAAACTGTATCTTTATACACAGTATCTACAAATACTGGTCATAGCTATTTAATAGTAGAAAAAAGAGCAACAATATTGAAAGCTGCTACAAGAACTCTGATGTTTAACAAATAATTGTCAAACAGTGTGACCTTGGACACCTTCAGGATACCCTTCCAAATAAATGTTAATAGCACAGAGGGACCCAAGTGACTAATATGCTGGGAGTCATCTAGCAGAAAGTAAGACTCAGGCTTCTCTGGAATTCAGCAGCTGAGATATAGTGTGATCGTAATTAGCAAGATGAAAACTGTGGCTTGCCTCTTGTAGAATCCACAGCCACTGTCTAAGAAAAGACAACACAGCAACTGCTTTCCATTTGGAGAATTATTCCATTCTCAGCCCTGTGGTTTAAAATGGACAGACATCCTGATCCAAAGGAAGGTACTTACTTTGCTTAAGCCAACCAGCAGATCCTATCTTTGGTTAAGGGTTGACACCTCTCCTCCACAGACACACACCATATCCCATGTGTCTCAATCATTCCCAGTAAGTGAAACACTAGTAGAAGACGTGTTGATTTCTATAAAGCCAACCTCCTTTCAGAGAGGAGTGGGCAGGCAACAAGGACACTATGTGAAGCTTGGGATGAATGTGTATCACTGAGGTCAGAGTAGAGATATCAGAGGCAGAGAAGGGGGCAACGCAGAAACAAGAGAAAATGTGTCCTTGATGACATTAAATGTCTATCTTTCAATTAGATCAAGTACTATCTGAAGTCAATTTACCACTATATTTTGGTTAAAGAAGTCAAAAATGAATTTTATTGTCTGATCTAGAAGATTTGTCAGTTGCAACCAAAGGAGGGCAGACAACCAAGAAATGTTTTACAACAAGAAAGTGCCTGAAGTTAGTGATGGATTATATTTGGAGAAATAAGCGGAGGGTAGAAGGGGTGGGTGTGGAGGGAAGGTGGGTGTCTAAAATCCCAATTGTTTCCACATTGGAAAGTGGACAGACTTATCTCCCAGAAATGGGCTGCCTAGACAGCACAGCCCTCTGGGGAGTCCCACTTCATGTGTTAAACCAGAGGTAAAACAGAAGACATCCCAGCAGAAATGCTCCAGAATATAGTATTACAATTCACTATTCATGGAAAGTGGTACCTCTGGTTCTGCTCTCTTCATACAGGAAGGTCACATTTTCAGCTACTTATATTACTTTGGGGTGATAAACCAATCCAAACAAATGCTGACTACATGCATTTGTAGGGGTGGGATAATGTAAGTGAAAAGTAAACCCAACATTGGCCATGCTAAAGCCTATAGGGGTAAAACGCACTAAAGCACTATTTTCCTGACATTTATTTTATTCACTCAGTTAAAGGAAAATAAGCACTTCCAATGTGTAAGGCACTAAGACAGATGCTGGAGACATGGCTAAACAATGTAAACCATGGCCAGATCGTGTGACTTTACAAGTTGCTGGGAAGAAAAAGAACAATTCCAACTATAAATTTTAATATACAGATGTATGTATTTAGAAATGTCATTCAAATATTACACCTTCTTCAGAGAAGGGGAAAAAAGTATAGAATCAATAATGTAAAAGAATGTAATAACTATAAAAAAAAAAAAACAAAAAACAAATTCTTAGCACCCGGAGGTTTAGGAAATTGCTAATTCCAAGGCATGACATATGTTGCCAAGGACCCATGGACACCACAGGGTATCACTACACAGCTTACACGGACCTTGATATCAGTGGCAGTCCTAAATAATCCGTCAGCCACTGCAGTCATAAGCAAACAAATTGTAATATTTTGCTATATAAATAACAGCTTCTAAACTCATGAAGAATCATGCATCAAAACTTGTTGGGTGTAAGTTCTCAATCTGTCTGTGGAGTAAAGTAACAGTTCATCCACTGGCACGCTGCCTCAATGGGTTATCAGAGGAAACTGGCAAACTGTCTTGTTAAAACTACGTGCGTGCATGCATGCGAGGTTGCTGTAGTCATGTCTAACTCTGCAACCCTACGGACTGCAGCCCACCAGGCTCCTCTGTCCACGGGGATTCTCCAGGCAAGAATACTGGAGTGGGTTGCCAAGGCCTCTTCCAGGGGATCTTCCCAACTCAGGGATCCAACCTGCATCTCTTACGTCTCCTGCATTGGCAGGTGGGTTCTTTACCACTAGCACCACCTGGGAAGCCCACTGGAAACTGTCAAACTGTCTTATTAAAACCATGACACGCTGCAAAAAATACCAAACTATGACAACTAGCAACACAAAGAGTGTGGAGGGGAAATGAAAGAGAGTGAGGAGAGAAATTAGTTTACCCATTAGTGAAGTCATTGGTGCCTCTAGAATTTATGCTGAGGCCCAACCTGCAGGATTTTAGAAAGTGACTTTATTTGAAGAGGAGGTCTTTAAAGAGGTGATTACATTAAAATGAAGTCATTAAAGTGAATCTTTCATAATGTGAATATAACCCAACATGACGAGTGTCCTTCTATGAGGAGGAAGAGATACCAGGAATGCTCGTCCACAGAGGAAAGGCCATGTGAAGAGGCAAGACGGCAACCACCTGCAGGTCAAGGAGAGGCCTCGGGAAAAACCAAACCTGCCAGCACTTTTATCCTGGGCTTTTCCAGAACTGTGAGGAAATAAACGTCTGTTGTTTTATAAGCCACTCAGTCTGCGGTATTTTGTCATGGCGGCCCTAGCAAACTGATACACACCCAACATCACAAATTCTGTAAAACTCTGATCATTCACTGGGGACTTTTAAATTACTGATGTTCACGATTGCCAGGGTCTATCTTTTCAAAAATTTGCCTCTATTTTTAGGAATCTATCCCGTCCTGTAATTGCTAAAAACAGTTACATGTCCTGTAATTTGTCAAAGTTGATGACATTAACAGGATACATTAGCACTTCATAATCTTCTGCCCCGCAATGCCCCTTTGTTCTCCCTACTCCCCAGGAAACACTCTCACAAACAGCAGACACACACACACACAAAATGCATTACTCTTCATTTCCCACTTCTTTAAAAATAATTAAAATCCTACTAAGGTAATAACACATTTGTGTACATAAAATATGGTACGATGAAGAGATGTACTTTAAGACTTAGCTCTGAAGTCTTTGACAAATAGCTTAAAATGTGTAAAACTTTTACGATGCTAAAGCTTAAAAGATTTCACAAAATTATATTAGATTAAATGAAATCATATTTACAAAACTTACTCTTAAAAAACTACAAAATGCAACAAATCAGGATTCAAAGAGAGATAATCTCAAGAAAAAAAACATTAAGGTCTAATTGCGATGTGTATCTCAGCTTATTTTAGTACTAACCAAACTTAAAATATAAAACCCTATACAATAAAACCAAATTATTTGGCTGATTTCTTAAATACTAATGACAAACAGCAGCATATGTTCTTTTTACAGAGCCTTAACCCTGGACTACAACCACGGTTTATTTGCCCAACATTTTAACGACGTCTTTTCATATACTAAGTCCAAAGAGAAGCAAAGAATTTTCTTAAAACAAACATTCTACCACTCTTGACAGTCAGATAAATGCTAAATTTAAACTATATTTTTAAAGATACAATCTCATGAGATAATTTTTATTCATACTATTAAAAAGGAGAAAATATCCTTTTAAGCTAATTAGTTCTATATCTCATTTTCATGTAAGCATTGTAAGAGTATCTTTAATAATTTGAATATAATGTTCTAGTGAAAAGTTTATAGTATCCACTCCCAGCCCCCTCCCCAAGAGAAACAAATACAACTTAAAAAAAATAGGCAGACAAGATAGTTTTTGAAGGGAAATTGGCAGGTACTGGCATTGACTTTTACCTTCCAATTATGGCACATGAGCATCTTTCAGATAATTTTCCAAAGGATGTGCCTAGCAATATGTGTATTTTACAGAAAGGCTAACTTTTTTTTTTTTTCCTTAGCAAATCGGAAGGTTTGTGGCAGCCCTGCACTGTCAAATGATGGTTAATATTTATTATCACTAAAAGTATTTTTTAAATTAAGGTATGTTATTTTTAAGACATAATGCTCTTATTACAGACACTATTTTTATACTACTGTGTAAACATAACTTTTACATGCACTAGGAAACCAAAAAAAATCATATAACTCCTTTTATTGTGATGGTCTGGAACCAAAACTGCAATATCTCTGAAGAATGCCTGTAACTATAGGCAATTTTTATGTTTTTTCTTTTGGTTGTTGTTGCTTTGTTTTGTTATATTTATGGTCAACAAAGCTGGTGAATCTTAAGAATTTAAAGCATGACTTAGAAGGGATAAACTGTAAGCTACTTTTCTTGTCCTTGCCTTTTCCATTGGAATCCAGAGCTCTCATGTAAATTAAAAATAACATGAAAGAGAAGTCAGATCTCAGGTATCCTGTATGATTTTAGACAATGTGACTCTTCTGGGCCTCTGTTCCTTCATCGAGAAAATGAGGGAAGTGAAGCGGATAGTCTCTTTTCCTGCTAAACCTCAATGATTTGAGTATTACAGTACAGAATATTACATAAAAATCCTGCAGGCTCATGGGACCAGATGACATAGTAGTTTTAATAAATCATTTTATAACAGGCTTATGAGTGCATTATGAGGTTTTTAAAACTGACAGACCTCAGGTGGACATCTCCAGGAATCAGGAAAAGGGGAAATAATGAGTCTACCTCATTAAGAAATGTTTGAGTACTTACTACACATAGCGCTTATTAGGCAAATAGTAACCATATAACTGAGACTTCTAATGTCTGTCATTTGTTTCAACTTGATCTATACCAGGAATGTTTACAAACTCTGTCCTGTATGTAATATCCCAACCCATTACTCATTTTTGTTTAGCCCACAATACCTTGTGGTTTTCACAAAACAAGGAACTGTTTTTACAGAATATTTGTAGTTGATTTGATGATAGGGAACACTAACTTTGAATCCCAATTAAGCAATTTTAAGAATCTCAGCAAAGCTCTCTGGGCTGAGTAAACTAGCAACTGGCATGTATTATGTGATAAGTCAACTTTGATTTACTTGTGGACTTCAACTTCCCAAACATAAAAAAGTGGCTGTTCAATATGAATCAAGGATGGACTCAATAAATATGTGTTAAATGACTGACTAAACATAGCCAAGGTACACTGACAGGGGAATGAGGAAAGATAAGAAATTAAACACTAAGTTAAAAGAAAGTGAAAGTGAAGTCGCTCAGTTGTATCTGACTCTTTGCGATCCCATGGACTGTATAGGCTCCTCGGTCCATGGGATTTTCCAGGCAAAAGTACTGGAGTGGATTGCCATTTCCTTCTCCAGGAGATCGTCCCAACCCAGGGATCGAACCCGGGTCTCCCGCATTGTAGACGGACGCTGTACCGTCTGAGCCACCAGGGAAGCGCACAGTTAACAGAAGACAGACCACAGTTGTGCTTTGTCTTTTTCAACTACTGAGCAATAACTGGTCATTCCATTCGGTCTGTGAAGGAAGTCTGGAAATTAAAGTAAGGTAAGAAAATAAAAATTAAGAATCTAGTTCCCTCCCACTAGCAAGAAAAGCTCTGAGTTTATTTGAATGGAAACCAACATCAGAAAGATAAACTGTACTATTCTGATTTTGGAACAGAAATGTTATAAGGACCCGGAAGACTGGAACACAACTAAAACTAAAGCTACAGTTACCAAAATGAATTGAAACTTGGCTTAAAACTGAGATATCAAAGGCAAAATAAAGAGAATAAGGTACCAGGTGTAACAAACTCACTGAGTTATTTAAACAAATATTACCTATAACAGTATTTATGAAACAATTTATTGGATAAGAAATATCCTTTAGTTCCTGGGGGGGGGGGGGGGTAGACTAAGCGGGTAAAACCAAGACAGCTAAGCCCTAAGTGAATCAAAACAAGTTTCCACAGATTGGTTATACTCAATAAATTCTTTGGAAGAACAGGAATAAAAATGTGAGGAAGACTGTTCTGGTAGCAGAGATGTATGACTGATACAGATCAAGAGTCAAGTAGAGGGAAAAATGTAACGAGGTTAGCATTAATCCCAGTGGGCAGGCAATACATGTGTGTTCAAATCAAGTGAAGATGACTTTAAAACCAGGTTTAAAACTCAGCAAATTGATAACACACACACCCTCAACACACACAAATACAACATAGGTATTAGTAAATTTTGAAGACAAAAGTCAAAAGAAAATGGAGTGGATATTGCTGATATGTATAAATTGAGGCAGGCTTTTCAGTTTTATTGAAAAAGGAGTAAGAACAGATTTCATCATGAAAATCTCATAGGTCAGTTTCATAGGTTAAGAGAAAATGGAAAGTAGCACAAGCCTGTAAGAGTTTCTGTTTAAAAAACAGACAAAAACACCATGTTGAAACAAATCAAGAACATCACTCCATAACCAAACTCTGTTCATCCTTTAGAAGTACTCTTAACTGGTTATGTAGACTCTCTAATGGCAAACATAGACTTTTAGTAGTCTCTTATTAGAAGATACTTCTTTCTATTTTATAGTACATGTACTTCCTTGCTAACACTTGTGTTCAAAGTGCTCAAAACCAAAAACAAGATTCGTTATCTCTGTCATACCCATGACAAAGCTCAATTATTTTATTTAGTATAAAAATTAGGTGTCAAAGTGAGGTCTACAGACCCCTAGGTTGATCTTTAAGGGGTCCTAGAGATCAAAATTATTCCTTTTAGTATTAAAAGATACTGCTATAAAATAATATGTCTTTTCCACTGAATTGATATTTATACTGCTATTACAAACCAATAGTTGGTAAAATGGCTCACATCTTAGTAAAAATCAAGGTACTAACACTTCATTGCATTAGCAGTTATCATACTATTCACTGTTGTTGTTTAGGTGATGCTGCTGCTGCTTCTGCTAAGTCGCTTCAGTCGTGTCCGACTGTGCGACCCCATAGACGGAAGCTCACCAGGATCCCCCATCCCTGGGATTCTCCAGGCAAGAACACTAGAGTGGGTTGCCATTTCCTTCTCCAATGCATGAAAGTGAAAAGTGAAAGTGAAGTCGCTCAGTCGTGTCCGACTCTCAGCGACCCCATGGACTGGAGCCTACCAGGATCCTCCGTCCATGGGATTTTCCAGGCAAAAGTACTGGGGTGGGGTGCCATTGCCTTCCCCGCTGCTGCTGCTAAATCGCTTCAATCGTGTTCAACTCTGTGCGACCCCATGAACTGCAGCCTACCAGGCTCCTCCACCCACGGGATTTTACAGGCAAGAGAAGAGTACTGGAGTGGGTTGCCATTGCCTTCTCCGGTTTAGGTGCTAAGTCCTATCTGACTCTTTTGTGACCCCATGGACCATAGCCCACAGGGATCCTCTGTCAATGGGATACTGAAGCAAGAATACTGAAGTGAACTGCCATTTCCTTTTCCAGGGGATCTTCCCAACCCAGGGATCAAAACCACATCTCCTGCTTCTAAGGAGGCGTGCTCAGGCATGTCTGACTTTCTGCAACCCGCCAAGCTCCTGGATGGAACATGCATTTCTTGCATCTCTTCCATTTCCTGCACTGGTAGGCAGATTCTTTACCACTGAGCCACCTGGAAAGCCCCCATACTATTCACTGCTGCTGCTGCTACGTCGCTTCAGTTGCGTCCGACTCTGTGTAACCCCAGACTACACACTTAAAAAAAACAAACAAAAAAACCCCAAGAACCTCACAAAAAAATTCTTCACTGAAGAGGCTCCTTGGTGAAGCAAGAAAAACAATTTTATTAAAATTTTAACCTCAAAATACATCTTTGCAATATCCTCTGTAACAACAAGTACACACATAGTACTTCTGCTGCATACTAAAACGATGGTTGCCTCAAAAAGCACTATGAAAATGTCTGAATTACAAGCCGAACTAGTTACTTTTTTCACAGAATACCGTTTTTACTTAAAACAACTGACAAAGTATGGTTTTTCAGACTGAGAATTTGGCAGACATTTTCTTGCAAACAAAGTGAAACTGTCACTTTTAAGAAAACAACTAACAATATTTGTTGGCAAGAATAAAACTTAAGCTTTTAAGAGATAATTAGGATTTGGAAAATCTATCAGCCACCATGAGCTTCCCAATACAACTCCAGAACTTCCGTGATGAGATCAGTGGAGGTGTTAATGACTAGTTTTTTATATTGTATAATGAACATTTGGAAGATCTGTATAACTCAGTGAACAAATATTTTCCCAATGACTAGCATAAAATTATGCATGAGAAAACAATCCATTCAAAGTTCAAGGGAAACTAATAGATTTTAATATGACAGAATACAAAAAGTTCATTGACACAACTTCAGATCTTGCAGTGCAACTAACCCTTAAGAAACTACCCAGTTACTGAGATGCGAAATAGTATCAAAGGAGAATATCCAAATTTATTTGAAAAATGAGTCTTATTTTGATTTTAAAAATTTACAATTCCATCTTTAAAAAGCCATATTTTTTCCTAAATTCCAACTGTAACAATGTATCTCAACTTGTGAATGCAGAAGCAGATGTGAGAATCCAGCTGTCTTCTACTAAGAAAGAGATTAACAGAAAGATTTTCAAACTTTTAAAACAATGCATAGAAAATGTTTGTCTTGGAAATTATTTTTCATAAGACATACTATGTGCATTAACATGTTATAGATGGGTTTGTTATTGTTACATTAAGATGCATTACTACTATAAAATTTCACAGTTTTAATTTCTGATGCAGCATATATTGATAGCTATAGCCCATTTAAAGAAAAATTTTCTGGAGTGATTAATAAATTAAGAATGTAATGAGATATTAAGTCTAAAAAATGCTTGAGACCTCCTAGTATAAAAATTTATTCCCTCATGGCAATATTTGTGCTAACCTTCTTTGGAAAAATTCAAGAGTTTTCCTGGGGATATAGACCTCTTACGCCACAGTATTGTTCATACTGAAACATGACTTAAATCATGATCAGTTTGACCTGTTATGCTCATATTACAATTACATTAGGTAGCCAGTAAATTTATACCTAATCAACAAAAAAGGGTACTCAACAGCCGTAAACATCTTCATGCAAAAGTTCTAGTTTTGATAAAACATGAAATCTACAAGCAAAATTATGAGGGGGTGAAAATTACACTGAGACTATACCTCTAAATGAATTTCTTTCCAGACACAGACACTTGCTTGATTCAATAATTATACTGAAATTCAGTTTGTCCCTCATTCAACATTTACTGAGTGCTAATACAAGTCTGGCACTGTTCTAGGTATTGAATGCAGTAACAGTACATAAATCTATTAATACAAAGAATTATATTGGACAGAACAGTCTTCACAGACAAATTCTAGGTTGTGTCCCACTTTTTACCAAATCCTTTCATGAAAACCTGTTCAAAAGGTGTGGAGGCTGCGGGAAGGGAACACTGCCACTGTAACATACTTCCTCTCTAATGGTGTGGACTCCCACCACCCTCCATGTCTGCCCAACCTCATCATTTATGTTAAGAGAAATCTCTTCCCCACCAGCTGAAACATGAAGCTAGCCTCTGTCTTTCAGTCTTTATATAACAAAATGCTAATAAATAATAATGGCTTGATGTCCTGCTTTCCAAGAACTTATAACAAATGCATAAATACACTGCCTTAATTCAGAATTTCTCAAATTTGAGTAGTTATCAAGTACCTTCTACAAGAAAACAAAGTAACACACTAGTCCCAAGAGTTGGCTTTTACTGTGTTACCAAAATATAAATAAAAACACTATTCATAGTCCTTAACTGATAGCACTTCCAACTAGAACTTGAAAAAAAAAAAAATTACCTATCAATACCAAGGTACTATATGTACAATGTCTATTACAGGATTAAATAAATAGTCTTAAAAGTGGCCACCCAGACCATCTAAACCATGTTGTGTATGCTATTTTAAGACAATCACATGGACAAAAATTCTTCAAATTTCTTATGGAGAAATTATTAACCCAGAATATATTTACAGATGGTCGACCTTACACACTTCGTCATCTAACAATGTGAAAGAATGATATAAAGTGGGAGACCTGAAGACAAGAAGAAATGTTTGAAAAGGTGGCTGCTCTCAGGCCTTCAATTTATCATTCCTAATATAATCTTTTAAAATGGTCAATAATGATATGAGTAATTATACTACTTGTATGATTAATAAAATGCAAGTCTATTTCAACCAAATGTAAATTTGTTTTTCATTTACTGGCAACTTATGTAACATATAATCCAACCTTCAAAAATATATATGCACATATGTCTCAGAAACTTTTAAAATCTAATTGGTGTTTTAATACAAACAGACATCTTACACTTTATAAATAATAGACTTTGTGAATAAATATAAATTATATAAATCTTAGACTTTATAAATAATTCATCATATATAAAGATGAATATAATCACATGCCTAATGAGCTGGCAAGAACAGAACAGAACACTACATTAAAAAAAAAAAAAAAAACATAGGCCAAGACACAAAGGAACTTGGGGGAAGTGTAGTGTGTCACCTAGAGGTTAATAAAGGAGTAGCGTATTGAGTTCAGTCACTCAGTCGTGTCCGACTCTTTGTGACCCCATGAACTGCAGCACGCCAGGCCTCCCTGTCCAGCACCAACTCCCGGAGTTCACCCGAACTCATGTCCATCGAGTCAGTGATGCCATCCAGCCATCTCATCCTCTGTCGTCCCCTTCTCCTCCTGCCCCCAATCCCTCCCAGCAGCAGAGTTTTTTCCAGTGAGTCAACTCTTCACATGAGGTGGCCAAAGTATTGGAGTTTCAGCTTTAGCATCATTCCTTCCAAAGAAATCCCAGGGCTGATCTCCTTCAGAATGGACTGGCTGGATCTCCCTGCAGTCCAAGGGACTCTCAAGAGTCTTCTCCAACACCACAGTTCAAAAGCATCAATTCTTTGGTGCTCAGCCTTCTTCAAAGTCTAACTCTCACATCCATACATGACCACTGGAAAAACCATAGCCTTGACTAGATGGACCTTTGTTGGCAATGTCTCTGCTTTTCAATATGCTATCTAGGTTGGTCATAACTTTCCTTCCAAGGAGTAAGCGTCTTTTAAATTCATGGCTGTAGTCACCATCTGCAGTGATTTTGGAGCCCAAAAAGATAAAGTCTGACACTGTTTCCCCATCTATTTCCCATGAAGTGATGGGACCAGATGCCACGATCTTTGTTTTCTGAATGTTGAGCTTTAAGCCAACTTTTTCACTCTCCTCTTGCACTTTCATCAAGAGGCTTTTTAGTTCCTCTTCACTTTCTGCCATAAGCGTGGTGTCATCTGCATATCTGAGGTTATTGAGATTTCTCCCGGCAATCTTGATTCCAACTTGTGTTTCTTCCAGCCCAGCATTTCTCATGATGTACTCTGCATATAAGTGAAATAAGCAGGGTGACAATATATAGCCTTGACATACTCCTTTTCCTATTTGGAACCAGTCTGTTGTTCCATGTCCAGTTTTAACTGTTGCTTCCTGACCAGCATATAAGTTTCTCAAAAGGCAGGTCAGGTGGTCTGGTATTCCCATGTCTTTCAGAATTCTCCACAGTTTATTGTGATCCACAGAGTCAAAGGCTTGGCATAGTCAATAAAGAAGAAATAGATGTTTTTCTGGAACTCTCTTGCTTTTTCCATGATCCAGCAGATATTGGCAATTTGATCTCTGGTTCCTCTGCCTTTTCTAAAACCAGCTTGAACATCGGAAGTTCACAGTTCACATATTGCTGAAGCCTGGCTTGGAGAATTTTGAGCATTACTTTACTAACGTGTGAGATGAGTGCAATTGTGCAGTAGTTTGAGCATTCTTTGGCATTGCCTTTCTTTGGGATTGGAATTATCTAGAGGCTAATAAGAACTAAATAACACAAAACTATATGTTCAGGGAGAGCTGGGAGAATGTCTGACTAAGGTAGAAGGTTTAGCCCCATGGTTTTTCAAAATCTGCTGTACATTATGTCATCTGGGGAACCCCCCAAAAGCCTGCTGTCTATGTAGCATCCTACACTAATTAAACCAGAATCTCTGGAGGTGGGAGCCAGACAACAGTATTTATGAAAGATTTCCAGGTGAATACAATACACAGCAAAGTTTGGGAAGCCCTTGTTCACCCTACTGAAAGCAATCTGATAATCTGTGCAAAATGTGATGACTTAAAAGCAGCTCTTCAGATCATAGAGAAAGCACTTTCAACATCCATGTGTCCTTCTGTATCAGTTTCCTACGGCGGCTATAACAAGGTGCCACAAACTGAGTAGCTAAACACAACACAAATGTATTGTCTTAGTTATGGAGGCTGAAAGTCTGAAATCGTGATTTTGGTAGGGTCATGTACTCTCCAACGGTTCTACAGGAAGATGTTCCCTTGCCTCTTCCAGTTTTGGGTAGTGGCCCCAGGCATTTCTTGACTTGTGGCAACTTAATTCTTGTTTCCTCCTTTTTAATCTGTGTTTAAATTTCCCACTTTTTATAAGGACATCTGACACAGTGGGAAAATGACTCACCCTAAAGACCTCATCTTAATTATATCTGCAAGAACTTTATTTCCAAGTAAGATCACATTCACCAGCATCAGGCGTTACAAGTTCCACACATCTTTGAAGGAACATAATTCAACCCACAATACCTAACTTTCAAAACTCGCCTAACAAACCAACCATAAAATTTAGTGGTGAGTGGTTTAATGAAGAACTCCAGCTTAGACAAACTCAACTATGTGGCAGCTTTTGAGAGCTTAAAAGGACAACAAATCTGAAGGTACATTAAACAGAGCATCCATTCATCTCCATCTCCTCAGTAGTTAAGACTACTCTATTACTAAACAATAAAGGTTAAAAGAATAAAGTGCCCTCCAGCTAGTTTCTTCTAGCCCTGACTGTAGAATTTCTATTTTAAGACAAACCTTTAGCAAAGTCCAAAATTCTCTACTCCAACAATAAAGTCCCTTCTAAATATATCAACCTAAAGGTAGAGCTTATATTTCTTCCTATGCCCTTACAATGAAGTCAAACTGGACAGCACTGTCAATCCATGGCACTGTACTAGTTTCCTAGGCCTGCCCTAACTAGGTACCACACGCAAGGTGGATTACAGCAGAAATTTACTGCCTTACAGTTTTGGAAGTCAGAAGTCCAAGCATCAAGGTGTTGGCAGGGAAATGCTCCTTGTAAAGGTGCTAAGGAAATCTCTCTCCTAGCTTCCTTGGCTCCTGGATGCATTACTCAAGCCACCTTGCCGTATCTCCATGCGGCTCTTCACACTGTTCTTCCTCTACATCTGTGTCCAAACTTCCTATTTTTATAAGGACATTCCCAGGTGGTGTGGTGGTAAAAAAAAAAAAAAAAAAATTTGCCTGCCAATGCAGGAGACACAGGTTCAATCCCTGGTCTAGGAAGGTCCCACATGCCAGGAGCAACTAAGCCATATGCCACAACTATTGAGCCTGGGCTCTCAGGCCCAGGAGCCACAACTATTGAAGCCCACATGCCCTAGAGTCTATGCTCCACAACAAGAAAAGCCACCACAATGAGAAGCCTACATACTGCAGCAAACAGGAGGCCCCTGCTCATCCCAACTAGAGAAAAGACCTAGTTGAAGAAGTTAGAAGAAGACCCAGCACAGCCAAAAATAAATAAAAAATAAAAGAATTTTTAAATTTAATCACTCTTCTCCTTTCCTGCAATAGCTAATTCATCTCTACTCCAACAACTTGGGCTTTGGTTGTATGACATAAATTGAGTGGATGAGCTGATCAATCACAGCTTTAAGAGGTATTAGAAGTATCTGCCAGTACTTTTAATCTTTTCTTCTGCCACAAGAATGAACTTGTCCTACATGGGGTCTGTTCCAAAAGCTTGGATCTCCAAAGAAGAAGACACAAAACAGAGCCACAGTCGGCCCACATTATCTACATGCAAGAGATTGGAAAATAAATCTTTATTTTTGTAAACCGGTGAAATTATTTATAATCTTAAAAGAAAACTAATATACTTTGAAGTAGTATTTTGATTGCATATATCCCTAAGGGATGTAACCTAGAGACCAAAAAAAAAAAAAAAAAAATCACAAAAAAAGTTTAAATTGCTTTCTGTAGTCTTATTATAGTAATTCTATTAGTATTATTAATTTGAATATTTTTATAAATATATAACAAATTAGAAATTATGTTAAATCCATCCAAAATTCTCCAAAAGAAAAAATATATTCAAATAGGGCAGCAGTAAAAATCTTCTCATCTTCTCTTCATGCTGTACTACTCTCTGTACCTCAAGCTGGCTACCCCTGAAGGATACAGTACAGTATGCTAGAGAGTATGAGAAGACAGAGGATAAACATGTCGCATTATCCCAGGGAACACTTTTTTTAAAATAATAAATAAGTGTGGTCATTTTACTTTATTAAAAAATCTCTTATCTGATGGAATTTAGAAAAAAAATTATTTTAATGTTTATAATGCAGATATATTTTTAACAAAATCATACAAATCAAGCTTTAAAACCTTAGAGTAACCTTAAATTTGAACTGAAATATAAGCAAGAATTTGTGATTTATTTCTCCTACTAAAACATACACATTTATTTCCTTGTTCTAAAAAGGCCTCACAGCAACTAATGATAACCTAGTAGTAAATAGCACTCCATGCTTTGATTGCAGTCTCTAAATAGAAATAAAACTGCTTTGGAGGAATGCCCAATTCCAGGATTGAAGCAGAAAACCTGGAACATCCTGCCACACAAGAAAGCAAGGAAACAACCAAAGGCCATGTGCGTCATGTCAAAAGGAGACGGGAACCACAATGGATTAAAACACCTCAAAAACAGTTCTTAATCCATGAGATTATAAAAATTAAAAATACATTTCACATCACTGGTCACCTTGAGAGGGCATCACCAACTCATCAGTCTAAAAACTGGTAACTAAAACAACTCAAGCACATATCCTGCTTTTGTTGTGCAAGTTCTATTTCAGAATATCCCAGTGCTTGACTGGGAAGAGCCCTGCTTTACAGAATTCCATCTAATCAATGTAAAAACAATGATAGGATTTTAAAAACAACCATTTTCTATCCCTAAGAAAATTAAAATCCAGGCAACAATCATTAATAGCACTATGACCACCAGGGGGAAATCCAATGTGGAATTTTATAACAGATATATTAGACTAACAACAACTGAATTCACTTATCAACATTAACACCACAAAAAGTGACACCACCAGATGGTCTATGCCTCAAAGTGAGGCAGAAAGAAGAAAAAAGAAGACTTCATGATCAAAGAAAAGTGAATTTAATCACACCTCTTAACTATCACTTTACAGAAGTTACAGGAGGACAGCAGAATGTATTAGTAATTCCACAAGGATGTGCTGTGCTTAGTTGCTCAGTCGTGTCCGACTCTTTGTGACCGTAGCCCTCCAGGCTCCTCTGTCCATGGGGATTCTCTAGGCAAGAGTACTGGAGTGGGTTGCCATGCCCTCCTCCAGGAGATCTTCCCAACCCAGGGATCAAACCCAGGTCACCTGCAAGGCAGGCAGATTCTTTACCATCTGAGCCACCAGCAAAGCCATATGACTAGCCAAATCGAGAATGTGGGGAATTTGACAAGACAAATTTATTTCTACCAATAGGTGGAAGAGATTGGAATTCAGCAACCAAAAGCAGTGTGCAGATCTTGTTCGGATTCTGTTTAAAAGTAACCATCTGAAAATGTAACTGGGGAGAAAAAAAAAATAACAATTTTAACTCTCTTTACCTCTTCCAGTTTCTCATCAGGCTTTCATCTTTTTTAGACCACTGTAACAGTTAGAGCCTAGTGTTTTCTCCATAAAATGAATGTGATGGACAGGGAAATCTATAAGAATGAGGGCAGTGAGTGCAAAGACAAAACAATGACTTATTTCACACTCAACACGCACCCTAGTTTTCTGACCCTGATTTGAATATGAAGTCCTGGGCCTGAGTCTCCTTTCTCTGAAAAGTAAACAACTGCAGAGAAGACAACTTGGTATAAATTTATCTAGACACATTCCATTTCAGCAGACTGACTATCAAATTGCTGATCAATTTCCTGCTTCTCAAGTACAGGTATTAGAACAGCCTGCTTCCCTCAATATGATGCAAAGGCGTGCTAGCTACTCAATAAATAGCTAAAACACACACCCACACCCACCCCTAAGGCACAAATTAGAGGGTAAGAGTGCTTTTCTTCTCATTGTTCCCAACTTCATCTCTTTCTTGGAGAAAAAGGAATTACATTTAGGGAAAAGAAAATACTGTCTTCACCAAGAGACATCAACTTCAGAATCACTTTGATCTCCTCTGAAAATATTAAGGAGTTGGCAGTAAGCTTTATTGACAATGAAAGTGAAGTCGTTTAGTCGTGTCCGACTCTTTGTGACCCCGTGGACTGTAGCCCACCAGGCTTCTCCGTCCACGGGATTCTCCAGGCAATACTGGCGTGGGTTACCATTTCCTTCTCCAGGGGATCTTCCCGACCCAGGGATAGAACCCAGGTCTCCCGCACTGCAGGCAGACACTTTAACCTCTGAGCCACAGGGAAGCCCCAATTATTAGTATAGTAAAAAAAAACAAAACAAAACACCCTTGATTACCATACGGTAAACAGATATTTAATCTTTGTTTTTAACCACAATTATACAACTGAACTTACTCTTCAGAGCAGAATTTCCTTATACAATTCTCTGAACTAAAGGAAAAAGAAACATTCTTTAAAAAAAAAACAAAAACAGTTTTTCAGGGCACACGTCAAAACCACTCAACTTCAATTAAAATACCTATAGTTATAAGAGTAATCATTATGAAAAAAATGTTACAAATAAAATGTTATATGAAAATGAATACATATGTTAGAAACAATGAACATTTGAACCAAGTCATATAAATTTTTAAGACTAAAACTGTTCCCACAAATCATACCTATTTTCATTCTACTGCAAGGTTTATAGGCATTTGATAGGTACTCTACTGACCTAAAGGGCTTCCCTGGTGACTCAGTGGTAAAGAATCCACCAGACAATGCCGGAGACGTAAGTTTGATCCCTGGGTTGGGAAGATCCCCTGGAGAAAGAAACAGCAACCCACTCCAGTATGCTTGCCTGGAAAATTCCAATGGCAGAGGAGCCTGTCAAGCCACAATCCATGGGGTCACAAGAGTCAAACACGACTTAGGGGCTAAACAACAAATGACCTAAAGTTCAAAATATAAATTATAATAAATAAAACACAAATCAGGAAAAAAAAATCTTTGTTTTTAACCTCAATTATATAACTAAATTTACTTTTTAGAGCAGAATTTTCTTTGGGCCTGCGACACGACTGAGCGACTGATCTGATCTGATCTGATCTGATCCAAAATAATTGCTAACTGATACAATCTATAATATATAAAATATTAAGAATCATAGGCTTTAGAGCTGAAGGGAACAGGAGAGTTTTCCCCTCCTGGTTTAGGTTGCCATAATATTAATTATTCCTTCCAAAGAAGTCCCAGGACTAATTCTCCTTCAGAATGGACTGGTTGGATCTCCTTGCACTCCAAGGGACTCTCAAGAGTCTTCTCCAACACCACAGTTCAAAAGCATCAATTCTTCGGCACTCAGCTTTCTTCACAGTCCAACTCTCACATCCATACATGACCACAGGAAAGACCATAGCCTTGGCTAGACGGACCTTTGTTGGTAAAGTAATGTCTCTGCTTTTCAATACGCTATCTAGGTTGGTCATAACTTTCCTTCCAAGGAGTAAGTGTCTTTTAATTTCATGGCTGCAGTCACCATATGCAGTGATTTGGAGCCCCAAAAAATAAAGTCTGACACTGTTTCCCCATCTATTTCCCATGAAGTGATGGGACCAGATGCCATGAGCTTAGTTTTCTGAATGTTGAGCTTTAAGCCAACTTTTTCACTCTCCTCTAGCACTTTCATCAAGAGGCTCTTTAGTTGTTCTTCACTTTCTGCCATAAGGGTGGTGTCATCTGCATATCTGAGGTTATTGATATTTCTCCCGGCAATCTTGATTCCAGCTTGTGCTTCTTCCAGCCCAGCGTTTCTCATGATGTACTCTGCACATAAGGCCTGGAGTGCTGCGATTCATGGGGTCGCAAAGAGTCGGACACAACTAGGTGACTGAACTAACTAACCAATATTAATTAAAACCTCAAAACATTTATGTGTAAATATATAAACATTTTCTCTTTAAAAAACTGGTTAAAAAAAAAAAAAAAAACTAAGAGGGTGCCTCGAGTACTAGGTGTGAGTAGTAAGCAAAACCGAAACCATGAGAACAGTGACTGCAGAATGGAGATGAAAACAAAGCACCTGCTATTTCCAAAACTTATAGACATATGGGCTGGGAGAGGAAGAGCAAGAAGATCAAACAAAGAGGAACTTTCTCCCCTTTCTGAGTTTCTGGGTACTCAATAAGTTATCACAGAGACATTACTTTGCCAACAAAGGTTCACCTAGTCAAGGCTATGGTCTTTCCTGTGGTCATGTATGGATGTGAGAGTTGGACTGTGAAGAAAGCTGAGCACCGAAGAATTGATGCTTTTGAACTGTGGTGTTGGAGAAGACTCTTGAGAGTCCCTTGGACTGCAAGGAGATCCAATCAGTCCATTCTGAAGGAGATCAGCCCTGGGATTTCTTTGGAAGGAATGATGCTAAAGCTGAAACTCCAGTATTTTGGCCACCTCATGCGAAGAGTTGACTCATTGGAGAAGACTCTGATGCTGGCAGGGATTGAGGGCAGGAGGAGAAGGGGGGCGACAGAGGATGAGATGGCTGGATGGCATCACTGACTCGATGGATGTGAGTCTGAGTGACCTCCGGGAGTTGGTGATGGACAGGGAGGCCTGGCGTGCTGCAGTTCATGGGGTCGCAGAGTCGGACACAACTGAGCGACTGATCTGATCTAACTTTGGAAAGGTTTTCAATCTATTCACAGGCAGTAGGTAGGAGTCTGGGATTATTTCCCTTTGGACTGTTCTATACTGAAGAAGCATATTGTGTTGAAACTCAAGACTGCCAGACTGAAAGAATGGTCCTCATTTCCATTATGTGATGGAAATGGGTTTACCTCTTTTTGTCTTCCCTTACATTAGTGGTAAAGGAAGCTTTCAGAGTGATACTTAAAAGAATAGTAAAAAAGCAGCAAGAGGTAACAGCAGCAAATGAAAACGTTCATTTCAAAATTAATTTTTTATTTATATAGACCACTACTCTACAGAAACAATACTGGATCATAAAATAGGATGATCCATAGGGTACGTTAGATTTTTCAAACATCATGGTGATTCAGTTAACAAATACTGAACTCTAGGAATGACCGTTTATTTGTGTTCATTAAAAAATGCAAGCTATGTGAAAGCAGACACTTAATCCTTATCATTCACTACTATTGTGCCTGAAATAACAGTTCGATTCATAAAAGGCACCCAATGACTGTTTGTTGACCAAATGAATACATGTGTCCCACTAGGTCAGTGATGTTTTAAAAAGACCAAACAATAATCTCCAATGATGATTAAAATTCAATGTTCCCTCTCATCCACTCCAATATTGGATCTCTACTACTCTCAATTTCAGTAACTTGTATCTCCATTTCTTTGGGGTGGGGTGAGGTGGAGGGGGACCATGGCACTATGTATGAAGGGGAAAAAAGGCCACGTTCCAATTTCTAGCCTAATAGAGAAGGCAATGGCACCCCACTCCAGTACTTTTACCTGGAAAATCCCATGGACGGAGAAGCCTGGTAGGCTGCAGTCCATGGGGTCGCTAGAGTCGGACACGACTGAGCGACTTCACTTTCACTTTTCACTTTCATGCATTGGAGAAGGAAATGGCAACCCACTCCAGTGTTCTTGCCTGGAGAATCCCAGGGACGGGGAAGCCGTCTCTGGGGTCGCACAGAGTCGGACACGACTGAAACGACTTAGCTTAGTCTTACTTAGTATGATGTATCAAAATCACCTGTGCAGCTTCTTGAAAGTAATGTTATAAATTTTGTGCCAACCGGGAAAAGTCTTAATTAACTTTTAGCAAGTCAGACATATAGCCCAGGCATGTCTATCTTAACAAGTTCCCCACGTCATACAAACCACGCTTGCATCACACTACACACTTCAAAAACTTCTCTATCTTTAAATCCTGTAACAAAATGCACACACTCTCTTTTTCCCTGTGTGTACGTGCTAAGTCACTTCAGTGTGTCCAACTCTATGCAACCCCATGGACTGTAGCCCACCAGGCTCCTCTGTCCATGGGATTCTCCAGGTAACAATACTGGAGTGGGTTGCCATTTCCTTCTCCAGATGCTCCCGACCCAGGGATTGAACCTCTTTCACCTACCTGCACTGGCAGGTGGGTTCTTTACCACTAAGCAATCAGGGAAGCCCTGGTGGTAGTTTTTCACTGTAAACTCCTTATATCTTTGATCTACTCAGTTTCTATAACTGAACAGGTTTTCAAGACCATCTCACAGTACTCCAGCTTCTCAGTGTCCTCCAATCCCACATCATTCACCGGAACTGTATCTCCATTCCCTCCATTTTCATGCAGATCAGACATTTCAACACAAATGCTATCGTCATGACATTTAACTATTTTGGTGTCTAAAACTATTTTGTTCCTCTGTGGTATTTTGCAATCATTTTACTACATTTTTAACTTCCTTCTCAAATTTGCCGTTACATATTTTCAAAAACTTTATAAGGATTCTATCTCACTCAAAGCCCCTTAATTTCAGGTGGCTTTACTTCTTTGGTAAAAATTATTAGGACTTTCTGATTTTTTGCTCACTTCAAAAACCTTTATTTTTATTTATCCTATTGTTCTGTGCTGACTGAAGTAGTAGTAGAAAAAGATACGAAAGAGAAAAAGTAGTCTCCATCACAGAAGCCGTTGGGTCTTCTAGATATATTATTAGCAAATATCACCAGCCCTTCATAAAGGAATTTAATATACTAGTGATCAATAAAAAACAACAGCTTTTCTCTGCTCCAGTAATACGCACCTATAAATAGAGATGAGAAAACACTCTACTTAAAAGACTAAAAATCTTTAAATATTTACAAAAGAAATGAACAAAAAAGGCACAGATTCAAATGACCAAACATTATATTTAACTGAAAAATACAACGTTATCCCCATGTAGTGCAAGTGGAAATGTAAAAAATAAAAAAATCCTTGTCAAATAATCTGGCAATTCTTATTAAAAGTAAAAATATTAGACTGGAAAATAAGAATTTGCCTTTTTTGTTTTTTGTTTAAATGTGGTCACACAGTTGTTATGTCACAGAGTTCAACTAAGATGTATACTCTACAATATAGAGAGATAAAAACACAAATTCCTAAGGATGTTTATATAAGACTGGGTTTTGATGGCAAAAAGGTTAGTATAGTGAATGCCCATTAAGGCGAAGAATCAAAACAAGATCATGGTTCATTCATGATATTCATGGATTGTAAAGTCATTAAAAACAATAAACTCATGGAGCTGAAGCTCCAACACTTTGGCCACTTGATATGAAGAGCTGACTTGTTAGAAAAGACCCTGATGCTGGGAAAGACTGAGGCAGGAGGAGAAGGGGACGAAAAAGGATGAGATGGCTGGATGGCATCACCAACTGGATGGACATGAGTCTGAGCAGGTTCTGGGAGTTGGTGATAGACAGGGAAGCCTGGCATGCTGCAGTCCATGGGGTCGCAAAGAGTCGGACACGACTGAGCAACTGAACTGATGGGGGAGGAAGCAAAAGAAAGAGTAGTGATAAAACGTATATCTTTTAAGTAAAAGAATATAAGAAGAAAATGTTTTTGTTATTGTTAAAATTTTATGGACTCTAAAGAACTTTGTTACTAATCACCCCCAAATTCAACAGGTCTTCATATGCCTTCATTACTTCATACTACTTGCCATTTCCAGAATTTAAGACTAAAAAAAACAACAAAACTTTAAACTTCCAACATGTGACTTTCTGATTCTGTCCATTTCACTGATTTTTCTTCCTGCTCTAACAGTATACAGCGGACTTCTTTTTAGCCCTTTGATCTTCACTCCACTACTCCAACTAAGGATCTCATCCACTCAGTTAAGTTCAGTAACTCAGTCGTGTCCAACTCTTTGCAACCCCATGAATCGCAGCACGCCAGGCCTCCCTGTCCATCACCAACTCCCGGAGTTCACTCAAACTCAAGTGCATGGAGTTGGTGACGCCATCCAGCCATCTCATCCTCTGTCGTTCCCTTTTCCTCCTGCCCCCAATCCCTCCCACCATCAGTCTTTTCCAATGAGTCAACTCTTTGCATGAGGGAGCCAAAGGACTGGAGTTTCAGCTTTAGCATCATTCCTTCCAATGAACATGCAGGACTGATCTCCTTTAGAATGGACTGGTTGGATCTCCTTGCAGTCCAAGGGACTCTCAAGAGTCTTCTCCAACACCACAGTTCAAAAGCATCAATTCTTCGGCACTCAGCTTTCTTCACAGTCCAACTCTCACATCCATATATGACCACTGGAAAAACCATAGCCTTGACTAGATGGACCTTTGTTGGCAAAGTAATGTCTCTGCTTTTCAATATGCTATCTAGATTGGTCATAACCTTCCTTCCAAGGAGTAAGCGTCTTTTAATTTCATGGCTTCGGTCACCATCTGCAGTGATTATGGAGCCCCCCAAAAATAAAGTCTGACACTATTTCCACATCTATTTTCCATCTGAAGAATTACAAAACCACCATCTGTCCCGCTACATGCCAAACACACGCACCATTCCAATTCTACCTGCATATGAGCCTGCTCAGTCACTCAGTCGTGTCCAGCTGACTCTTTGGGACCCATGGACTATACCCCTCCGTAGTCCATGGGACTCTGGGATTTTCCCAGCAAGAATACCTGGAGTGGGTTGCCATTTCCTCCTCCAGGGCATCTTCCCACCCCAGGTATCAAACCCACGTCTCCTACATTGGCAAGCAGATTCTTTACCTCAAGCTACCTAGGAATCTCAATTCCAGCTGACTAAAGCACAAATATCTATGTCCTTTCAGTTATCATCACTCAGCATTATTGGAGGCAACTTACGCCCTATACTTCCCAAAATGTTTCTCCTCTTGCCCATAACTATTACTAATTCTGTAATTCACTACAATTTAAATTTTAGGTGTTTTTTTTTTGTATTCAATTTTCTATCTTGGCTTCTACCTGCTATCTCTTACCTTTAAAACACCCCTTTCAGCCATGCCTTCTTTTTTGCAGTACCTATCTTCTCTACTACTGCAATACCCTCAATGACTTCCAGGTCTCTGCATACTATCTTCTGAATCTACATATAAAATATAATGCTGATTATGTCATATGTATTCATGACTACCTATTAGCTTCCACATTCACTCTAAATTGTTTACAGAAGCATTTAGGTTCTCCCTGTCCAGTGTATGGTCTTGAAGTATCCATCTGACTGTACAGCATCTTCTTTGAATGTACTCTACATTCAAGTGAGTAAAAATATTCTAACAAACCCCTAATTCCCACATTTATGCTTTTTATGCTCTTTGTTCCAACTACAAGTGTTACAATTTTTTCTATTCTTCAAATGTCATCTCGTTATGAAGACTATTCAAATGTCAACATTAAAGGTGTTTCCTCCTTTCCTCCTATAGCCCTAACGCATAGTTTTAGAAAAACTCTTTTCAAAGTTGGGCAGTAGTTAAAAAAAAAAAAAAATTTAGGTTAGAAATTAGAGTAGTTGTATTTTCTTTCAAATGTTATTGTTTTTGACAGTAAAACATTAAATCAAGTCATTTAACTACCCTAAGCCCCAGTTTCTTATTCTGTAAAATAGAAATAAAATCTACTCTAAAAACCTCACAGGTAGTAGAAGTGCATGAAAACCAATTTATAATTTATTTGTTAACATTGTTATCCTATAATTTATATTGTGCATATTTTTCAGTCACTATCAAATTACAAGCATTTAAAAGGCAGTCTGTAGTTTACATTCTAGCACATAATAGCTATAAACAACAAGATCAAACCAGTCAATCCTAAAGAAAACCAACTCTGAATATTCACTGGAAAGATTGAAAATGAAGCTCTAATACTCTGAACACCTGATGTGAAGAGCTGACTCACTGGAAAAGATCCTGATGCTTAGAAAGATTGAAGGCAAAAGCAGAGGAGGCAGCAGAGGATAAAATGGTTAGATTAGCATTACTGACTCAATGGACAAGAATTTGAGCAAATTCCAGAAGATAGTGGAGGACAGAGGAACCTGGCGTGCTGCAGTCCATGGGGTCACAAAGTTGGATAAGACTGAGCAACTGAGCAACAACAATACACACACACACCCACCTCCAGAAGTCATAAAAGCCAAGCACCATGCATAAGAAACGTAATCCAAGCAGTTACGTCTACAATCCTCCCCACAGATAATCTTTTCAGGAAAACTACCGTCACACAGTATTTCTGGATCTCTAATTTAGTTCACCTGAAACATAGTTAACTGGACAAGGGCCCTTTAAAATCTCTGAGAAACAGTTAAATAGGCAAAGACTTCTAGTAACATATGTGTGTGTACGTTCTAGTAACATACATACATATATATATGTTCCAATGACATATACATATTACCCATATGTAAGTGATGTAAAGTGTAACTGTGATGGCAGTATCCTGTCCAATCCAAATTTATCCAATATTCATAGCTGAGCATTAGTGCTTTAGTTTACCCAAAATTCTAGAGGTTGACATCATGGTTATTTCAGTAATATGAAACAAGAGATTTTAAAATACAAGAGAATACAAGAGAAGCACACTAATTTTGTTTCAGCTGAAAGATTTTGCTTTCTCCTGCTTTTACAAAAAGCAAAATTAACGATGGACAGTGTTTATTAATGAACGAGTTAGTGGAAACGATACTTTGGTACTACAGAAACTTATAAATCTTGAACTTACTACAAGAACTTAAAAGTCCTGGAGTTACCTTAGAAAACCACACAAACCTATTAACACCGTGTCAAACCAAAAAGCAAGACAGCTACTTAAAACTTCTAAGGTGTTATCCAAAGGACATAGGAACCAACCTGAAGAGGCTCTCACTAGCCAAAATCAGGACATCATGAGCATCTACACAGAAAAATCATGTAAAACACGAAGGAGCTTAAGTCCATGAGTTCGCAGGGTAAGGCATTACAGCAACCGTGCCACACTGCTGGCTAGTATTTCTGGGGATTTTGTTATTTTACGAAAAGATTGCTCTCATATTTGGTATTTACATCTGTTCTTAGATCTCATATACACACTATTGTACTTATCTACTTATAACTCGCTTTTTAAATCTAAATTTAAGATTCCCTAAGTCATCCTTGTAAGAATTATAATCTACTGTTGCTATAATGCCTGGTAAGGCTACCGTGGTTATGGATAAGAAAACATATTACTAAGAGTTTTACTCTCAAAAATAATGGTCAAATGCCAAGAAGTAGTAGCAGCAAAATAAATTCATGGGTAATTGGGCTATACTGTGGATTAAAATAGGTATGGGTAAAAAAAGAAAAATGAAAGTTAAGAATGAGGACACCACCTGATGAGAGCAGCAAACCACTCTGTGCGTTTGTTTAAAAAAAAAAAAAAAAAAAAGCTCACCCTGTATGAGATGTTGCTGAGTTCCATAAACAAACATCGGGCAGCATGACGTGACAGAAAGAGTCCTGGACTCAGTCAGGGGACTTCTGTTCTAGTCCAAGGCCTCAGTTTCCTCATCTGTAAAATGAGGGTGCTGAATTAGATAATCTGAAAGGGCTCTTCTGGCTTTAACATTGAGTCTATAGATGAGTTCAGGAAGAAGCAGTAAAATGTAGGACTTCTGTTAACAGTGAAGTTAACACTGCAAATAGCAGGTGGAACAGGGATGAAAACAATTTTCATAAATTTTGAACTGCTATAAGCAATCTTTCCGGAGAAGGCAATGGCACCCCACTCCAGTACTCTTGCTTGGAAAATCCCATGGGCAGAGGAGCCTGGTGGGCTGCAGTCCATGGGGTCTCTGAGGGTTGGACGACTGAGCAACTTCACTGCACTTCTCACTTTCATGCATTGGAGAAGGAAATGGCAACCCACTCCAGTGTTCTTGCCTGGAGAATCCCAAGGATGGGGGAGCCTGGTGGGCTGCCGTCTATGGGGTCGCACAGAGTCGGACACGACTGAAGTGACTTAGCAGCAAGCAATCTTTTCATAACTTTTAAGTAGATTTTTAGGATATAAAATTGTAACTTTTAAGATTTTGTAACTCTTAAAAAGATGTTTACAACATACCTGCTTTAGTAAGTAACCTTATCATCTAAACCAGATTAGGAGTGAGTAACCAAATTATGCGGGGAAGGCGATGGCACCCCACCCCAGTACTTTTGCCTGGAAAATCCCATGGACGGAGGAGCCTGGTAGGCTCCAGTCCATGGGGTCGCTAAGAGTCGGACACGACTGAGCGACTTCACTTTCGCTTTTCACTTTCATACGGTGGAGAAGGAAATGGCAACCCACTCCAGTGTTCTTGCCTGGAGAATCAAGGGACAGGGGAGCCTGGTGGGCTTCTGTCTGTGGGGTCGCACAGAGTCGGACACGACTGAAGCGACTTAGCAGCAGCAGCAGCAGCAACCAAATTATGACCTCAAAAAAGCAATTCACCTTTAGCCAATGAGACTGCCCAAGTGAATCTTAAAAACAGTATAGAAATACCTTTGGGCTAGTAATTACTTGAGGTAATAAAATGCCTCATAACTGATCTCAATTCTCAAGTAACTGAACAAAGTGTAAAATGACACAAAAAATGATTAGGGAAAATTAGACAATTACTTTTACTTGTAACAAAACAATAGTTATGTTTATGATACCCTTCTTTGTTAATGAGTGTACCTTCCCTATGCATAACATTTTTCTTGTTAGCTCTCAAAACAGAACCTGACAGCTTTTGACAACAAGGTTAACTGAAATAAAGGACATTTTTTTACCACTAGTGACAAACAGAAATATAAAGAGAAGAGTATTTTTTGTTTAAGTTTTCTACACTGAAAGAAATCAAGCTTCTATATATCAGTAACAAATAATGGAAAGGCTCTGGTGCCTCAAAACCTTATGGTTTCCTAATGGCAATTTCCTAAATACAAGTAATTAACTGATTGGTCTATGCTCTAATAAATTTTTTAAGTTCAGAGATCCTCTGACACTATAGTTTACATTTACTTTTCATTTATGTTAATACTATGAATCTCACCTGGCAGACTTTTAAAACTCCAGCTATATGAGGACCAATAAACATTATCTCTACAATCAGGAATCTATAAATATAAAAAATCTATCCTTTTAAAGGATGTAATATACATATTTTAAAATACATAAAGATATAATGAAACAGTCTATGAAAAATTTGTTTTTAAAACTTACTTTATGGAAATCACCTAGTGATTACAAAATAACTTGGCATACACACAATTCCATTAATCATTCACTTGAACATTTCACATTGGCAATACAGCACCTAATATGTAATTCAGAATTACTAATAAAATTTTTCTCTGGCTGGTAGAAACAAAGGCAAAAATAAAGCAGCCTGGATGGTGATGAAATCTGTTCTTGGCTAGTCTTAAAATAGTTGTGATATCCATGTGCCCCTGAGACAAGTGACCTGTGAAACAAACTTTCCTTCACATTAAAAATATTTTCTATTTTAATGTGGGTATTTTGACTTATAACCCTAATGAGCTGATTAAAATAAACTTAGACTTAATTGCATACAGCAGATATCAGTACGGATATGGAAAGCATACTTTAGTGCACTATTCTGTGCATAAGCTGTTTACAGCAACATTTACTCCAACTACCTTATTTCCCCCTCCTCCATAACTTTTTTCAGAGACACTTAACATTAAGCTTATTTACTAATAATAAAACTACTAGTTTTGTTATAATTACTAGTGATAGGATACTATAAACAGCATTATTTTTAGCCACTATCATACAGATGTAAACCAGCTCCTCAGAAATTCAGAACTGATTGTACTGCAGCAAACACTATTCTCTTGGTACCAAGATCTGGAGTTAAATGAAAATTTGATGTTTAAATAACTAGTTGGTATGTGGCAAGAAGCCCACTGGATTGTTCCTCACCAAATTTCTATATGTAGAACAGAAACACATTTGTAACTCTTCCTAACACTTGTGTAAGTCGGTATACAGTACAATTTTCCCAAAGACCAAAATGCTTCATTTATATATCAATAATACAAAATTTTAGGAACAATTATAAATTACTAAAGCTACATACAAAACAGCAGCACATTTGCTTTTTGTCTGTTTGTATTTTTGCAGTATATTTGCTTTGAGAAAGTTATAGTGGAAATGGTCCCTTTTTTTATTGCAATACAACTGGAAAGATTAAAAAGTCAAAAGACCAAAAATAAGTCCAAATCTATTTCTGGTCACTAGAAACTAACAAGCCATATATATATATATATAACAATTATATATAACTTTATTTTCTAAAATGTAAATGTATTCAATAAGTGCTTAATCTTGTTCAAACTTCTCATTTCAGATTAAGGGAAGAAAAACTGTCAACAGAAAGAAACAGAGATGATCAAACTAATGGCAAAAAAATCTCATAATTCATATTTCAGTATTTCATTTTTCTCTCATTTTTATCCACTTATAATTTATTCCAATATATACCTTAAAAAATTTAGTCTATCAGATTACGTTTCCTAAGAGTAAGATGAGGATAAAGAATGAGCGAGTAGTTTAGAATGCTTATATTTAATACTGGATAGTATATTAATATTTTTAATATCACTATACTCATCTCTCAAAACTTTATAAAAGAATTACAAAATTCAGCAACTATGATCATCTGTACAATAGATATGTACGGGTGCACTATTCAATGAGTTTTGATGAATGCACAAACTCAAGTAACTCAAATCCCTAACAGGACACTACCATCACCCTAGAAAGTTCTCACATGCCTTTTCTTACTTAATTCTTGCCCCCAGCAGCAATGCTTCTATTTCTAAGCCTTGTCAATCATTTTTCCCCAATAATAATTATCTTTGTCCCGCCCCAGCCCCAATACACAACATATATTTGCCTGTTTTTAGTACACTGTATAAGGAATCATACATTATGTCCTGTTTTACGTAAGACTACATTCACTCAGCATGTTTCAGAGTTTAGTACAAATTGCTTCAGGTACCAATAGTTTTCTCCTTCAACTGTTGGTAATACTCTGTGATACAAATAAAGCAGAGTTTCCCTATTCTCTTGCTGATACCCAAACTGTTTCCAAGTTTAGGGGTCGGCCCCAGTACTTGACAGAGTTTATACCCAGAATTTGGTACTCGACCTCTGAGGTTCTTTCCTTTCTTAGACTTCCTCCCTCTTCCTCCTGCTGAGCTCCACTACTCTGCAGCTGCTGTGGTAACTCTCAACTACCTGATTCCTGAAGCCAGTTTAAAACTTCAAACCACCCAAGAGGAGCCTGCTCTCAGGCAGAACACCATCAACTTGGGAAACGCACCCAAGGCCACTCCAAACCAGTTTCTATTTCTATTTGTTTGCTCTACAATGTCCTCATACTTTTTTTCATGTTGTCCAGAGATGGTTGTCACTACTTGTGGGACGATTTGTCCGACAGGAGCCACTACTCCATTTTTGGTAATTCTAACCCCCTACTATTCTTAAAAGCACACATATTCACAACTGCAATTGACTTAACTCCCCTTCCCATGTTTCTCTCTGTCAAGACCCTGATTGAGCCAGTCTCTTTGAACCAAAGGAGCTCAACTAAACCAGAAAGAGAGGTCTCTGGGAGCTGGATCCTGTAATTCTGTATACGAACCAACACAAGTCCCAAGTTCATCCCAAGATGTGTATGCAAAACATACTCAAACAGGCCCAAGTTTTGAGAACTGAAGATAGGAGCTATTGTCAGAGTCCCACACTAAGCCTGAGGTGTGCACGTGAGGAGATCCAAAACAGCAGAATAAAGGCTTTGAATACTCAACTCACAGTGGAACCACTGTCCATGACACAGAAAAGTTCAGTCTGGACCTGTCTGGTTTCAAACAGAATAATAATAATCTCCTGAAAGGATACAATAAAAAAGTTACTCAATGTACAAAAAATCAAGAAAATCTAATTCTCAAAGAAAAAGACAGTAACAGATGTCAATCTCAAGATGATCTAGATGTGAAAATTATCAAAGATAAGGTAGCTATTTTAATAGTCCATTCTCCATAGAGGAAGGGTAGGCACTTGAAATGATGGTAAAAACTCACAAGTAGAAAATACAAAAAGAACCAAATAGAAACTTTATAACTGAAAAATCAAGGGAAAAGTGATTTGACAAGGAAGCAAGTGTATACAAAAGAGAGCAAACACTGAATAAGAGAATAACATGAACAGATGAGAATAAAAGTCTAACTGTAATAAAAGAAAATTCTCCTGACAGTCTGGATCTTTAGCTCTTAACTGTAGCGGAGGGGGAAAACCTAGAGATCTCTAGTAAAGATGCTTTCCAAGTGTCGGTCGCTCATTGGTGCCCAGCTCCTTGTGACCCCATGGCCTGTAGCCCACCACGCTCCTCTTGTCTATGGGATTCTCCTGGCAAGAATACTGGAGTGGGTTGCCATTTCCTTCTCCAGGGGATCTTCCTGACCCAGGGATCCAACTAGAGTCTCCTGCGTTGCATTGGCAGGTGGATTCTTTACTGTCAGAGCCACCAGGGAAACTGATAAAGACAATTTTTCTATCTCCTCTTGAGGTCCTGTGAAAACATTCATGATTCACCTCTGAAGAATATTCAAATTCTATAAAATTTGTATGACATAGATTAAAAGAAAACTCAAATACAAATAAGGGGATTTGGTTCAAGTTATAGGCTCTGCCAAAACTAAGTGATTAGCATCCCTTCTCTAACATTTAGGTCCTCACCGTTTACAAATGAATAACGACAACTTAAGCTTTGTAATGTCGTCCCATGATCTAATTTTAGGAACTTTCTGAGGGCCATTCCAGTTTCCCCAGATCTTAATTTTTTTTTAAGTTGTTTCAAACTAGTTTACTTAGGGGTTCCATTTTCACTCCTCAAGAGACTGTATGTATTTCTCATATGTTCTTCACTCACTCATCTAGTTCTGAAGAGTTACTGAGTATCATCCTGATTAGCTAACCACCTTCATAATAAGATTTGTTGACAAGTCCTGGATTTTCTGCTGGAGCTTTATTAATTTCAGTTACTTCTCCTGACAGAGGAGACCAGACTTCACTAAGCTTTCACACTTTCCAAAGCACCAGACTCCTTGTCTGTTCAATTTTGCCCCTACTTCAGGTAGATTACAGTAAACAATATCTCCCAAAAGCTTCCCGTGCAAAATTGCTATTTCCTACTGTTCCATCACTGCTTTCTGTTGTTATCCATTCATGTTTTTCTGAGAATTTCCGCACCGACAGCAGAGCTGGGCGGGTATGCAGCACCCAGCCACGGCCCCAGGGGAGGGCGCTCTGGGTGCTGAGATGGGACGCTGTTGCGGGCAGCAGCCCACATGCTCTGCACGGCTCACAGGGGCCCTGAAGTTTCTCACTGCTCTAGTTACTTGTTTCTGGGCAGACAAGAATTTTTAAATCAGGTATCTGTGATCAGCAAGGTACAGAACACTGTCAACAGACACACAATGCTAACCAAAGGTGTGTCAATTTCTAGTAGACTCATGAGGGGGAAAAAAAAGTTTTTAAGGTGGCAATTGGCTCTAATAGTCTATTTTTATTTAATCCAATATATCCAAACAATATCATCTCTTGAGATCCAAGCAAGAGTAAGAGTGCACTTAAAAAACAAAAACAACTCTTCAAAATCCAGTGTACATTTTATATTTATAGCCTATTTGAATTACATCTCGTCATTTTTTCAAGTGCTCAACAGTTACACATCACTAGGGCCTACCACACCACCCAGCGCAGGTGCAGGCGTGGGGGCGGGAGGGTGGGGAGAGGGGAGGTAACAGCAAACAAGACCAAGGTGTCACGATGAGTTATCTGATACACACACACACACACACACACACACACACACACACACACAGTATACCACTGACGGCTATGAGACCTGTTCTGTTACAGGCAGAAGGACAAATCAGAGAAAGCCTGGTTTTGAAATAAATTTCCATCCCTACTACAGGTAGAAACTTCAATAAAAGGAGGGGAAAAGTAGACAAATGACTTATGGATCATTTCAAAATAAATGAATTAACTATTTATTTCTATGAAAAGCCACTGCTGATTCTATCCTACTTGCAACTGAGGGGAGAAAGTGTACAAGGAATACATTAAAAGACTTTATGAAACAAAAACATTCCTCCATCAAATGAATTAAAAGATTGGTGAAGGAAACACAAAATGTGTTTTAAAAAGTACACAATATTCAATTCAGATGCTTCACTGTGATACTTAGCTTCTGAAATTTTGGGCAAAATATCAAATCCCCCTTCCGATGAAAACAACAATCTGCCCTGTCTGCCAGAAACAAGTGAAAGTCGCTCAGTCCTGTCTGACTCTTTGTGACACCATCGACTGTACAGTCCTTGGAATGCTCCAGGCCAGAATACTGGGGTGGGTAGCCTTTCCCTTCTTCAGGGGATCTTCCTAACCCAGGGATTGAACTCAGGTCTCCAGCATTGCAGGCGGATTCTTTACCAGCTGAGCCACAAGTGAAGCCAGAAAATAACAAAAAGCTTAAGAAAATTTGCAAATGCAAATATAATTTTTTTAAAGGCCTCTACAACAATTTCATTCCTTAACTGTCCCTCATGTAATATAAAAGGCAACACACAATCTCTGTGAGAACCCAGAGTTCCACTCCAATTCCATCATGCCACAGTCCCTATCATTTCCATCTCAGAACAGAAATACAGACATGTTCTCTAAAGAGAGGAAAAAACTGTGGGAAAAGACTTGGTTCAGACTTCAGACTTTACAATTTATTATCTAAGCCATTATGAACAGAAAAAATGGTTCCCTCACCTATAAAACAGAGATGGTAACAGACTCACAGTTACACAGATATTTAAATATCTATCTACTCTCTTTCAGAACACTCACTCATCTTTCCATTGGTCTGGAAAATTAATTTACATTTTCTTATGTGTCAAAAAACTGTAAGCTAATCAAAATGTCTTGGTGTCTCCCACATATTTAAAATATATCTCTGTGATTTGTTGTAAACTCATAAACCCCTACATTGAGTCATTTTTTAAAAATATCAGATTACAATGAACTCACATGATTCCAGTAAAATTTAACTGGAAATGAATGTCAAGTGAGATGGTCTTTTATATAGAGAAAGTAGGTAGAAAAATAAGAACATTAGCATCTTTTTAAAAAAACAGATCCTCCTGATAGGAGGAAATAGTAATCATAGCATAGGAGAAAAAATAGACATTGTGAAGAAATTCCGTTTAAAAGAATTGGGAGAAAAATCAAAAGATATGACTGAAATTAACTAGCTTGCAGAAAAGGACAGAACGTGAAGAAGAAAACAAACAGTATCTGTTAAATTTGGCAGTTTCTGTCTTTTACCTCTCAAACTTCAGTATGTTAGTTTTTCTTTGGAACAAAAAACTAAACCGCAAATGTTTTTAAAAAGCAGTATCATCCCCTGGAAAGATGGATGGATTAATGAAAGAAAGCAAGGAAAAGAAGATTCTAAATGGCTTCAATACGTCCATGAAATATGGTTTGTAGTTTCAAATTCGGCTATATTGCTAGTATTGGACCAGGAGCCCAATTCTAATCAGGAGATGCAGGTTTGATCTCTCAACAGGGAAGATGTCTGGGAGAAGAAATTGGCAATCCACTCCCATATTCTTGCCCGGAGAATCCCATGGACAGAGGAGCCTAGTGGGCTACTGTCCAAAGGGTTGCAAAAAGTCAGACAAGACTGAGTAAGCAAAGCACAGCACAGCCCAATCCTAAATATGTCAGATCCTATTAAGACTGAATTTAACATAGTATAGTCAGTGTGAGAAGTTGGAAAAACTTTATTTTGGGCTCCTTGAGACATAAAGAGCCATATTTTATTTTTGGTTGCATGGTGCCTCATACTAAGAAATTGTAGAACAGAGGCCAAGATTATATGACACATGAAGATCAATTTTTAAATTGCTACTCACCGTAACAAGTTAATTATTACACCATATGGCTACTCACCATAACAAGTTTAACTATTTCACCGTAACAAGTCAACTACTATGTTTAATATAAGGATTAAATCCATGTAAGCATCTACACTTTCTTTGCCTTCTAAATGATACCACAATCACTCAGGTTTCATCTTGGTCAGTCATATCAGCCTCACATCACACAAAAACATCTAATGGTAAAGATGAAGACATTCAGTTAAACCCAACTCCAGGGACTTCCCTAGTGGTCCAGTGGTTAAGATTTTGCCTTCCAATCCAGGGGTGCATCCCTGGTCAGGGAGGTAAGTGTTAGTTGCTCAGTCGTGCCCGACTCTTTGCGACCCCATGGACTGCAGCCCACCAGGCTCTTCTGTCCATGAGATTTTCCAGGCAAGGATACTGAAGTGAGTTGCCATTTCCTTCTTCAGGGGATCCTCCCAACCCAGGGATCGAACCTGGGGGTCTCCTACACTGCAGGCAGATTCTTTACCAACTGAGCTACAAGGGAAGCTACACACACACACACACACTGAGCTACAAGGGAAGCTACACACACACACACACACACACACACTGAGCTACAAGGGAAGCTACACACACACACACACTCTTTTCTTCTCTTGCACACACACACACACTCTTTTTCTTCTCTTGCACACACACACACACTCTTTTCTTCTCTTGCACACGCACACACACACTTTTCTTCTCTTGCATCTCTCCTTATAGAAAACTGTAGAATTCCCTGGTGGCTCAGATGGTAAAGAATCTGCCTCTAATTGGGGTTTGCTTCCCGGGTCAGGAAGATCCCCTGGAGAAGAAAATGGCAACCCACTGAAGTATTCTTGCCTGGAGAATGCCATGTACAGAGCAGCCTGGCGGGCTATAGTAAGACCCCACATATCTTGCGGTCAAAAACCCAAAATATAAAACAGAATAGTGTAACAATAGTATATAACAAATTCAATAAAGAGTTTAAAAATGGTCCATATCAAAAAGAATCTTATAAAAAGAAAAAAACAACTCCAATGTTCATGTGCTCTGCTTTTCTGAGTTTATCATTTATTTTGCTTTTACAGAAAATAAACCATACATTTTTCAAAGGGATACCTGCTCAGACATATGCAAAAGCACAGACACTTCTGAAAGAAATGTAGCCTATAGCTATTATTTTCAGTTTCATCCATTCAAAGGGGAAGAAAAAAAAAATTCCACAAAACTAAGAGAGTTTTTCACTGTAACTCTCTTACTATTGACTTGAAAATTAGTTCTTCAGGGACATAAACTCTCCACCAAAATAAAATGAATACTTCACACAATCCCATCTATATGGGCAGTACCATTCAATCTTCACATTTAGAAATACCACTTCAAAATCACGATAGTGGATGAAAATAATAACGAGCTTTTCTACAGTGAACAGAACAAATTATTTCATAGATGATATTCTTGAGAAGTGGAGAATAAAAAGGGACAGACCGTTAGCTCCTCAATATGCACCACACTGCTCTTGCGGAGTTACCTCTCAAAAGGGTTACAACTCCGGGGGTCTTAGCCTCAGTTGAGCAAGTCATAATTTACTTTTATCAATTCTCTTAGGATCATCAAGTTCTAGGAGAAGAGATGTTAACAAAATACAGTAGGGCAATTTATGAATGAGATTAACTAATTTGCACTGAGAAATGTAGTTGCAAGTAGACTAGAATGACTAGAATATCCATTGACACAACAGCCAGTGGGCACTGGCAGCGCCCAGGCCACAAGCCCTGCTCACTGCTCTCCTTAGGAAGTAGGCACTTTCTTACTACAAACACCTGAAGGTCATCTGGTCACAGTGAGGTCAAGGGAGAGTACTAAGGAGCTGATGTCTTGCCCTTTCCAAAGCATAACTCCACCAACAAGGAATGGAGCTCTTGCACAAATTGCCCCTTTCGTGACCACTGAGTGGAAGAACTAAGGGGCATGTTCTACACTGGCTTCCAAAGGTCCCAACAAGAAATGGCTCCAATTGCCTAAAACATTAACCTGTATCCTGTACTGGTCTCCTTATCTTCCTCTTCTTATTTCCTTACAGGAACTTTCTGGGTTCAGCTTTCAAATAAAATGGTTATAATCAAGGGTCTGATTCTACAGAAATCAAACCTGACAACTGGTCAGTGAGGTTCTATTCTTAGTAGGAAAATCTTGTTAAACCAAATTAAGTTTTAGAAGCAGTGCGATGACTGGAGAATTACAAAAAAAGAGAAAAGAGAAGGCCTAAAGGGACTGGTCGACAAAAATGGATAGTCTTTTATTGAAAAATAAGAATTTATTTTTGGAAGAATTCAAAGGAAAAAACATACAAACTGCTCTAAAGCATGTGAGATGCAAATGAGAACTAAATTGAGACACCATTTTTCAACTATGAGATAAAATATGTATATATCCAAAAGGTTCTGACTATATACTGTTTACAAGTGGGAAAACAGGCACCTTCACACATTACTGGGAAAAACAGAGAATGGCATAAAGCCTAAGGAAGAGAATTTGGCAAGCTGCCTCAAAACTACATGAACATTTATGCTCATACCTAAAACTCTCATTCATGAAACAGCTAAGCTACATCGAGGTAATGAAGTACTACTCAGCTATTATAAGAACAGAGGACTAATTCTATACACTACTATAAGGCGTTCTCCAAAACGTTCTGTTGACTTCTATACAAAACTATACAAAACATTTAAGTTGACTTCTGAGCGTTTTTGATAGGATTCTGGTCTCTGATAGCTTCCCTGCTTTGTGACACGACAGGGTGTTCCTGAGCTTGTCTTCTATTTATACATACAAAACAAAGCGCGCGTGTGTGTGTGTTTGTGTGTGTGTGTGTGTGTGTGTGTCTAGACACCCACACACAGACTCACACAGGTTTGTTTATATTTTTAAAAACAGCAACCTAAGCTAAACTTGGTTACCTATAAGCAGAAGAAACTAAGTACATACTTCATTTTGAAGTAATATCAGTGTTTTACGTAAAATTACAAACAAGATTAAATCAGTATTTTCAAACCCTAAGAATTAAAAATAAAATGCAACAAATGGACCTGATTCTGACCAAGTTGGTGGAAAAACCATATAAGTGGATTTACTTTGAATGTAAACCCCAGTGGGACATGGGCAAAAGAAAAAAATAATAAAATTGCAGTTTTCAGTAATCATATTGGTGGTAATGGTTTAAATAATATATTTATAAATATAAAAATTATACTATATACAATATCTCTTATATTAACATATTTATAATCTTACACACTTTATTTTATAGTTTTAATGTTTTACACATGTTAAATACATATATAGCATTATCAGATCAGATCAGTCGCTCAGTCGTGTCTGACTCTTTGCGACCCCATGAATTGCAGCACACCAGGCCTCCCTGTCCATCACCAACTCCCGGAGGTCATTCAGACTCACATCCATCGAGTCAGTGATGCCATCCAGCCATCTCATCCTCTGTCATCCCCTTCTCCTCCTGCCCCCAATCCCTCCCAGCATCAGAGTCTTCTCCAATGAGCCAACTCTTCGCATGAGGTGGCCAAAATACTGGAGTTTCAGCCTCAGCATCATTCCTTCCAAAGAAATCCCAGGGCTGATCTCCTTCACAATGGACTGCTTGGATCTCCTTGCAGTCCAAGGGACTCTCAAGAGTCTTCTCCAACACCACAGTTCAAAAGCATCAATTCTTCAGCACTCAGCTTTCTTCACAGTCCAGCTCTCACATCCATACATGACCACAGGAAAGACCATAGCCTTGACTAGGCGAACCTTTGTTGGTAAAGTAATGTCCCTGCTTTTGAATATGCTATCTAGGTTGGTCATAACTTTCCTTCCAAGGAGTAAGCGTCTTTTAATTTCATGGCTGCAGTCACCATCTGCAGTGATTTTGGAGCCCCCAAAAATAAAGTCTGACACTGTTTCCACTGTTTCCCCATCTATTTCCCATGAAGTGATGGGACCAGATGCCATGATCTTCGTTTTCTGAATGTTGAGCTTTAAGCCAACCTTTTCACTCTCCACTTTCACTTTCATCAAGAGGCCTTTTAGTTCCTCTTCACTTTCTGCCATAAGGGTGGTGTCATCTGCCTATCTGAGGTTATTGATATTTCTCCCAGCAATCTTGATTCCAACTTCTGTTTCTTCCAGTCCAGCGTTTCTCATGATGTACTCTGCGTATAAGTTAAATAAACATGGTGACAATATACAGCCTTGCTGTACTCCTTTTCCTATTTGGAAGCAGTCTGTTGTTCCATGACCAGTTCTAACTGTTGCTTCCTGACCTGCATACAGATTTCTCAAGAGGCAGATCAGGTGGTCTGGTATTCCCATCTCTTTCAGAATTTTCTACAGTTTATTGTGATCTACACAGTCAAAGGCTTTGGCATAGTCAATAAAGCAGAAATAGATGTTTTTCTGGAACTCTCTTGCTTTTTCCATGATCCAGTGGATGTTGGCAATTTGATCTCTGGTTCCTCTGCCTTTTCTAAATCCAGCTTGAACATCAGGAAGTTCACGGTTCACATATTGCTGAAGCCTGGCTTGGAGAATTTTGAGCATTACTTTACTAGTGTGTGAGATGAGTGCAATTGTGCGGTAGTTTGAGCATTCTTTGGCATTGCCTTTCTTTGGGACTGGGATGAAAACTGACCTTTTCCAATCTTGTGGCCACTGCTGAGTTTTCCAAATTTGCTGGCATATTGAGTGCCGCACTTTTACAGCATCATCTTTCAGGATTTGGAATAGCTCAACTGGAATTCCATCACCTCCACTAGCTTTGTTGGTAGTGATGCTTTCTAAGGCCCACTTGACTTCACATTCCAGGATGTCTGGCTCTAGGTCAGTGATCACGCCATCATGATTATCTGGGTCATGAAGATCATTATACCAATATATAATATAAATATATAAAAGAAACAAGTTTACGTAAATACCATTAGAAAAACACATTACTCAGCATGAAAAAGGATGGAAATATTGAAATCAAAGAATTTAAGCTTGAAAAATTAAAATCCAAAATTTTTATCATATGTATCACAGACACACCAGATAGATATCCAGAATACAACAAATGCCCTCAGAACAAAACTGTGGCTCTACATACTGCTTCTCACTAAAAGGAACTGGACTTTCTGGAGACACAGCTAAGTTGAGGACTGAGGAAGGACACGGAGAAGATGAGCTCAGGAACACCCTGTCAAGTCACAAAGCAGGGAAGCTATCAGAGACCAGAGTCCTATCAAAAACGCTCAGAAGACAACATAAAAAGGCTCCCTAGGCTAAGACAATCTGAGTATCCTAAAGGATAAAAACTACAATACAGTAAAAAATCAAATTATTTAAATTCACAAGCTCAGAGAGACTTTTTTGTAAAAGTTCTTTCTGGTCTACTTTTTCCAGCATTCTAGGAAACAACTTAGCACTTTAAATATTGGCAGATAAACTTATGTACAGAACAGGAATAGAGCTACAGATATAGAAAAATGGTAAATAAAGGGAACAATCAAGAATTTGGTATGCCATTTCTGTGCAAACTGTGCCAAAGAGTAACCAAATACCTAATGAGGGAAGTTTCTTTTTATAGAAATATTACAGATAATAAATAATGAGAGATGATCTAGGTAATGACCATCAATGGTTACAAACAGAGACAAATCAATATTATATGCCTCTCCTTAAATTACTTAGTACTTACTACAATATGTTCTGACTGCAGCTCGCCAGGATTCCCTGTCCATCACCAGCTCCCAGAACTTGCTCCAAGTCATGTTCATCAAGTCAGTGATGCCATCCAGCCATCTCATCCTCTGTTGTCCCCTTCTCCTTCCCCCAATCCCTCCCAGCACCAGGGTCTTTTCTAATGAGTCAGCTCTTCACATTAGGTGGCCAAAGTATTAGAGCTTCAGCTTCAGCATCAGTCCTTCTAATGAATATTCAGGACTGATTTCCTTTAGGATGGACTGGTTGGGTCTCCTTGCATTCTTGCTTGTTACTTTCTTTCCTGTGACAGTTTTTGGCTGTTGTGAGGGTTAGGGGGGTGGTTTATTTGGTTTTGGGGTAGTGTAAAGTGATGACAGTAATTTCTTAATATCACCATTTGTCCTTTTAATTTGAACTTTTACAGACTGACAACAAAATTCATATATTACCTTTGGTTGCTACTTACAGCTTATGCTTCACTACATACGGCTTCTGTCACCCTACCCCCAACCCCAAATAATGTAGAAAAACCTGAATTAATCTTTTAAATCTAACTACTGATTTATTTTTTTTAAACAAGGGAAAAAGAGGCATAAGGATGCAATCAAGACAAATGTATTAGAAGGATAAAAAGAGGTAAAGCATAAGCCATACATAAAAATGACTTAAACATGACTTTAGGGATTTTTTTCAAAAAATTGGCAAATGTGCTTGAGATAGCTGAATTTAAAATACAGTCTACAAGCTGTTTCCCAAACAAACAACACACAAGCTATGTGAGAGGTACATTACAAGTCACTTGAAGGTAGGCACTTAAAAGAGAGAACCAGTAGCATCACAATTGGCTCTCAAACATCCAACAGGTCTGTGCAACTTATTTCCTGGGGGAGACATGCTACAAATAGCTAAGACTCCAACAACCAAGAAAAACACCCAGGTTTCAAAAGTGAACTTCAAACAAAACAGTTAGTCACTCAAAATGCTTGATGAGCTGTTTATGTGAGAAACTGTAGTGCTCCAGAACAAACAGTAGATTTAATGATAGTTAATGAATCACCCAAGTACCATAAAGAACCCATAAATATTTCATATATGAATGAATGACCATGTCATCCTTCATGCTAGGTAGAGACAGAACAAAAATCCTTTTTTTCCCCAACATTCCCCATTACCTACTGAGGGGAAGGAGAATGGGAAAAGGGAGATTGGAGATAGGGAGAGGTCATTTTTCTCATCAGCAGTAAGAATATAGAAGATAGTTTAGGCAGAGGAAATCTAACACACTGACAAGTCCATCTTTAAAATGTATCATTTCCTAGAAATATTTTCACAGATAACTTTCGTATCGCTCTCACTCATTCTGGTTCTAGTTAATTTTTAGTACGTTTTATTTCAGACAGATGCATCTATAATTTGCCACCAAGTTCCATAAAACTTAATCAGTTTCTATAGCTCCCTAATATTTAAAATGAAAATTTGACTAAGTAAAAATAATTAAAAGTTTTGATAATGCACTATAGAGAACATTGTTGTAAGACAGTAATTCTTAAAAAAATAAATAAAAATTCATAATTCATTCTATTTCCTGATCCCCCAAATACAGAGCCATACCACTTATGTTAGGAATTACTTTTTGTAAGGTAAAAATCACCCTGATTTCTGAGTAACAGTGATGAGATCACTTAGCCTAGATAGAATGAACATTAGACATTTAGTCCCGTGCTATCACCTAATTTTTTAAGAGTGCTTCTGCCAAAAGTCACACAAGACATATGCAGCAGAGAGCGAAGAATCCACAGTCTAGTGGTCTTTTGCTGTATCACACAGTGGATAGATTTTCATTCCACAGAGAAAAGATTCTAAACGATCTTGTTAAATAAATAAGAATGGTTCTCCTACTAATTATCCACTTACTAAAGAC
Source organism: Tragelaphus eurycerus (assembly GCA_935064755.1). NCBI lineage: Eukaryota > Metazoa > Chordata > Mammalia > Artiodactyla > Bovidae > Tragelaphus > Tragelaphus eurycerus. The sequence goes on from CAKXYN010000064.1 coordinate 4,444,216, forward strand.
AGGTAGAATTTTAGCCATTTAACCGCCCATTAACTATAAATATTATGAGAAATGTGATACGACTATTTCAGTAAGATGATGGACAAAAACACAAGAGCTATTACTGCCACTGTAACTTGAGTTTAGTACTCTTCATTCTGATAACCACAGCAAAAACAATGGAAATCTTCAAATCAAGTGTTCTGCCTTAAAAAATAAATAAATAATCAAACATTATTTTCTAAGTACCTTAAATTACATATTTTAAAAAACAGTTCTTCAGTTTAGGAACAAATGAATTTTGTGAAATTGTGGAAAACTTAAAAATTTTTAACAGGTTCTTAAAAATAAGAAAATAATAAAAAGAGCAATTAAGACAATCTCTGACAAAAGAAAAAGGAGAAATTCTTACCATTGGCAGTGCATTGATGTGGGGATGTACAACTGAGTATCTGGTACCGCCAATCACAAGTTGCTGTTGCTGATGCTGAGGAAAAAGCAAAGTAAAATATTCAGTGCATCCTAAAACACATTCTGCTGAAAAGATTTCTCATTCCAAATTTTACAGGAAGGAAATACTATCTCTACATCTTTAAGGCCCCCACCAGAGAGTATGTTTCTCTCCCTAAGCAACTGTTGTCATAAACAGCAGCAACTTTTGAGCATGTAGTACACAGCAGGCACTGAATCATTACAATATTTCTAAAAAGTTGACACAATGAACAAAATGAGGCTCAAGAGATGAATTTGCATAAAGGAGGCACTCACCGCCATTCAACTCAACTCACGCAAATATTACCACTACTGGGCCCAGTATGGCAGGTTCCTAATCTACCATCATGAGCCATGAAGAACAGTATAAACTTATATGTTACATATTCTGTTTAATGACTAAGAGAAAACATGACTGGTTTTGAAGCAATTTCAATCAAAATGAACTAAACTGGAAATCTCTTCAGACTTTCTATTCCACAGAGTTTACCCAGTCTTCTCAATTCCTGGGGCACAGCACATTACTTTTCAAGACCATTTTCTGCAAATACAGAGTGGTTTTTCACACACCCTTTCAGAGTGGCAGCTTTCAGGTGGGACACTGACCAGTGCAGCTCCCACCATGGGCAAGCAGAGCACACCTTTCTGTAAGAGTACAAGCTGATGCCACATGAAGGCATGCAAGAGATTTTCTTCATACACCAAAAAGTGTGAAGTCAGTAACACTAAAAACATAACCTGGCAAATACACCAAATATATGCAGAAAAAATGCAATCCTTTGAAATGTGCTCCTCTCTGATTTTATCTTCAATTGACTGAAACCCTCATTCTGCTGATTACCAAGGCCAAACTAAATAACTTCAGTGCTATTATATAACTTTTCACGTAGCTGAGCTGTAAGAAGATCTAGGAATTAAAATAATATTTATTAAACACACCATACATTTATAAGTGAAATTATAAACGGTTATATCAACATAGGATATTTCACCCGCTTCTTGTGCTTCAAGACAGGTAAGTGAGCCCCAAGGCTTTCTGGCACAAAACACTGAGCTACTCAGTAGATCTTTACTAACACCTATTGGGAAAATGTTCCGTAGACATCATGATTGAATCCAAACAAAAACTAGATTACCACTAGGTTCTGTCTACCTCAGTGTCATTTATTATGGACATCAATTATTTTACTATACAAGTTTTCGTGAATTTTTGAGTGCTAAGCTATGTAGACTGGCATAAATTCATTCCAGTTATTTATAAATAACTAATATGCTACTGAGTTTCATACAACATTCTAGATCCTTAACAGGAAGTTTCATCAGTACTAACAGTGAAATCAGTACTATATGTCAAATGTGTTTCTTGAGAATCTCTAATTTTTTCATCCACCTTCTAAAATGATTATATCAGTGAAGGTGGAAAGCTTATTCTAACTGCTTAAGTACCTGCCCTACCATTTTCTTGTTTCCTATTCTTGTTCATGTTTCTGATATTCTGTTTCTTTGTAGGAATCTTCACATTATCAGTCTATTTTATGGGGTTTGGTTAAAACTGAATAATATAATCCACAAATCTATATAATCAAACACAAGTAAACTTATGGTAATAAGCCCCAATACATGGCAATTTTCAGAAATGGAATGAGTGAATGGGCGTGCCACTGTTGCTCTGCAGAACTCCCAACCCTGTGAATCATGGACCATATGTTATATGACTCTCTGACACCACAGCCAAGTAAACTGCAGTATCAAATACTAAAAACATTTAATTTTTAAAATCTAAAATGAGCATATATGGAGTAACTGAACACTGTACTTCAATGGAGAGCTTTCACTACTAGGATGTGTACACACCCAACACACACAAACTTACACACATGTACCTTTGGGAAATACTAAATACTAATCAGATTATTCCATTCCAAGTCTTTACTTCCCCCTCCCTAGTTCTCTCCTCTTAATTTTTTTGTGGTGAGTCCTCTCATCACTCTCACAGAGGTCTCTAATCTCAGTTTTCTCTAAATATATTTTCTCTTCCCTTCTTTTCTTCATTCATTCATTTAGCTTTTATCAGGTCACAGCTCCTCACGGGAAAAGCCCACAAGAATGATTTAATACTGAAGGGGTTAAATATCTGATTCTAGGAGTTGAAGGATAAATAAACCTATGGAAAATGGTATATTAACAGGTATCTTAGTTCCTCAACCAGGGGTCCAACCTATGTCCCTTGCAGTGAAAGCCACAGAGTCCTAACCACTGGACCACCAGGGAATTTCCAGAAACTTTTAAAAATTATACATAGGGCTATATTTTGGTTTCTGCATTCATATTTTCCTGGTCAATTCATTTTGAAAGCATCAGTTCTCCAGTGTTCAGTCTTCTTTATGGTCCAACTCTCATATCTGTACATGACTACATAGTTTGGCTATATGGACCTTTGTCGGCAAAGTGATGTCTCTGCTTTTTAACACATTGTCTAGGTTTGTCATAGCTTTCCTTCTGAGCAGCAAGCATCTTTTCATTGATGGTTTCAAATTGTGGTGCTGGCCAAGACTCTTCAGAGTCCCTTGGATATAAAACCAATCAATCCTGAGGGAAATCAACACTGAATATTCACTGGAAGGACTGATGCTTGAAGCTGAAGCTCCAATACTTTGGCCATCTGCTGTGAAGAACCAACTCACTGGAAAAGAACCCGATGCTGGGAAAGATTGAAGGCAGGAGGAGAAAGGGGTGACAGAGGATGAGATGGTTAGATGGCATCATCAACTCAACAGACATGAGTCTGCGCAAACTCCAGGAGACAGTGACGGACAGGGAAGCCTAGTGTGCTGCAGCCCATGGGGCTGAAAATAGTTGGACACGACTGAGGAACTAAACAACAACAACAAAGGTGACTTAAGATAATCCAATAGGATAAATATATATTAAAACCACCTGTACTAAAGCAATTCAATTGACCACAAAAAGCCAAACCATTATGTACCCTAAACACCTGCCTTTATAATCTCACTTGCTCAGCCTCCTCTACTCTCGCTGCAGCAGATCACCCTCCCTGCTCTCAGTACTCTTTGGCTGCCGTGACACTGCCCATTCCTTTGTCAGAAATGTCCTTCTACTGTGGTTTTGCCCACAAACCTAGCCCATGTCTTCTTTCAAGTTTCAGCCCAAATCAGCTTCCTCCCTTGATTACTCGCTTACTACTTGAGAGAAGTGCATGTCTCCCTTACCACAACTCTGAATTGCCTCATGCTCTCCCCATGCCTCCCCTATCAGGCTTCCCCAGGCCAGGGACTGATCTGCTCATCTTGCTATCCCACCACAGAACTAAGAACAATGCCTTGAGCATAGTTTGTGGGATACACATGATGGTAAAGTTACATATTATCTATATGTGCAGGAATAGGTACATACATATTTGAGAATAAAACACAGTAGAACTGAATTACAACACAAACCACAATGGCAAGGAAGAATTCAAGAGGGAGTTTTGCTTTGTTTTTAATACTTAGGAGAGCCTGGCTATACCAATAATTTTAGTATCACTTCTAAGAAAGCCAATAAAGGTTGATCTTTTGCCATTAAAATAAAAAACTACGATAAGCCACATCATAAAATCTGTGACACTATGAACTACTTAGTGTACTACATAAACTAAACCCATGTGCTTCACTTCTTGTGATGAAATTAATGTTTGCAGGCTTTAATTTCGTCTATAAACAAAAAGCTGTGTTTTTAGAATCTATAAATTTCAGAACATTTTACCTAAAATAAATGAAGTATTAATCTTAGAATAAGCTTTCAGTATAGAAACAGACACTGCTAATTCAGCAGACAGCACTATACATAATCAGGATTTTTTTAAGATGAAAAATCCTATAAAAAACAGCATAACAGTGTATTTTGACTGATCTTCAAACATACTAGCCTGAAATCTCTCGAGGCAAATTTCTTTGATTTATAAATCTCTTTTAAAAGCTAATGGATTATGAACCTTCTCCCTAAAAAAAAAAAAAATAAATTTTTTTTTGCTTATAATTCATAGCAGTGACATAATCTAATCTAGAAACCAGTAACTAGTAACAAAGGCAAGAATGAGTAGCTGGTATCTTTAAGAAATAAAAGTTACAAATGAATTTTTTAAATTTAGAAAACTGCAGGGAAATTATCTCAAGAATTAAGAGAAAAATTTATCAATCCTACCATAATCAATCTTCTTAGAAAGATTTTTGTTAAATGAACTTCTGGACAACAGAAAAGTCACAGATAAAGTTCAAATTAAACTGCTTAGCACAAGACTGAAAGCACAATAAATAATGGTGATTACCTCCAACTAGAACTTTTAAGAAAGGAATATATTTGTAAATCAAAGAGTTTCAACTTAATCTTCTCAATTACACTGATCCATTTCACACAAACAATCCTGGAATTTCTTTAGAAGGAATGATGCTAAAGCTGAAACTCCAGTATTTTGGCCACCTCATGCGAAGAGTTGACTCATTGGAGAAGACTCTGATGCTGGGAGGGATTGAGGGCAGGAGGAGAAGGGGACGACAGAGGATGAGATGGCTGGATGGCATCACTGACTCGATGGATAGTGGACTCCGAGAGCTGGTGATGGACAGGGAGGCCTGGCGTGCTGCGGTTCATGGGGTCGCAAAGAGTCGGACACGACTGAGCGACTGATCTGATCTGATCTGATCTGATCTGATTTCACACGAAATGACTGTTAGCTGCCTTCTTCAACATGGCAATCTCAAATAACACACTATACATTCATCAAAGCAAAGCACTATGTGCCTCAGTCTCCTCACCCTATTCTCATTTCTCAGGGAACCACACACAGATATAAGCTGGGCAGTCAAAAGAGGAAGTTCGTGAAAAGGGGGAAGGAGCTGTGATAGAGGATTATCTTAAGAAAACTGACCCTGAGATCAGGCCCAAAGGCAGAGCAGTTAGGCCAAACACAACGTAGCCATCACTGCCTCTGATTTCCACTTCGCTTTGTTATTTAAGTGATTTAGGGGAAATGAATTTTATTATGATCCCAAATTTTCTAAAAATAAGAAATATGCAGGAACACAAACGCAAAGAAAAATACAAACATGCACTGGTGTCTAGCCATTCAACTATTAACTTCAGTTAGGTTAGTTTCACTGGCAGTATCACATGTGGTTCAATTTTACATTAAATTTATATTTTTAAAAAAAAACCACTATTGGGCCAAAAACAAAAAGACTCAAGGGCCCCAAAATTTGCCTGTCAGGAAGTAAGCAATCCATTTAAAGACAATAAAACCAATAGATTCATATTAAGCCACAGAGATTTTTAAATTAAAGTTTGGTTTGGGCAGTTCCAAGTGTTATTAAAAGTAAAGTTTATTTTTAGGCACTAACATCCACTCATCAAAAGCTTTCAGTCCACTAACTTTCAATGTAGAGAAGCTGAATATGAGAAAAGGCTCAGAATCCAATTTAAGCTCTGATACTAGAGAGGTGATACAAAAATGTATTATTGCCCATTTTTTTTTTTAAAAAAACTGAGTACATCAACATTATGTAACTGTTAACTAATTTATTTTCCTTAAAAAAAAAAAAAGTCACTAAATCAATGGTGCATCTGTAACTCTTTTAAGATGCCTTAGCAATATGACAGATTTGACATTGTTTTCTTTAAAAAAGCTGATAGCAGCTAAATCTTTTTTTTTAATAGTTTAAGGGGAAGAAACAAGTAAAAGGTAAATGGAGACAATAAAATAGCGTAAGGACCTAAGAAATAATGACACTGAAAAAAAATTAAACTTTCCCTATTCGCCTAAGACCACACAAGTAGGTGTGTGACACGGAACGAGTTAGAAAAATTGACATTATTCCTAGATCTTATTAGATTTCTTACTCTTCCCAAGGGGTGAATATTTGATTCAAGATGCCAAAGAATCTGAATAGGTAATTAGGCTAGACAACACAAAAATCATTCTGCTGAACAATCCATTCCCAGCAGAAATGAAACAGCTCTGCCAGGGATGTTGGGTCTTGGATTAACTCTGTCCACAAAAATACCTTTCCAGATTCTAACCTGTGACACAGAGGGTCCTTCACTTGGATTTAATTGGTCTAGGATAGAATCTGCACATCTGTTGAATTTAAAAGCTCCTATAGGTGATTCCAATGGGCACTGAGGACCACTGGACTATGTGGCAGGAAAGAGCAGTATGGGGAACTTTACTAGACAAATTATTCATCTATGCAGGGAGGGGGAGGGGGCAGGCACAGAGGGATCACATCTTTCAATAATATTAGCACTGCAAAATGAGTCCTCTCATTTTAAGAACAAGAGTGGGAAACATACTATACTGAGTAAAAGTTTTATTAATTTGATTTTAAGATTAACAAAAGATGAATGATAAACTCAATTCTTCTCCCCAAAAATGAATTATAAAAGCAAGGACAATAATAATGAGGACATCTCAGAGAGAAAAAACACACAGACCACAAAACAGGAATTACTGCTTTAAAGAGGTACATTCATACCTTTTAAACAAAATCTGGATTATCACTCGACATGGAAATTACTAGAGTGGAATATGATAAGATGTTTTAAGCGTGTCCTGCCAAATTCCTTCCAACTCAGCCTTCAAATATGCTATCAGGACCACCAATAACCTCTGTGGCATCTTTCCACAAATTAGACTCCAGCAGGACAAATTAGATAAAAAGAGAAGCCATATTACAGTACCGAGGGTGAAGAGCCTCAACTATGGAAACACACAACTCTGAAACTACAGCCAGAAGACCCAAGACAAAGTACTTAAGCTCTCAGTGCCTCAGTGTCCTCATCACCTGTAATATAAACTGTAATGAGAGTTGAGTACCGTAATATTTACAAACTGATAGAGAGTGCCTGGCACAGAATTCAAGTCATTTAAAAGAATACACGTAAGTAAAAAGGAGGCCTTTCCTCTGAGAAGAAGACAGTCCCGATACCAGGGAAATGGCTTGGCCGAGTGTGGCCTGAATGTCAGCACCCACTTGTCCCCTTGGCTGTGAACTTCTGTGCAGGACACCAACTGTCCGGTCATACTCTGCTGTGCTGTGTGCTATGGGCTGTCGAGTCCAGCTTTGTCTTCTGTGAGCTGATACAAGAGCTTTATATATATGCACACACACAAGAGAGTAATTGTGGACAAAAGTTCACATGAACATGACATTTACCTGGACCACTGTGACCACACAGAGTGATAATGAATACTCAATGAAGCAGAGCGTCTCAATCACACTCCAAAACTAAGTCTTCAACTTTCAGTTTGTAATAAAAAGGAAAATGCTTAACTTTTTTAAAAATTAAGAACATGCCAGCAGATAATTACTAAAATGAAAATTGTCATTCTGAAGTACTCTAGACACAGAAAGAAAAAATTTATTTACATTTAATTATATGTTAGGTTCAGAAATTTAAAATACTACATTTCTGCCACAAAGATTCAGAAGAGTCACTCTTAAGAGTATTTCCTCACGTGCGGAAAAGCTTAAGAACTCACTGCTTGACTCTAGTTTTAAAATTGGTATAATCTAGACAGGACCAACAAATGTTTTGTCTTCAGTAAGCTAAAACAGATTGCTCATTCAACTACCATGTTTCTATCAGAATGGCAGTCACAAATACACCTCTTTAAGAATTCAAGGTTGTCCTGTCTTTTTAACATAATTCATTCTGAGTATATTATAAATTGGTGGTGGTTTAGTCAGTCGCTAAGTTGTGTCCGACTCTTGAATATTATAAATTACATATCATAATTCCAAAAAATGCCTAATTCTCATCTGATGTTGGTTTGCCAAACTGCTTTCAACTTCACTAAACTTAAAACATTTAAACCAGCAAACACACTGTGTTATCTGCCTATTCCACTCTGGACACACAGACATAGAAGAGGAACACAAAGACATACTCTTCCACACTCATTCACTCTCAATGGAAGGATCATGAAAAGAAAGAAGACCATCTTTCTTTTGTAATTCAATATATTTAATTCAATATAAAACATTCCTCCTCTCCCTACCCACCACCCAAATTACAACAGAGCACCAGTGGAGACTATATGAATACAGGGCTCCCTCTGACTTTTCAGTTGTTTTCATGCAGAGGTTTGGAGGCTGACACTGTGGCCAAAAAGTAAGTATTTTTGGTTTTGCAGGCCACATAGTCTCTATCACAACCACTCAACTCTGCTACTACAGTGCAAAGCTGCCACAGACAATATAGAAATGAATGGCTATATTTCTGTTTACACTAAAACTTTACTCAAAATATACAACAAAAAAAAAAGGCTACAGGCAACACTTTGGGGCCCTGAAGTAATAATGCCCAAGACCAGCCAAACCTCTACCAATTGAGGACAGAGCATAACACTTGTAGGTTAAACAAAAATTTTAAAACACTTTGTAATCAAAAAAGTAATAGACCAAGCAAAAATAAATTATTCAAGTATTCTCCACTAAAATTATGTAACCATTCTATAGGAAGGAAATTTTCCAAGGCATTCAAACCTATCTTATATGGAACTATACATAGTAATGAAATTCAATTAGAAAGGAAGAGTACTAAAACTCCAGTATTTCTCTGACATCTTTAGACCTAAAAGGCAGTGGAGGCAGAAAGGAAAGAACACAAGATTTCTACTCTTGCTCCTTAAAAACACAAGTCTTTTGTATCATACCCAAACAATCGTGAGCAAATCTTCAGTGTCCTCATCTGCAGAATGGGGTTATTCTACAAGGCTACACTCTGCAGAGATGGATAGCTTTACACCAAGTATGAACACAGAGCTTGGGTTACTATAAGGAAAAAAAGTAACACTATGATTTAAAAACAATTAATCTTATTAAACCCTTAAAGATGTTTATGTTTCACACATAAATAATATTAATAAATATCAGCTACTTGTAATTGCTTATAGAGTACAAAAGAATAGTATTTACAGTTAAGAACAGTCTAGAGGGGCGGTCCTAAGATGGCAGAGGAATAGGACGGGGAGACCACTTTCTCCCCCACAAAATCATCAAAATATCATTTGAATGCTGAGCAAGAACAGTCTCGTATTGAAAGATTAAAAACTTAGGTTATAAGTTAAAAAAAAAAAACTGTTGATGACTTTTATGACTTACTATGAGATTATAAAAATAGCAATGGGAAGTATTAAAACAAAAAAGTCAAACAAGAAGGAACAATGAAGGCACAGAAATAGCAAACTGGTCCTGGAAATGAACTCTCTTGGCCAAAGCCAATGGATCAAGAAAACATCTTGACCCTAAGTTTCAGCAATACGAGCTCATGTTCACCAAGTAGTGGGTGAAAAATTTTGCATATTTTTAATTAAGAGAAAATGATATTGTATTTTAGTTTTCTGACATGGTTAGTGACTACTGAACACCAAGAATCACTTCTATAATGTGAATTAAACAGTTACTACAAAGGATGTTTTCACATTTTCTAACAATCTTAAATCATAATTCACATATAAATCTGGGGGGGGGGAGTAAACTGCAATTATCTTTTGAAAAACAAATTCATAAAACTATCCACAAACAGAATAATATTTAAAACAAGTATCAATTTTCTTATCTTCTCCCACTTCTCTAATATCAAAGCAACTAAAAACTTCAACAGCAAAGGATCTGAATGCAATAAATGTACTCTCTCCATCAGTGAAACATTAATCACCCAAGAAAATGCAATTTAAGATGAAAGCCTGATGCTCCTTCAGGAGACCAGGATGCAATGCGATTTAAAGTCCATGTTCACCCCTGAACCCAAGTTAAATGGCAGTTTGCTTTTGGGGGTTTTTTGGTTTGTTTACTTGCTTTTAACTGGTTGTTAAGATGAGATGTATCCTGCAATAGACAACAGAACTGTGAAAACATGAAGAGGGGACGGGAGAAGAAGGGGAAGAAAAGTTTTATTACTCTCTCTACTACATATTGTTTATCTTAAAAGTTAGCCTTTGACCAATAGTGGAACAAAACTCACTAACGTACATCAGTAAATAAAAATCCTTGCCCTCACAAAGTTCAAATTCCAGCAGAATTTAAAATCAAGTGTTATGTCAGATCAGATCAGATCAGATCAGTCGCTCAGTCGTGTCCGACTCTTTGCGACCCCATGAACCGCAGCACGCCAGGCCTCCCTGTCCATCACCAGCTCCCGGAGGTCACCCAGACTCACACCCATCAAGTCAGTGATGCCATCCAGCCATCTCATCTTCTGTCGTCCCCTTCTCCTCCTGCCCTCAATCCCTCCCAGCATCAGAGTCTTCTCCAATGAGACAACTCTTCGCATGAGGTAGCCAAAATACTGGAGTTTCAGCTTTAGCATCATTCCTTCCAAAGAAATTCCAGGATTGATCTCCTTCAGAATGGACTGGTTGGATCTTCTTGCAGTCCAAGGGACTCTCAAGAGTCTTCTCCAACACCACAGTTCAAAAGCATCAATTCTTCAGCGCTCAGCCTTCTTCACAGTCCAACTCTCACATCCATACATGACCACAGGAAAGACCATAGCCTTGACTAGGCGAACCTTTGTTGGTAAAGTAATGTCTCTGCTTTTGAATATGCTATCTAGGTTGGTCATAACTTTCCTTCCAAGGAGTAAGCGTCTTTTAATTTCATGGCTGCAGTCACCATCTGCAGTGATTTTGGAGCCCAGAAAAACAAAGTCTGACACTGTTTCCACTATTTCCCCATCTATTTCCCATGTAGTGATGGGACCAGATGCCATGATCTTCGTTTTCTGAATGTTGAGCCTTAAGCCAACCTTTTCACTCTCCACTTTCACTTTCATCAAGAGGCTTTTTAGCCCCTCTTCACTTTCTGCCATAAGAGTCGTGTCATCTGCATATCTGAAAAAGGTGATAAATGCTACAAAAAATGAAAAAGGGAATTCCTTGGTGGTCCAAGGGTTAGAAATCTGCCCTCCCACTTCAGGGGACACATGTTCAATCCTCAGTTGAGGAACTAAGATCTTGTATGCCGTGGTGCAGCAAATAAAAAGCAAATAAAATAAAAAGCAAGCAAACTACAACAAAAATTTTTTTAAAAAAACAAAACTGAAAAAAATGCAAGTAGGGTAAGAAAAATCAGGAATTTTCACAGGGAAGGGAGGCGCTGACGCCCACAATGCAGCAGAAGTAGGCCCGCCAGAACTGGCTTGTATTTCAATTGAGAGCGGTGAGATACTCAGGAAGCTACTTTTAGGTTTGTTCTGTATTCGGAAAATCACATATGAAGATGTGTCTTATCTTGATGTTGTCAGCTTAGTGTTAAAAAGAGAACCTCATATCCACAAACTTTAAATGACCTTCATGTTTCAATTACTCTAATTTTTTTCTGTCTGAAATATCTGTTCTTACCTACATTTATTATGTATTATGGCACCCCACTCCAGTACTTTTGCTTGGAAAATCCCACGGACGGAGGAGCCTGGTGGGCTGCAGTCCATGGGATTGCTAGAGTCGGACACGACTGAGCAACTTCACTTTCACTTTCCACTTTCATGCATTGGAGAAGGAAATGGCAACCCACTCCAGTGTTCTTGCCTAGAGAATCCCAGGGATGGGGAAACCTGGTGGGCTGCCATCTCTGGGGTCGCACAGAGTCGGACACAACTGAAGCGACTTAGCAGCATGAAGCTCTAATTCCTAGGATAGATACTAGGTGTCACAAATGACAGGTTTACGTAAATATTTAGCATTATATATAGTATTATGAAAGCCATCACAGAAGTCATCAAATGCAAAAGAGAAACGTCATAATTGTTGCCCAGAATCTGTTCATTCAAACTGTTTTTCATACAAGCATTCTTACAAAGTTAATATCAAAGAACTTCAAACTTTCTCAAGACACCGGATACTAAAAAACGGAAAAAGGCCACTGAAATGGAATGCCTGATCACTTTAATCCTACTACAGTTTAGATAATAGACTCAATTTTTTAATAGCCACCAAATGCTTATATTGTGCCTAGCACTACACACACTTAACTACCCATCATCACCTTAAAATATTTTAGTTAAAAAGCACTAAACACACCTATGGATACAGACCAACATGTACTCAAATGACTAAGGGTCTCTGGTCTTGTTAGCCTTCCTCCCACCGTGTTCCATATTCTTTATTAGTGCAACAATAAACTCAGCTATAAAATCCTGGAAAAAATCAGAGTTATCTCTATAACTTGTACCTACTGTCATTTCTAAAACATAATTCTAGATCTCAAGGATGGGGTGGTAGTGGTGGCAAGATTTGTGGAGGTCAGACTATGGCAACAAAATCTCACCTCTTCCTCAGAAGACGGGAAATAAGCCAGAAATTGTTTAAAGAATATTTTGAGGAAAACCAAAGAGGATGAAAATCTGTTGTGTGTGATTGTTCTACGGTCAAGTCAAGGCTAACCAATCAGATGAAAAGAACTACCCTGATGATTCAGACGAGAGGAAATCATAAGACCTAAGCAGACCACAGCTGTAACCTGTTCACTCAAAGGCTACAGGACGGGAAAGCCCATCAAGGTAGCAGCAGGCCAGATGTGTCAGCAGAATGTGCACTCCAGGAGCTGCTGTCTTTGCACGTCCTCCTAACCACCACCACATGACTGCTCAGGTACAAGGGTGCAAGGCTCACAGGAGCCTGTGGAAGCCACCCTGGCTTGGAAACCTTAAGCTGGAACCAACATCTCATGGGTATTGCTTCCAGGGGACCCAAGCCATCCAGGGACACACTCCGTCAGAAGAATGTACCGCTTCCTCCTACCAGGTAGTCACTCCCACTCCAGATGCAACTCACAAATCAGGGACCATTTTGCCAGACCCCACACTGGTAATACCGCTGACATTCTGCCTTTATGTGCCACATGAAACACAGTTGAAAATTAAACCAAGGTCATTTATCCACAGAAAGAGAAAGGTTTGGTGAACCTTTTCCTCACAATACACTTGGGTCCTTATCTGTACTCTGCCTCTAGGATGTCAATGGTCTTAGGCCTGTAACTTAAGCTTCTATGGGACTAATTCACCTTCTATACAAGCAATGACTGGGTTGAACTGTGAAACTGTCTGGAGTCTTTAAAAAAAATAAACTAGGCTCACTGAAATACAGACTCTCAAAGGAAAGAAGGAAATACCTTCTGAGTTCTAAGAAATAAAGGCAACACAGATATTAAAACTAAATAACAAGCTAAAAAAATATCTTACAGGGAATTCCCTGGCAGTCCAGTGCTTACGACTCGGCACTTTCACGGCCATGGGCCCAGACAGGGAACTCAGATTCCATAAGCTGCCCACGAGATGCAGCCTCCCAATTTCTTTTTTAATTTAAAATTAAAAAAAAATATCTTATTAATAGCACAGAATGCTTGTTTTGATGATATGAAGGTTAAAGCAAAGCAATGTAGTTCACAAACTTGAGGTCCAGAGGTTCAGTATTTCTTACTGGAAGTAACAAAATAAATATTAAATTCTGCATTGCTTGCATACTCAGTATCATTTAAATCTCAAAACAAGCTTGTACAGTAGGTATTACTATTTCTGTTTAAGAAACAAGCTAACTGGGGCTCAAAGGAATTATCAGACCAAGAACAACACTAATAAGAGGAAGAATAAGGAACATCAGGCGCTGGGTCTCTTATCAACTTCCTCTCTAGGTCTCTCAAGTCCTTTTTCAAAGCCTTTGCTTAAAGAGAGTTTTCTTATTCCAACATAACAAAGAATTTGTAATGAGAGTATCACTTTACTTAAGGGGAAGAAATCTATATCCATACTCTTACAGCCATAGGTAGGATGGAATCAATACAATATGGTACCCCCACCAGGGGACAGTATAAGTACACTCACGAATAAATAAAACTTTTTTGCCAGCCACACCTACCAAATTTTCCAAATACTTTTGACCTAGAGTATTTTGTACAACTAACTAGTTCTTCAAATGCCATGTAAAAAAAACAGGGGTTGGGGAGGGCAGCCATCAAGGCAAGGGAAGAGGCTAGGGAAACCGCTTTCCTGAAAACAAGCAACAGATGCGGCATTTCCTTCTGCTGTATTATTTAACAGGATGCCTCCTGAAGCAGCAGAGGCAATGACTCTGATGGAATTCCTTTCACTGGGGACAATGGGATAAAAAAAGAAAGCAATTTCTTTCCTATTTTTTTTTAAAATTTGTTTAAAATAGTACTTTCAGTTACTTAAAGCCAACTGGACATCATTCTCTCCTAGATGTCCCCAAAGCATTGCAAACTTAACTGTGAAAAAGAAGTGAAAGTGTTAGCTGTTCAGTCGTGTCCGACTCTATGTAACCCAATGGACTGTAGCCCCTTAGGCTCCTCCGTCCATGGAATTCTCCAGGTAAGAATACTGCAGTGGATAGCCATTCCCTTCTCCAGGGGATCTTCCCGACCCAGGGATCTAACCTGGGTTTCCTGAATTACAACAGGTGGACTCCTTACAGTCTGACCCACTATATAAACTTCATTCATCTCCCACCCCAAACTTGTTCCTCTTCTCATATTCTCTGCTGCTGCTAAGTCACTTCAGTCGTGTCCGACTCTGCGCGACCCCATAGATGGCAGCCCACCAGGCTCACCCGTCCCTGGGATTCTCCAGGCAAGAACACTGGAGTGGGTTGCCATTTCCTTCTCCAATGCATGAAGGTGAAAAATGAAAGTGAAGTTGCTCAGTTGTGTCTGACTCTTCGCAACCCCATGGACTGCAGCCTACCAGGCTCCTCCATCCATGGGATTTTCCAGGCAAGAGTACTGGAGTGGGGTGCCATTGCCTATGGCTCTATCCTCCAGTCACTCAAGCAAGAAATATGGCTCTTTCTGCTCCCTCATCTCCTATAGCTTATCCAATCAGCAAACACTATTACTTTCTATCTCTAGGGTGTTATTTCACAAACGTGTTTTCAGTTCCCCAAACCTCCCACATCCTCATGACTTTGGATGAGGTATAGCCTCCAGCTAAACTTTAGATCACCCACCTAAGTTCTACCACCATTGTGGATACTTGTTTGATATGCCTATCTCCTTTCAATAGAAAATACATAGCTTGAAAAATGCACTAGAACAAAGCATAACAAATATGATCAAATATACCCTTCTCACAAAGGAGTACTAAAGGCTTCGACTGCACAGGTACCAAAAAACTATGACAATAACATCACTGACATGTTATTCACTCATTCACAAAATCAATTTCATGAAGAATGAAGACAAATGTTAGTCTAATGCAAACCATATGTGAAATTAAGAATCCTGGAAGTATAATTTTTGTTTCAAGGGTAAAAAATAAGAACTATGACCATTTATTAAACAACCACATTTGCTCTGAAATATTGTATTACCCAAACACACTAGTGAACTCTAACACCGTAGTAAACCATTGAAAACTATTTCAACACAGTATGACTCTGTTACAAATAAAGATGAAAATTTTAAAATATAAAGGCTGCTCTTAAAAGGCATTTCCTAGTTTTGCCCTTTTAGGGTCTATGGTTTGATTTTGATCCTGTTGATCACTGCAGACCAGATTAGAGGAACTGGTAACACAAAGGAGAACTACATAAAAAGAATTATCAACAGCTGAAAGTGAATCACTGAGAAAGGCCTAAGATTTGCTATTTTTTCCCCCTTCATTGTGCTATAGGCATAAACTGGACAGATTAATCAAAGAAACTGGAAGGCTTACAACAGGCAGGGACTCCTTTCATCATCAGTTTCTAACCCCAAAATCCTGGAAAGACAGACGAGGAAGGTAGACTAATTCGCTCTACTGGCATTCTAACACTGGAGGAAATAAAATCCAAAAGAATACAGACGTGCCTTCCGTGTTTACTATAATGAAGCTGTCTGTGCATTTTCAAATCTTCTAGGTTTATCTGTGCCACTATGAAACCATATCACTATCTCATACATATCATTTTTATTTCTTGCTTTCCCCTCTCAAAATAATTTGAATATTTTATGTCCTTGCTCTCTTCTAGACACACCAAATTCCCTACTCCTTCCCACATGCATCTAATAATCCTATGCCAAGCCATTTCTTTACAACACACAACGGTTTAAGGGCGGGGCGGGGGGGCACGCTAGTTCTTTACCATTATTCAGTTGTATTAGTGCATTCGTTCAATAAATATTCATATTGCCTTCTTTTTCAGTTTTGCCCATTCATCACCAAATTCAAGCATTTAAGGCAGAAGAAACTACACACAGAACTAGAACTGCAACAATACTGTGACTCCACCACTTATTGAGATGATACATCAGGCTGGTTATTTTATTTCTCTAAATCTGTTTTCTCATCTGTAAAACTATATAGAAGTGCTGCTATGAGAACTAAAAGACAGAATGCATAACAAGCATTTAACAGCAACCAATATATAAAAAGTAATTAATAGCAGTACTGTTCACTGGCATTCTGAAAATGGGGTATCATTTTTGGATAAATATTAGATATAAATAAAAGAAAAAAGAAAGTTATCCAACAGGAAAGCAGGAGTGAATAAAGACTTTGGCTGCTGCAAAATAATATCCATTTTTAATTAGCCTCACAATCAATCATCTATAGTCAGTATTGGATTAATCAAATGTCCATATTTTTAAAAAATATAAGCCTAACATTTTTATTCCTGTTCCCTGGCTTCCAACCAGTAGCTGAGAAGCAATGAGACTACCACGTAACACAGCAACACTTAACTCCTTTGGAATCACAACTTTCAGTAATAGCAAATAATGGGTAAGTTTAAGGCTTCAATTAAGCCTTCTTCACAATGAGACAGTATGTTTAAATATTACCTTTATTTTATTTTTGAATGTCATATAGATTACTGAATATCTGTGTAGTTTTAAATCATTTCCTTTCTGGATAAAACATCAAAATACTTTACAAACGTCAAAAATAAATTACAAACATGTAAACTGTAGTCTCCTATTTCACAAAGTTCCTTATAGGCAGCATAAACTCTCAGTTCTCCCTGATGTCTGCTACCCTGGACAATTTAATGTCTCTATAAATTCTATTTATATGCATCGTCTCTCATATAGTAATAAAGATGTTAACAGTATGATTCAGTCTAACAGTGTCACTAATAAAAGACTAATTTTACTAATTTGAAAGAAGTCAGCAAATCCCACCTGGAGTTTTAGTCAACTCTGCTTGACTTCTGTGTTAGTGACTGGAAGAAACAGGAAAACGGGCTGTTTCGTTCAAAGGGCAGAAGAGCAGCACTGGAGAGCGGAACAGGATCAGCAGCACGAGGCGAATGTCAGCCAAGAACCACTGAACATTCTGACCCCGTCAGTTTGCTTTTTCCTACCATGCAGGGTAAGCAGTAAACAGAAAAAAACAAAGTCTACTTTGCTACACAACAGAAATTAACACAACTTCATCAATCAACTATACGTCAATAAAATACACTTTTGTAAAAAGTCTAGGGTCAACGGCCTTTTATACATTTCCTAACAATATATAAATTGACTCTTTTTTTTTTCTTTTCCTCACTTTTTTAATCCATTGTTCCTGGACAGAAATTCAGGACACACCAAATGCTCAAGCTATGACTGTCGTGAGCCACATACTAAGAAACTTTTTCCATTCTAAGTCAATGTAAAACATCTATTCTTTCAAAATCACTTATCTCTTCAAACTCTCAAATGTCCTTGAACATACACTCATTTATTCAGAGCCTATTTTAAGGACCACAGATTTTACATTGTAAAGGCTGAAAGAACAACCTAGTTAAAACCATACTACACATGCGGGAAATGAGATGGGAATACCAGACCACCTGATCTGCCACTTGAGAAATCTGTATGCTGGTCAAGAAGCAACAGTTAGAACTGGACATGGAACAACAGATTGGTTCCAAATAGGAAAAGGAGTACGTCAAGGCTGTATATCGTCACCCTGCTTACTTCACTTATATGCAGAGTACATCATGAGAAACACTGGGCTGGAAGAAGCACAAGCTGGAATCAAGATTGCTGGGAGAAATCTCAATAACCTCAGATATGCAGATGACACCACTCTTATGGCAGAAAGTGAAGAGGAACTAAAAAGCCTCTTGAACAAAGTGAAAGTGGAGAGTGAAAAAGCTGGCTTAAAGCTCAACATTCAGAAAACGAAGATCATGGCATCCAGTCCCATCACTTCATGGGAAATAGATGGGTAATCAGTGGAAACAGTGTCAGACTTTATTTTGGGGGCTCCAAAATCACTGCAGATGGTGACTGCAGCCATGAAATTAAAAGACGCTTACTCCTTGGAAGGAAAATTCTGACCAACCTAGATAGCATGGTGAAAAGCAGAGACATTACTTTGCCAACAAAGATCCGTCTAGTCAAGGCTATGCTTTTTCCTGTGGTCATGTATGGATGTGAGAGCTGGACTGTGAAGAAGGCTGAGCACAGAAGAATTGATGCTTTTGAACTGTGGTGTTGGAGAAGACTCTTGAGAGTCCCTTGGACTGCAAGGAGATCCAACCAGTCCATTCTGAAGGAGATCAGTGCTGGGTGTTCATTGGAAGGACTGATGCTAAAGCTGAAACTCCAGTACTTTGGCCACCTCATGCGAAGAGTTGACTCATTGGGAAAGACTCTGATGCTGGGAGAGATTGGGGGCAGGAGGAGAAGGGGATGACAGAGTTGAGATAGCTGGATGACATCACTGACTCAATGGACGTGAGTCTGAGTGAACTCCGGGAGTTGGTGATGGACAGGGAGGCCTGGCATGCTGCGATTCATGGGTCACAAAGAGTCAAGACACGACTGAGCAACTGAACTGAACACAAGCAAAAATAAACTTCTAGAACTGCTTCAAACTTTAAGTCCCCACACAAGTCTCTGAATGGAGGATGACTTGGCAGATTATGAATCTCCTTGAAGTTCAATTCTACCCAGATATGTATTCCTACACTGACATTAAGTATACAAGGAGAACACAGAGAAATACCAGACATTTGTTCAAAGTATACCTAGAATAACCTTACTGCTAATTTGATCCATCTGATACTGAGAAATAATATATACACACACATACACATACATACATACTCTGTGTTCAATTCCTGGCACAGAGCTCTTAAAATCCTTGTAACTTCCTAATGATACTAACACTGGAAATGTTTTTTGTTCTAATATTTGATGCTAGATCTTGGTTTTTCAGAGGTCCTAAACTCCTTGGAATTTGCTGGATGATAGAAATGACTTTAGTTGTAATGAGGAAACTCTTGGTGAGCTACTAGACAACTTCAGGATGGAGCTGGTCACAAAAAAGAACTCCACCATTGTCTTCCTCCAGGAAAGAGAGAGAGTGGTGACTGGGTTAAGGTCTGCCCATGCTGCATGATGAAGCCTCCATATAAGCCTCAAAAGGATGGGACTCAGAGAGCTTACTGGCTCACTGAATGCATAAATGCAGGAGCAAGCATGGCTCTGCACCTCTTCCCCCACACTCTGCCTCACGCATCTCTTCCACCTGTCTGTTCATCTGTATCCTCTGCTAAACCCTTCCTTTTACAATAAACTGGTAAACATAAATAAGTGATTCCCTAAGTTCTATGAGCCGTTCTAGCAAATTATCAAGCCCAAATTATCAGGTCACAGGAACCCCAATTCATAGTCAGTTGGTCAGAAGCAACAACCTAGGACCTGTGTCTGGCATCTGAAATGGGGGTAGTCTTGTGGGACTGATCCCTTTACTGGTGAGACGATGCTAACTCCAGGCAGACAGTGTCAGAATTGAAATGAACTGTAGGACACACGTTCATTACCTTCTCATGTTTTCTTTATGTCAATCTACAATGATTTTCTCTTCCCAAGCATTATTCAAAGAACATATATTTCACAAAGACATTATCATGGACATTTCACTCAAAAGCTGAAGACAATAAATAGTATACAAAGCTCACAGACAAGGAAAGACAAAAATAAATATATAATGGGAACCATCAAAAGAACCAAAACACAAGTTCTTAACATTGTTTTTTCTGAGGACAGGGATATTAAAGAAGACCCCCACCTTTTTTTCCACTTTATTATACGCATTCCTCATTATCGTTGTTGTGTCACTAAGTTGTGTCCAACTCTTTGTGACCCCATGGACTGTAGCCTGCCAGGCTCCTGTGCCCATGTGATTTCCCAGGCAAGAATAGAGTGGATTGTCATTTCTTTCTCCAGAGGATCTTCCCAACCCAGGAATTAAACCCCCATTTCCTACCTGGCAAGCAGATTCCACCACTGAGCCACCTGGGAAGCCCCATGAATTCTTACTTCCAAGGTATTTTTTTTTAAAGCACTGAAATTTCTGATTTTCTAAGTCATCCAAAGCCAGAAAATTAAAATCCTGTCATGTAAATAACAAATATTAACTATACACATGCCTTTAGTACACCATCACTGGTAATTTGATAATTTAATAAAATTTAATATAAATTTTATGTATAAAATTTTTAAGTATTTACCAATGTTTTAAAATTTAACCGCTAGTACAAAGTAACTTATAAATTTGATGGTTTTTATTAAAGGAAATTAAATGTCCTTTCCAATTAAAACTAAAAACCTGGTCATGGAATTTTTTTCCAAAGTCCTGAATAGATTGCTAGACAAAATCAAAATATGACTTGTCATATTCCCCTTTCACTGATCAAAGTAAAGCCCATAATCAAAGGGGGAAGGAGAAACAGAGTAAGTAGAAAGACTTTAGGGAAATTTTAGAAGAATCCATTTGTGATTTCTCTTTATATTGGGCTTAATCCATAATTAATTATTACTGGGATTAATTATGCATTACGCTGTGAAATACCAAATTTCTTCACCCATTTGATTACTATGAGTTGAGTGCCTACTGTAAGCCAGGATCACTTCCAATGATAAAAACAGAGCAGTAAAGAAAATTCCCTTAAGTTTATATTTTAGTAAAAGAAGAAGAGAACAAATAATTATGAGTACATTATAATATATGGGGACTGTCTTGTCTCAGTTTCTAAAAACAAGAGTAAATACTTAGTTTTAGCACTGTGACCATTCAGGTTCACTGACTGCAAATACAAGAAAGAAACTCCAGGAAACAGGATTTACTGAAATCATTACCTCAGAAAAACCTGGATAGTCAGATTATGAAATAAAGAAACCACAGCAGTTTTATGGATCAAGAATATTCCCACTCAGCCCAATTAAGTTTGTTCCTGGAATCTGTTTCAACAACTTGTGGTCAAATACGGTCCCATGGTTCTTCTATTCCCAGTGAATGACTGGATTCACACATAATTAAGACTCGCATTGATTTTATTTATAGGTAGGTAAATAAACAGAAATGAGTGGAGGGTGAAAGGTTATCAATCCTGAGGCAGAGAGATCTACAAAGAATAATTTTTGTATACCATTTCTCCTGCCACAGGACGGGACTGCTGAAATCTGCTCTAAATAGACAGTCTCACGCGCTGCGTCGTGATGTGCTGCTGGTTTACCTTTCGGTTCAGGCGACAGCACTGGCTACCAACTTTGAGGATTAGTTTAGCCTACTTCCAAAACCATTTATTGTTCCTGCAACATCAACAGAAGCTCCAAAATCAACTGACATGCACAAACATTCCAAAAATCTCCTTGGGCCTGTATTTCAACCTCACGCGTTTTCTTCCAGGTCATTTTATTTGCAGTGTTTTGTCCTTGCCCTTTCCTTCCATTAAGTCTTGGTATTTCTAACACCAAATTTCTGGAAGGAGAGGATTGAGGACCCGCCTCTCCAACAAAAAGCCCCTAGGCTCCCTAAACAAACAATGCACAAACCATCATTCCAAAATGCGGCATAAAGTGAATCTAGTTATATTCCAATACATATTTCACCAAACTTCATTCAAATAACTGAGAGGGCCATTTTCCTATTCCACAACTCTAAATGCCACACATAATTACAAAGATCTTACTTACAGGGCCTAGAACAGACAACCTTAGTTTCTCATTGCTTTCCAACATGCATCCCTTCTTATTCTGTGATAGAGTAGGTTTATTCTCAATGGTGCCCTCTTTTTTTTTAATTTTTTTTGATTAGTGTATTTTTTTTAATTGTATTTTATTTAAATTTACAATATTGTATTGGTTCTGCCATATATCAAAATGAATCTGCCACAGGTATACATGTGTTCCCCATCCTGAACCCTCCTCCCTCCTGAAAAGACAGCCCTCTTTAATTTAGTATGCTTATTCTAACAGCTTCCACTTTCCTTCTTGTCCCATCCAGAGCCTATCCATTTTTCAAGATCCAGCTCTATTTCTTCCTGCTCAAAGTCTTTCCTTAATATTCCTACCTATCAGTTTTGTTCCTCCTCTAGGAAGAACACTGACATACAAGTCATTTTACAGTGCTGGAAAATACAGCCCAGACAGGTGAAGTGATCTACCCCAATTTAAACAACAAGTCAAAGACAGAAGAGTGAAAGTGAAGTCACTCAGTAGTGTAGCCCACCAGGCTCCTCCATCCATGGGATTTTCCAGGCAAGAACACTGGAGTGGGTTGCCATTTCCTTCTCCAGGGGATCTTCCTGACCCAGGGATCGAACCCAGGGATCGAACCCAGGTCTCCCGCACTGCAGGCAGACGCTTTAACCTCTGAGCCACCAGGGAAGCCCCAAAGACAGAAGCTGGAATACAATCCAGGTCTTTAAACTCAAAAGACTAAGGTTTATCATTAGTTCTTGCAATCTTCTCACTCTAATCTTATTTCCCACACTAATCTTACCATACTGCTTCACCCTTAAAAATTTCTCATGGATTCTCTACAGATTATAGGTCAAGTGTAATCTTCTTTAATGTTTCTTTTTGACAGCTCTAATTCATATTAATTTCCCTCTTTTCCAAATCTACTACATTTAAATCAGTATCTCACAATATAGCAACTTTTTACTCCACATGTTATCTCATTTAATCCCCAGAACAATTTGAAAAGGCAAGAATTTATTTGTCACCTTTACAAATGGCCCTAAGATGTTAAAATGCTTACATTCAAACAATTACAGTAGCTCTTCCACCAAGAGCTGCTATTTAGAACTATGTCACCACCTCCAAAGTATATGCTCTTTAAATACAAAGTATTTCAATTCTTTTTTGTTTTCCTTCTCACCACACACACATACAGAGTGGAAATTATGCTGAGATGACAGATAAGCAATTCTTTCTTTGTAACTAGAACTCAGACTCTTTAATTTTTGATCGAGAATTCTTTCAATCATAACCGACAGCTTTTGCTTGTTAAAGGATTTCATTCTTTTCTTTAAAACCACAGTCAACATAATCTCAACCCGTTTCTGAGGAAGCGAACTCAAACTGAGGAATATTCTTCAAAACTGTCAATGTCAATATAGTAAGACACAAAGAAAGTCTGAGGCCAGACTAAAGATTAGTCAGTGTGTGATCTTGGACTGGATCCTGTATCAGAGTAAACAATTGTTAGATCATTTCGACAATTAGCAAAATTTGAACATGAAACACATTAAGTAACAGTATGTATCAATATCACTACCCCTAAATTAGACCATAGCACTATGGTCACTGTAAGCATTGAGAGATAAAAAATCATGATGTGCAACTCTTATTCTCAAATGGTTCAGCTAAAGAATAATAAGATTAATAAAAAACAATGATAAAAGAGACAATGAATAATAATATAAAACAGAATGTACAAAAATGTCCAAAACTGGTAAATCTATTTGAAAGGTATAGAAGAGTTCAAATTTACAGAAAAGGTGAAAAAAGATATTACTGAGAGAGGAATGGATGGGCACATATTCCAATATTTTCTGGAAAGGCCCAGATAACTCATATTTTAGGTTTGGGGGGCCTTCTGGTCCCTGTCACAATTACTCAGTGCTGTCACCGTAGCACAAAGACAGCCTACAGACAACAACATAAACAAATGCGCTTAGTGTGTTCCAACAAAACTTCGTTTACAAAAAAGCAGGCCTTAGTTTTGCTGACCCTTGATACAGATGCAAAAGGCTGGCCATGTGGTGGTAAATGTGGGGAACTGTGCAACAGGAACACAAAATTCACTGCATTTTCTCTTACATGTTTTGACATTTTTCATAATAAAGATTTAAAAACAAAGTCCTTCATCGAGAAATCTTCCTATATGTCAATCTCTTCCTTCCCTTTCACAGCCTACCTCCTGCAGAGGAAAAGTCACAACTGACGTATTAATTTTCTCTTTAAATTCTAAACTCCCTGATGAAAGGGTCTAATCTGATGATTAACATAAATTTGGTGGTCTAACAGGACAATGGAGCACCGTTCATCTCTGGCTCTGAACACAAGTCTCTGCTTGGCACATGGGAGAGGAGACTGTTTCTGTGAGGTGTGAGGAGGGCGAGCCTGGTTGTGGTACAGGGCACGCTGGCAGCTGTAGATGCCTTGACAGAGGCTACCACTGTGCATGTTGGACACACTTTTAGATTTTACAAGATTTTTCTTGCTAAAGAAATAAAACTGGTGGAAGCTGCAACTAATTAAGAACCTCAGATTACTTGAAACCTAGAAAAACACAGGGTTTGAAGCAATTAAAAGAACCATCCTCCAAAAGTCTGTTCTATACATCAGTGTCTCTTTGGCTGTCTCATAAGCAGGGTGACTGTTACCATCTTTCTAAATTCCATATATATGCGTTAGTATACTGTACTTGTGTTTTTCTTTCTGGCTTACTTCACTCTGTATAATAGGCTCCAGTTCCAACCACCTCATTAGAACTGATTCAAATGTATTCTTTTTAATGGCTGAGTAATACTCCATCGTGTATATGTACCATAGCTTGCTTATCCATTCATCTGTGGATGGACATCTAGGTTGCTTCCACGTCCTGGCTATTGTAAACAGTGCTGCTATGAACATTGGGGTACACGTGCCTCTTTCAATTCTGGTTTTCTCAGTGTGTATGCCCAGCAGTGGGATTGCTGGGTCATAAGGCAGTTCTATTCCCAGTTTTTTGAGGAATCTCCATACTGTTCTCCATAGTGGCTGTACTAGTTTGCATTCCCACCAACAGTGTAAGAGGGTTCCCTTCTCTCCGCACCCTCTCCAGCATTTATTGCTTGTGGATTTTTGGATCGCAGCCATTCTGACTGGGAGAGGGTGGGACGATTGGGGAGAATAGCATTGAAATATGTATAATATCATATCTGAAACGAGTCAGTCCAGGTACGATGCCCTATAACAGATGCCTGGGACTGGAGCACTGGGATGACCTGCAGGGATGGTGTGGGAAGGGGGAGGGAGGAGGGTTCAGGATGGGGAGCACGTGTATTCTGGTGGCGGATCCATCTCGATGTATAGTAAAAGTAATACAATATTGTAAAGTTAAGAAAAATTAAAAAAATAAAAAAAATAAAAAAAAAAAAAGAACCATCCTTGTTCCCCATCCCACAGATGGAAGAAATGGGGATAATTTCAGCATTCTAATTAATAAATGTGAAGTCAAAACCATGAGGCATGTGGAAAAACTACAGCAATATTAATAAGCAAACTTTTATTCTATTAAGAGAAGACATACTTAAAATATATCTGTACAATGTTGACAAATTAACCAAAATTCTGCTTCTGAGCACTACTATCAAATGTACTTATTCCAAAATATTGTCACATTCTATTAGGTGATATAGGGTATACAACAATTCAAATATTTCCCCCTCCTCTAAAACAAGATACATGAAGACATTAACTGCTATACAAGACACATGTGGTGAACACTATAAGCCTGAGTGTCAAGGCATCTAGGACTGTTATTAAGAACATCACTCCAAGCAGGGGTAAAGGAAGAAGTGAGATGACAGAATGGAGAGAACATCAAAAAATTCAACATATTCCCTGCAAACTGCTAAGTACTAATCCAAAGCCCTTAATATTGTCATGAGATCAGCCTCTAACACAGACGTCAAATTTGGCTCTATATACTATAATTTGAACTCTTGTGCACTTGAAGAAGTCAAGACCTCTGACCTGAAATGTTAGAACATACAATACTGCAAGTCCACCAATACTAAAGCCACGCTGTTGGAAATTCAATTTTGCAGGGCTAGCTTTCATATTGCTATTACAGTCAAGTTTGAAGAAAAGCAGAGCTTTAGGATCAATGGCTCCAGTCTAACAGAGGTAAATAGGCTGTTGCAAAGAGCAACAGGTTCTTTAAATAAAGTGGCGGTAGCCTGAATCAAAGCACAGATCACATACGTGCAGGAAAAACTGGTGGTCAGGTATCTATCTTTTCGAACTCTTTTGCAAATAACAAATAATTAGCATCCGTATCTTCACCTTCCAATTCCAATAGCATTTCTTAAACTGCAATACAGCTAACTCTTCCCTGGTGGCTCAGATGGTAAAGAATTTGCTGCAATGCAGGAGACCCAGGTTCAATCCCTGGGTTGGGTAGATCCCCTGGAGAAGGCAATGGCAACCCATTCCAATATTCTTGCCTAGAGAATCCCTGGGACAGAGGAGCCTGGTGGACTATACAATCCATGGGGTTGCCAAGAGTTGAACAGGGCTGAGTGACTTAACACTTTCACTTTCACTACTTGAGTGCAGGGTACTATTTAATCCAGTGAATTCCTCTCTAATAAACTAAGCTAAGTAAAAGTGAAGTCGCTCAGTCGTGTCCGACTCTTTGCAACCCCGTGGACTGTAGCCCACCAGGCTCCTCCATCCATGGGATTCTCCAGGCAAGAGCAGTGGAGTGGGGTGCCATTTCCTTCTCCAGGGGATCTTCCCAACCCAGGGACTGAACCCAGGTCTGTCACATTGCAGGCAGACGCTTTACCCTCTGAGCCACCAGGGAAGATAAATTAAGCTAAGAGTGCTGTTAAACATTACAAGAAGTCAACCATAGGAAAACATCAGGTTGTGCAATATTTCCTACACATACTATCCCATACTTCACATTTATGTCTTGTAACTATAAAGTGAGAAAAAGTGAAATCTTTTTTATTAACTTGTGGAGTCACAGAAACCTGTGAACAGGAACAATCTTCAGGAGGGCCATTCAAAAGCAGGCAAAAGAAATGAAAATCTTGACAGTATACTTTAATTCAGTTCAGTTCAGTCGCTCAGTCATGTCTGACTCTTTGCAACCCCATGTATGGACTGCAGCACATCAGGCTTTCCTGTCCATCACCAACTCCCAGAGCTTGCTCAAACTCATATTTTAAGAGTCTTTTATTAATGTATAAGTAGGTTCAGGAAAAAAATTCATATACATGAAAAACAGTATTTTTACTTTAATTTTTTAACATCCAAATAATTTTGTATTGGGATACAGCCAATTAATAACATTGTAATAGTTTTAGGTGAACAGTGAAGGTACTCAGCCATACATATACATGTTTCCATTCTCCCCCAAGCTCCCCTCCCATCCAGGCTGCCACATAACACTGAGCAGAGTTCCACGTGCCATAAAACAGGTTTTTGTTGGTTATCCATTTTAAATATAGCAGTGTGTACATGACCTTCCCAAAGTCCTCAACTATCCCTTCCCGCTGGCAACCATAAGTTTGCTTTCAAAGTCTGTGAGTCTCTTTCTCAAAACATTATTTTCACTTTCTTAAGCATAAAAGAATACACAAATAAAAAACTTCTAAATTTAAGTCTTAAAATGTTACAGTTACATAAAATCTTCACTTTAATTGATTTGTACCAATTACACATTGAAGCAAACCTATACCAACATCACAGAGAGAAAGCTTTTATTTTAAGCCAATTTTTCCCAACCAAAATCCAGGCTATTCTGAAAGTGAGAATTTTGGCACAGTCTTTAAAATAAAAGCCTGTAAAATGAGCAAACAAGATAAATGTTTAAAACATGAAACAGGCTAAGCTCAGTTTTTTCTATTTTAAAAGCCACTCCAAAATCTCACTTCAAAGAAATAAAGACACCTACTTTTTTCACGTTCTTAATTTTTATTTTCAGTTTGAGTCTTATCACTAAAAGGTCCTTAAATCATTCTGCCTAAAAGCCAGGGATTTAAATATATTTGCATCAATCAGCTTACATAACTAAGAGGTTTCTTTCAAACTTTAAAACAAATGATTTAAATACACCTATCACAAAAGTACACACAGGTACTAGTACATGTTCTCCTTCTAAGGATACTCTCTTCTAATGGATCCTTCACAAAGTAACAGCATAAATTCCTGAATCAGGAAATGTACCTTTTAGATTGTCCTGGAAGGATAACAATGAAATTCCATTTACACTATCACAGTTTACAGGTTTCTGAAATCTTGCAAACTTCAATCCACAGTCAATGAATCACAACTATGACAAACGTGATGCACTAACGCTCTAATTTTCAGCTCTCACCAACTTTTCCCACTTGCTATAGTGGCTCATTCCCACTGTTCATTGTGTTTTCCAACAAGCTTAGTTAAGCCAAAAAAGAAAAGAATTAGCTCAAAAAGGTGATCAGTTTTCAGGATAATGCATAATAATGTGGGCTAACCAAATCCTTCAAGGCAATAATCTATTTCACTCTCTCATTTTGCTATTTGACAGAAATGTGGAAACAGATGAATCCTGAAAAGAACAACCCTTCATAAATATGAAAGCAAAGTAGAAGAGAAAAATGGAAGTTCTTCAACAGCCTTTGTTCCATGCAGAAATCCATTCTGTCAATTTAAGGACAAAATAACTCAACCTCTGCTTGAGTTCCTTCAATGATGAGTGCTTTCATGTGACGGTGCCCATTTTACTAAAGTATTAGCTCAAACTGTTACAAAGTTCTTTGCTCTCTAGCATTCAAATGTATCTACCTGTTCTACTTAGGGCCTCTGCTGCTGCTACTGCTGCTACTGCTGCTAAGAGGTGTCAGTCGTGTCCGACTCTGTGCGACCCCATAGACGGCAGCCCACCAAGCTCCCCCGTCCCTGGGATTCTCCAGCCAAGAACACTGGAGTGGGTTGCCATTTCCTTCTCCAATGCATGAAAGTGAAAAGCCTCTAGAGCTACATAAAACAAGCTTTTAACCTGCTCTAAATGAAAACCTTGGGTACTGGAAGGACTTTCTCTCAGTCTCATTCCCAAGTGTTCTATTTCCCATTTTAAAAAATTGTGATGTAACAATTACAAAGGCTGCTCCAGTTTGTGTCCTTCTAAAAATATGACTCCTACGATGAAACACAGTGCTTTTATTTACAGCAGTTTTTCTTCAATACTTAGTGAATTTGTTCTTATTTTAGACAATGGGAATGACAGCAGTCAGTAATAATAGACAACGGGATGACAGCAGTCAGTAAAACTCAATCTCTTCAACCACTAATAAAATCTAGGAAGTACAGATAAAAATTTACAAAATATTAATAACATTCTGTAATTACCTAGGTGGGAAAAAAATTTTCAAAAAGAATAGATACATGTATATGTATAATTGAAATGAACACAACATTGTTAGTCAACAATACTCCAATATAAAATAATTTTAAAAAAAAATTGACAAAAATCTGTCATTGTAACAAATGGATGCTGAGACAACTGAATATCCACATGCAAAAGAACGAGGCTAAAACCCTACTTCCTATCACATAAAAATCAGTATAAAATTGATCAGAGACCTAAGTGACATTAGATTTAAGCAATGGTTTCTTAGAGATGATACTTAAAGCAGAAGTAACGAAAGGAAAGAAAGTTAACTGCCATCAAGAAAATATGAAACTTTTTTGCTTCAAAGAAACACAATTAAAAAAAAAAATAAGGTTATCAACAACAAAAGCCCCAGTAATAATGGTCATCGAGGATGTGTATAAACAGTAAACCTCACACACTGCTGGTGTGAATATAAAATGCAGTCAACTCTGAAAAATGCTGGCATTTCCTCAATTATTAGCATTTTGTTTGAAATAATGAATTATTAGAAAATTTTTTAAAAAACAAAAATTTCAAAAAGATATATATATATATAAGTCACTTCAGTCGTGTCCAACTTTGTGCGACCCCACAGACGGCAGCCCACCAGGCTCCACGGTCCCTGGGATTCTCCAGGCAAGAACACTGGAGTGGGTTGCCATTTCCTTCTCCAATGCATGAAAGTGAAAAGTGAAACTGAGGTCGCTCAGTCGTGTCTGACTCTCAGCGACCCCAGGGACTGCAGCCTACCAGGCTCCTCCGTCCATGGGACTCTCCAGGCAAGAGTACTGGAGTGGGGTGCCATTGCCTTCTCCAATGACTACAACAATCCATTTGCAATTGTCTTTATACTTATTCCTGACAATTTAAAAAATTCACTAAATTCTTCAGTTACTAGATTTTCAAATTTTTAAGATTAAAAAAAAATTATCCCTCACACTGACAAGAGATTTTATAATCAAATAGTTAAGTTGGACAGCAATGACTTGTAATCAAAGTTATAGTATGAGTGATTAAAAATAATAGCTTCTAGAGGAAGATCGTGTATTTACCAAAAAGTATATGCAAAGTACATCATGCAAAATACTGGGTTGGATGAAGCACAAGGTGGAATCAAGACTGCCATGAGAAATAACAATAACCCCAGAGATGCAACACCACCCTTATGGCAGAAAGCAAAGAAGAACTAAAGAGCCTCTTGATGAAAGTGAAAGAGGAGAATGAAAAAGTTGGCTTAAAACTCAACATTCAGAAAATGAAGATCATGGCATCTGGTCCTATCACTTCATGGAAAATAGATGGGGAACAATGGAAACAGTGAGAGACTATTTCTTTGGGCCCCAAAATCACTACAGATGGTGACTGTAGCCATGAAACTAAAAGACGTTTGTTCCTTGGATGAGAAGCTATGACCAACTTAGACAGCATACTAAAAAGCAGAGACATTACTTTACCAAAAAAGGTCCTTCTAGTCAAAGCTATGGTTTTTCCAGTAGCCATGTACAGACGTGAGAGGTGGGACTATAAAGAAAGTTGAGCGCCGAAGAACTGATGCTTTTGAACTGTGGTGTTGGAGAAGATTCTTGAGAGTCTCTTGGACTGCAAAGAGATCAAACCAGTCAATCCTAAAGGAAATCAGTTCTGAATATTCACTGGAAGGACTGATGCTGAAGCTCCAATACTTTGGCCACCTGATGCGAACAACTGACTCATTGGAAAAGATTTGATGCTGAAAAAGACTGAAGGCAGGAGGAGAATGGGACAACAGAGGATGAGATGGTTGAATGGCATCACCAACACAATGGACAATGAGTTTGAGTAGGCTCCAGGAGTTGGTGATGGACAGGGAAGCCTGGCGTGCTGCAGTCCATGGGGTTGCAAAGAGTCAGACACAACTGAACAAGTGAACTTAAGCTCTTATACAATAAAGCTGATACAGATACTGCATTTTCCCCCAACAAATTATGAATAGCAAATGCTTGGTTCTCTCAAAACAAGAAAATACTTATAAAGCAAAGATTGCTGGGTACCCCTTCCTCATCCCCAGCTTCGTGATTCAACTGCTAGGCTTGGGACAAGACCAGGGACTTGCATTTCTTATAAGTTATCAAAAAATGCTGATGCTGTCAGAGGCCTACTGCATGATCCTGAATCATATTAACAATATTCTGCTGAGAACAAAAATTGGTAATGTTTATGATCTAATGATCATGTGTCAAACATCTTTTACCAAACAATACATGCTTCCATTAACATGCCCATGAAGTATTTTTCAAGCCTTCGCTCAGCTATTCTGCATCCATGAAGTCTTTGATTCTCCTGATGGGAAATAATTGCTTATTCCTTTGAATCCAAATCCTTTCTTGTACCATCCATAAAATAACGATTATCAGCTTTATTTAGTTTTAGCCTTATTTAGCTTTATTTAGACAAGTAATTAGCATTATTTGTCTAGCTATTTATATTCAAGACTTATGCTAAGTCACTTCAGTCATGTCCAACTCTGTGCAACCCCATAGACGGCAGCCCACCAGGCTCCCCCGTCCCTGGGATTCTCCAGGCAAGAACACTGGAGTGGGTTGCCATTTCCTTCCCTAATGCATGAAAGTGTAAAGTGAAAGTGAAGTTGCTCAGTCGTATCCGACTCTTAGCGATTGCAGCCTAACAGGCTCCTCCGTCTATGGGATTTTCCAAGCAAGAGTACTGGAGTGGGGTGCCACTGCCTTCTCCAACAAGACTTATACCATCTATTAAACTAAGTTTCATGGTAGCTAACAGCTCTTCAAGAGTTCTCAGCACAGGCTCTCCAAAAATACTGAATAAAAACATGTTCAGTAAATAATCAGAATCAGTATCTTTCATTTAATCTCTGGAAAAGAGGAAGGCACAGTATGTAAGCTTTTATAGAGACATGAATTGAAAACCAAATCCTTTTCAAATGACTATACATAATGCTAAATTATAATACTTAACAATTTAGGCACAAGATTAGGAGTAAGAACATTGGACCAGAGGCTTAAAACCTAGCTTCAACAGAAACTTAACAATATAAAACAATATAACCCTTGAGTTGGTCAATTAACCTACTCTGCTCATAAAATATATTCATAAAATGTATTCACAATCCAAAATCAGACTATATGCTTTCAACATGAAACCTGCCAAAGATAGATTAAAATCAGTATATAATTGCTGTCCAAGTTCAATTATGTTATATTGTTCATATTAAAAATATCTTTTATGGCATTTATTAGATATGCTGTCATCTGACCTATATAAACAAACTCTGCTTGTATACATGGTGGTTTAGTCACTAAGTCATGCCCAACTCTTGAGGCCCCATGGTCTGTAGCCTGCCGGGCTCCTCTGTCCATGGGGTTCTCCAGGCAAGAACACTGGGAGTGGGCTGCCACTTCCTTCTCCAAGGGATCTTCCTGACCCAGGAATTGAAGCTGGGTCTCCTGCATTGCAGGCAGATTCTTTACTGACTGAGCTACAAAGGAAGTTCCCACCAATTTCCTTGAAAACAAGAATCATTCCTATGGTATCTCCAACATCAGAGAACATCACAGAACATAGCAAAGAATTTAGCGAATTTTTAAAATATTCTCAGTTATCTGAATTTTCAGCATGAGTTATAATTCTATATTTTCACATAACTCCAA
Source organism: Tragelaphus eurycerus (assembly GCA_935064755.1). Taxonomy (NCBI): domain Eukaryota; kingdom Metazoa; phylum Chordata; class Mammalia; order Artiodactyla; family Bovidae; genus Tragelaphus; species Tragelaphus eurycerus. Next base: position 4,477,761 of record CAKXYN010000064.1, read on the forward strand.
TGTATTATCTTTCATCTGTTTACCCAACTTTAGCAGACCATGAGCTCCTTCAAGAGAAAAAGGGGACCCAAGTGTTATTCATACCCCAATGCCTAATACAGAACCTAGTAAACAGCAAGTGCTTAAGAAATACACAAAAGCACTGTGTCTTTCATGATCTCACATATTCTTCTCCAAATAAGTGTGTAAGACTATTAGTATCTACACTAGCAATTTAAAGAAATGAGATCCAAAGCAGCTCCAGCAACTCAAGTCCTAAATACAAGAAAAGTATACCATACTTGGAATCCTATCTAATCTATGGTGAACTTCAAGATCAGAACAATAAAGGGATCACTTTCTGAAACATATCAGGTCAATTTAAGGAGTTTTGGAGGGACAGGAAGGCTTTCCCAGATGGTGCAGTGGCAAAGAATGCGCCTGCAATGCAGAAGACTCCGGTTCAATCCCTGGGTTGCAAAGAGATCTCCTGGAGTAGGAAATGGCGACCTGCTCCAGTATTCTTGCTTGGAGAATGCTATGGACAGAGGAGCCTGGCGGGCTACAGTCCATAGGGGTGCAAAGAGTTGGACACAACTGAGCAGACACATACAGAGGGAGAGGAAGGGTTGTTTAAACACACGCAGGCAGTCCTTGCTTTGTCCAGTAGTGTGGGACCATAAAAATGACTGTTAGATGAAATCAAGCCAAGTAACCTTAATCGGGGGAACTGTTGGATGACCTTTTAAAACTGTTAGTTATATAAGAGGATAAAATATAGGAGAACTAATACTCAGTACATTCTAATTCAAAAAATGAGAACAATTGTGAACCAAAGTGTTTTATTTGCTTATAAATAAACTTATCCAGTAGTTTGAATAGCACTTGTCTCCTCTAATGGTATAACTTCCAATACAGAGGGAGAGCATCTTTTACATTTTATACATCTTGGGAAACTGCCATACCCTTGTCTAAATTGGGACCAGCTTCTAACATTTTATCCCCTGCACTTTCAATGTTAAAAGAGTCCCATTAGTGTGAAGATTCTGCCAGCATCACTTCCTCTGGACATCGCCCTTTTCAGCACAACCACTTTCCCTCATTTATTCATAAGTCTGCCTTCATTAAGCTCCTCTGACTGCAAATCCAGAGCCTCTAGAACGATGGCAACATTCTTTTCTTCTATAACTCCATTTACATCTGATTCAAATATCAATTTCAGAGCTATCACTTTTCCTTATTGTACTTTCATTTTTATTGACATTAAGGTGTGGCTTAATAAAAGTTCTGTGATGTTCAGAAGACAGTAAGCAGATTTATTGAGGAAAACAAGTAAGGAATATTATGGAGGGAAATGTTTAATGGCCATAAAAATTAATTAGGTTATGTAATTTTTAAAAATCTACATGCCAAAACCATCATATGCAAAATTAAAAGGTATGATTAACTGAAAAAAAGTTACAATTCATTTCCCAGATAAAAAATTAACTTCCTTCATATATAAAAAGATCTTTAAAGAAATGACCTTCCATTCAGAATGTAGGAAACAAACAGCTTACAGAAAACAAAAATTTTAAAGCCTGAAACATGAAAGGATGCTCCTAAAAATTTAAAGTTTGAAACATGAAAAGACATTTCCTGTAAGAGAAATGTAAGTAAGAGTTCATCAAGAACTTCTGATGAAGCCTATATAAAAACTCAGGTATAATGCTACTGCTGCTGCTGCTAAGTCACTTCAGTCGTGTCCAACTCTGTGTGACCCCATAGACGGCAGCCCACCAGGCTCCCCTGTCCCTGGGATTCTCCAGGCAAGAACACTGGAGTGGGTTGCCATTTCCTTCTCCAATACATAATAGTGAAAAGTGAAAGGGAAGTCGCTCAGTCGTGTCCAACCCCCTCGATCCCATGGACTGCAGCCTACCAGGCTCCTCCGTCCGTGGGATTTTCCAGGCAGAAGTACTGGAGTGGGGGTGCCATTGCCTTCTCCGCAGATATAATGCTGAGCAAGCTATAAATAAGGACACTTACTGTATGATTTATATGAAGTATAAAAAAAATGAATTGATACTGTAAGTCAAGATGACATTCACCTTTCCATAGGCTGGGGCCAAAAAGAAGAAGGAGGGAAAAAAGGTAAAACAGTGTACTAATATACAATAGTTTAGAGGGAAAAAGTTGAGAGAAAGTATATTATTAATTGTATATAACATCATCTCTGGAAGGACATATAAGAAAATGAGAACACTGGTTCCTCCAAGGAGGGGAACCAAGTAGTTGCAGGAAGATTTTTCCATGTATAAACTTTGGCAAAATTTAAACTTTGAACCATGTAAAATGTTTAAATCTTCAAAATGATGACACTAAAAAATGGTTACCTGAAAGAGAAGCAAAAATCAGATCAGATCAGATCAGTCGCTCAGTCGTGTCCGACTCTTTGCGACCCCATGAACCGCAGCACGCCAGGCCTCCCTGTCCATCACCAGCTCCCGGAGGTCACCCAGACTCACACCCATCAAGTCAGTGATGCCATCCAGCCATCTCATCCTCTGTCGTCCCCCTCTCCTCCTGCCCTCAATCCCTCCCAGCATCAGAGTCTTCTCCAATGAGTCAACTCTTCCTTGATTCATGGACCTGACATTCCAGGTTCCTGTGCAATATTGCTCTTTACAGCATCGGACTTTGCTTCTATCACCAGACACATCCACAGCTGGGTATTCTTTTTGTTTTGGCTCCATCCCTTCATTCTTTCTGGAGTTATTTCTCCACTGATCTCCAGTAGCATATTGGGCCCCTACTGACCTGGGGAGTTTCTCTTTCAGTATCCTATCATTTTGTCTTTTCATACTGTTCATGGGGTTCTCAAGGCAAGAATACTGAAGTGGTTTGCCATTCCCTTCTCCAGCGGACCACACCCTGTCATATCTCTCCACCATGACCCGCCCATCCCAGGTTAGGAACCCATAAAGAGATTATCAGAGCCTAGATTAAAATAATTGCTCATCACTTCTCAGAGAAAGACTATCTAGAAATGTTTTAAAAGGAAAAGGCTACAATATTTGGGATTTAGATATACTGTGAAATTAGCTAAATTACTGCAGATTACTGTGAGGTCCACAATACAATAGCAATAGGAAACTATGTTTCTGAGAACAAAGAGAATTTATTTAGCAAAATAGGGATGTTTAATCTCAACATTATCTTTTTGACATGAATCCAAATAAGAGAGATGAGACAGTTCTAAATACTTAAGTAGAAAGGAAACAGAAAGAGACTAGACAGAGCCCCAGAAGCTATGTGTAATGAGGAATCAGCATACTGTAAAGGGCAGAACACTGAATTTTGTTTATCTTCACACCACATAAAATGTTATGGTCGTGAGCATTCATTACAAGGCTCTTGCTATCTTCCACTGCCTTGCACAACAAGAACTCTGGTTTGGGAGTCCCAGAGATCTAGACCCAAATCTACCCCTGCCCGGTCATTACTAAGAACAAGTCTGAGCATGGCACTTCTGAGCCTCAGCTCCTACTTGTTTAAAATCAAGTTTTAAATTTACCTGTTTTAAATTTACTTGTTTAAAATTACCACCCACACCTTGTAGTATTCTCATAAGGGTTAGAGATAATGCATTTAAAAAAAAATCAATTAACAACAAACCTTAGCACAATGGTGAATAAAAGGCACAAAAGGGGGGGGGGGGCGGTATTTATTATTGCTTCCTCTGCATGTAAAAATACTATAATTCTTTTTACAGTGTGTGCTAAGTCACTTCAGTCACGTCTGACACTTTGTGACACTGTGGACTGTAGCCTGCCAGGCTCCTCTGTCCATGGGATTCTCTAGGCAAGAAAAGAATACTGATATGGGTTGCCATGCCCCCCTCCAGGGGATCTTCTCTACCCAGGGATTGAACCCACATCTCTTGTTTCTCCTGCATTGGCAGGCGCATTCTTTACCAAGAGCGCCATCTGGGAACCTTTTTACAGGAGAAGGTCCGATTTTTTTGTGTCTAGGACGCATGACAACAAACAAAAAAAGGAAACGATTTTATTTGCCTAGATACAAAGACCCTTCGTGATGAAGGAATAAGAAGGGGAACAGAATCACACTCACTTTTATACCCATTCCTTCTCATTAATTACTGCTTCCAGCCCTCAGTGCTGCATGAAGTGCCTGGTCCTTCCCAAAACACTAAGGTCCCAAACTTAGAAGGAAAAAAGAAAAAACCTAAATAGAAAAGGTACTTTTGGTCATTCCGAATATCCACTGTCAAATCTTAAACACTTTAAGGAAATCATTGACAACTTTCAATATAAATCCCTGCTGTAGAGGCCTTTATATTTCAGTGGAAGAGAAAGAAGGAAACATAAAAGCAAAAAGCATTCCGAGGGTTAATTCCAGCCACAGTATATTCCTAAAATAAGTTTCTTATATGGCAGCCATGCCTGGTCAGAGCACAAAACACAGAGACGCAGACATAGAGAACAGACTTCTGGACACAGAGAGGTCAGGAGAGGGTGGGACAAATTGAGAAAGCAGCACTGAAACATATTCATTACCACAGGTAAAACAGATAGCTAGTGGTGGAAGTTGCAATATGATGCAGGGAGCTCAATCTGATGGGACTGGGTAGGTAGAGGGGAGGTTTAAGAGGGAGGGAACATATAAATATGTATACTTGTGGCTGATTCACATTGTCATACGGCAGAAATCAACACAACACAACATTGTAAAGCAATTATCCTCCAATAAAAAAAAAAAAATACACCAAAAAACCAAACATACTGATTATTAGTAAGGCTGATTTGAAACTATGGGTGCAATAAGCTTTGAATTCTTTGTACCAGCAATGTTTATTGTTCATTGTTAACAGTGTGATTGATGGTTTGCACCTGGTTTTGGTAAGACCTCCAGAGAGCTCTGCCACTGGGGCTGGTTACATAGCACAAATATGTCTTTGTTGCCAGCAGGATATGAGAAGTCCCAGCTGAGACTCCATTGTCGGTTCCCTAGTTCCAGGGTGCTTCGTGCACACTCACTGATCCTGACCTGAGAACAAGCATATCTGGTATGATCTACAGAGGCAGGCCCACTGCAGTTCCCACTCAGACTCTTCAGGTCCACTGCTGTGAGGCAAGCTGTGGTTGTAAAGCATAAACTTACCCCAGTGCAGTTGCTGTGCTACACCCTTCTACAGCAATAAACCACAGACTAATCAGCACCATCATTTCAGGTCCCTTGAGTCTTCTTTAGCAATCAAACCCTGCCTAACCGCCACTGTTAGGAGAACAGGTTAAAAAAAAAGAAAAAATAACAAACTGTAATAACTGTGATGAAAAAAATAAAACAGAATGATCTGATAGTGAAATGCTGTAAGAGGCACTGAGACTACAGCTCGGGGGGCGGGGGGGAGTGTGGAGGGGAAAATGAGTTAAATCCAAGCAAATGCTAACCAAGGGTGGGAGAATTCCAATAAAGTACATAGACTCTGGGATGACAACAAGCTGGATGTGAGCAAAAGTGTGGTTAGATGGTGGTTAAGTAAGGGAAAAATAGTAGAAAATTAAATCAGATCAGAGGGCCTAATAAATGTGCATTTCAACTTTCTCACTGGTTATATCTTTTTAAACAGTCCTTCACCCTCACTCCAACCTTTACAATGCTTCCAGAGTAAACTTTATAAAAGGTAAATATGATCATATAATGTGGCATATTAAAATAAATGAATGTGAAATCCTGGGAATGACATTATATTTGCTTATTATCTCTCCTCTCATATCACATAGTTTCAAAATACCCTAAGGTTGAGTCACATTATTTCCCCAGAATTCTGTTCAGTTTTTTAAACCACACAGCATGCCCAGTATACATACTCTATGCAGGATAATGATTAAGAACCAGACACATCTTCTCTCTAGAGTTTGAAAAATATATATACCCCTCCACAAACACACACACACACACACACACAGTATTGGACATCTGTTGCTTTTGGCTGTAAGCATACAGTCTCCTTCTGGAACAACATCTAATTTTGCTTTAAAAACACAATACAGCTTCTACTGCGCCGAGTCCTGGTTGGATTTTCATTCAGCGTATCTTCTCCTCCCCTGGCCAAAGAATGAAAACAATTAAAGCTAGGCAAATCAGATTCTTTTCTAGGTATCTGAATGTGAAGAGAAAAAAAACTATATAGGAAAATAATTGCAGATTAGCAACTTCTGCCAAACCAGCTCATTGATTCCTATGACCAGATCTCTTGCTCTTCAGGGTTTTGGGGTTTTTTTTTTTGCTTCATTCAACCATCACATATCATTCCTCTTTGTTTGCTTCAATTTCTGTTGCTTACAACTAAAATAGCCAGAAGTCAAGAAATCAAGAGTGTGACATAGGTCAGCAGAAATCACACTGCAGCAGAAATCATAAAGAACAGTAGAGGAAAAGCTGGTATCCAGTGGGAGACAAAACTGAGCTATAATGGTAGAATCCTGGACTTGGAGGCCCTGTGTTGCTGCTATTGAAGGGAAACATGAGAATTCAGTCCCTATGACTGTCATATTCTTCAAGATGTCCAATTATTCATGAAGTGAGAAAGTGGAAACAATTCGTTATGGTCAAAGCACAATTCTAATTTTCTGAAATGCTTGGCTTTTTAGCTTTAAAATGATTCTTGTTTTTCCTTTCCTCTTTTATGTATCAAATTTGACTGAAGCTAATTTGAGACACCCTGTTCCTTGGGGAAAGAGAGGGCACACCTGTAATTTCCCAATGCGGACTTTCTTTAAGTTACTATACCTCTAATATGCTCTAGTGACATCCGTTTCATCCAGTAGGACAGTTACGCCTCTGTATTAATAAAATGTTACCTAAGACTTCCCTAAAAGCAAGAACGTTTGAATCTCAATGCCTACTTAATAGGACAGATGGCATGTAATAAAAATAACCAAGATAATAATAAACCTTCCAATTATTAAATATCTACATCATTCCTAGCACTGCTAGGCACTTTTCATTTATTTCCAATTCTCACAATCAAAGTAACAAAATATTATTATTTCCACTTAGAGCTGCAAAAACAGACTCAAAGGAAATTACCCAAAACTATTAAGCTAGAATTCCCTCAGTCTCTCAGAATTCAAACCCCTCCATCTTCCCACTTTCCCCAGAGACCAGGATTTAAAACCAGAAAGTTTTTCAAACTGCAGGTTATAACCAATTAGTAGATCATAAAATAAAGTTAATGGGTCATACTCTTTTTGTTAATGAAATAGATAATGTGAGTGTAGCACATCAAAGGCAAACACTGTTTCACAAAACTCTAATTCCAGTGTTACAACACTATACAAAGCAGCAATGTTAAATGTACGTCTTACTGTGGACCACAGACCAAAAGATTCTGAAAGCCGTGGATATACTCATTGTCCTTATTACAGTTGTATGTACTGACACATCTCAATTTTTCATCAAAAGTCTGATGTTAAAAACATTTGGGCAATAAAATCCTTCACCCAATATCAAAGACACTACCAAAGAGGAGGAGGGGGATGGGATGGGGTTTACAAAGTGTTAAGTGAAAAGGTAGTTATTTGGGACATAAGTACCATATTTTTCCCCCTCCAGCAGAGTATATGCTAAAACTACACTGAACACCCATTCAAGACTCAAAGAACAAAAATGCTATAGCTATTATTCTCTTATTCCTTCCCCCAGGTTTTTACTGAATCATTTTCAAAAATACTTCCTTACTTTTTGCTGTGCTTCACTAGAGATATCAACACAATTTTATCAGTTTCCTGACCATCTTCATGAGTGACTGGATTCTGTCCAATATATACTGTCTCTTTAAAAAATATGTATATTCCCTAGTAGCCCAGTGTTAAGACTTTGCCTTCCAGTGCAGAGGACGCAGTTTCAGTCCCTGGTTGGGGAGCTAAGACCCACATGCCTGACCACCAGAAAACCAACACCATATCCTAACAAATTCAATAAAGACTTTACAATTAAAAAAAAAAAAAAAGATGACTTCACTCACATGTATAACCCTACATACCAAAAAAGGGTGGGAGGGGCATTCAGAAGGTGCTGGCCAGCAGGGTCACTATGGTTATGCATGTTTTCTTCTACAACAGAATAGCAATGAGCATTACAATTTAGATCAAAAATTAAAATATTCTTTACTACAGGGGGCCAGGGCCGGATGATTTAGTAAATCTTCTAAGGAACACTGAGAGAGAGATGTTGTTTAAGAATGTGTTTAAGAACATCAGGAAGATCCCCTGGAGAAGGAAATGGCAACCCACTCCAGTATTCTTGCCTGGGAAATCCCACGGACAGAGGAACATGGTGGGCTACAGTCCATGGAGTCGCAAAAGAGTCAGAGAGGACTGAGCAACTAACACTTTTTTTTTTTTAAGACTTATCTACCTTTTAAAAATTAGTCACAAATTGGTCAATTACAGTAGGAGGCAGTGGACCGAAATAGATGTATCTCTCTCTTTCCAGCCCAAGGTCCCACTGAAATGACAGGAAAAAAAAAATTAAATTTATATGATGGCACTGTTGCAGATCAAGAAAAGACATCACTGGACAATCATAAATTTTAAAGAATTCTGGGTATACAGAAATTATAATGGCAAGACTGGAATAAAAGAGGGAAAAAGGATGAAATCATATGTAAGACACCGAAGTCTTTTCCAGGACAAGAGAGAGAAATTGTAAGTTATAATGAAATTAATCACAACTCCCAGAAGGAGGAAACAATTAGGGGATTTCATCAGGGGGCTGCATTACCCTACTCTGGACAGATGATCCCCTCCCCTTCCCTTCATGAACTGAGATGCAAGGGATGGCAGCTTCTGCCTCTGAGATAGAGCCAGGGGGCTGATCTCCATAAAGGAGGCATTTCTGCCTGGGTCAGGCTTCTTATGAGAGTAGCCAGATCTGAGGGAAAAGCAGAGCAGAAAGATGGAAGGACCATCAAGCTTCCAACACTAAGAGGGAAATAAAAGGGGAAAGAGGGGAAAAGGCAAAGAAAAAAGGGGCAATGGAGCAATTTCAATACTATCTGAGTGAAATGTAAAAAAGTACTACTCCGCTGCATTACTTAAAGACTCCAGTTATGCAGGCGAGGCACACTGCCTTACCCGCTCCTCGGCCGCTCTCTCTCAGAGGGCTGGTCTGCTGGTCCACATTTAAGACTCTATCACCAAAACCACCACTCAACACAAAGGCCTGGTGGAGAAAGAACTACTTACTGAGGCAGACACACTTCAACTGCCAGCATCAACCATGATTCCCCAAACATCTGAGGAAAACTTAACAGAATAAAAGAGGAGCAAGATGAATAGAGAGAAGAAAAATGTGTGTGTGTGTTGGGGGGCGGGGGGGGGGGGGTGTGTAGTAATACATGGACAAGCAAAACTGAACACCAAATTACTTATCTATACTATAAGGATGAAGAGATTTTCCCTTAAAGGGAAGGGAAATTTACCTTACTTTCAAACTAAAGGAAAACACATACAAAGATGGCAATTGTAAGAAAATAGAAAATGTGAATTAAAATCTAAGAGGCCCAACATCCACTTACATAAGATATCCAAAAGTAGAGGGAAATTAATCCAAACAAGGGGACACTTAACTTTCCAAGAACTAAGGAAAGATCCAGTCATCAAATTGAAAGACATGCAACCCAACAAAAACCCAGTAAAAAAAAAAAAAAACCATATCCAGGATGATGCTGGAAAAATTTCAGAACATTGAGAAAGGTTCCAGAAATTAGAATCACTCTAACATTCATTTTCTCATCAAAAATACAGGATGCTAAAAGATAATAGAGCAGTTTCCTCCAAATTCAAAGGGAAAAATATTTTGAAACCAGATTCCTACAGACCTTCACCAACATGTGTGTTACAAATGAATGGGTTACCAGGTAACCTGAAGAGCCAGATGCCTCTGTTGCAAACAATTTCACTCACCACACACACATTATCACTTTCTATACAGCGGCAGCAGCAGCATACAGATATTATGACATGAAAAAGGCTGGAAAGCACTGCTCTCACAAGTCAGAGCGAGAGTCAAAATAAAGACGTTTTCAAACATTGAAAAACTAAAATTTTACTTACCGAAGAAAAAAATGAAAAGATACAACACCAAAACAGAAAGGAATCCAATAAAACACAACATGATATGGAAGAAACAGTGGCAGCTGAATTATGGTATTGAAATAACATATGAATAAGAAAATAAGACAGGATGCACTTATCCCTCAGATCAGATCAGATCAGATCAGTCGCTCAGTCGTGTCCGACTCTTTCCGACCCCATGAACCACGGCACGCCAGGCCTCCCTGTCCATCACCAGCTCCCGGAGGTCACTCAGACTCACACCCATCAAGTCAGTGATGCCATCCAGCCATCTCATCCTCTGTCGTCCCCTTCTCCTCCTGCCCTCAATCCCTCCCAGCATCAGAGTCTTCTCCAATGAGTCAACTCTTCGCATGAGGTGGCCAAAATACTGGAGTTTCAGCATTAGCATCATTCCTTCCAAAGAAATTCCAGGATTGATCTCCTTCAGAATGGACTGGTTGGATCTTCTTGCAGTCCAAGGGACTCTCAAGAGTCTTCTCCAACACCACAGTTCAAAAGCATCAATTCTTCGGCGCTCAGCCTTCCTCACAGTCCAGCTCTCACATCCATACATGACCACAGGAAAGACCATAGCCTTGATTAGGCAAATCTTTGTTGGTAAAGTAATGTCTCTGCTTTTGAATATGCTATCTAGGTTGGTCATAACTTTCCTTCCAAGGAGTAAGCGTCTTTTAATTTCATGGCTGCAGTCACCATCTGCAGTGATTTTGGAGTAGATAATTCTCCTCTTACAGTAAACGTTTAATAAGACAGTATTGTATCTTCTTCAAAAATACTACATAATAAAAAAAGTTAAACAATTATAATTTTTCATTTCTAAAACCATTCTATAGGAAACTAAGGCACAGAACTAAGCAGTTTTAAACTCCAATCTTTACTTTGTAAAAAATTAGGCCATCAAGTCAATATAACAGTATGCATATAATCCCAATTGCTACTGAACTGTATGTAAATGAGTCATTAAATATTTTCACATTGATACATATCAATAATATATGTACATATAGATGATACATATATCAATGTATATACTTATATATCTGTGTGTATGTATATATATATATCATACTCCTTAGCTGCACAAAAACACATTTGAAAGGCTATACACCAAACTCTTCAGCTGTCTCTAGTTGAATGGAATGAGGTCAAACTGAGAACTTTTACCTGTCATTTTATAATAAACATCTGTTCAGTTGGGTCACTCATTTTCTTATGTATACATGATGTATCAAAGATAAACTTACTTCTAAAAGCAGGGTCTTGAAGAGATATATGAACACCCACGTTCACAGCAGCATTATTCACAACAGCCAAAATATGAAAGCAACCCAAGTGTGTGCTGACAAATCAAAGGGTAATCGAAACGTGGTCTATATACATACAATGGAATATTACTCAGCCTTAAAAAGGGAGAAAATTATGAGACCTGCTACCACATGGATGAACCCTGAGGACATTATGCTGAGTGACAGAAGCCAATCGCAAAAAGACGAGACACCACATAGTGCCTCTTAGAGGAGTGTAATCAAATTCACCGAAACAGAAAGCAGAGGGTGGCTGCCAGAGGCTGAAGAGAGGGGAAATCGAGAGCTGTTCTTTAATGGGTATAAATACGAAGAGTGCTGGAGACCTAACTATCATATTAGGTGTGCTAGGTGCTTGATAATCATGTACAACTCTTAGCAACCCAACGGACTGTAGCCCGCCAGGCTCCCTGTGCATGGGATTCTCCAGGTGAGAATATTCGAGTGGGTTGCCATGCCCTCCTCCAGACACTATTTTACCACAATTATTGGGCTGACCAAAAAGTTCATTTGGTTTTTTTCTGTAAGATTGCTCTAGTAGCACTTAGTTGTCTTTTACTTCATTTGAAACAATTTTGTTAGAATTGTGACAGGTATCATCAGTCATTTAAAAAACACTTATCAAAATTGGTCAATTTTTGTGTAGCCATTTTAATATTGGCAATGTAAGAAATACCACATTTTCAACACATTCTACTTTATTATTTCCAGAAAGGTAAAAACACAACTGAAATGCAAAAAAAGGCTTGTGCAGTATATAGAGAAGGTGCTGTGACTGATAGAATGTGTCAAAAGCAGTTTGCAAAGTTTGCTGGAGATTTCTCACTGGATGATGCTCCAGTCAGGTGGATCAGCTGAAGTAGACAGTGATCAAACTGAGACATTAACTGAGACATCAAACTAAGACATAAACTGAGATCAATCAATGTTATACCAGGTGCAAGATAGCCAACATACTCAAAATATCCAGATCGAGTGTTGAAAATCATTACCCCAACTCGGTTATGTTAATTGCTTTGATGTTTGTGTTCCACAAAAATTAAGCAAAAGAAAAACCTTCTTGACCAAATGTATTTCCACAGGTGATTCTCTACTGAAACTAACAAAAACGTTCTACTTTAAAAACAAAATTTGACAGCTGATAGAAACTGGATACTGTACAGTTACAGTGCAACAGAAGAGATCATGGGGCAAGCAACCTGAATCACCAACAAGCAAAGGCCAGTCTCCATCCAAAGAAGGTGATGTCGTGTATATGGCAGGATTGGAAGGGCATCCTCTATTACAAGCTCCTTCTGGAAAACCAAACAATTAATTCCAACAAGTACTGCTCCCCATTAGAACAACTGAAAGCAGTACTAGATGAAAAGTATCCAGAATTAGTCAAGAGAAAATGCATAATCTTCCATCAGGTTAATGCAAGAACATGCTTCACTGATGATCAGGCAAAAACTGTTACAGCTTGGCTAGGAAGTTCTGATTCATCAGCTGTATTCACCAGACATTGCACCTTCAGATATCCATTTATTACAGTCTTCATAAAATTCTCTTAATGGAAAAAAGTTCAATTCCCTGGAAGACTGCAAATCACCTGCAATAGTTTTTTTGCTCAAGGAGATAAAAAGTTTTAGGGAGATGGAATTATTAAGTTGCCTAAAAATGGCAGAAACCAGAAGAACAAAAACAGTGAATACGTTGTTCAGTAAAGTCCTTGGTGAAAATGAAAAATACATCTTCTATTTTTATTTAAAAACCAAAGGAACTTTTTGCCTAACCCAATTAAAAATGAGGCACAAAGCAAATGAAAAAAACCCCAAATTAAAACATAAATGATAAATTGTGGCATCTGACATAGTCAATCCTTACTGTTCATTGATTTCATATTTGTGCAATCTGCCTACTTGCTAAATGTTATATGTAATCCCTAAAGTAATACTAATGGTATTTCTGCAATCTTTAGACAAGTGTAGAAGAGCAAAGAGTAAGTTACCTAGTGAGGATGTGTTTAGCTCTCTTCCTTACTGTTTCTGCTCTTGTTCTGTAAACAAATGTCCTCTGTGTGGTCAATTTACTGCCACATTTTTGTATTTTGGTGTTTTACATCGGTGATTTTGCTATTCAGCAAGGGGCTGAAAAGGTGTCTCTTGTCCCTAAGCACAAGAAGGTGGATGTGTCTTATGGAGAAAACGTGGCAGATGGGCTTCTTTCATGCAGGATTTATAATGCTGTTGGGCCATGCGTGCCATGTCAATGAATCAACTATATATTCAATAAAGTGTCTTTAAACAGAAGCACACAAAACAAGGTTATTATTGATCCATTGACAAATCTGCTGTGACCAGAGGCTCACAGGAATGAAACTCTGTATTTCCTAGGAAGCAACAGTTCAATATTTTCTAATACAGTGTTCACAGAAACTTTATAAACTAACTGCTGTGAATAATGAGAACTGACTGTATTTATGGTTTTTTTTTTTTTAAGGAGCAATATTATAGGGCAAAAAATTAAAGTTACGTCAATCACTCCAATTTAAACTTAATGTGATTTTTAATATTTTAATGGCTAATGAAGTTTTTTATAGTACATGGTGTATGAAGGGGTAATTTATTTCTAATTAAAAATAAATATCAGCTAATCTTTATTGAATACTTATGTAACAAGCACTTAAATAAGTACTTTACAACTTACGGATAAAAAAGTGCTTAGCTCAGTACCTTGCACACAGTAAAAATTCAATAAAATCTTGGCTAATCTTATTTATAGCATTAAATTCCTACAATCACTCTGTGAGGTAGGTACATGAGGAAACCTTCAAGGTAATGGGAATCTGAGAATGTATCTCAACTGGCTGGGTTTGAATGCAGTGTTAACACAGCTACTGAAGATGATCTCTGACAGTTCACTCAGGCTATGACAAAATTAAATTATCAAATGTGGTCGTCTGTGATGAGTAAGTCTTTGGGGATCGAGTGGTAGTAGTACAAAACTATGAAAAGAATGAGGTAGGCAAACAAGGACAGCCAAGCAGGACTACTGCTTCTAACTGTGTAAGAGCTCAAAAAAAGAAAGTGACAGATTGATTCACAGTGTAAATTCTTGACTCAAAGCACTGACAAAAAATAAGGCAGCTTCTAAGTATGACATAAAAGAATTTTTCTGCAAAATCTAGAGCAGCAATCAGCAAACATTTTCAATAATGTGCCAAATAGTAATTTTCTAAAGGCCATGGAAGGTCTCTGTCACAACTACCAAACTGAGAGCAGCCACAATTATACATAAATTAATGTAGCTTGTGCGCCAATAAACCCTTACATATGAAATTCTGAATTTCATATAATTTTCACTTGTCATGAAACAGTATCATTCTTTTGACTTTTTTCCCAATTACTTTAAAATTTGAAACATATTTTTAGCTATGGGTCATCTAAAAACAAGTGCAGGCCACACCTGACCTGTACAGTGTAGCTTGCCAATCCCTACTCTAGATCTTAAGACCAAAATGCATAAAATGATTTTGTTAACTGCCTAATTATAACATCAAGTAGTATTAAGCAAGGTTAAAGAAACAGGAACATACTGGTTATCAAACAGATTTATCTACAAGAATCCTTCCTTAAAAGTCCCCAAGATCATGATATTGGGAAATTCCACTATAATCCTGTGTCATTTGTAACAGAGATCCAGAAACAACAAACTATGTTCCAAATCTGATCCACGATGCTTTTATAAGTAAAGTTTTCCGGGATCACAGACACACCCATTCACTTATGTATTATCCACAGATGCTTCAGCACCACAATAGCTCTACTGGGTAATTTTTTCACAGAGAAGCCCAAGATATTTAATATGTGGCCCTCTACAGAAAAAGTTTGCTGATCCCTAATCTACTCAGTTCCAGGTATGGCATATAGTTAGGCCTGACTAAGGGAACATAAGCCACAGACTCTGAAAGTTCCCAGATCCAGAGCCCCTCAAATAAGGGAAAAGCAACCTTCAAAAATGGCTCTATGAATGCATGCATCATCAGCACTGTGATTTTTGTCGTGGCTTTCCACAAAGGATCAACAGCCACTTATCAGAATAACCACGCACTTGGGAAAGGAAAACACTCCAACCTTTTCAGGACTATAAAATCTAATTCTTAAAGTAATCCTGAGGACCCAGATAGCACCACTGTGACATATGTGTTAGAATGAAGCCAAATAATATATATGAAGTTTAGGCCCAAGTCCATTTATCAGAGAGCAGAGTAATCCTCCCATCTTATAGTTATTTCTTCAGAAACTGAATATACAGCTGAAAAGGGTAGTCTCAGGCTGACTATACACTGAAGAAGGCCCACACTGATGCCAAGACACGTGGAGCAGTTGGGTAGTATAATACCAGGAAAGGCCAGAGAGAGACCCCTGCTCTCCCACCAATCAAAAATGCCATTCTTGAGGGATTATCCAAGAATCAAAAGCAGCAAGGGTTGCAACCCCTAGCAGATATTCACTTCGTACATCTGTCTGGCTAATGCAGAACATATAAAAGTTCTTAGAGAAGAAGTGTTTTAACCTTAATGACTACAAGCAAAGTTGGTAATTCAAATTAAATCTCTTTAGTGCAGCAGCGCCTGGTATAGAGGTATAGTTCTGGCAAATGGTGTCTCTGTCTCTACAATCTGCTTTAATTTCACTTGGATAGCAGTACATGTTTACTATATTGCCTCGCTAAGTCAAGTTTCTACTTTCTTAGACTGTAGGTAGTTATCTCATCACACCATTCGACATCACACTGGCTCACTATACTGATAAACTCAAGTCAACAGAACCTTTTGAAAAAGAAACAGCAGTGCTCTAGATGCCTTACAGGTATACCAGAAGACAGAAAATAAATCACAAGAAAATACAGGGTCCTGACACCAGTATGAAGTTCTAGAAGCAGGTGGAGAGTGGCAATTCAGGATATTCCCTTCAAAATAAAAAGCAAGTCAATACCCACTACAACAAAAAAGCAGCAGAAAGCTTGCTGGGCCTCTGGATATTGAGAACAAGATATATTAGTTTGTGTGTGCTGCTCTATTTACTGAACAACCTGAAATCCAGCAGCTTTAAGTTTATCCCAGAGAAAAAGAAAATGCCTGAGTCAATCCAGACTGCAGTACAAGTAGCTCTGCCATTTGACCATAATGACCTTCTGATGGCAATGGTGCTCCAAGGGTCAACAGATGAATGCCATAAGGAGATACTGGCAAATCCTTTAGGAGAATCACAGCAACCCTAAGAGTTTTAGGGCCAAGTCATACTTTATTAAACGAAGACTCTCTTGAAAATACTTCTTGTACCTTTTGTACTTTGGAGAATGAACACCTAGCCACAGGTAACTATAAAACCTGAGCTCCCTATCAGGAATTGTCATCATGGAATCCACCAAGTAAAGCTGATGCGACAGAAACGCTCCATCAAGCGTTATGATGCACACCGAGCAGGATTCAGGCTGGTTGTGAAGCATGAGCAGATGGCTCACGTTTTCAGTGTGCCTATTCCTGATGCACTGTAGTTGTTTTCCTCACATGAAGCCTACTGCTACATAAGGGATTCTCTATTCTGGCTAAGAAAGAAAATATCTGACCCTAGATTGCAAGTGACTCTGCACAACATGCTGGTATACACCCAAAAACTCTTTCTATCCCAGCTGCTAAGGAAGGTCAGAAAGGGAACTTCTCCCACTGGGCAGTACATCTCACAATCCACATTGTCAATAATGGGAAACAATGAGGAAGCAATAATCTGGCTAGATTTCCAGGTCAGGTTCTCAAAAGACACAGGTATGGGCAGTGATTTAAGGATGAGATATATGGATGGAACTGTCAGAACTGACCAAGTGTTAAAATATTTCTGGTCCATGCAAAGGCTCACCAAAAAGTCCCAACCATAGCGGAGATTCCATAATCATATGGAATCGTGCAGCAAGACAATCCATTCCTTGGAAGTCGGTCAATATCTTTCACCAGCAATTTCAATGCCTAATCAGTGACCTCACAAAAATCAGCCACAGGCATAAAACAGAGGCTCAAGAAATTGTATGAACTTGCACTGTGCAACAAGGTTGACTCAGCTACCCTGCCAGTGCACCGTCTTTCACTAGGTTATGACTTAACAGCAAACAATTCTTTAAATCTTAATAGTTACAACAGTGATTCTTGAAATATTTTGGGCTGACAATTCCTTTATACCCTTAAAAATCGAGACTCTCAAAAAATTTCTGCTTACACGGGCTCTAACAATAGTAATTACATTAGAAATTAAATTATCTTTTTTTTTTTTTTTTTACAAATATATAGATATTAGACAATTATCTAGTTTACTTTCAATATACTAACATTCAAAGAAAAGAGAAAAAGAAAGAGCAGAGAGTATGTATCACCAAACTAGGTTTTGACCAACATCCAGACAAAGTCCCGTGTCACAGAACATCTGGGGTCCCAACTGGGAAAGGGTCCCAGGCAGTTCTTGATGCTCCATGGGTGAGACTTCAAAGATTTGTTAATCCATTTTAAAAATAATAAACCAACTACATGTTAGCACAAATAAACATTTTATTTTAAAATAAACTACATCTTCCAAAAAACAAAACAGTAAAATTTTAAGAAGAGTTATATTTTTAAAATCTCTTTGGGCTTTCCTGGTGGTCCAGTGGTTAAGATTCCAAGCGTCCAATGCAGGGGACATGGGTTCGATCCCCAGTTGAGCAATCTGGTACCACATGCCTCGTGGCTCAGCCAAAGAAAATAAAAAATAAAAATTTTAATAAAAAATAAAATCTTTAAGATCTGACTTAATAAAGTATCAGATTAACATCTCTGTTGCAATACTGTTTCAGTTGAAATATATGAGAAAACTAACTCACAGATATGTATTTAGAAAAGGGGGGACTATTTGATGGCTTTTTTGAATAGCTTTGAGTATCATTCTTTGATTCTATCTCAGCTCAACAATAGTGTCTTAAAGGTTCACTGAAGAACCTAAAACATTATAAATCAACTATACTTCAATAAGAAGACTTTTTTTAAAAAACAGTTCATTTAAGTATAGAATCGTTAATCTTATCAGTTAACTTTCATACTGTTACATTAATCCATCAGTCTGGCAACATGAGTCAGTCTTTTGCTTATGTATAATTTTGTAACATCATTCATCAGTTAGTTATAAATATTGGTCCACTGAGTTTGGTATAGCTCCCAAATGTTGGCATTTCATAATACAGTATTAATTATTTTAAGAAACTGCCTTCACTACTATCACTAGCAAGCTCATCAGAAAAAACCTAAGTACTGGGAAGCTATCAAGCTCACACTGCCTGATAATTTTCTAAAACATTAATTTACACTTGAAATAGAATTTTATCACTGGCAACAAATATTGCCAGTTGCTTTCCCTGAAGTAAAGGGTCACTTCAATTGACAAAATGTCTGTCAAACACTCACGTCAAAGTAACCCTCATAAATCATTGTTTCAAGTGAAAATTATATTCCATAGAGGCTAGTTTGCCTCATAATTCAAATAATCACGCAAGTGCTTTTCCCTGTGACAAACACATACTTCAGCATGCAGAAGTGCTTCATCAATACTTTCTGCTTCATTCAAAAACGCTTATAGAAAGATGCATACTTAGGATCAAGATCTTTTTTAATTAGTAAGTTTAATCCTCAAGTATAATTTTTTGTTTACTATAAATATACGGTGACATGGAGCACAGCTTGAAGCAACTGCAGTGACTTTTGCTAAGGCACCATCAGTTTTCTCCCCACCATTGCTTATGAACCGTAGTGCAACTATCACCATAATAAAAAAGGAATTTGGTATTATTATTAAAATAGCTTTGATCCTTAAAGGGTCTTAGGCTCAACAGACAACACTCTGAGAACTACTGTTTTATGAGGTGGTACAGGTGGTAAAGAATCCACCTGCCAATTCAATCCCTAGGTCAGGACGATCCCTTGGAGAAGGGCATGGCAACCCACTCCAGTATTCTTGCCTGGATAATTTCATGGACAGAGGAGCCTGGCGGGCTACAGTCTACGGGGTCACAACTGAACACGTAGGCACGCACACTTTACTAGAACAAAAACACATTTCTCATTTTTGTTGTGTTGACTTTGGGTTGATTACAGGTATCATCTTCATTCTGGAATCCTGGAAAAAGAAAAAGTCTGTATCTGGCACCTGCTTTCCTCGTGACACAGAAAAATGAGCAAAGGTCAATTCATGCAATGGCTTCCAAAGCTTCTTAGACATGACATTTATCACTTCCCATCTTCCACTAACTTCGGTCAAATCCCATGGCCGAGCCTGATGTCAATGATAAAAAGAAGTACTCCTCCCATAGGTAGGGACCCTGTAGAGAGAAACCCAATAAAGGAAGCCAACTGCTTAGAATAATATAATCTGCCATAAGCAGCAACTGAGTTCCTCTCGCCTCCACACCAAACTGTACCATATTTCACTGTGGACAAACAGCCACCTGGTAGCAAGCTGATAACACTCAGGATCTTTCCACCATGAAGGAACTTATCTCTGTGAAATAGACACTTGGCTGATGTAAACAATCTTATGCTGACTACCCTGGAAACAAGTCCATTATTTATAACCTTTTAATTTTGAACATAGAATATATTCTAGGTTCTAACAAACCAATTTACATACTAACTTAGAACAGAAACCTTTCATACATTATAGTTTTTAGGTGAGAGCTTATTATAGTTGTTTGAAGCCTAAATACAAAAAGAGGTATATATACTAATAGTTAAGTATCTACTATTGTGGCTATCCATCATACTCATCACCACTAAAAATTTCAACAGACTTTAATTTGTGGATATTTCTAGAAATTTTATGATCCAGTGCCTAATGTATTAATGTAATTTCTAATTAGCTCATGTCATCTCTAATGCAGAAATCAGAATTTAAAATTTCCAGTCTTTCTAATTATGGACATAGCATAGTATTCTGTATTATGTAAATCTCCAAAAGGCTTTGATTTGGAATTAAGTAACAAGGAGAATTTCTATTTTTGCTCAGACCCCACATATGGCTTTTGATGGTGATGGCGGCAATGTCAGTCACTTTCCAGTGGTCACAATATAGAGTTCCTGCCACTGACAAAGCACAACGGCAGGAGCACCTGCAATCAGCTTGAGTCTGGCATTTAGAGCTCAGCAACATTAGCTTTCTCAAACTGAGTCCTGCAGTAGTAGGGTTTGGGGAAATGTTCCCTGAGGCTTGAACTAAAGTCCAATCTCCAGCACTCCCCAGTGACTCTAAGAGCTACCCAATATACTTTAATAATTCCCTACTCTGCTTACAACAGCCAGGATGAGTTATTGTTTAGTATAAAGAACTATGATTTACAATAAGTGTAGCATTCCAATTTTACACATAGGAAAACTAAAGGTTTAGACTGGATTTCTCAGATTTGAAACCTTAGACTTTGTTCTGTTATATTACACAAATTCTACAATTGATTACTTAAATAGGACAGGGCAGGGATTGAAACAAATTTATCAACATTCTTCTAAAGCAGGAGTTGGCAATCTGTGGCGAATGGGCCAAATCCAACATGCTTTTTCACAATCCATAAGCTAACAATAGTTTTCACATTTTTAAATGGAGGAGGGAGATATATTAAAAATAACATGAACTTCAAATTTCAATATCTATCATAAATAAAAATTTATTGGAATACAGCCATGCCCATTGATTTACATATTGCCTATGGCTGCCTTCCCACTACAGCAAACAGACTTCAGCAGCTGCCTAAAATATTTACTACCTGGCTCTTTACAGAAACAGTATGTTGACCTCTGCTCTAAAATTCTTCTAAAGTAACTGAGGAAATGCCAATGTAAACTAATATTAAAATAGGTATATGTGTATTTCTATCATCTTTGCTTACCTACTTTGAGAACAGAAGACATGAAACACTGCACAATTTAGCCCATAGTTAAAAGTGAGCCACAAAGCCCAATTTTCTTCAGTCACTCTCCTGCTTCGACAGCAAAGGCAAATACATCAAATTAAAACACTGTCTCAAAAGTTATTTTCAGGATAATACCAAGTCACCAAGAGCCAAATGTAACTGACTATTCATTTTCTCTAGAAACTGAAAGAGCCAGCAGTAAGGGAGCCTTTGTTAAAAATAACTGGTATTAAGGTTTTTACTGGGGAGGAGGGGGAATAGGATTCAAAGATTATAGGAAAGGAGCAAATAAGTATAGTGTCAAAAGGGCTGACATTTTTCAGAAGATAACGAGTACTCAATTCCTTAAACAAAATGAGCCCAAACAGGAAACTCACAGGTAGATGACTGGAACATACAATTACTAAGAAATGCTCACAATAGGATGCCTTCTCTGCATCCAAAATCCAGAGCCCAAAAGTCACCACATCAGTAAGAAGTGAAAATCGACCCATTCCTGATCCTTTCTTCCGCTTTCAGCATCTACGAACTGAGTTACCTAGCCAAAAAATATTATTTGTCTCTTTGAAGTACTCTGATTCAAAAATTTTTCCCCTTTCACGTAATTTAATAACCTTTTAGGAAAAAGAAGGGTTTCCCGGGGACTCACCAGTAAAGAATTCACCTGCTAATGAAGGAGACACAGGTTTAATTCCTGGGTGGGGAAGATCCTCTGGAGAAGGAAATGGCAACCCACTCCAGTATTCTTGCCTGGAGAATCCCATGGACAGAGAAGCCTGGCGAGCTACAGTCTATGGGGTCGAAAAAAGTCAGACACAACTGAGCACGCATGCAGAAAAAAGAAAAAAATTTCCTATCCACTGGTAGTATTCCTTGCTCTATCTATCTGCAGCCCCCAAAATGAAGTTACCATGAGTAAGTCATGTCTAAGCCTTTACTCAAGTGCCATGCAGAGAGCGACTAACAGAAAGCAGTTACCTAAATAAAGATCCTGCAACAAAATCCAAACAGGCTCAGAATGAAGGAGAGGAAATTACTCATAAATGAGAAACAGTCAAAGTTTTATACTTTACCTTCATTTAAAAATCAGGACAAAAGAAAAAAAAACATTATTTTTTTAATGACAAAAAAAATTAGGACGCAAATTGAACAACTTGTGAGAATCTGAGATTTCACCTCAACATGTAATATAGAATACAAATCTACCACTGATTAAAAGGCCTGGAACATGAGCGTGTTGTTCAAAACTTCAAATGTATTCTCTCTAGTGAATAAGGTTATATATAAATGTACTTGTTTCGAAGACAGCTCAGAAAAACTAATAATAAACTAAAAGAAAAAAAAAACAATCACAGAATCAGATATGATGCTGATTAAAGATGACATTCAACTCCTTTATTTTACAAATAATGTGGCTCTGGTGAAGAGAAAGCTGGGTCACTTGCCCAGTGTCACCATGGTATATAAAGTCAAGGGTTAGTTGCTCAGTTGTGTTCGACTCTTTGCGACCTATAGACTGCAGCCCACCAGGCTCCTCTGGCCTTGGGATTCTCCAGACAAGAATACTGGAGTGGGTTGCTATTTCCTCCTGCAGGGGATCTTCCCAACCCTGGTAGGAAACCAGGTCTCCCATAATATAGGCAGATTCTTTTTTTACTGTCTGACCCACGAGGGAAGCCCATATATAATTCAAAGCTGATCAAAAAAACCAGATCCATGACTCAGTACAGCCATACATTTTCAGATTTCATCATCTCTACATAACAAGTATATTTATGTATAAACATCCTAATATGGTATAACTCTATCGATATGTATCAAAAGAAATATTTAAAAAACATTTACCTTAGACTGTGTTAGGTGTTGATGTTTTACATAATAAAAGTAAACAGGCTGAGTGAGAAAACTAGCTGCTCTCTAGAACACCTGTGGTGTTTTCAATTCCCTCACCTATGGTGAAATCTCAGGATAATTTTTCACCAATCAAGAGTAAAGGGAGTTTTCTCTCTAGATACAGTCCTAAATACTGTTTTGTCCTATATACTGCTAAACACAATTGGTTTCAAGTTGACTCAAATGGTTAACTGTGAGGGACTTTCATGAATAAATTAAATACAATTACAGCAAATTAAAAATTTTGTTAGATTACTCCATTGGCCTGTGTTACAAAACTTCTTCCAAAGATGCTCCCAGCAGTCACACTTTTCTTTTCAGTCGCTGTGTGAAAGTCGCTCAGTGGCGTCCAACTCTTTGCGACCCCATAGACTTATACAGCCCATGGAATTCTCTAGGCCAGAATACTAGAGTGGGTAGCCTTTCCCTTCTCCAGGGGATCTTCCCAACCCAGGGGTGGAACCCGTGTCTCCCGCACTGCAGGCCAATTCTTTACTAGGTAAGCCACAAGAGAAGCCCAAGAATACTGGCGTGTGTAGCCTATCCCTTCTCCAGCAGATCTTCCCGACCCCGGGACTGAACAGGGGTCTCCTGCATTGCAGGCTGATTCTTTACCAACTGAGCTATCAGGGAATCAGTTGCTATATTCACTGTGAATTACGAACCTTACTTTTCACTCCCAGACCACTAGCCTTGCTCTTATTTCTCTGGAGCCAAAGGATTAACTAATTTGAGCCCCACTCTACTCCATATTTATTTCCCTCATCTACTCAGGCAATGCTGGCCCCAAGTTCTATATATTTCTATCTTCTCCTATGTAGATCTATTCCTCATTCACAGAGCCTCCTCTGAGTTTGATATTCAATTTACTTTGCTTCCTAAATGAACTAATATTGCTTCCATCTCTCCCTGCTCTTTTTCTGTTTTCCATACAGCTTTCCTCCAAGTCTGTTTAGCTCTTGCTCGTCACAATTTCTGTTCTCACATTCTACCCTGCCTGAAGACTGGTTTGAAACCAGCATATGTAACTTATTACCATCTATGGACCCAAAGAAGGTAAACTGATCTGCCAAGCAATGCATATTTGAATAATGGCAAGGTCAAGATTTAATAAAATAGAGAAATTCTTCACCAACCAAGCACACACCTTACTCAGAATATTATAAAACACTGCTTGAAAAATAATCAGAGGGGCACAGAAGAATGAAAAGAACAATGTTAAAAAATTTTCATTTAAAATTAATATATAATACAAATAACAGAAAAGGAAATGGAAGTAGTAATGAAGCTATTGCACAAAAACACTTGTTAAAAGCTTAAGCTTTGCCAAAGATGATATACAAATGGCCAATAAGCACAGGAAAAGATGCTCAGTATCATTAGGTATTTGGCTATTCCAATACTTTAGCCACCTCATGCGAAGAGTTGACTCACTGAAAAGACTGTGAGGGATTGGGGGCAGGAGAAGGGGACGACAGAGGATGAGACGGCTGGATGGCATCATCAACTCAATGGACGTGAGTCTGAGTGAACTCTGGGAGTTGGTGATAGGGAGGCCTGGCGTGCTGCAATTCATGGGGTCGAAAAAGAGTAGAACATGACTGAGCGACTGAACTGAAGTCAAATACCAGAGTGAAATACCACCTCAGGCCCATTAGGATGGCTGCTACCAAGTAAAGAGAAAACAGTTATGTGCATCAGAGTACACAACCAACAGTTAAAAGGCAACCCAGGGAACGTAAAAAAAACCCTGCAAGTTATAAATCTGATATGAGATTAGTATCTGTAATATATAAAGAACTCCTATCATTCAACAGTAATTTTTAAAATCTCATTTTAAAGTAAGCAAAGGATTTAACAGACATTACTGCAAATAAGATACACAAATGACGAACAAACTTATGAAAAGATGTCCAACATCACTGATCACTAGGGAACTGCACATCAGAACAATAATACACATTAGTATGATTATTAATTTTTAAAAAGCCATACACACAGAAAATGTGTGTTGGCAAGGAGATGGAAAAATTGAAAACTTTGTACACTGCTGAGGAGTATGTAAAATGGTGTGGCTTCTATGGAAAACAGTATGGCAGTTTCTCAAAAAATCAAAATTTAATTACTATCTGACCCTATATTTCCACTTCTAGGCATATACCCACATCTGAAAGCAAGGTCTCTAAGACATATTTGCACATCCATGTTTCTAACAGCACAATTCACAATAACCAAAAGATGGAAGCAACACAAGCGTCCATCAAGGGACAAATGGATAAACAAATTGTGGTCTACATACAGTGGAGTACTACTCAGCCTCAAAACGGAAGGACATTCTGACACATACTGTTATACATATTAACCCTGGGGAACATTCTGCTAAATGGAAGAAGCCAGTCTCAAAACGACAAATGCCTTATGATGCCACTCATTGAGGTATCTAGACTACTCAAATCCACAAAAACAGGTGGATGTGGGGGACTGCAAGTGGGAAAAGGGGAGGTTAGTGAGTTGTTTAATGGGTAGAGACTTAAAGTTTCAAAAGATGAAAAGAGTTCTTGAGACTGAACAGTGTACTTAACACAACTGAAAGGTATACATAAAATGGTTAAGATGGTAAAAAATCTTGGTTGTATTGACCAAGCCACAATGAAAAATAATGTTTTCTTTTTTTTTTTTTTTAAGCCAGAAAATAACAAGTGTTGGAAAGGGTTTGGATAAGGTGAAACTCTTGAACACTAAGAATATAAAATGGTACAGTCAGGATTTTCTGATGGCCCAGTGATTAAGACCCAGCACTTCCAGTGCAGGGGCCATGGGTTCATCCCTGGCAGGGGAACCAGGATCCTAGATGCTGCATGGTGCAGCCAAAAAAAAAAAAAAAAAGGTACAACCAATGAGGAAACAATATGGAGATCCTCAGTATACAGAATTACCACTCGATCCAGCAATTCTGGATATCGACTCAAAAAGAATTGAAATCAGTGGCTCAGATATTTATATACCAATATTCAGAGAATTATATACTATATCCACATTAACCAACAGGAGGAAACCACCCAAGTGTTCATCAATAAATGAATGGATAAACAAAACGTAGTATCAGATCAGATCAGATCAGTCACTCAGTCATGTCCGACTCTTTGCGACCCCATGAATCACAGCACACCAGGCCTCCCTGTCCATCACCAACTCCTGGAGTTCACCCAGACTCACATCCATGAAGTCAGTGATGCCATCCAGCCATCTCATCCTCTGTCCTCCCCTTCTCCTCTTGCCCTCAATCCCTCCCAGCATCAGAGTCTTCTCCAGTGAGTCAACTCTTCGCATGAGGTGGCCAAAGTACTGGAGTTTCAGCTTTAGCATCATTCCTTCCAAAGAAATCCCAGGGCTGATCTCCTTCAGAATGGACTGGTTGGATTTCCTTGCAGTCCAAGGACTCTCAAGAGTCTTCTCCAACACCACAGTTCAAAAGCATCAATTCTTCGGCGCTCAGCCTTCTTCACAGTCCAACTCTCACATCCATACATGACCACAGGAAGAACCGTAGCCTTGACTAGGCGAACCTTTGTTGGCAAAGTAATGTCTCTGCTTTTGAATATGTGATCTAGGTTGGTCATAACTAAACATACACAAAAGAATATTATTCAGTCATAAAGAAATAAGTTCCTTTTTCACTGGAAGTCAAAGGTACAAGCTTCCAGTTATAAGATAAACTAAGTTCTGGGGATAGAACATGATGATTACAGACAATAACACTACAGTGTATATTTGAAAGATGCTAAGAAGATAAAAGTTTTCATCACAAGGAAAGAAAATAAACTGTGTGAGGAGATAAATATTAACTAAACTTACTGTAGTCATCATTTCACAATATATACATTACCAGTTCAGTCGCTCAGTTGTGTCCAACTCTTTGTGACCCCATGGACTGCTGTACACCAGGCTGCCCTGTCCATCACCAACACCTGGAGCTTGCTCAAACTCATGTCCACTGAGTTGGTGATGCCATCAACATATACCAAATCATTATGTTATACACCTTTAATTTACAGTGTTCGATTATAGTGTTATTCGTTAAGTAGTGTCTGACTTTTTGTCACCCCATGAACTATAGAGCCCACCAGGCTCCTCTGTCCATTGAATTCTGCAGGCAAGAATACTGGAGTAGGTTGCCATTCCCTTCTCCAGAGGTGTTAAAGAACCTGCCTGCCAATGCAGGAGACATAAAGAGATGTGGGTTTGATCCCTGGGTGAGCAAGATCCCTGGAGGAGGGCATGACAACCCACTCCGGTATTCTTCCCTGGAGAAGCCCATGGACAAAGGGGCCTGGCAGACCACAATCCATAGGATTGCAAAGAGTTGGAACATAACTGGAGCGACTCAGCATACATGCCAGCACTGTCAATTATATTTCAATAAAACCGGGGAGAATTTTTTAAGAAGTGAAATTCTGATATATGCTGTGAAATAAGCCATACACAAAAGGACAATTACAGTATGATCAAATTTACATGAGATACCTAGAATAAGCAAATTCTTGGAAATACAGTAGAACAAAGGTTACCAGGTGCTGAGAGAAGAAGAATGAGGAGGTATTACTTAATGAGTACAGTGTCTGTTTTGGATAATGAAAAAGCTCTAGAATGGATAATGGCCCACGTGACTTTTCTGGTTAATTTTATCAAACATTCAGAGATAATACCAAACCTATACAGTCTTCATAAAAAACAGAGAAGGCCAACATTTCTCAATTTATTTTCTGGAATTAGCTTTACACCAACATTACCAAAACCAGACAAAGAGAGAAAGCAAATAAACAAAAACTATAAATCAATGCCCCTTGTGAACACAGATGAAAAAAAGCCTTCATAAAGTATCAGGAAATCAAATCAACAATATGAAAAAAAGAATAGTACATCATGACTCTGGATGCAAGCAAAGATGACTTATCACTTGAAAGTGCTAAATAACAAAGGAGAAAACATATATGATTGTCTCAGTACATGCAGCAAAAATCTGTGACAAAATTCAACACCAATTCACAATAAATACTCTCAGTAAGCTATGAACAGAAGAAAACACACTCAGTCTGATAAAGAGTTTCGATGAAAAACTTGTAGCTAACATCATACTCAATAAAGAGAGACAGAATGTTTTGCCCTCACATCTGAGAACAAGGCAAGAATGTCCTGTATCACCAACTGTAATACGTACTGGAGGTCCTAGCCAGTTGAAATAAAGTAAGAAATGAAAAAAGTACAAATCAGAAAAAATAAATTATCTGTATTCACAGACAGTATGATCAGGTACATAGAAAATTTTAAGAACTCAACCCTCCCCAAAGATGGTTTTTGGCAAAGGATAGTCTTTTTCAACAAATGGTACTGAAAAAACTGGGTATTCACATGGGGGGGTGGGGGGTGGGGGTGGGGGTGCAGGGGTGATGAGTTTACCTCATACTATACACAAAACTTAAATCAAAGTAATTTAATGTTTGATCCCAGACCTACATGTAAAACTCTAAAACTTCTAAAAGACATCATAGGGTAAAATTTCTTAGGATATAAAAAGTACAATCATAAAACAAAAAATTTATCATCTAACGATTGAAGGTGGGAGGAGAAGGGGACAACAGAGGATGAGATGGCTGGATGGCATCACCGACTCAACAGACACGAGTTTGAGTCAACTCCGGGAGTTGGTGATGGAAAGGGAGGCTTGGCATGCTGCAGTCCATGGGGTTGCAGAGAGACAGGACTGAGCAACTGAACTGAAATGACCAAATGGAGAAGGAAATGGCAACCCACTCCAGTGTTCTTGCCTGGGAAATCCCATGGACAGAGGAGCCTGTCAGGCTGAAGTCCACAGGGTCACAGAGTCAGACACGACTAGTGACTAAGCAAACAACCAAAATGTAGAACTTTGATTCTTCAAAAGAACATGAAATGAATGATACAGCAAGCCATATTACTGGAAAAAGTATCCTGTGTACTCCTGACAAAGGACTTACAGCCACGGTATACAAAGAAAACTATAATAATTATATGAAAACATACAACCCAACAAATAATCAGTAAAAGAATGTCATCAATGAAATAAAAACACAAGGAGATACCATGAAATATTTACTAGAATGGCTAAGATTAAAAACACTAAAACTTCCAGGGTGGAAAAGCTGTTGGCAGGAATGTGGACTGAAATAACTACTCTAGAAAACAGTTTAGTAGTTCTTGTAAAATTAAACATACACATATCACTTGACCTAGCAATCCCACTCTTATGTGGAAAAGAGTAAAAACATTATATCCATACAAGGACAAATATTCATTCACAGTAGCTTTACTTCTAATCCCTGGTGGCTCAGACGGTAAAGCATCTGTCTACAATGTGGGAGACCCGGGTTCAATCCCTGGGTCAGGAAGATCCCCTGGAGAAGGAAATGGCAATCCCCTCCAGTAATAGTACCTGGCAATAGTGCCTGAAAAATCCCATGGATAGAGGAGCCTGGTAGGCTACAGTTCGTGGGGTCGGAAAGAATCGGACACGACTGAGAGACTTCACTTCAATTCTTTACTTCTAATAATGCAAAACTGAAAACAATATAAATGTTTCATCAACAGGTGAATGGATAAAACACTGTGATACATTCATATAATGGAATGGTACTAAGAGTGAAAAGGAACTATTGACAGAGGTAACAGCATAATGAATCTTAAAATGGCAGGACGGAGGGCACAGAAGAGAAGTGCATCCCTTTCTATTGCTAGCGTAACAAACTACCCTGATCTAGCAGCTTGCCGCTGCTGAGTCGCTTCAGGCGTGTCCGACTCTGTGCAACCCCACAGACGGCAGCCCACCAGCCTCCCCCATCCCTGGGATTCTCCAGGCAAGAATACTGGAGTGGAATCCAGCAGCTTAAAACAATACAAATTCATTACCTTACAGTTCTGCAGGTGAGAAGTATGACACAGGCCTCTGCACGCAAATGAAGACCTAAGAGCAGAGCCACATTCCTCTGTAGTGGCTTACGGGGGAGATCCAACTCTTTGACCTTTCCAGCTTCCAGAGGCAGCCCACATTCGTTGGCTCGAGCGCCCCCCTTCTCAATCTCTGGTCGTCCTTCAGTAGTCCCCTCTCAGACTACAACTTTAAAGGACTCGAGCAATTAGAATATGCTCACCTATATAATCCAGGATAGTTTCCCCTTCTCAAGGCCCAAAATTTAATTACACCTGCAAAATCACTTTTGCTACATAAGGGATTTAAGGAATTAGATCTGACAGACAGAGTGCCTGAAGAACTATGGACAGAGGTTTATGACACTGTACAGGAGGCAGTGATCAAGACCATCCCCAAGAAAAAGAAATGCAAAATGGTTGTCTGAGGAGGCCTTACAGATAGCTGAGAGAAGAAGAGAAGCGAAAGGCAGAGGAGAAAAGGAAAGATATAAACATCTGAATGCAGAGTTCCAAAGAATAGCAAGAAGAGATAAGAAAGCCTTCCTCAGTGATCGGTGCAAAGAAATAGAGGAAAACAATAGAACGGGGAAGACTACAGATCTCTTCAAGAAAATTAGATACACCAAGAGAACATTTCATGCAAAGATGGGCTCAATAAAGGACAAAAATGGTATGAACCTAACAGGAACTGAACATATTAAGAAGAGGTGGCAAGAATACACAGAAGAACTATACAAAAAAATCTTCATTACCCAGATAATCACGATGGTGTCATCATTCACCTAGAGCCAGACATCCTGGAATGTGAAGTCAAGTGGGCCTTAGGAAGCATCACTACAAACAAAGCTAGTGGAGGTGATGGAATTCCAGTTGAACTATTTCAAATTCTAAAAGATGATGCTGTGAAAGTGCTGCACTCAATATGCCAGCAAATTTGGAAAACTCAGCAGTGGGCACAGGACTGGAAAAGGTCAGTTTTCATTCCAATCCCAGAGAAAGGAAAGGCAATGCCAAAGAATGTTTAAACTGCTGCACAATTGCACTCATCTCACACGCTAGCAAAGTAATGCTCAAAATTCTCCAAGCCAGGCTTCAACAGTATGTGAACCGTGAACTTCCAGATGTTCAAACTGGATTTAGAAAAGACATAGGAACCAGAGATCAAATTGCCAACATCCTTTGGATCATAGAAAAAGCAAGAGTTACAGAAAAACATGTATTTCTGCTTTATTTACTACACCAAAGCCTTTGTGTGGATCACAACAAACTGTGGAATATTCTTAAAGAAGTGGAAATACCAGACCACCTTACCTGCCTCCTGAAAAATCTGTATGCAGGTCAAGAAGCAACGGTTAGAACTGGACATGAAACAACAGACAGGTTCCAAATCAGGAAAGGAGTATGTCAAGGCTGAATTTTGTCACCCTGCTTGTTTAACTTATATGCAGAGTACATCATGACAAATGCTGGACTAGATGAAGCACAAGCTGGAATCAAGACTGCCAGGAGAAACATCAATAACCTCAGATATGCAGATGACATCACCCTATGGCAGAAAGTGAAGAACTAAACAGCCTCTTGATGAAAGTGAAAGAGGAGAGTGAAAAAGTTGGCTTAAAACTAAACATTTGGAAAACTAAGATCAAGGCATCTGGTCCCATCATTTCATGGTAAATAGATGGAGAAACAGTGGAAACAGTGGCTGACCTTATTTTCTTGGGCTGTAAAATCACTGCAGATGGTGACTGCAGCCATGAAATTAAAGATGCTTGCTCCCTGGAAGAAAAGCTACGACCAACCTAGACAGCATATTAAAACGCAGAGACATTACTTTGCCGACAAATTTCATATAGTCAAAGCTGTGGTTTTTCCACTAGTCATGTATGGATGTGAGAGTTGGACTCTAAAGAAAGCTGAGTGCCAAAGAACTGATGCTTTTGAACTGTGGTGTTGGAGAAAACTCTTGAGAGTCCCTTGGACTGTAAGGAGATCCAACCAGTCAATCCTAAAGGAAATCGGTCCTGAATATTCACTGGAAGGACTCATGCCGAAGGTGAAACTCTAATACTTTGGCCACCTGATGGGAAGAACTGACTCACTGGAAAAGATGCTGATTCTGGGAAAGACTGAAGGTAGGAGAAGGGGATGACAGAGGATGAGACGGCTGGATGGCATCACCGACTCTATGGACATGAGTCTGAGCAAGCTCTGGGAGTTGGTCATGGACAGGGAAGCCTGGCGTGCTGTAGTCCATGGGGTCGCAAAGAGTCGGACATGACTGAGTGACTGAATTGAACATAGGGTAAAAAATACACAGGTTCTGCAGATTAGGGTATGGACATCTTGGAGGAGGGGCCTTTATTATGCCTACCATAGAAAAGAATGGAATTTATATAAAACTTAAAAAGAAACAAAAGTAATCTGCAGGGTTAGATAGTAGATCAGGTGATGAGCAGGACGGACCACAGCTGGGAACATGAGAACTTTCTCCTATAATGAACATGAGCCTTGGCCTGAACTGGGTGGTTATACATGTATATTTGTCGAAATTCACTGAACTAAACACTTCGAATGGGTACCTTTTATTATATCTAAAGTATGCCTCATTTATTTACAGTCATAAATACTATCTTTAGTAAGTAGTCTGTTTTAGTTGTTTCTTAACCTCCATACTCCAACCTATCTTTCTCATATACTTTTAGTTCCCACAGTGGCAGTTTTCAGTAAAACAATCTATATGGCTAAGGAGAAAGTAATATTTACCACTGAAGAACTAATAAACACTCTGGTAATATTGTTTTTAAAGAAAACTCTGCTGCCAATTCCCAGTTCAAATACAGGAATTTAGGACAAGGCTACAAAAAATGGCAGTGGTAACAACCCTAAATTTGATATTGTATAGTAAGAAATGAAAATCCTGCATGTTAATATGGTACTGCTTCTAGATAGAAGACAGTGCAGAAGCAGTAATTTAGAGGAGCTCAGAAGCCAATCTACCCGGGTGTGGCTGTGACTGGGCAATCACCTGTGGCAGCACAGGACAGCCACTAACAACAAAATTTAGTCACCTACCTGCGCTAATACAAAACAAGTCTTCTCCCACACACACACAACGTAACTCAGAAAACAGGAACCCATCCTATAGGCCACACTTAAACTACTGAGGCTAGCACTAAGAAGATATCCCTCCTCACCTCCAAAACTAAAGCTATAAAAAAAATTTAAAAATCATCAGCATTCAAAAAGCCTCAATGTAGAAATACCCTTTTAGAGTTTTAGACCTCCTGTTCTAAAATGTAAAAATAACAAGAAGAATTCTTTTTAAATTCCTGGAGTGACAAGAGTTTTGTTTTGTTTGTTTGTTTTTTACTTATGTGGCACCAGATAAATTTTCTCAATGGGAGAAGAGAAGAAATCCTTTTCCATCATGGGTTTAAAATGCTGGGCCCGATTCTTGCTGCTAAGGAAAGTAAATAGCTTACTTCCAAAACTGAATGAACAAGCTTCTTGAAATTATATCAATTCTCTAATGCTAAAAAGATTCTCTCCAAAATGGTAAGTAAATTACCACTTACCGCACAATTTAAAGCACCACTTTGAAATAAGGACCCTCTATTTTAAAACAGAGCATTTTCAACACTGTTATGAGAATTGCATGATTTATTAAAGAGAAAAACCATATAAAAGTCAATATATATTTACACACATATAAATAACAAGTCTGATCAAAATTACTTGAAAACACAAAGATGTAAAATTCTCATCACATTTTTTAGTAGCATGAGTTTATATCCAGTCTCTCTTCTTTCTTAAAATAAACATTTATAATAACCCTTCCAGGTATTAAAGGTGTATAAGCCCTTAATATTCTAGTGGAAAAAGAATAGAGGGGAAAAAAGTCACCCAAATAAATGTATTATTATAATCAGTAGTAAAGCCTAAAAAAAAAAAGTACCACTTCCCATGACACCAAGAAAGGCCTCTCTGAGGAAAGAACACTACCGCAGCCACCTAGTGCATGGGGCTTTGACAAAGATTGATCATGACCCTTCCCGTTTTCCAGACAAGCTAGACACTACATCTTTATAAGGACTCAAAGTTTCAGTAAAATTTCACATACTTTAACATACTAAATTTAGCAAGTTTAAATTTTTCAACTAAGTCACTGCTGTAAAGCAAAAATTAGCACAAGACTGTAAATCAACCATGTGTGCGTGTGCTCAGTCATATCTGACTCTGCAACCCAGGGACTGTAACCCACCAGGCTCCTCTGTCTATGCAGTTTTCCGGGCAAGAACACTGGAGTGGGTTGCCACTTCCTACTCCAGGGGGTCTTCCCAACCTAGGGATTGAACCTGCATTTCTTGCAGTAGCAGGCAGATTCTTTACCACTTCAGTCTAAATAAGTTTTTTCAAAAGCATAATTAACGCATCAAGGTCACTGATATCACCATGTTCATGTACCTAATCTCATAGTTTAGATCTAGTTTCACTTACTAACATTAAGTAGTGGTCAAGAGCATAGCTAGAGAATCAGATTAAGTGAATCATGTGCAAATCTAAGAGAAGAGAGAAAAGAGGAATGGGAAGATACCAAAGTAAGAGTGCTTTTCTCTAGGAGCTTAGTCAAATAACATAAATTAAAGAGCTGCTGGAGGCTTTGTTCTGCTGATTTGTGGACCAAGTGACTAGAAGTACCTAGTTTGCAGAAAGAAAGCAGAACCATATAATGTCCAGAACAGTCTCCACTGAGTCCTCACTATGCTCCCAATTTCACAACATATTCTCACACCAAATTTCACAAGATACTTTCCAATCAAGCTTTTTCATCAAGCTCTCAGTTACTGGATTTTGTAATTTTAAACTCAAGAGTCCCAAATCATAAGACAAACCTAAAGTCTATGACACTCTAGAAATGTAAAAAATTATAAAGTACTTATCAGTCAAAACCAGTTAAACAATTTTATATACAAATAAATGTACACAACACAAACACAAATGTACAAAAACACATTGGTTTTAAAAATCTGATAAATGTTTAACACTGTAATTTTCCATTTCTGTTATTATCTAAGTTATGCTTTGTTGTTTTTCTGATAGTTCTGCCCTCCTACTATCTCAGACACCCAAGCCAATTCCTGCCTTTCTCATTTTTCATGTGGTTATTTTAGCTGGTCTATGTGCCCTTTAAGTTTTCTTTTACCCAAAACCCTCATTAAAGAGAGATTTGTGCAAGCAGTAGGCAAACAGATTATTCCCTGCATCTACCTCACATTTTTATGTACCTTATGAACCTCATAGGTTAATTCCATTTTCAATCAGTAAAATGCAAGTCGGAAACTCTGACCTCAGCACTACACACGTACATAAAAGATAATCACTGTAAAATGGCCACCAGCACCAGACTGATTCTCCCAAGCAGCACTAGCCAAGGCTGTGAATATTCAGAAGGCAGTAAATAGCTCAGCAACATACACAGGAGAGTGGTTTTGTTGTTGCTATTATTGCTTGTTGTTTTGTTTTTGTTTTTTAGCCTTTTCTGAACTATATGTTTATATATTCATGTATATACACAAAAAATTACTGAACCAGGACATTATGATTTCTTTAACTGAAGGAAATAATTCAAATTGATCAATGTAGAGAAAAATGCACTTCTCTGATTTCATACTGTATTCATTAAATGTAAGATACAAAGTCTTAAAATACAGAATTTTTTTTACAATTAGTGTTGGCCAGCTAACATCACACCATACCTGTGATTACACAACCAGCATCAACATTTGCAGAATGGAGGTTAGCAACTTGGGAAGCTGAAACATTAGCTGGCCACTCTTTTACACCCTATAAATCAGAATTAAGATAAAGAGGTACAGAAGCTGGAGAATAAGAAAAGTTTACCAAGGTTCATAAAGCTAGAATAAAAAAAAAATAAACTAGATCTGCAGGACGTGCTCATTCACATCCAGCTCTGCAACCCCATGGACAGCAGCCACCACCCCCCTACCCCCACACCCCTCCAACCCCCCACCCCCCCCAACCCCCGACTCCTCGGTCCATGGAAATTTCCAGGCAAATATACTGGAGGAGCCATTTCTTCCTCCAGGGGATCTTCCTGACCCAGGGATCCAACTCAAGTCTCTTGTGTCTCCCACATTGGCAAGCGGGTTCTTTACCACTGAAGTTAGGTCGTACTTAATTGCAAAGTCAGCTTAAGAAGCAAGCCTCAATGGCTTTTAGGTTTGGTTTTTTTAATTCTTTTAATAAATGTCCCTCCCATCTCCCCACCAACACTCTTCCCGGTACAAAAGACAATAGAGAAACACAATAGTAAGTCAAAAGGCACCTCAGAAGTCCTACTCTAAAAGTTAAAAATTAGGGGAAAGGAAATACTTTAACCAATCTATTTCATGTCTGTTTTCCTCTCGTTCATCTGGAAGAGTAGTACATACAAAACTAAAAGTATAAGGTAAAGATTCTAAGAGGTAAAAAAAATCATGCCAGTTTAATAACATTTTCCCTATCATATGGGAAAACGTGTGTGTGCACTCACTCACTCAGTCGTGTCCAATTCTTTGTGACTCCATACACAAAATAACAAAACATCATACGTTTGGGAACACATTAAGTTTGTTAAAATATGGTGACTTCAGAATGAAGCAAGACTTTCAAAAGTATACCACAAAACTAGGAGGCAATTTTGAAACAATTAAAATTTTAATCAAAATAAAGTCTACTTTACTTATTTAAAGTTTACTCACTGTGATTTCTGCCAGGCAATCAAAATTAAAAGACATACTACAAACCAGTAAAAAACATATTTTCAAACTCATATCACAATGGGCTTATAAACATACACTATTAAAAACAACTCCTACAAATCATTCCAAGATCCATCACCCAGTTAAAAAACATGTCAACAATGAACACATGAAGATACTCAACATCATTTGTTGCCACAGAAATTCAGATTATAATCACAACGAGATTCCATTGTTATGGCTGAAACTACAAGGACCAAGATATGGGCAACCAAATTCTCAAACACTGTGCAAATGCTGGGTAGCTATTTGGTAGCATTCACTAAAGTTGAATAGACATATACCTATAATAACGTATAGCCCACTTAGTCCATTTCTAACATACTATAAAGATGTAAGTTCTTAGATTCTCCAAAATACAGATATATGAATATGCGCTGCAGTTTTATTCAAAGAGACCAAAGCTGAAAAAATCCAAGTATCTATCAATCCACAATAAAATTAGTAATGGTGTTATATTCCAATACACAGCAATGAGAAAAAACACTAACACAACAGGGAGATGACTTCCAAGTTTACTAAATGTATCAACAGTTGACCCAGGACATTGTAGAGGTTGCCTTCAGTGGGAAGACTGCAGGGGGAGTAAAGGAGAACCCACTGCAAGGCAAGAAATGTTCTCTGTCTTGACTGTGGTAGTTATGTGAGTTTATAATATGTTAAAAATTAACATACACAACTGATTGATGGTAAGAAATCACAAAGTGACTGCCTGAGGTAAGGAGAAAGGAAAAGGGAATGGAAAGGAAGCCTGAAGGAACTTATTTCTGGGCAGTGGAAACGCTCTAAATCTAGGATGGCTTGGTTATATGGTCACATAAAAATGTCAGAACTCATCAAAACTGTATAGTTAAGATCTGTTCATTTCACAGGAAATTACACCTCAATAAAAGAAAGTTCACTGAGTTTAAAATGTGCGTACTGTTCCTTATACAAGTTATACCACAACGAACAACAACAAAAAAATGGTCAAAGAGCCCAAAATACACTGATAGCGCACTGAAAGAAATGACCAAAATATATAAAAAAATGCTCAAACGCACTCAAAAACATTAAATATCATCTTTATGATCATGTAAGCAAAAAGCAAAACTGTTTTATTTGGTTAACACTATGCTGGCAAGAGTGTGAGCAGCTACTCACTTTGGGATCAGTGGTGTGAACTGGGGCAGCCTCCGGGGTCAGTCCAGCAGTAACTACACCACTTGCTTCCCCGTGGCTCAGTGGTAAAGAATCCGCTTGCCAAGTAGGAGATGGGGGTTCAATCGCTGGGTCAGGAACATCCCCTGGGAGGAGGAAATGGCAACCCACTCCAGTATTCCTGCCAGGAAAATCCTATGGACAGAGGAGCCTGGCAGGCTAAGTCTGTGGGGTGGCAAAGAGTCAGACATGACGGAGTACGTACTCGCATACGCACAACCTGTGACTCAGCAGGTCCAATTCAAGTAGTTCATCATACGAACACCCTTGCACATACAGGCTATACACAACAAGGTTATTCACTGAAACACTGTCTATTACAGCAGCAGACTGAAGTAACCTAAATATCCATCAACTGGGCAAACAAGTTGAATATGTTATGGTATATCCATACAATAAAGCACCTTACCACCATTAAAAGGGGGAAGGTGAGCTCTTTAGGTGTTGATATGAGATCTAAAATGCATCAGTGAAAAAAGTAAAATACAGTAGAGTGACTAGCATGCTATCATTTGTGTTCAAAACAATACTGAGCAAAGTGCAAATTATACACGCATTGGCCTTTTTATATATGGTATTTCTCTGGAAGGATAGGGAGGAAACTGATATCCCTGTTTGGTTCCAGGAAAGCAACTGGTAGCTGGGCAGGGGAGGGGGAGGAACAGGAAGAGAGAAAGAACACTTCTGAATTGTGAACACTGTGAATAAATTACCCAATTAAACCATTTTCAAAGTAGTCATCAGATTCACTTACTATACAGACATACTTCTGCTGCTGCTACTGCTAAGTCACTTCAGTCGTGTCCAACTCTGTGCGACTCTATAGACGGCAGCCCACCAGACTCCCCCGTCCCTGGGTTTCTCCAGGCATCATCAGCTTTACTTACTATACAGACATACTTCTATAAACATGTAAAATATGTAATGATCATAGACTCCCCCCAAAAAGTATCTGAGTCCGGATTAAAATTTTATTGTTTTTAATCTTTAAAAAGCATCAATAGTTTGGACTGAAGTTGTTACAACTGAACAGAAAATATTCAGCACTACTTTGTCCAAGGAAATGCAGATTCTGAGCCCTACCCCAGACAGACAGTAGAAACTCTGGAGGTGGGGCTGAGTGATGTTAGAACATGTTTTAACAACTTCTCCAGGTGATCCATACTGAAGTCTGAGAACTACTGACACAGTTCTTAGTTAAGACTTCCACTTCACACTTCTATCACGGCAAGAGCCTCAAGAAAGCCAACACATCCGCCAAGGTGCCAGCAGGACGATCTGATCACATTACCCTCCAATTCCTTTAAAATGTCCCTCAACTCTTCAAAGCTTGGCTTGCCCACAGTAATCTGACGATCTGCATCCTGCCACCACTTCCCCCATCTCCCCCAACACCACCACCCACACATGGATCTCTAGACCTACCTCACACTTCATCATCCCCAGTGGTCTTGACAATGCTACTCCTCATCCTGGAATAGCTTCTCTCC
Organism: Tragelaphus eurycerus; assembly: GCA_935064755.1. Classification (NCBI taxonomy): domain Eukaryota; kingdom Metazoa; phylum Chordata; class Mammalia; order Artiodactyla; family Bovidae; genus Tragelaphus; species Tragelaphus eurycerus. The sequence continues at coordinate 4,517,519 of CAKXYN010000064.1, forward strand.
CCTACCCCTCCTTGCCACTCAATTTCACACTTAAGATCTAGTCATGTTCAAGACTTGTTCCACACTCCATCTGGCCCAATTCAGGCTTAAGTACCCCTCCCATGTGTTCCTAAAAACAACCGATGCTATCCTTCTCCAGTTCTTATTACCTCCTGTTCACTTGTAGTACAGTACCTGGCACGTAACAGGCCTTCAGTGTATGCTGGAGGGGGAAAAAAGATCTGCTTTCTCTCATCTAGACTTCTTGGCATCAATGACCATGTCTTATTTGACCCTGGATCCCTACTAAAAATGTTGGCATGAGTATTTTTTAAAAGTTTGCTGAGTGAATAAATGTGGTTCAGAAACCATAAGAAAAATCTGATACAAGCCAATAATGACACTTTGTAAAATCCACATAAAGACATTACTTTCTGAATTAGAATAAAATTTTGCTGTGATTCCAATAAAAGGGAGCCAGAGTTTCTTGGAGACATGGCTGATTTCTAGGGCTGCAGCTGCTGCTAAGTCGCTTCAGTCATGTCTGACTCTGTGCGACCCCATAGATGGCAGCCCACCAGGCTCCCCCATCCCTGGGATTCTCCAGGCAAGAATACTGGAGTGGGTTGCCATTTCCTTCTCCAATGCATAAAAGTGAAAGTGAAGTCGCTCAGTCATGTCCGACTCTTAGCGACCCCATGGACTGCAGCCTTCCAGGCTCCTCCATCCATGGGATTCTCCAGGCAAGAGTACCGGAGTGGAGTGCCATTGCCTTCTCCAAATTTCTAGGGCTAGGAAAGGAAAAATACAAGATGAACCTGGCGCACCTTGCTAGTTAGAAAGAGATTTAAAAACAAAGGATAGGTCATGTTGAAAGGGTGCAGATAGCAGCTTCAATGAGTTCCCAGTGGCCAAAGCTAGAATCTGAGAAACAAAACAAGGAGTTATTAATATTAATGATATTAATTTATAACCCAAAGACCAAAATAAAAATGCATGAATCCACATGCACATAAACAACTGAAAAAATAAATGAGTGAAAAAGAACACATTTGTACAGAAAAATCCAATTAATGTATGTTGAAGGTATGAGAGAACTAGAAAGTCACCATGAGAACACCCTAGCAATCAATGATCCAAACAATGCCCCACTGACAAATGCTAAAATTACTGGGCAAAACTTTAAAGAAAAAGGCTACCTACACTTCCTTAGAGCACCTTCCCAAAATATTTCTTGATTACTATAGTAACTTCAACAATTATCCACAAGTTCTTTGATACTTTTCTCTCTAGCAGGTGGAACTTAAAGTCCTTCACATTCAAATGAGGGCTGAACTTAATGACTTACTTCTAATGAAAGGAGTATGGAAAGCAGAAAAACAGTAACTTCATAATGAAGAAACTTGCTGAAATGACAATACTGTGGTTACGTTAGGATTAATAAAACATGCTGTTTAACAATTAATTTCACTTATCACTTCCTTCAGTGTGATTACTAGAAAACTTCCAATTACATGTGTGGTACTCAGTACATGACTGGATAGTTCCAGTCTAAACAATTCTCCTTGTGTGTCAAGTCGCTTCAGTCGTGTACAACTCTTTGTGATCCTATGGACCATAGCCGTCAGGTTCCTCTGTCCATGGGGTTATCCAGGCAAGAACACTGAAGTGGGTTGCCACCCCTTCCTTCAGAGGATCTTTCCGACCCAGGGACTGAACTCACGTCTCTTATGTCTCCTGCATTGGCAAGCAGGTTCCTTACCCCTAGAGCCACCTGGGAAGCCCCTAAACAATTCTACCAATAGATAAAAGGTTAACAGCGGTCCTTATCAAGGGATCAAGGTTAGTAACACCAGTAACAACGGATACCATTTTATGTAAATATGGACATATGCGCTTGATACAAGACAGGCGCATCACCTCTGCCACAGTCATCCCTGAGTATCCATAACCTCAGCCCTGTACTCTTCTGTACTGTCTAAAATTATTTCAAAATAACAAGCTTTTTAAAAAGCAAAATTTATGCAATTTTAATTACACAATATTAAATAGTACTCAATTTAGATTAATTTCCTAGTTATCAAACTGGGATTCTAATGACTTTTATACTAATAAAAACTTTTTAAAAGCTTTGAAGAAATATTAAGATGTGACTAACCTAGAAAAAAATTATACCCAGTAGAATCTTCATAAACTAGTAAAACTGTATCAATTCACTTTTTTTGTGACTATTCTCAAGTAAATACCTAATTCAGTTACCCCCCAGTTAAGATTCATGACGACAAGGGCAATCTCCCGCTCCTTTCCTCGGCCCCTGATTTTATCCATTAGCCATTTGGACAACAAATTAGTTCCCCATCCTCAAGATCCAGTCTTCATACCCTGTTCTCCACAAAAAGAAAACCAGCAGCACGCCACAGAGAAGAAAATCTGGTTGCTCCATTCTCTCCTGAATTTCCAATTGCCTTTTTTTTTTTTACCTCCAGAATTCAGAAATATGGATGAGTTTGCAAGACTCTCAGAAATACGTGGTCTCATTCTCACCAATAGCAGTATCAGATCAACTTTCTCCCTTCAGTCCAGAATTAGGCCTTTCCCCCTGAAACCATCATGTCATTCTTCATGCACTATATCCAGGGATACAATACAATCCTGCAGTTAGGCTAAACATCCTTCACTAGTTTACTGCCACAGAAGAATGTCCAAATTCTTTATCACAACAAAGAAGTCATTCCATGGTATGATCCCTACTTACCCATCCTGCCTGTTCTCATCACTCTCCAACTTTCGAAGCTTATGCTACACATAAATCAAACTGTTTGCCAGAAAAGACCAACTTGTTTGGCGTCTCTATGCCCTAACATATATCCTCTCTCCTGTTATATCAGTCACTTAGCTATTTTTGGAGAGGGCAATGGCACCCCACTGCAGTACTCTTGCCTGGAGGATCCCACGGATGGAGGAGCCTGCTGGGCTGCAGTCCATGGGGTCACTAGGAGTCGGACGTGACTGGGTGACCACTTTCTCTTTTCACTTTCATGTATTGGAGAAGGAAATGGCAACCCACTCCAGTGTTCTTGCCTGGAGAATCCCAGGGACGGGGAAGTCTGGTGGGCTGCCGTCTATGGGGTCACACAGAGTCAGACACGACTGAAGTGACTTAGCATAGCATAGCATAGCATAGCTATTTTTATTGTAAATTATTTTAATATACACAGATTCTCAGTAGTTAATATGAGCAACACTTGAAACTTATTTTAGTATTTAAAAAATTATAAACGTGAACAGTATTTTCTCATAGTACTTAAGAGATGCACTTTCGGTACAACTTCTAATAAAACCTAAACTGCTGAAAAATTATTGCTGTTGACAGTCAGCAATCCTACAATTAAGGGCATTAAAGAAAAATCATTCTCAAAAGTGTGTCTGATGTTATTTCTTTCAGTTTTCTCTACAGTGAAATCAGATGTAACAAATGTTCCTGAACTCAAAGATTATTGGATTAAGCAAAAGCAGTGTCTTTTCAGACATCTAAAAAATATTTTCTTTATGGCTTTTTTCCCAAGTAAGACAGTGTCAAAGAAATGCAAGCATTTTCTTTAGGAAAAAACAGCCCAGGTAATGATTAACCTGAAGAGACCAGTATAGTATGTTTTCCATTTAATTTGGCTGAACACAGACTTAATTTTTAAATTATATATGCAATCTCAGGGTCAAAGAGCATTAACTCCAAAAGCAACCTCAGAGACCTGGTTCACTGTTTTAAAGATGAAGCAACTACTGTCCAGAAAGATTATCTCTTGGGTTGCAGAAGGCTTTTTCTACACAGATAAAAATTTTATTTTAGTGAATGTTGAAATACTGCTCAAAACAGTAATTGTTTGGAATATAAAACTTGTTAATATTCCATGCTAAAATCATTTAACTACTTAGTTAGGATGAAGGTTGTCATCTTCCTCAGAGATTAAAATATTCCCTAAATATGTATAATTAACCTCCTGATAACTTTCTAATAGCTGATCTCAAATACTGCCTTCTATTAGCTGTTAAATTAGCAGAAGTAATGTTAAAAACAAAACAAACAAAAATAGCATCAAATTATTTGCTGTGTAACTCATTTTGAGAAGACATTCATTTGAATACTCATATTAGCCAGAGACTGAATTCATAAAATTACAATTAACACACACACACGTGTGTTAGTCGCTCAGTCGTGTCCGACTCTTTGCAACCCCATGAACTGCATGTAGCCTGCCAGTCTCCTCTGTCCATGGAATCTCCAGGCAAGAATACAGGAGTGGGTTGCTACTTCCTTCTCCAAGGGATCTTCCCAACCCAGGTCTCCTGCACTGCAGGCATATTCTTTACCATCTGAGAGACGAAGAAAACCCACATGAAAGACCTCAACTGTTTATTTAAAAAATGGATCTGAGTTTGAAAAGACTGGGAACCCCGGAGCAAAAAAAGAAATGTCACTTCAGATCAACTTTCTCCCTTCAATTCAGAGCTAGGCCCTTTTCCCCATGAAACCATTTCATCATCTTTCACGCACTATATCGAGGAATAAAACATAATTTTCCAAATTGTTAAAGCAATTTTATCTGACAACCTATGGTGGATTAAAGGCACCATCATCCCCCAGCCATAAATGGAGTCCCATTGTGTGAGGCACTGACGCAGGCAGCAAGAGGAAGGAGGGGAAGAGGCTGTCTGCCCAGCAGCCCCGATTTCACTCAACTCTCATTTCCATGCCCGCCCCCCTGCCCCCCGCCACATTCCCATCAGGTACTGGAAAGCAACCACAGTTTTGATAAGGCCTATGGACACAAATCAAACTTGCCAGGTGGCACTAGTTGTAAAGAACCTGCCTGCCAGTGCAGGAGACGCAGGTTCGATCCCTGGATCGGGAAGATCCCCTGGAGGAGAAAATGGCAACCCATTCCAGTATTCTTGCCTGGAGAATTCTGTGGACAGAGGAGACCAGCAGGCTTCAGTCCATGGGGTCGCAAAGAGTTGGCCACAACTGAGCACTCACGCAGGCAAGAATTTTCCAAATGAAAACTAAAAAGAGGTAGCCCCTCCTCTACAGCAGGAAAAAACCGAGAATGAAAACTAGCACTAGCAAGCATTTTCCTCCCTGTGAAGAAAGCAAATCTACTATGAGAAAATGAAGCTCATCTACAAACAAACAAACAAGAGACAAGATTATTAGCAAAGATGTCTAGTAGCTTTCAAATCGGTGTGCTTCTAGTTGTCTCCTAAAGCCTAGCTGGCTCAATGCTCTTTCTTACAAATGAGTTACTTGATCCATTTTGATTCTACTCCCTTTTTGGCTTAAGCTAGTATGAACTGTCGGGGAAGGCAATGGCACCCCACCCCAGTACTTTTGCCTGGAAAATCCCACGGACGGAGGATCCTGGTAGGCTCCAGTCCATGGGGTCGCTAAGAGTCGGACACGACTGAGCAACTTCACTTTTACTTTTCACTTTCATGCATTGGGGAAGGAAATGGCAACCCACTCCAGTGTTCTTGCCTGGAGAATCCCAGGGACGGGGGAGCCTGGTGGGCTTCCGTCTGGGGTTGCACAGAGCCGGACACAACTGAAGCGACTTAGCAGTAGCAGTATGAACTGTGGAGAAAGCAATGGCACCCCACTCCAGTACTCTTGCCTGGAGAATCCCATGGACGGAGGAGCCTGGTAGGCTGCAGTCCATGGGGTTGCTAAGAGTCGGACACGACTGAGCAACTTCTTTCATGCATTGGAGAAGGAAATGGCAACCCACTCCAGTGTTCTTGCCTGGAGAATCCCAGGGATGGGGGAGCCTGGTGGGCTGCCATCTATGGGGTCGCACAGAGTCGGACACGACTAAAGCAACTTAGCAGCAGCAGCAGTCTGAACTGAGTTTCTATCATACATACAACTGAAAGAGGTCTGAGTCATATATCAACTTTGGGAAGCTGAGCATGACTCTTAAGACAGAATCAGAGATCAGATCAGTCGCTCAGTCGTGTCCGACTCTTTGCGACCCCATGAACCGCAGCACGCCAGGCCTCCCTGTCCATCACCAGCTCCCGGAGGTCGCCCAGACTCGCATCCATCGAGTCAGTGATGCCATCCAGCCATCTCATCCTCTGTCGTCCCCTTCTCCTCCTGCCCTCAATCCCTCCCAGCATCAGAGTCTTCTCCAATGAGTCAACTCTTCGCATGAGATGGCCAAAATACTGGAGTTTCAGCTTTAGCATCATTCCTTCTAAAGAAATTCCAGGATTGATCTCCTTCAGAATGGACTGGTTGGATCTTCTTGCAGTCCAAGGGACTCTCAAGAGTCTTCTCCAACACCACAGTTCAAAAGCATCAATTCTTCGGCGCTCAGCCTTCTTCACAGTCCAGCTCTCACATCCATACATGACCACAGGAAAGACCATAGCCTTGACTAGGCGAACCTTTGTTGGTAAAGTAATGTCTCTGCTTTTGAATATGCTATCTAGGTTGGTCATAACTTTCCTTCCAAGGAGCAAGCGTCTTTTAATTTCATGGCTGCAGTCACCATCTGCAGTGATTTTGGAGCCCAGAAAAACAAAGTCTGACACTGTTTCCACTGTTTCCCCATCTATTTCCCATGCAGTGATGGGACCAGATGCCATGATCTTCGTTTTCTGAATGTTGAGCTTTAAGCCAACCTTTTCACTCTCCACTTTCACTTTCATCAAGAGGCTTTTTAGCCCCTCTTCACTTTCTGCCATAAGAGTGGTGTCATCTGCATATCTGAGGTTATTGATATTTCTCCCGGCAATCTTGATTCCAACTTGTGTTTCTTCCAGTCCAGCATTTCTCATGATGTACTCTGCATATAAGTTAAATAAACATGGTGACAATATGCAGCCTTGACGTACTCCTTTTCCTATTTGGAACCAGTCTGTTGTTCCATGACCAGTTCTAACTGTTGCTTCCTGACCTGCATACAGATTTCTTAAGAGGCAGATCAGGTGGTCTGGTATTCCCATCTCTTTCAGAATTTTCCATAGTTTATTGTGATCCACACAGTCAAAGGCTTTGGCATAGTCAATAAAGCAGAAATAGATGTTTTTCTGGAACTCTCTTGCTTTTTCCATGATCCAGCGGATGTTGGCAATTTGATCTCTGGTTCCTCTGCCTTTTCTAAAACCAGCCTGAACATCAGGAAGTTCACGGTTCACATATTGCTGAAGCCTGGCTTGGAGAATTTTGAGCATTACTTTACTAGCGTGTGAGATGAGTGCAATTGTTCGGTAGTTTGAGCACTCCTTGGCATTGCCTTTCTTTGGGATTGGGATGAAAACTGACCTTTTCCAATCTTGTGGCCACTGCTGAGTTTTCCAAATTTGCTGGCATATTGAGTGTAGCACTTTCACAGCATCATCATTCAGGACTTGGAATAGCTCCACTGGAATTCCATCACCTCCACTAGCTTTGTTCGTAGTGATGCTTTCTAAGGCCCATTTGACTTCACATTCCAAGATGTCTGGCTCTAGGTCAGTGATCACATCATCATGATTATCTGGGTCTTGAAGCTCTTTTTTGTACAGTTCTTCTGTGTATTCTTGCCACCTCTTCTTGATATCTTCTGCTTCTGTTAGGTCCACACCATCTCTGTCCTTTATTGTGCCCATCTTTGCATGAAATGTTCCTTTGGTATCTCTGATTTTCTTGAAGAGATCCCTAGTCTTTCCCATTCTGTTGTTTTCCTCTATTTCTTTGCATTGATCACTGAAGAAGGCTTTCTTATCTCTTCTTGCTATTCTTTGGAACTCTGCATTTAAATGTTTATATCTTTCCTTTTAAAGACAGAATACCACAGGTAAATATAATTAAAGGTAAATTTCAAAATCTACTGAACCTGTACAAAGCCTAAATGAGGGTACTCAGCCCTCATCATTTTTCTTGTATGAAATACGCATCTTAAAATGAAGTATTAACCTACTAAAATCTAACATTTATGATTAACACAAGCACATATTCAAACTGGTTTATCAATTATCCATCTGTGGTTTTTTTTTTTCCTGTTTCAAACACTGTAAGTATATTTCTCCAAGAAAAGCAAACAGCCCTCACATATGTCCTTGAACTTCCCCAAATGGAGATTCCAAGGTAGTAAACTCTCTTCCAACCCTCCTCTAAATGCTGACCTTTTAATGAATTATTTCCACTGTTCTATTGTAAGGACAAACCAGTTTAAGTCTATCAGCTGGTCACAAAACATTCCTGAGAGAACAATTCACTCAAATATTTACTGAACCACCAGGTCCTGTTTTAGGTCCTGGTGTGACAAGACAGAGCCCATCCCTGTTCTCAGGGAGCTTAAGTTATAGAGGTGCATTTAAAAAGATAAATCAACAATTAAGGCTATCAGAGAGAGAGATAAGCACTATGTGACTGAAAATGGCTAGGGAGTGGGCAGCTACTTCATTGTGACCTTTCTAAGGTCTCTCAGAGGTGAGGGCATTGGAACTGAAACCTGAATGACATAAAAAAAAAAAAAAAAAAAAAAATTGCCATATGACAATCTCAGGGCAAAGCCTGAGGCAGAGAGTAAAGCAATTAAGGTGTTGAGACAGGAACAAGCTTGTTCTGTGGGCTCGGAGCTGGTGTGGCTGGACACAGAGAACAAGGGGAAGGGTGCCATCAAACAGGAAACCATTTGTGAGGCGGCCAAAGGGCAAGTCATGTGCTGGTGGAACCTCCACAGGCCAAGGAAAAATATTCCAATGTTATGTTAAGTATGATGGAAAACCCACAGAGAGAAGGAAACTGACACTTTTTGAGCATTTAATATAGTGTCTACACAACAGTATGTACATATGTCTCTGCCATGCATTCTATAAAACTATATATGCTTTCGTGTAAGCTATACCATGTGTAATTAGCTTAGTATTTATCAAAAGATATGCTTGCTATGCACAATTTCAAAATAAAAAAAGCAGCCACTCTTCCTGTTACTCCTAGTTCTCAGTTATCAAGTCACTTCTACATTGATTTGTCAAACCAAATAAACCAACCAATACTATCCAACCAATACTATCTGCTACCAAAACATACATGAAGAAAATGCAAGAAAGGCAAATGAGACTAGATAAAAATAAGACAGCTAGCTATTCACAAGAGACTATGACCCCAAAAAGGGAACAAAGCAAGTAAAGAATGAGAAAACATACCTAACATAAGAAGCAAAGAGCCTACAGATATGAAAAATTAAGCTATCTACTTAAACAAAAGTACTCTCAGGGAGACAAGTAAACAAAGTGTAAAAAAAAAAAACACAAAAGCTTATTCTAGGATGAATCCTGTGTTCATTCCATTTAATAGTACCCTGCCAGTTTTAACAACATTCCAAGGAAAGTGAAAATGTTCATCTTTACATAGAAAGTACATTTTCATCTTTAGATAGATAGATAGTACATTTTCATCTTTAGATAGAAAATGTACTATCCTTAGGAATTTTTTAAATCTGCTGATGAATTTTAAACTTTATTAAGTACAAGTGTTTCTTAAAACATCACTGAAATGTTGTTGCAAAACTGAAAATCTTACCTTCCCTGGTTTCCAGAGAGCAACTATCTCTCTCTGACAAAAGAATCATCTTTTATACCTCAGTAAAGCTGGGGAGAGTACATCATGAGAAACGCTGGACTGGAAGAAACACAAGTTGGAATCAAGATTGCTGGGAGAAATATCAATAACCTCAGATATGCAGATGACACCACCCTTATGGGAGAAAGTGAAGAGGAACTAAAAAGCCTCTTGATGAAGGTGAAAGTGGAGAGTGAAAAGGTTGGCTTAAAGCTCAACATTCAGAAAACGAAGATCATGGCATCTGGTCCCATCACTTCATGGGAAATAGATCGGGAAACAGTGGAAACAGTGTCAGACTTTATTTTTCTGGGCTCCAAAATCACTGCAGATGGTGACTGCAGCCATGAAATTAAAAGACGCTTACTCCTTGGAAGGAAAGTTATGACCAACCTAGATAGCATATTCAAAAGCAGAGACATTACTTTGCCAACAAAGGTTCGCCTAGTCAAGGCTATGGTCTTTCCTGTGGTCATGTATGGATGTGAGAGCTGGACTGTGAAGAAGGCTGAGCGCTGAAGAATTGATGCTTTTGAACTGTGTGTTGGAGCAGACTCTTGAGAGTCCCTTGGACTGCAAGGAGATCCAACCAGTCCATTGTGAAGGAGATCAGCCCTGGGATTTCTTTGGAAGGAATGATGCTAAAGCGGAAACTCCAGTATTTTGGCCACCTCATGCGAAAAGTTGACTCATTGGAGAAGACTCTGATGCTGGGAGGGATTGGGGGCAGGAGGAGAAGGGGATGACAGAGGATGAGATGGCTGGATGGCATCACTGACTCGATGGATGTGAGTCTGAGTGACCTCAGGGAGTTGGTGATGGACAGGGAGGCCTGGTGTGCTGCAGTTCATGGGGTCGCAAGGAGTCAGACACGACTGAGCGACTGATCTGATCTAAAGCTGGGGATGGGCAGGGGGGTCATCCTCCACTGTGGAAGGCTTCAAATGATAACAGACACATCTACCAAGATTGCTTATCTCCAAACTCCACTCCAACACCCAGTGTCTCAGATTATCGTCTTCAACAGTAGCTAGAGGCAGAGGATGTTGCCCCAGTTCACCGTAACACCTGGATATTACCATACCCACTCCTATTTCTTCCATCTCTGACCCTCCTCAATCTTCCATCTCTGTCTCATCACTAAATGAAAATGTAATGCCACTGCCAGCCTACACTCAGTAACAGAAACTCAGGAAAAAAGTATAGGGTAACCTCATGCTAGAATGTAGATAGCTGTAGATCAGAAGAGGAGGTCAGAATTAAGACCCAATTTGGGCCACAGAATCACTTGCACTGCAATTCCTGGTTTAAAGAGACAAGGGGCATGGCGTGTGTTAAGCCCTAAGGGAAGGCCACGGTCAAAGAGGAGATATCAGTAGATGTATCGACTGAACACATATACCAGGAGGTCAAGCAAGAAAGGCATTATCAGTAACAGGTAAAAGTTCCAATGAGGGGTGGAGTCCAATGAGGGGTGGAGGGGAGACCAAGAAAAAGTACATGAGTACCATGAACATGTGCACAAGTCCACAAAACATCTCCAAATCAAGTTTAACTGCTAATGTCAGGTCAAGGTCTTTGTTCCTTTTAATCCAGGTTTGGATCATATTCATTGTCTCTACACCAAAAACAGGATGTTAGATCATCAAGCAGACCCTCACAAGTCTTAGAGTAAGAACACAAATCCAAAAGTCAATGCAATTTGTGAATAGATCCCTTTTCTACTTCTGCATATCTGAATCACTGTCTCGTAAGTCAGGGTCTATACTGGAAAACCTGTACCTCACTCAGAGAGCTTCATGGATTCAGATCAACACGAATGCAACGTCTACACTGTGCAAGGAATTGGACAGGTGCTGAGGAAAAGATGAGTGAAATGCAACTGTCTTCAAGGAAGGCCATGCACATTGAGACAGTGTTAATCAACAATTAACACTCAGTCAAATAGAGGTGTGTGCCAGAAACAGATGACCGGTGGGCACAGGCCAGGATGTTAACTGAAGGATGTCATAGAAGGAAGCTTAATCTTCAATCAAAACGTGTAACTTCAGGTGGCCAATAGGTTAAGATATGTTAGTTTTAAATAGTACAAAACAATTACCCATATTTCCTTCCTGATGAGATGTAAGAAACTTGGTATGATGGTTACTCCCTTGTTAATAATTAACACTCTTATGAGACGCACCCAGGGTTCTTAATCCAGAGCTGCTTGCAGATTACCCCTAAAAAAGTTTATATTCACATTTATTAGCAACCAAAATTCCTTACAATTTGCATGTATACGTTACAAAAACTGGGGCATCAGAACTTCAGAATCGTAACAGAGCCTCAGAATACTACCTAAAGACATGAGCACCAATAACTGTAATTATCTATGCCCTACCATTCAGAGCAATACTTCGCTTCTGATTTTTGAGTACTGATTCTAAAACCAGTGAATAATGAAATTATTACTTGTAAAATAAAATCAGCTTACAAGTTTATAAAAGCATGTTTATAAATGAAAGAGTGTAGAAAATGAGTGCATACCACATATTAGAGCAAGAACAATTTCCTGAAAACTTATTTTTACACCCATACACACCCTATGTTACCTATAACACAGGGTGTGTATGGGTGTAAAATACTCATGTATTTCTTAGTGAAAGTCCAATTCCAAGTTTGCAGACTGTGTAACTCTAGTATTGGAAATGACTGATCATCCAAGCAGTGTCCACTGAGCCAGAGCACTGCTGGATCTCCCAGACTGGAGACAGAGAAGAGTGATTCCACCGCAAAAAAGAAGAAAGATTTTACTGTTTTTAAAAGGTAGTAACTTTGTTTTCTCTTGATGCATCTTATCAAGAAGTGACCAAATTCAACGTAAAACATCACAACATCACTGTAAAACAACATATGTATTAGAGACACAACAAAGCTCCACAATACACATCCTCATTTTAGAGTGAGCAACAAAAGCTCAGTTGCCAAACCCAGTCATAGCTCTCTGAATTCGAAATGTTAACCATCCCATTCTCTGCAGTTGCCAGAGAAAGCCATGACAGTTTACAGGAGAGTGTCACTTTTCTGTCTCTTTCCTCAGCTGTTGCTGCTGCAGCTAACAAAAGCACCAAGCAGTAGCTAGCATTTATTTGAGTATATCCTATATGCTGGCCCCATGACAAATGCCTTCACATTTCAATCCTCACAATTGCTCTACAGAGAAAAACTCCCATTTGTCAGAGTGGAAACCAACTGGAGTGGTTACATAACTTTCCCAAGCCATACAGCTGCTAAGCTGGGGTGATGTGTGCTGTGCTGAGTTGCTTCGGTCGTGTCTGACTCTCTGCGACCAGGGTCGATAAGCTGGAGTGACAGGATTCAAATCAGGGATGCTGAACTCCAGAGCCTGAGCTTTTTGCCACCGTAACACCCTGCAGAGTTTACTGCCAAAGATCAGACACAGAGCCTACCTAGGCTTCTCACTGCTGAAGACAGAGGCCAGGCCCTCAGGAAAGGGTGGCATCAGGTCACAGTGCAGAACGTGATGCACATCAACAGATGCTATCTTCGCAGAGGTTGTTCTAGCTTAAGTTGAAAACTATGAGCACAAAACAAGGCAAGAGTCTTTACTGGTAAACAACTAATGAACAATTACAATTGACACAATTACAAGTGACACCAGTTGCAACCCAAAATAGTATCAAGATCTAATATATCTATCTCCTTGGAGTCAATAACACATTTATCCAAACTCACAAGTAATGTTAGAATCCATGCAATATCACCATCTACAATTTCACAAATCCCATTATAACACACTTCCACTTTCACCCAATTTCCAAAACCCTGACAAAACAACACTTTTTAAATCAGGCAACATTGCTGTAGCCAACATCTCTTTGCATTGAGTTAATTTCAAATTATCAACCATGGACACGACTCGAAAATCATCAGTTTGCTATCACTAAACAATTCCACTGGTCCTATGACCCAATCATGACACAGAAATAACACATTTTAATCATATTCAGTGACTAATTCTGCCAACAAATCTGAAAAATAAAAATAAGTTTTTGCAAAAATATATACAGTTCCAGCTCTTTAAGAACTAACTGGAATGCATGGAAGAAATTAACAGTTTTCTGTCTTCTTTTGACAGTTCAATTTGAAAGAACCAGGAAGATTAAGAATTCTTAACCGGATGTCTTGCTCTTTCATAACTGCTACTTTTTTTGAAATGGTAATACTAACACAGTAAAATTCAAGCAGTTCTAAAGATGAACATAAATAAATCTTTCCCACATCTGACCACATGATCTCCCCACCTCAACCCCACTCCCCAAACCCTGTCACTGTCTCCTGTGCACCCTGCTGGAGTCACCTGGAACACATAAACGTACACACAACACACACGCACACTCCACCCTGCGCGTCCTTTCCATTCCTCCCCCTCGTTACGCTAAAATGGCAGACAACTGTACAACATCTTTTCTGCCTCCATGTTTTTTCATTTAAATGTATCTTTGAGAAGATCTTAAAAATACTAGAAAGTTACAAATATCACATCTAAACAAAATCTGTATAGAAACAGTACACAAAACATCTCTCACCAGGTGTTAAAACCGGTGACCTCTGCTGGCAGGACATATAGAAGTCCAAGGTCAAGAGAAGTAAAAAGGGTCTGTTAGTTTTTGCACAAGAATAGGAAAGTTATTGGTATTTCCCTGATACAGCAACAGGCTTCACTCCAAACCCCAGTTTAAGATCTCCAAATATATATTTGCTTACTAAGGAAAACAGACAAAGTTGATTTAGGGAAAATCCATCACTTAAGTGGGTGAAAAATTTTCAAGTATACTGCATTATACATTTTAAAATAAAAGATGACAAAAAAACATTGATACAGCTACAAACAGCATCTAAAAATTCACACACATGTGATAGATTTTATCCTATAAAATAATAATCATACAGAAAATGAAAAAAATATTAAGGAAATTCATTCATTATCTATTCCCATTACCTTATTTCACAAACCTGAAGTAGATGACCCAATTGCCTTACACTGCCTGTTAATGACATCTGACAATCGCAAAACAGAAATGGAACAAAATCAGTACACACTCTGCCCAATTAGCCTGCTCAAATTAAGGGGAAAGCATAAAACACCTCTCCCTAACCCTTAAGTCGTGCTCCATTAGCAGTCGAAGGTAACCACCAAAATATGCTATTAATTGTTAAACCCTGGCAAGGTGTTTGCTTACACTAACGTCAAGTACTTCCTATTTATTATTTTATGTAAGATGTAGATTTTTCAGTCCTCCAATATCCTAATTTAGATCTTGCTCAAAAAAAAAAAAAAATCACAAAATCAAATGACAAAAATCTCAGAATTTTAACATAGGAATTGATTGTATATAAGTATCGGTAGAATGAAAGAGCAAACTTTAGGAAACATTTCATCTTATCCTCTTATACCTTTCTGGAAACTAAATGACTTAGCCATATAACTATGGTTTTATGGGGGGAGAAAAAAAAGGCAAAAAATTCACTTAATATTGAATCCATGTTAAAATGCTATCCACCATTCAGGTACTGAAGCAGTTAAGAACAAAAACACAAACATCCACTACCAACCAGGGCACTGGTCACCCTGTTATGATGCCAATCACTCAGGATACAATGCAGAAGGAAGGAAGGCGGAAGGGAAGGAAGGAAGTGAGGGAGGGAAAAAGAGGAAAGCAAGGGTACCAACTTTGATCTCAGACAAAGATGCAGATTGATATCTAGTCCTTAAGAAAAATTCTTTATTTTGTTTTAAATTACTTTAAAACAGAAAACCTCACCTTTGTTTAAAAAAAAAAAACAGTTTGAGAGTCCCAAGTACAATTTCACATAAAAATAACATATAGAAGACACTGGAATGACCATCTCTGACCCCTGACTGCCGTGTTTTCTTCTGTACTTTAAATTCTACCTCCTGACAGAAATGTTCAATAAAGAGGGAAACAAGTGGCAAACTCCCCAGTTTAAACATTCAATACCTAGTCTTCCTCATTTATTCCTCAAGTTGATCGTTTCACATAAATATCTTCCTTAACCCTCTGGAACTCTCCATCTACTGAAATGGAACTTCTGATCTTCCAGCATGACCCTTATGGTCTGACTGAACTATTTCTGAGCTCTCACAATCCAAGCTCTCACAAAGCAGGGTAACATTCAACTTATTTTGACACTGAAACCTTCTATCTTAAAACTCTAAATGTTAAAATTTTCAAAAGGACATAATAGTTGCCTTTAGAATAAATCACCCAGGTGGACTGGTACCTCTTTACCACAAAATACTACTGAAGAGGGAATTTGCTGGTGGTCCAGTGGTTAAGACTCTGTACTTCCACAGAGGTAACACGGATTCAATCACTAGTTGGGACACTAAGGTCCCACATGTCGCGTGGCCCAAAAAAAAGAAGGAAAACTACTGAAGAGAGATGGTTACAATGACATTCCTCTGGGAGATGGAACCCATTGACGCTGTATGATAGATAGTTAACACATTCATAGTAACAGCTCAAATGGGATTCCAGTGTGGTCAGAAGGCTGTCACATATAGTGAGAGCTAAAAACATAACCTTATTTAGATATACTACTGAGAAAACAATAAGCAAAAAAAACCTGACAATTAAGAAAATAAAATCCAAAAATCTTAAGTTTCATAACAACACAAATATAATCAGATAAAGCCAATTTAGCGTGACATGATTCCCAACTAGACTAGGTTTTTCACCAGGACTGTGGCTACTATCCCAGGATTAAGAGAATAAAACTATCCATTTTCATTTCACTCTAAATAATAACTAGGTTCTTTTTTTCCCCTTCCTTGTCAACACTGGCAACATCAAAACTCAAATTAATGGTTATGTGACTACAGTATAACTAAACTTTGAAGGCTTAATTCAAAAAGAAGCTTGACACAGTACCAAGAGTGAAACAGGACTATCACTGTTCTTATTTAAACATGGGCCCTCAAAGAAGCAATCCATTTTATCATGAAGATAGTATAGCACAAAAGTCAAGAATTTTGCTACATACTCTACAGAAAATTGGAGAAGGAAATGGCAACCCATTCCAGTATTCTTGCCTGGAGAAACCCATGGACACAGGAGTCTGGTGGGCTACAGTCCATGGGGTCACAAAGAGTAGAACACGACTGAGCAGCAGAGGAAAATGGTCCCTTCCTTCAAGAAATCTAATTGTAGTTGAGGCAATGTGACACATTCTCACAAAACAATAAATAATTATGGAGTCTGCGACATTCATTAAATCCAATCCAATCTCAGAGAAAAAATAGCCTGAGTCAGGATGGCCAGAAAAAGCCTCATGAAAGTGGGACTGAAACTAGGCTATAAAAAGGACAAAGGGAAGAAGAACAGCACATGCGAAGGCAGAGTAGTGAGTATGACAGAACTGCAGTGTTTATTTGATAGGCAAGCAAGAATCCCAGTTGGCGAAGAGTGGGAAATAAAGCTGAACAGGTTAGAACGGAGCCTTAAAGGCCAGACTCGAAGCGTGTGAACTACATCCAGTTGGCAAAGGGAAGCCATTATGGGTTCTTCAGCAGGGGAACTGACATGATGAACCAACATTTAAATGAATTACACTGTCGGCAGTTAGAGAAGGTAGAATGAAGAAGAAAGGCTGCCCAAAGCATCCGGCCAGAAAAGTAAAGCAATAACCCAGAAACCTAAACCCATTCATTCATTCCTTCCTTCACCAAGAAAAGAGACCGCTAGTTAAGAACACGGCCTAGAAGTCAGACACGCTGGGCTCACGTCCCTCTCAGCACCCCTTCCTTGCTACCTGAGCCTTTGTTTCCAAGCAGCTGGTAATTAAAAGAGCAGTCACTCTGTCACAAGCACCTGCCAAAGCACCTCTGTGGTCCTGACACATAGAATTCTGGTAGTAGTTAACACTACTGCTGAATTAAGAATGTCAAAAAATGGGAAGGGAAAATAAGGCTCAAGGATACTTCAAAGCAACAGAACCTCCAAGTGGAACTGTCTTGATAGCAGCTGAAAATGTAGAACACTAACACAGATAAAAGGTTGAGACTGAAGAAAACAATAACCTACTTAAAGTAATCACTCCAATTTAAAAAGCAGATCCTAGACACTGCGGATCCATCCTCGAAAAATAAAATCTCTCTTTATTTAAAAAGAGTTAGAGAAGGTTTCAAATGGTTCAAGCGGAATTAAAAAATCCAAGTCACAGAAGGACAGCAACAAAGACACACAGAAGACCCACCACTGCCTACACCAGCCATGGAACTAAGCTTCTACTTAGCGTTACAACCCAAGCTAATGCTTCAAGTAAGCCTTACTTAAGTCACAACTTCCGGAGTAAGTAAATTACGCAAAGCATATGTCAACTATTTTGCCCAAGAATCCAGGAAATAAAACTGCTAAATACTATGACATTATGCCCCTACTTATATAACAAGTAAATAAAATGTAATACAAAGAAGCAAACTTCAAATCCAAAGCCATCATCATCCTAATCACCTTACATTTCCATAATGCTTATTTGTCACTACTGCTCTCAGCAACTTACACACACTTTTTTTTTTTTAATCAAAGTATCCTGATGGCTCGATGGTAAGGAATCCGCCTGCCAATGCAGGAGAAACAGGGAAGATCCCCTGGAGGAGGAAATGGCAACTCATTTCCTTCCATGTATTCTTGCCTGGGGAATCCCAGGGACAGAGGAGCCTGGCGGGTTACAGTCCATAGGGTCGCAAAAAAGTCAGACACGACTTAGCAACTAAATTCAGCAATAGCTGATTTACATTGTTGTGCTAATTTCTACTGTACAAGCAAGTGTCTCAATTATACACACATACACATTTTTATACATATATTCTTTTCCACTATGATTTATTCCACGAGACTGGCTATAGTTCCGTGCTATACAGTAGTTCATTGTGTATCCATTCTAAATGTAATAGTTTGCATCTACCAACCGCAAACTCCCAGCCCGTCCATTTCCTCCCCCTCCCTCCTGGCAGCGGCTAGTCTGCCTCCGTGTCTGTAAGTCTGTTTGTTTTGTAGATAATTCATTTGTACCGTATTTTAGATTTCACGCATATGATACAGTATTTATCTCTTTGACTTATTCCACTTAGAATGATAATCTCTAGTTGTATCACATATATAATTCTCTTAATCTGCTCAACTCTCTGAAGTTGACTGTCCCACTACACAGAGGAGCAAACTAAGACACAGTGGATTTGCTCCCACAAGGTGATAAAACTAGTAAGGGATGAAGCCTGAATCTAAATCTGGGGAGTTCACCTTGAGAACGCCTGACAGAATCTGTAAGCTGCACAAAATGACTTTTATGATTTTTCTTACACGAGTTTTCAGAAATATGTGCTCTGAGGATCTGCTTTTCCTTCTTAAGTATGGAATCACATTTCCTTATTTCTGCTGGCAGTATGTGGAGAGGCTACATCACCACTGTGAATCTTAAAGTCAGAAACTCAGCAAGAAGATTACATCTTATTATTAATAAACAGTTCTAGAGAGTTAAGCCAGTGATACGTGAGCCTTATGAATTTCATTTATCTACACAATGACTTGACCCAGTTAGTAGCAACTCCAACTAAAGAATTATAAACTTCATTAAAAACAGTAGTTTTTCAAAGGGTATCTACAGATAAAGACTGACAAAACTTAGGCCCAGCTAAAGTCATCTAGAAAGAAAACGGACTAGGGCTCAAACAAAGGTCTGAATACTAGTGCATCATTTGATCCTTCTGTGGCCTTGAACAAGTGAATTAACTTATCTTCACCTCACTGTTTTACCATCCACAATACTACCCAGCTCAGGATTAGACTGGGGTATGAATGACGTAGCAAAGCACCTCACACCTTTCCTAGAATACAGCCCAGAGTTCCTTTCCTTGGACTCTTGCTAATAGGGCTATTAATTGTACTTTTACGGAATCCAAACCCAGAGATAGTGAACAGTAAACCTCTCCAGCATAGCCTCTCTCACATAGGTTTTTTAATTCAAGGATATCTTAGCAGTAGAATAGTATATACCAATATGTGGTCTCCAAACCAGACCACACTCTTACCAGTTGTTTGCTACACAACCCTGGGGTCCTAGCCTTTCTGTACTATGGGGGTGTATAAATAACTCAATGTTGGCTGCCTTTTTTTTTTTTTTTTTTTTTTGCATGTTAGTGACTTACACTATAAATGTCACTTGAAATGAGTCAAATTCCATGTACTAGAAAAATATAAAGTCCCAGAGAGTGTCAATATTTCTGCCATCTCTCTCCCCTGACTTACAACTATTCACATTCTTCTCAATTCTTTTTCTACAAGTAACACAGAAAATGAATAAATCCAACAAATTATGTCTTCCTCACAATATGTCAAGTCAGAAATTCTTTGTAGTAATAACTACTGTAGTAGATTGAAGATGAATCCCTTTATCGGCTACTCATTTGACAAGGTTGTACTTATATTTCATTGCTATATATGAAAAGATATATTTGTTCAACAGGTTGTCATTCAAAAGGTCCATTAGTCTCATCTCTTATCAGTAACCCCTATGTTTATAGTCATTCTGCCCTTTCTGCATATTAGCCTGAAAGGCTCCCAGTACACAGGAAGCAGTTACTTCTTATTCTCCTCCTGGGCATGTTCTCATGGTAATCATGATAAATCTTATGTTGAGAACAGACCTAACAAAGATCTCTGAACATGTGCAAAAAAGTTATTAAAATAGTCAACACTTCTTTGAAACAATCAATGAAAAAATATAACCTTCACAAGGGCCATCCCATTTACCACGGGTGTTCCCCCTACTGACAACCAAAGCTGGTACACGTGGGAATAAAAAACCTCTTGTAAAACTAATGGTAACTCCTGCAACAATTTTTATGGCATTAACTAATAATTAAGTTCCTTAACAGTAAGAAAAACTTCTTCCTTGTACATATTGTTTTCATACCCCATTCGGTTTAGTGCTTTGCCCTCTAGGTCTGATTCTAACAACTGGGGGAAAAAAAAAATTGTAGTTTATGGACTTAATGGTTGTGATTACATGTATCACATGGTGCAAGACAGCAGAACTGGGGTGA
Source organism: Tragelaphus eurycerus (assembly GCA_935064755.1). Lineage (NCBI taxonomy): Eukaryota > Metazoa > Chordata > Mammalia > Artiodactyla > Bovidae > Tragelaphus > Tragelaphus eurycerus. The sequence continues at coordinate 4,538,236 of CAKXYN010000064.1, forward strand.
AAAAAAACATATTCCAAAGAAGCAGGAAAACCTCGATTTAAGAGCAAAAAGTATAAACACAAATCACAAGCTTAACCACTCTCAGGTATATTTTCTGCTGCCCCTCCTCCACAGGTAAACGCTATTTCTAGAACGGCGCTCAATGATAATTTCCGAAGCTTGCTTGCCATGAACTCCCATGATACAACCCAACATACACACTGTTTTCATGGAGACAAAGCTGCCCTATTTCGCCAGACTATAAACTTATTAAAAGAGTGAGAACATACAGTCCCAGGAAGTCAAGATTACTAAAATACACCAATGCAGCATGAGTCTGATTTAACAAAAATGAAAATAAACCACACTGGGAAAACCAAAAAGTCACTCACTGTATCTTCAGCGTGTAATCAGGATATTTATCACTTTTTTAAGTAAATGAAACCACCACCAGGCCTCATATTATCCGACCAGATAAAGGAGTCTTTAGGAAAAAAAGGGGGAGGGAAATGATTACCTAATTATATGGGGGAGGGGGAATTAAACCATTCAGACTAAAAATAACCTACATTTCACCCACCATATTTTATGAGCAAGCTTGTTTAGATCAACAGAAGGGTCTTGCCTGGAAAACCAGAAAGCCAACAGTCAACTTCCCTCAGTCAACTATAAATCATATAGGCACTAAAACTCTTCACCTTGGTGCTCGCACAGTCCACCGTTTTAAGCAGACTCCAGACACAGAAAAATCTAGTTTTTAACTTGGTTCCAACACTTTAGTCATTCTTAATCACCACATTATTTTCGAGAATATCATTAGATAAGCTAAGAACGGGAGCGTTTTTTAAAAGCCATTACAACTCAAATTTTACATGAAACACACCATTTTCACAACCCAAATTTATTCTCGGTTGCCCCTGCAAAATGATGCCTATTTCAGCAAATTAGGAACTTCCAAAAATACTGAACACGCTCACACACGCATGGCTTCCCTCGAGCTGCCATTTCAGATTAATATTTCACTGAAATAAAAGTCTGCTGCTGTTCAAAAAAATGACATCGGTTGCAAAGAGGAAGTTACCGAGAAACCACCCTCACAACGTGGCCCTTTACACTGTCAGAAAATAATGTGACTCTGAGCCACCCAAAACTTACCAGGAAGCTAGCAATAACTTTGCCAATTCTACACTTCTGAACCCAACTTCAAAAAGGCTCTATCAAATGCCTCCTCAAGACGCTAAAAAGCTCTAAGTTACAAATAAACACGTCCCGGAGTGCGGCCCTGCGCGCGCCCCTCCCCCCCGCACCCCCGCCCAGGACGCGCGCCCCAACAGCCGCCCCCCGCACGCCAGCCGGGGTCGCAGCGCCCGGGCCTGGGCCGCGCCGGGGGAGGGGCGCGGACTTCCATTGCAGCCCGAGGTTTCGCCAAAAAACGTGCACCGAAGCCCTCTCCCCTGCTAAAAATAGGCTATAAAGGAGTCGGCCTCATGATGGCTCCTTGATTCAATTTGCTGCAAATTCTTTCCTGAAAGCCTCCCCCACAGACACATACACACACACCACACACAAAAAGGGGGTGTAAATGCACGAAGGGTGGAAGAGGGGGAGCAGGCCGACGTGCACATTTTCGGGGACAACAACATAATAAGGGTGAGGATCCCCCGGGACCAGGAAAGGGTAGGGGGTGGGCAGGCACGTGAGCATTTCAAAGAAGCCTGGGAGAGCAAAAAGGGGGGATGGGGCACCCTAAATGCCGTCCCTCCCTCCCCTCCCCCACCAAACCCCCAGCTCCCCGAAGGGCCAAGTTGAAAAATGCATGTTCCACTTGCGCCCATCCCCCCACCACCACCGCGGCCTGGCGCCCCCCAGACCGCCGCGGCCCGCGCCCCCCGCCCCGGCCCGCGGCCGCCCCCACCCCGGGGTCCGGCCCCCGGCGCTTACCTGGAAACGGTGGCCTCCGACGCCGCTCCCCCCTCCCGGGAATGGAGGCACAAGGAAATTCCCCTCCTCGCCGCCGCCGCCACCTCCAACCACCCCCAAAATAACCCCTCCGGGGGGTGAGAGGCAATTATAACCCCGGCGAGCGGAGGGCGCGGGGGATGGGCGCCGGGCGGGCGGGGGCGGGGAGCGCGGCGCGGGTCCCCAGGTGGCGAGCGGAGGTGCTCCCGCCGCGGGGGGAGGGGCGGGGGCGCACGCGGCCGGCGGCGGGGGGAGGCGGCGCGCGGGGGAAGGGGCGCGAGCGGGGAGAGGAATTGAGGCAGAAGGTAAAAGCTGTTACTAAGGGAAAGAGCCAAACGGTTCGGAGCAGCCAACGGCTCAGACACTCAACACTGGGGAGAGAGGAATGGGGACCAGCCAGGCACAAATGAGCTCGCGAGGCCCGCGGCGGCGGCGGCGGCGGCCGCGCAGCAAAACAAACCCGAGCGGCCTGCGCCGGGCGGGCGCGCGGGGGAGGGGCCGGCGGGGGGAGGGGCGCGGCGGACGCGGGGAGGAGGAGGAGGCGGCGGCGGCGGCGGCGGCGCGGCGGGGGGGGGCCTCCGCCGGCCCCGCTCCTCTGCCTCCCGCCCGCCGCGGCGGCGCTGGGGGGCTGGGCGGGTGCGGCGCAGGCGTTTAAAAAGAAAGCAAGACCCGCGGGCGCTCCCAGGCGCCGCCGGGCCCCCGGCCGCCCCGCCCCCACCGCCGTGCGCCGCCGGGTGCGGGGCGCCTCCGGGCCGGGTGGGGGCGGGGAGGCGCCGGTTAACTTTCCCGGCGAGGCCGGCCGGGCTCCGGCGTGGTCGGGGGCGGCCTGGCCCCGCGCGCACCCGGGCAGAGCGGCGCGGCCGGCGGGCCACACGCACGCGGTGAGCATGTGCGGAGAGCGCGGCGCAGGCATCATATGGACATTTGTTTGGGAAAAGAGCTGCTCGCACCTTTGTGTGCATAAATACATATGTTTCTCGGAAGCCTACCTGGAAAGGTGCTTTATCTGTAATCGATTTTCAAAATGTGATCCAGAGCACCGGCTCTGTGGAGAAAACACGCGCACACAAGAAAAGGGTTTTGATACTAAACACAAAGCTGTAATTGAAGTGTTTATGCCCAAATGTACTGTGAATTAAACATATGGTGGTATTTATCGTCTGGTGGGTCTGTTTGAAAGGTTTTGTGGATCAGTTCTCATTTTACAAAAATAAAATAATGAACTAAATGTTTGCTAAACATACATACCTCTAATGCAGCATCGACAGTAGAAGTTTATTCACTTTGTCTACTTTTTGCATGTGTGTAGCTCATCAAGGCGGTTTATAGATTATAACTTAGATGAGTGATCATGTAACAATATTGATGAGGGTAGCGGGTTGTTTTTGGAAAGGGTGGCACTTCACAGGTTTGAAACAAATGTGTTCAGTCTAAGGTCATCAAAAAGCAGAGCTTGGGGTTTTCTAGGACCTTTGTATAAGCCTAAGGTTTTAAAAAAGCAGCTTACTCCTTTAACTTTAAGATTTGGCCTGAAAGAAACCTTTTTTTGTTGATATTTTCAGTTACTACTGTCTTCAAAGTAAAATAACAATTTGCAGCCTTTTTAAAAGGTTAAGGGGTTCTGTTTTCCTACTTTTGTACTTTCATATTTGGAAATTGGGGTAGTCAATATTGTAAAGCAATGGTAGTTTCCTCTCAGTATCAGAGACCTAAATTCTCACACCAAAAAAAAGTTCATTAAAACTAACTTTTACACATCTGGACTCTGGGTGGCCTAATAAGCTCAGTGATGACACAGGTGCCCTTTTTTGGCCAAAGTCAAAGGCTCTTACCCCTATGGAGTTCGAGGAGCTGCTGGAGGCCTTTCCAGACCTTTGTATGTTGGCTGGGGGAGGTGGGGAAGCGGGTAGGAAAACCATCAGACCAGAGGGAGTGAGATTGGAAACTCCCTCCCAACCACCAGAAAGTGTTCAAAGCCTCTCTGTGGTTTGTCCTTAGAGCTATTTTCATATATGAAAGAGGGAATGTTAGATTAAACAATGTCATCCGATGGGAATTTAGATAACTGCAGGTTTCCAAAACACTGCATTGAGTGTACAGGGAAACAGCACAAAGAGAGCTGGTTTTGCATCAGAAAGATTCTGAAGCTCAGACTGACTGCAGAACTAGCACCTTTTGCAAAGGCGCTTTTCAGAAGTAATGAAAATATAATAGTTTACTTTTTTTGTCAATATTTGTAGTGAAATACATATAAATGTCACTAAGCATAATCTTCTGTTCAATTAGTAAGCTGTCTCAGTACAACTAGGGTTCATTATCTGAGCCACCCAGTGAAACACATCTATCGGCCTAGCTTGTTTTTAAAGTTTCACATTGTGCCACTGTGCGTGGGTCCTGTTCAGGCAGTAGCTACTGGAAAATCAAACCACCCATCTAGTGAATGAGGGCTCCTCACACTGTTTCTTGACAGGGTCATCTCCAAACCGGGGAGCCCAGACTTACCTTCCCTTGAAATGACCTCATTCCCTCCCTTTACAAGGGAGGGCCCACCCTGCCTCAGGTCACTAGGGTCTAGGGCTTCCAGCCTGAAATTCTTAAACCCTACACCAAGCTGCTATCTTTCCTAACAGAAATTCCTAAATTGTTATTATCACATTGGTAATAATAATCATTTGTTTACATCCTTGAAGTTTATAAAGTATTTCTGTGCATAAATGACTTCATCTGAATATCACGAGAATAGTCACCAAAGGTGGGGACCTGTGCCATAAACTTGTTCCAGTAAAGCGAACTTCCTCCCCTGTGCTTACTGAAGACAGACTTGAAGTGACCTTTGGACAAATAAAAGCACCCAATGTGCAAAAGCCTTGGTTCTCCCTGTGAAGGGGTTTTAAAGGAGGCTTAGGGGCTTCCCCGGTGGCTCAGTGATAAAGGAGTCTGCCTGAAATGCAGGAGACACTGGTTCAATCCCTGGGTCCAGAAGATCCCCTGGAGGAGGAAATGGCAACCCACTCCAGTATTCTTGCCTGCAGAATCCCATAGACAGAGGAGCCTGGAGGGCAACAGTCCATGAGTAGACCCGATTTAGCAACTAAACAACAACAATCCCTTTGACTTCTATATTCCAGAACCTATCTGATATGATAAACATTGTGGCTTCAACATGAAATACTCAGATAAATGAGGCACCATACAAAGGTCACATGTATTGTTACCGCCACCCACTAATCATTCCAACACATATAGTATACCAGATCAGAGGCCTCACCAAAATGCAATAGTTAGGCAAGAAAGCTGCAACAACAAAGAAGTAACTATTGTTACCAATTTCCAATACTTTGTCCTAATCTAAAAGCTGTCCTTATGCTTTGAATATAAATGTTAATATGTTTCTAAAAAAGAGAAATTATTGTTACTAAGAAATTTTAAAGCAAAGTGAGTGAACTTGCTCAGTCCTGTCTGACTCTTCTTGACCCCATGGACTGCGGCCGACCAGGCTCCTCCATAGCAAAGAGGCACATTATTAAGAAGTTCTCTTGAATTTTCTAGCTAACTCTCAACAAAGAGAAACCTGGGGCCAGTAACTGTTACCAGAAGTTACATGTTTGTTATAAAATGACTAAACAAATCTTGACTTTTTTTATTTCAGTAATATTACACCCAGGGGTGTGGAATGGCAAGATAGTCTACAAGGTGGTTTAATCCCAGAACTATAGGATCTCATTACTATATTTTTAAAGCCACCGTGATGTTTTAAGTTGTTTACGTGAGCTGATCTATGTAATTAAAATATTCAAAACAAACTTAATAACATGAAAAAGACATCTGATACCAAAAATATGATCCTGGCACTGTAACTCTTTTTCGTATTTTTACTCACCCGGGAACTCAGTGGCTTTGTGTCTGCAGCATTTACCCTCAAGCGTCTCTCTGGCACCCTGTGATATATTTCTGTTTCACTCTGACTAGTTTGTGCAATTCTTTGTGGCTCCTCCAGTGTTCAGGGTTTGCCATCCACAGCAATGCACATCTCCGACACGCATCTCAGGATCTCAGCACACAAGCTCCTTTTCTCCATCTGTGCTTAGCAGACGACATGTGACCTTTCCTCATCAGTGTGAACCTTGTCAGTTTTCCATGACTCTGTGACCCGATTTCATTACAACAATGAACTTTACTTGGGAGTCTTCATTTAAATTACAAAAGCGACACACAACCATCTAACAAGTATTTATGCCTCTCAGATAATGGAAATAGCAGGTCATATCCTGCCTTTGTGATTAGTCAGAATAGAAAACCAGCCACACACAGAGCATACTGCTGTACCCATCACTTACTTATACTGACCAGCCATGTGCTTCTGGTCTCACATTATGTTGATGGTTTTGCTATTCATTCAACAAACTTTTATTGAATGTTTAGTGTACCATGAATTGTTCAAGAAGTTGTTTACAGTAAACCAAACACAGCCCCTATACCCACAAGGAATTTATGGTCCAGTCCAGTCAGGAGGGGGTTGGGAGGACAGATTTCAAAAAATACATGCGCTTCCCAGGTGGCGCTAGTGGTGAAGAACCTCCCTGCCAATGCAGGAGACATAAGAGACGCAGGTTCGACCCCTAGGTCAGGAAGATCCCTGAAGAAGGAATGGCAACCCACTCCAGTATTCTTGCCTGGAGAATCCCATGGACAGAGGAGCCTGACAGGTTACAGTCCATGAGGTCACAAAGAATCAGATACCACTGAAGTAACAGCATGGCACACATATTAGGCTATAGTTTGAGTTCCATAACAAAGGCAATATAAAAAATGGTTTAAGCAAGATAAAAATTTATTCTCTAACGTGGCCATTCCAATGTAAGCATTCAGATCAGATCAGATCAGTCGCTCAGTCGTGTCTGACTCTTTGCGACCCCATGAACTGCAGCACGCCAGGCCTCCCTATCCATCACCAGCTCTCGGAGGTCACTCAGACTCACATTCATCGAGTCAGTGATGCCATCCAGCCATCTCATCCTCTGTCGTCCCCTTCTCCTCCTGCCCTCAATCCCTCCCAGCATCAGAGTCTTCTCCAATGAGTCAACTCTTCGCATGAGGTGGCCAAAATACTGGAGTTTCAGCTTGAGCATCATTCCCTCCAAAGAAATCCCAGGTCTGATCTCCTTCAGAATGGACCGGTTGGATCTCCTTGCAGTCCAAGGACCCAGTTTGTTCTACTAGCTCAACACGTATCTTCTTACTGGTTGCCTAACTTAGCCTTTCTGGCTCCTGCCATCACATTCAAATGCCAGTCACTGGGCTCTTTCAAGACTCGTCCTGGGAGTTATGCTTATCACTTCCACTCAGACTCACTTGGCCAGAACTTGGGCATATGACCATACCTAAGTGCTAGTAAGTCAGGTAAATGGCAGGTACTAACCTTAAATAAAAGAAGATGGGAAGATGGTTGGGAGCATATATTAGTTTAGATAGGGCTTTTAGAGGAGGCTGCTCAGTTAAGGTAACCTGTGAGCAGGAAACAAAATTGGGGGGTGAGTGCGCAAAAGCAGAAGGAGGAGGGGATATCAAATACAGGAGAGTGAGAAGGTAAAAGTCTCTCAGTCATGCGAATCTTTGTGACCCCGTGGACTGTAGCCTACCAGGCTCATCTGTACATGCAATTCTCCAGGCCAGAAAACTGGAGTGTGTAGCTGTTCCCTTCTCCAGGGGATCTTCCCAACCCCAAGAAGAAACTCAGGTCTCCTGCACTGCAAGCGGATTCTTTACCTTCTGAGCCACCAGGGAAGCAAATACAAAAGAACAGAGGCAAAAGCTGTATTTTGGGGTAAAAATGATGCCCATGAGCCAAGCAGTGGCCAAAGAGGGAGTCAGGAACCAGATGTGAAGGTCTTTTTCTTTTCATGAGATGGAAAGCCATCAGAAGGTTTTGAGTGGAGAAGTGACTTGATCTAACTTCTCTTTTATTATGGGCAGTGTTGAGTGCAGTTGTCCAACAGTGGAAAGGGGACAACTGGTTAGGGACTAATGTAGAAATCCCAGTGAGAGGCTGGCACGTGGGGGTCGGTGGCAAGACCTGGTTAAAAGATGCTAAACTCTGTGTACGTTTTATTTGTTTTTAATTGGAGGATAATTGCTTTACAATGGTGTGTTGGTTTCTACTGTACAACAACATGAATCAATTATAAGTATACATATACATATATCCCTCCCTTTTGAGCCTTCCTCCCACCCCTCTAGGTCGTCTCTCTGTGTATATTTTATATAATTTATTAAATAATTTTGTTTATATTTAATTTATTTTATTTTTTGGCTGTGCTGGGTCTTCACTGCTGCACGGGCTTTCTCTAGTTGTGGTAAGCAGGGGCTACTCTTCATTGTGGTGTGCAGGCTTCTCATTGCAGTGGCTTCTCTTGTGGCAGAGCACAGACTCTAGGGCTCAGAGGCTTCAGCAGTTGCAGCACATGGGCTCAGTAATTGCAGCCCTCAGGCTCTAAAACACAGGCTTAATAGTTGTGGTACACAGACTTAGTTGCTCTAGACCATGTGGGATCTTCCCAAGTCAGGGATCTAACTCACACCTCCTATATTTACAGGTGGATTGTTTACCACTGAGCCACCAGGGAAGCCCTCTGTGTACATTTTAAACGAGCATCAGGAAATATACTTGTGGCATGAGAGAGAAACACAACAGTCAATGATGATTCTGAGATTATAGACCAAATAAGTAGAAGAATGGAATGGCCATTTATCAAGATGGAAGAGGCTGGGGAAGGAGAAAGTTTATGAGGGGAAAATCAAGAGTTTTGCATTAGAGTTTGATGTGCTGATCAGACATCCCCTTGAAGACATCAAATAGGCAGCCACAGACCCAAGTCCAGTGTTCAGAGGAGGGATCAGAGCTGAAAAACATTGTGTTGGGACTCATCAGTTAAGTAAGGATATTTGAAATCATAGATCTGGATACAACTGGCTAGAGAGTAAGTATAGGCAATAAAGAGCTCTCTATTATCTTATACAGTCTCTGGCCCCAAATATCTCCCCTGCTCTTGATGGGCTCAGAAGCCTAAACGTATTTTATCACTGGTGGATGTAAGGTGACACTCTATCTGGACAAGGACATTGTTGAAAAGAAACCACAGATCATATTAACGGCTACCAGTTATTGAAGCTTGTTGCTTGTTACCAAGCACTTTTATCTTTGCTGTCCCTAATTTTCTCAAAAAACCTGGAGAGGTAAATAATATTGTTATCTCAGTTTGACTCATGAGGAAACTAAAGTAACAAGACCAAATAGCTTATGGAAGTTCATGTGCCAAATGGCAAAACAAGAATTTGCACTTGAGGCTGTCTGACAGCCCTGTCTGCTCTTCCACAGAGTGAAACTAAGCAGGTCACGGCAAGAAAGTGCAAGTCCTTCCATGAATGGAGAAGAGAGAAATGTAAAGTGGAAAAAACGAGAAACTGCTTGAGGGAGGAACCACATCTTAATCTCAGTTATGTGACCCACAGTTTCTAGATTAGAGTCTCCAAAAATTATTTACTGAATGCAGTGGTTATGATCAATCAACTGCATTCACTCGTTTGCACTCTGAGCTGTTAATATTAGTCCATCTACACAAGGAAGGAAGGATTACATAAGGAAGACCTTTGTGCCACTTACTCCCTGCCTCTCACCACCACCTCCCCTGCCCCCACATGGCAATTTAGCTGTAGACTGTTCTTAAAGACAGATTTTGTGGGCAAAGAAGGCAATATACAGTAATTCAGTTTCCTTTATTACAAGTTTGAAAACCTAGCTTTCCTTTAAGCTTTCAATTTCAAGGTCCATATCTGAAGTCTCTCTTTTAAGTGAATGTTTACAATTTAGTTAATTAAATTCCTTTGAATTATTAAACTGCATTTATACATTTAATATATTCAATCTTTTTAAAATACTTTATTACTCAACAAACAAAAGAATCACAAGTCATGCTCATAAATATGATAAATTAATTTTAAAATAGGATGAATCTTATTCTTTTGAATATTACAAAAATACAGATTTAATAAACCTCATATCTTTTCACTAGAAATCACGAATCTAAAACAATGACAGAGCTTATGGAGATAGTTTAAATTGGCATCTCGAAGATAACCCGTTAAGCATTCTAAAATGTCAAATTATCTTAAACATTATAAATGTTTATAAGACCAAACACAAATATGCACAAATTATTTCTAAGCATAGAATAAAAAATTTACTTTAGCAGACTTGAAAAGTTTAAGTAAGTAACGAGATACTTCTTTGTTTAACTTGATGCTTTACTGGGACTAAAACAAACATGCTTTAAATAAAAAAATTCTACTGGTCCAGGTGAGTTAGGATGAGTGGCTAATCATCCTAAGAGGTTCTGGCTGGATATGTAGACAGGGTAGCATTTCTTATAGCTGATAAAACATACTGAATCCTCCTTAATGCCAGTCAATGTGAATAACAAATTATTGCCTGCAAATGGCTAGTGGTCTTGCCACCATTCCTGTTCACAGATTCTGCCTTCATCTATTTCTTCCAAGTTATTTGTATTTGTGCACCTACTGCTAGATTGGGGCTAGTGGTAAAGAACCCGGCTGCCAATGCAGAAGACGTAAGAGACACAAGTTCAATCCCTGGGTGAGGAAGATCCCCTGGAAGAGGAAATGGCAATCCACTCCTATATTCTTGCCTGGGAAATCCCAAGGACGGAAGAGCCTGGCAGGCTATAGTCCATGGGATCACAAAGAGTTGGACACGAGTGAGCAACTGAACACAAAGCACTGCTGGACTGCTAACAAACCTAGCTGAATTCAACTAATTTATAAACTATTTCATTCTGAATTTTATTGTTTTTCATCTCTGTTGAGACTACAATTCTTACAGAAGTTAACTGAACTCTCTCATGTTGGTGACTGGCTCTGCAGTTCTGAAACACACACACACATCTTCAATATAGCTAGTGGAAAGTGAGCGGCCTTCACTTTATAAGAATATGCCAAATACCCTCATGTAAAGATTTCTCAAACTGTGTTCCATTCATCATGGACACATCACATGTGGTATAGTGAATAAAAGGGTCAACATTTTAAAAGTTTGGGAAATCTCATATGTTAAAATATCTTCTAGATGTTTGCAATGTTGGTTAGCATATTAAAGACCGAGAAATTTTGCAGTATGAAAATCATATAAACCCACTGAACCCCCTTTTTAAAGACATATCTTTCAAAGTCTTGCCAGGCTAGCATTCTGTGAAACATATCTGGTAAATTGTGTTCAATTTGGTAAAATATCTTTAATTCTTGATCTTTTATTTTTTTACCTTTTGGAGATTCTAGCTTAGACATACAACTAAATGGACTACCTAATACTTTCTTAGGGCTTCCCAGGTGGCTGAGTGGTAAAGAATCTACCTGCAAATGCAGTTGATGCAGGAGACATGGGTTCGATTCCTGTGTCAGGAAGATCCCCTGGAGGGGGAATGGCAACCCCCTCCAGTATTCTTGCTTGTAGAATCCCAAGGACAGAGGAGCTTGGGCTACAGTCTGTGGGGTCACAAAGATTTGGACATGACTGAACACACGCAAAACTTCTTTTCCCCTAAACTTATCCCACCCTGCCATAGACAAAATTCAACCGTTGCAGCTCTTCCCCACAGGGCAAACTGCTCTCCCAGGAGAAAAAGGCAAGAGAAACAGTGTGTCCTGTGGCAAGTCCCCTCCAAAGAGAGAGGGGAAGTCCCTGAGTACCTTGTGCTCACTCACTTCCTCCCCGCAGGCTTGAAAGTCACTGTCCTTTGCAAAGACTCAAAGAATGCCTCCTGGGGCACAGACGCCCCCATCCTTCTTCAGCTTTTGACATTGTGATCTTCCTTGAGCAACACAAAGGGAAGACTGTGAATGCCAGAACCAGGTTACTGTTGAGTCAAATAAAGTGCACTTGATTTTAGACACATTTAGCAATGGCACCCCACTCCGGTACTTTTGCCTGGAAAATCCCATGGACGGAGGAGCCTGGTAGGCTCCAGTCCATGGGGTCGCTAAGAGTCGGACACGACTGAGCGACTTCACTTTCGCTTTCCACTTTCATACGTTGGAGAAGGAAATGGCAACCCACTCCAGTATTCTTGCCTGGAGAATCCCAGGGACAGGGGAGTCTGGTGGGCTTCTGTCTGTGGGGTCGCACAGGGTTGGACACGACTGAAGCGACTTAGCAGCAGCAGTGATAGGAATAACCACCACAGGGCTAGGTGAAGGGTCAGAGGAACTGAGTTCTAGATTGCAGCTCCACTTAAGTTGTGTGTAATCTTAGACAAAGCATCAACCAGCTCAGCTTCCTCATTAATTAAAAGGGAGGACATGAACAGCATTGTTCCAGAGTCAGGATTCAAAACATTTCTCAGCCAGTTCTGGCCACACAACATCATCCTGCCAACTGGCAGCCTCACAGCCTATCTCCATCACTCAGTCAACATCAATCGGTGCTCCGATGTGCCAGCTATTTCACAGGGCTGACGCATGCATCTAATTAAATAATGTTTGTGAAAGCGGATCACAGCCTCCTTTCGAAAGCAAAGTATTTTTAGTCATTATTATTCTGTGTAATAAAAGTTATAAAGAATAAGAGAGATGGGAAGCTTCTTAGACACGTCTCATGTGTTTCTCCATCTTGCCTATCCCCCTAGGGGCAGCAATATTAACTTTGAGAACAGAAGTCACTTCAAGCAATAGCCAGAGGAAGTGGAGACCTGGGCCAAGACCAGCCTGAGACACAGCTTAACCTCAAAACATCAAGCAGCAGTGAGAGCGAGCATGTTATTGAGGACTTACCATGTGTTAGGTTTCTTGTTCAAAACCATTTTATGCAGATTAACATTTAATCCTGGCCATACCTGGATGAATGTGTGTGTGTGTGTGTGCATGATCAGCCCTGTTCTACTCTTTGTGACCCCATAGACTATAGCTCACCAGGCTCCTCTGTCTATGGAATTTCCCAGACAAGAATACTGAAGTGGGTTACCATTTCCTCCTCCAGGGCACCCTCCTGATCCAGAGATCGAACCTTTATCTCTTGTGTCTCCTCCATTGAAAGGAAGCTTCTCTATCACTGCTTGCCCTGGGAAGCCCAGCTAGATGAATGAGGAGCTATTATTATCCCCTGTCCAAAGATGAGGAAACCGAATCACTGGCTGATTCAGGGACTTGCCTGAGGTTCCCTAGCTAGTAAATGTCAGCACTGGATTTTCTTTTAGGCAGATGAGTTCATGTCCTCAACCACGACTCCACACAGGGGTTGGGGTGGGAGAGAACTGCAGCTGCCAGAGAGCATTCTGGGTCACAAGCCACACCTAGAGGTCCCGGGAGGCCTGAGAGAGGAAGTCTCAGGAGCAGACATCTCCACAGCTCTTACAGGGAAGGCACAAGACCCTTGGTCTCCAGAAGCTCCTGGCTGGCAGGAACCCTAGCCCACAGGCATTGAGAACTGGGGCACCCACAGCCTGAGGAGGGGCAGCTCCGGGGCATAGCACCAGGTGGAAGTCGGGGAAGTGGGCAGGAAGAAAGGAGGGGAGGAAGGGACTGCAGTCCTCCGTCCAGCTGGGGAAAGGCAGCTAGGTCAATGGGTTTGCCTTTGGGTGGGAGGATTAGCTCTACTGAGTAAATACACCTGGAGCTGAGGGCTGGGGCAGGACTTCCTCCTCCTGAGGCATCAGAGATGAGTTACAGAGGAGTGAGGGCAGAGAAAGGGCCCTGGCAGGCTGGGAAGCTGGGGACCAAACTTACTGTAAAGGGCGAGATAGTAACTATCTAGCCCTTAGGCTTTGTGGGTCACGTTTTTGTCTCTCCCCCTTCTCCCCCCACACCCTCCCCCCAACCTTTCAAAAAGGTATACACAGTTCCTAGCCCCAGGCTGTGACTGAATTTGATCTGCAGGTTACAGTTTTGCCAACCTTTACTCTGGGCTGCCAACATGGCTCAGACGGTAGAGAATCCACCTGCAAAGGAGGAGACCTGGGTTCCACCCTTGGCTGGAGAACATCCCCTGGGGAAGGGCGTGGCCACCCAGTCCAGTATCCTTACCCGGAGAATTCCATGGACAAAAGAGCCTGGCAGGCTATAGTCCATGGGATCACAAAGAGTCGAACACAACAGGGTGACCAACACGTTCACTTTCTTCTTTCAACTCTCACTCTAAATAAATCATTGGTAAACCTCATGTTTTACCTGAGTCTGACCCTGCCCTCCTCTCCAAAATTGACCATTGACCTTGAACCTGGAACCTCCAAAGAATTGCAGGGACCCTGCTTGGACCTTATTCAAGGAATTGGATAAGGAAAAGGGCATAGGATTCTAACTCCAGTGATGCTTCGTGAAACCTGAGTGAGGTATGTTCCTCTGAAGTGCCTCAGGACTAACTCTTTTTGGCCACCCGAAGGTTTGCTCTGGAGATGTTTATGCCACGCACAGCTGCACACGTGAGCAACTCTGCAAGAGTTATGTCCCATGCCACATTCCATTTGAGAAGTGATGCCTGAGACAATATTGCAGAGCAATGATACTTGGTATTATTCTATTTCAGGGAAAATAAAGGAGCCACCTTTCCCTCTTTACCCCAAAATGGAATGTCCCGATGTTTTTGAGAAGAACCTGACCTTACCAGGAAGAGGTACCTTTAAGTAAACTTGGTTCTCCGTCACAATGTCTTCTTTGAAGAGCCCAGCTATGCAATAAGGAAGTTCAGGTGTAAAAACAAGCTGCTTTACATATTTTGCTCTTAGAGGGGCAGCTCATTGTCCTACCATCTGCCCCAAACTGTCTCATATCTAGACACAAAACAGTCTTCTCTTCCCACCTTGAAGTTGAGCTAAAGCTATTCTTAACTAACACAAAGGCAGAGGTGTTTTTTTTGGCTCTGCTGACTCTTCACTGCTGCGTGCAGGCCTTATCTAGTTTTGGTGAATGGGGACTGCTCTCTGGTTGTGGGGCACAAGCTTACTTGTGGCCCCACAACATGTGGAATCTTTTTGGACCAGGTAGAAGACCTTTTGAGCTGTGAGCAGCAAATGTAGGGTCCCTCCTCAGACTCCCCTACTGCCCATCCCACACCCTAGTCAGCATATATTCTACCAATAAGGGTAGCAGGGTGAGAACTTTGAGAAGTATTTTAAAAAGAGAATTATAAAACACATCCAAAATATAGAAAAAGGATTCCTTTTTCTTTAATCTTTTAAAAATATGAGATCAGGATGACAGTAATAAGTAAGATTCATGCCCACACCCTTACAATTTCTTAAGACTAACCAGTATGTGGTAAAAATTGTTTTCTAAAGCATATACTCTTAGATATATCTATTTATATAGATGTATGCTATGCTATGCTATGCTAAGTCACTTCAGTCGTGTCCAACTCTGTGCAACCCCATAGACGGCAGCTCACCAGGCTCCCCTGTCCCTGGGATTCTCCAGGCAAGAACACTGGAGTGGGTTGCCATTTCCTTCTCCAATGCATGAAAGTGAAAAGTGAAAGTGAAGTCGTTCAGTCATGTCTGACCCTCAGCGACCCCATGGACTGCAGCCCTCCAGGCTTCTCCATCCATGGGATTTTCCAGGCAAGAGTACTAGAGTGGGGTGCCATTGCCTTAGCCGATATAGACGTATACATACAGCTAAATCCCTGATTAATAGAGGAAATATTTGAGGTAATATAATGTTATATAAATTACAGTATTGTCTTATATCATGTTTATGTTTGGTAAATATGTTAAATACTCCAGCTTGATTTAATGTAAAATAGGTACATAATAACACACAATCAAAAGTATATAAAAGGCCCACTATAACCAAAGTATTTAATAAATGGTATTTTGTTATTTTTCTCAGATATGTGCCAACGAAATTGTAAAGTGCCAAGAAAAGCAGGAATGGTATTTAGGGTTCTGGCTAGCTTTGGACTTGAATTTAAGTTTTCGACCTGAAAATTTCTGAAAATGTGCGCTTTAAAGATGATGCTGGTATCTAGAACAGATATTCCAATCAACACACATACACACATATACACCCCCCTACACACACACATACACCCCTCACACACACACACACACACACACACACGAGGGAGGCAAGAAAAGAAGTATTTCAGGAGAGAGCAGGGATTCTTAAATGTAAAGATTATTTCCTTGAACCATGGTCCTGTGATTCAGCATTCATAAAATAAATCGTTTACAATTTGAGCAAACTAATGTCAGGTTCCTGCAGGGCTAAAGAAAATGGCTTGTGGGAGCTAATAAGAAATAGGGGCTGGAACAAGTGTGTGGAGCCTTTGTTCTGTTCCAAGGGGTTGACTGTCCTTAGAAGGCTTACAAACCACTATTTATGACTCATCTCTCCACCCACACTTCTTCTCCAAGTTCTTAATACCACTTAGGTCTTCTTGTGTTATCCTAGGATTTTAATTCCACAGTTCAGTTCAGTTCAGTCGCTCAGTCGAGTCCAACTCTTTGCGACCCCATGAACGACAGCACACCAGGCCTCCCTGTCCGTTACCAACTCCCGGAGTCCACCCAAACCAATGTCCATCGAGTCGGTGATGCCATCCAACCATTTCATCCTCTGTGATCCCCTTCTCCTCCTGCCCTCAATCTTTCCCAGCATCGGGATCTTTTCAAATGAGTCAACTCTTCGCATAAGGTGGCCAGAGTATTGGAGTTTCAGCTTCCACATCAGTGCTTCCAAAGAACACCCAGGGCTGATCTCCTTCAGAATGGACTGGTTAGATCTCCTTGCAGTCCAAGGGACTCTCAAGAGTCTTCTCCAACACCACAGTTCAAAAGCATCAATTCTTCGGTGCTCAGCTTTCTTCACAGTCCAACTCTCACATCCATACATGACCACTGGAAAAACCATAGCCTTGACTAGACGGACCTTTGTTGGCAAAGTAATGTCTCTGCTTTTGAATATGCTGTCTAGGTTGGTCATGACTTTTCTTCCAAGGAGGAAGCGTCTTTTAATTTCATGGCTGCAATTACCATCTGTAGTGATTTTGGAGCCCAGAAAAATAAAGTCAGCCACTGTTTCCCCATCTATTTGCCATGAAGTGTTAGGACTGGATGCTATGATCTTAGTTTTCTGAATGTTGAGCTTTAAGCCAATTTTTTCACCCTCCTCTTTCATTTTCATCAAGAGGCTCTTTAGTTCTTCTTCGCTTTCTGCCATAAGGGTGGTGTCATCTGCATATCTGAGGTTATTGATATTTCTCCCATCAGTCTTGATTCCAGCTTGTGCTTCTTCCAGCCCAGCATTTCTCATGATGTACTTTGCATATAAGTTAAATAAGCAGGGTGACAATATACAGCCTTGACGAACTCCTTTTCCTATTTGGAACCAGTCTGTTGTTCCATGTCCAGTTCTAACTGTTGCTTCCTGACCTGCATACCAGTTTCTCAAGAGGCAGGTCAGGTGGTCTGGTATTCCCATCTCTTTCAGAATTTTCCACAGTTGATTGTGATCCACACAGTCATAGTGTTTGGCATAGTTAATAAAGCAGAAATAGATGTTTTTCTGGAATTCTCTTGCTTTTTCGATGATCCAGCGGATGTTGGCAATTTGATCTCTGGTTCCTCTGCCTTTTCTAAAACCAGCTTGAACATCTGGAAATTCACGGTTCATGTATTGCTGAAGCCTGGCTTGGAGAATTTTGAGCATTACTTTACTAGCGTGTGAGATGAGTGCAATTGTGTGGTAGTTTGAGCATTTTTTGGCATTGCCTTTCTTAGGGACTGGAATGAAAACTGACCTTTTCCAGTCCTGTGGCCACTGCTGAGTTTTCCAAATTTGCTGGTATATTGAGTTCAGCACTTTCACAGCATCATCTTTCAGGATGTGAAATAGCTCAACTGGAATTCCATCACCTCCACTAGCTTTGTTCCTAGTGATGCTTTCTAAGGCCCACTTGACTTCACATTCCAGGATGTCTGGCTCTAGGTGAGTGATCACACCATCGTGATTATCTTGGTCATGAAGATATTTTTTGTACAGTTCTTCTGTGTATTCTTGCCACCTCTTCTTAATATCTTCTGCTTCTGTTAGGTTCTTACCATTTCTGTCCTTTATTGAGCCCATCTTTGCATGAAATATTCCCTTGGAATCTCTAATTTTCTTGAAGAGATCTCTAGTCTTTCCCATTCTATTGTTTTTCTCTATTTCTTTGCATTGATCGCTGAGGAAGGCTTTCTTATCTCTCCTTGCTATTCTTTGAAACTCTGCATTCAAATGGGTATATCTTTCCTTTTCTCCTTTGCTTTTTGCTTCCCTTCTTTTCACAGCTATTTGTAAGGCCTCCTCAGACAGCCATTTTGCTTTTTTATATTTCTTTTTCTTGGGGATGGTCTTGATTCCTATCTCCTGTGTAATATCAGGAACCTCCATCCACAGTTCATCAGGCACTCTGTCTATCAGATCTGGTCCCTTAAATCTATTTCTCATTTCCACTGTATAGTCATAAGGCATTTGATTTAGGTCATACCTGAATGGTCTAATGGTTTTCTCCACTTTCTTCAATTTCAGTCTGAATTTGGCAATAAGGAGTTCATGATCCTAGGATTTTAATTCCACGGCTTCCTACTGTTCTCCAATCAACTGCCTTCTCTGTTTGTGGGGACCCTGAGAAGGACTGACTAAGGCATGGTAGTTGAGGGTGCCTTTCATTCACACTGACCTAGGTTCTTCTAAGTGATTGATGACTTGCTTGTCACTGAGGGGGCCTTATGTGCCCCCAGCCTCTCCTGGTCTCAGAATAAGCTTCTAGCTAGGCTCTGGCCTTGTTCTCTTTTCCTTCAGTTCAGGGCACAAAAGAACTGAAACTTGGCTTGGTTGCTCCAGGTCCAAATACTTGCTCAGATCTAACCAGTGACACTGACTTCATCCAGTTGCATTTCATCTCAGACCCCTGGCAGGGAGGCCAGGCCACCAACCTGCCTTCCTTCAGCCTAGGTCCTCTGCTCACAGCACTCCTCAGCCCTTCCACCAGCCCAGAACATGGGCGCAGGATGGATACAAGCCCTCCCTGATCTGTATCACAACCATTAGGCTGAAACTTAAACTTCTCAACTTCTTCTTGACAACTCGTTTTCCTGGAGGCTCAGCTCTGTTTCATCCCTTCTAGTGCCTACTATCTCAACAGGTCTACTTTCTCTGACCTACATTTCCTCTCTTCAATCCTTATTCTGCCTCTGACTCCGCCCTTCCACTTCCCTACCTAGGTTTTCACCAAATTTACAGTTCCTCTGGGCATCTGTTTTGATTTTCAGCCCTGATTTTGATTTTGATCCCCTGCCTGAGTCTGCTTTTACCTGAGAGGTTGCTAGGGTCTGATTAATCCTTTCTTTATTCACCTCCTGTCACTCCAGGTCTGCACCTCCACAAACCTTTCATTTGCACATGTGCACACGCACAGGTGTGCACATGCACAGACACACACATACACACTGCAAAGCAAGCATTCATTCATCTCATTTGTAGCATGGCTAGTGTATGCGTATTCCTTTTCCATTAACAGGCTCTAACACTGATGATCAGGGAATATTAATGGGGAATAGAAATGGCCATTTTATCATCATAGACAGCTCTGGGGAGGGATGTAAGCAGCTGGGTGGCCTGTGACAGACTTGCCTTTCGCTATTGTAGAGCTCTCCCCAACTCCACAGTTTCCTGACTTCTAGGCATCACAAATTCTTAACACTAGACAGCTCTACTAACAGGTGTGAGCAATGCCACTCCCTCCAAGCTGGAAACAGAATAATCTCTGTCCTTTTTCTTCCTATACAACTACCTTCCCGAGCAGCAACCACTCTCTAGGATAGTTCTAGTCCTTCAAGTGACCGGTTCCAATGTCTTAGAGGGAGTTTAGTGTTTACTGGTCAACATTCTTAAATGCCACATTCTTGGAAAGAATCTCCAGCAGACACTAAGCCTTATTAGACACTGAAATGAGTTATGGAAGAAGGTTTAGCTTCTCACTCCCTGGAGATTTTTCAAAGCAGGAAGGATTCTTATCTGTCTAGGATGATTATGTGGGATACTGCTAGGAGGCCAGGGGATAGATCGGCTCATCATCAACAAGTAACACTTATTAAATTCCTGGACATTCATGCTACTGTACTACAGTCCATACATATTAAAAGATAATTTAAAAGACACAGCCCTGGGGCTTCTCTGGTAGCTCAGTGGTAAAGAATCCACCTGGTAATGCAGGAGACATGGGTTCAATCCCTGATCCCAGAAGATCCCACATGACTTGGAGCAACTAAGCCTGTGTGCCACAACTACTGAGCCTGTGCTCTGGATCCTGGGAGTTCCAGCTACTGAAGCCCACACTCCATAGAGCCTTTGCTCCACAGTAAGAGAAGCTATCACCACGAGGCGCCTACACGCCGCGTCTGGAGAGTAGCCCTCACTCTCCACAACCAGAGAAAAGCCCACACAGTAATGAAGACACAGTACAGCTAATAAATAAATAAATAAAATTTTTAAAAAGATACAGCCCAAACTCTCAAAGAAGTTTTTAACAAATGAAATGAAAGATGTGTATGGCATACAAATAATATAATGAATGCCACCAGTGCTTTACATTTTTAAAGCATTCAGATGTCTCGTTTTCTTTCTCTTCTCATACTCCTCAGTTTTGGGTTGGGACTAGGCAGAGCAATATTTGCAGTGAGCAGTTTTCTAGCTCATATTTTCCAATAGCTGTGAATGATGTAAAATGTGAGCAGATATCAGAAGAATTAAGTGAGGCAGAAAGCACAAAGTAGCCTCCATTCAGTCATGCAGAAAGCATGAGGCTGTTGGATTTGGTCTTGAAGGGTTATCAATTTCTAACACCCTGGGATTCTGGGTCAAGGATCACTTTGGATCAAAGGGGAAAAAAAAAAAAAAAGAACTATAAGGAGGTGGGAAGAGACCAAATTATTGAGTATTTTTCCCATTAGAGTCAAAATAGTACTGGCCAGGGGTGTATGGTTTTCAGCAGACAGATAAAATGATATTCTTTGAGACCCAACCTAGTCATATAGACATCTTCTTAAGAAGTGCATGCTTTGCCCAGGAACAGGTCCACCCCTCTTCCTCTAGCAAAGCACCAATGATGTGGCCCTTGGTTCATGCTGTCCAGAATGCACAGAACACAGGAGGGGCTGTTTTTACAGTCATACCTACACCCTCATGAGAAAGTCTCTTTCTGGGTTACCCACTATGAAACTGAGGGCCTCAGCCAGCAACCCCATGTCTTTGTATTTCTTCTGGGTGGACCAGTTCGAACTAGATATAACTTTTTCTACTGGGACCTACCACTGGTCAGAGGGAGTGGCCAGAGGGAGCAGGGTAGATGCTAGCTCTCAATTTTGTCACTTTATACCAGGCCTTCAGGCTTCCCTGGTGGCTCGGATGGTAAAGAATCTGCCTGCAATGCAGGACCTGGGTTTGATCCCTGGCTCAGCAAGATTCCTTGAAGGAGGGCATGGTAACCCATTCCAGCATTCTTGCCTGGAGAATCCCATAGATAGAGGAGCCTGGAAGGCTGCAGTCCATGGGATTGCAAAGAGAGGGACAGGACTGAGCAAGTAACACTTTTACTTTTCACTTAATGAGGGGATTTTGAAAGTTCTATACATGTATGTTTCTGTACGAAACAAATAACTGATTAAATTTGCTTAATGAGTTTCTCGAATTTCTCTACATATAGATGTGAATGAATCAAATTTTATCATTATTTACTTCTAAACATAGTCCTTTTTGGCCACGAAAAGAAAAACGTGGACAACTTTCCCTCAATTTTCAGGAAAGCTGGTGTTGTATACATTAAAAACATTGTAATGTAATTTCCATGTTCAGTTTATGGGTTGCTTTCCCCTTCCAGTAATATACAGGAAATAGGGTGTGGTTAGTTTTGTGGCTCTCTCACTTCAGTGAGTTCCTTCAGCTGAGCATACCTCATTTTGCTGTCCTCTTAGGCAGAGTCCGGGGAAGGCAATGGCACCCCACCCCAGTACTTTTGCCTGGAAAATCCCATGGACGGAGGAGCCTGGTAGGCTCCAGTCCATGGGGTCGCTAAGAGTCGGACACGACTGAGTGACTTCACTTTCACTTTTCACTTTCCTGCATTGGAGAAGGAAATGGCAACCCACTCCAGTATTCTTGCCTGGAAAATCCCATGGATGGAGGAGCCTGGTAGGCTGTAGTCCATAGGGTCGCTAAGAGTCGGACATGACTGAGCGACTTCCCTTTCCATTTCACTTTCCTGCATTGGAGAAGGAAATGGCAACCCACTCCAGTGTTCTTGCCTGGAGAATCCCAGGGACGGGGGAGCCTGGTGAGCTTCCGTCTATGGGGTTGCACAGAATCGGACACGACTGCAGTGACTTAGCAGCAGCAGCAGTAGGCAGAGTCAGTGAACCTCTGAAAACATAATTTCTAGACTCCTCACATCTAGTGGCCTCATTGATTTTCTTATTTTTTTTTTTTAAATTACAACATGTAAGTTGAATTTCCATAGGTAAATAATAGAAGTGTAAATTTAATTTTCCAATAATTTAGTCAAGGATTAATTGCTCAGTTAATAAAGCGTGAATAGAGTGAGTGTTAGCTTGTTTCGCTCACATTAAAAAAGGGGGACGGGGGGGTGGTTTCCTGGTGGTCCAGTGGCCAAGGCTCCATGCTCCCAATGCAGGGGGTTTGGGTTCGATCCCTGATCAGGGGACCCGATCCCACATCCTGCAACTAAAACTCAGCACAGCCAAATAAAAAAAGAGAGAGATTTATATGCCAACTTTGATCAATACACAATTGGTTAAGTCTTCAGTTTTATTTAGTCCACCATTTAATACATTATATAATTCATTAGATGTGTAGACTAAAACTCTAATCAATTTATCCATATACAAAAATTTTAGGCTTCTAAACATATTATACAACTATGTGATTTTTAACATTTAAGAGTCAATCTAGGGAATCCCTGGTGGTACAGTGGTTACAACTTGGTACTTTCATTGCTGTGGACCCAGGTTCAATCCCTGGTCTGGGAATTAAGATCCCAAAAGCTGAGCTGCATAGTCACATAATAATAATAATAAATATATATAACTTCTCATAAGATAAATCTTTTTCTACATATGTTGTCATTAAACAGTTGTGTGTTTTTTTTTTTTAAGTGCTGGTTTACCTATGCTCCTGACAGTTCAGGAGAAAGATTTTCAATATAGAAGGGTTGATAAAGGTTAAGTCTTCACTCAAGGAATGAATTCTCCCACCAGGAGTTTAGCAGATATTCCAGTTTCAAAGATGGGACTAATTGTATTCCTTTGTAGTCAATTGTTAAAAGCTGCTAGTTTCAGGGGGCAAATCTGTGCCAGTGAACTCCGGGTGCTCTTGAACACTCATGGGAAAAAGAAGAAGGCAGCAGAGTGTCCTTTGGCCTTATGATAAAGGATCAAGCTGATCCCATAAATGCAAGAGAAGGGAGGCTGGGGCTCATTTCCTCAGGAGCAATGAGGCTTCGAGCAATTTACTCCACCAGTCTAAACATTTAATCTCTTTATTTGTTAACTGAGAATAATATCTATCTTGCAGAGCATTTGTAAATATTTTAAATATTATATATAAATTATTAATCTTACTGGTTTTCACAGTAGATGTTCGATAATTGGTAGCTGTGCATTTGAGTGTTTATCTCCTTGTCCTCCCTCCATGGGCAATAAATCCTTCAAGAATAAGGATTTTATAGCTCCTGGTACAGATTGTCCCATGTTGCCAGTGATCAATAAATATTTGTCGAGTTGAAAATTTCATTTTTGAAAGACTTTTAAAATAATCTTGCCTTTAGAGTCTTAGCCCATTGAGTCTGACTCATCTTTCCCTTCAATTTCCTAAAATCTAATTTCCTGATGTCTAGCAGCACTTCTGACATCTTTGGGTATCATACCATCTAACCTGACCTGGACACTTTCTCCCCAAGACTTCACATCCATTTCACAAACAGTTCTCTCTCTCTTTCTGTTAGAATTAAATACAGAGTAGCAGTTCTTCTGGTTGTATCCTTTACCCTGTGAGAGATGAAATCATCAGAAAAACAAGGTACTAGTTTATCAGATGCTTTGCTTACAGCACACTGAGACTTCCAACACATGCCCTGATAGCTGAATCCCCCTTTACTACTCACTGTACCCTACTTGCGTCAATTTTGCATTTTGTTGAGGGAATGTGAAGTTACAACATATCCTTTTGCCTTATCCTGGGCAAATATCCTATTATTAGGATAGCCCTGGCATGAAGTATCAACTTTCTCTACTCTGTTCCCCTTCTAGAACTCTCCCTCCGACTCAGATTCTGAGGTTCAATATCTCTGTACCCTTTTCCTCATCTATCCCCTAGTGAGAAGGTAAGCCCACCCTTTTGCACATGCGTATTTGTAAAGACAAAGGAGTCTTTTGTTTTAATTAATTTTTATTGGATCACAGTTGCTTTACAGTGTTGTAGTGGTTTCTACTGTAAGCAAAATTAATCAGTCATTTTGTTGTTGTTGTTCAGGGACTGACTCTTTGTGACCCCATGGACTGCAGCACTTCAGGCTTATCTGTCCTCCACTGTCTTCTAGAGTTTGCTCAAATTCATGTCCATTGAGTCGGTGATGCTGTCTAACCATTTCATCCTCTGCCGCCCTCTTCTTCTTTTGCTTTCAGTCTTTCTCAGCAACAGGGTCTTTTCCAATGAACTTTTCACATCAGATGGCCAAAGTATTAGAGCTTCAGCTTCAGCTTCAGTCCTTCCAATGAATAGTCAGGGTTGACTTCCCTTAGGATTGCCTGGTTTGATCTCCTTGCAGTTCAAGAGGCTTCTCTAAAACCACAGTTTGAAAACATCAGTTCCTTGGTGCTCAGCTTTCTTTATGGTCCAACACTCACATCCATATAGGACTACTGAAAAAATAATAGCTTTGACTATATGAATCTTTGTTGGCAAAGTGATGTCTCTGCTTTTTAATATATGTACTGTCTAGGTTTGTCTTAGCTCTCCTTCCAAGGAGCAAATGTCTTTTAATTTCAAGGCTGCAGTCACCGTCCACAGTGATTTTGGAGCCCAAGAAAATAAAATCTGCCATTGCTTCTACTTTTCCCCCTTCTGTTTGCCATGAAGTGATGGGACTGGATGCCATGATTTTAGTTTTTTAATGTTGAGTTTTAAGCCAGCTTTTTCACTCACCTCTTTCACCCTCGTCAGGAAGCTCTTGCATATATATTCATATGTTCCCTCCCCTTTGGATTTCCTTCCTGTTCAGGTCACTGCAGTGCATTAATTAGAGTTCCCTGTGTTGTACAGTATGTTCTCATCAGTTGTTTTATACATAGTATCAATAGTGTATATATGTAAGGAAACCATAAACAAGGTGAAAAGACAACCCTCAGGATGACAGAAAATATTAGCAAATGAAGCCAATGACAAAGCATTAATCTCCAAAATACACAAACAGCTCATGCAGCTCAATATCAAAAAACAACCAACCCAATCAAGAGATGGGCTGCTGTTGCTAAGTCACTTCAGTCGTGTCCAACTCTGTGCGACCCCATAGATAGCAGCCCAACAGGCTCCCCCATCCCTGGGATTCTCCAGGCAAGAACACTGGAGTGGGTTGCCATTTCCTCCTCCAATGCATGAAAGTGAAAATGAAGTTGTTCAGTCATGTCCGACTCTTAGCGACCCCATGGACTGCAGCCTACCAGGCTCCTCCGCCCATGGGATTTTCCAGGCAAGAGTATTGGAGTGGGGTGCCATTGCCTTCTCCGCAAAAGATGGGCAGAAGACCTAAATAGACATTTATCCAAAGAAGACTTACAGGTGGCCAACAAATACATGAAAAGAAGCTCAACATCAGTAATTATTAGAGATGAAGTCTTGTCTCAGGCCTGGGCTTACTCCACTTCTACTTTGACAGTTTGGAATGTTTTCAGTTGCAAGGAACAGGAAACCAGGTTTAAAAATGACTTAGAGGAACAGAAATCCCCTCCTCCTGTTTCTCCTCTCCCTCCTCCTCCTGTAGCACAACAAGCAATCGAGATCCACAAGGTTAGGGTCATTGTCTCTCGTGTCCTCCTGCTGCTGCTGCTGCTGCTGCTGCGTCACTTCAGTCGTGTCGGACTCTGTGCGACCCCATAGACAGCAGCCCACCAGGCTCCCCCATCCCTGGGATTCTCCAGGCAAGAACACTGGAGTGGGTTGCCAGTTCGTTCTCCAATGCATGAAAGTGAAAAGTGAAAGTGAAGTTGCTCAGTCGTGTTCGACTCCTAGCGACCCCATGGACTGCAGCCTACCAGGCTCCTCTGTCCATGGGACTTTCCAGGCAAGAGTACTGGAGTGGGGTGCCATTGCCTTCTCTGTCCTCCTGCTTGGTCCCTTCAATCCCTAAATGGCTGCCATGACTAGAGAGGTGTCACACCTGGATCCAACCAGGAGGACAGTGTGGGATGGTACTAGTTATGTCTGCTTTTTATACCAAGAGAATGAAAGCATTTTCAGAAGCCCCCAGGAAACCTCTAAATGGCCAATATGTATCACATGGACCCATCTAGCAACAAGGATACATGGGAAAGTGAATTGCTTTTTCAAACTATTGCTTTTTTTCTTTTTCTTTGGTCTCTCCACCTGGCATGGGGATCTTAGTTCTTCAATCAGAAATCAAACTAGTGCTCCCTGCACTGGAAGCCCAGAATATTTTTTTTTAAGACTTATTTATTCATTTAATTTTTGGCTATGCTGTGTCTTCATTGCTGTGTGTGGACTTTCTCTAGTTGTGGCGAGTGGGAGCTTTTGTTTGTGTGGTGTGTGGGCTTCTCATTGTGGTGGTATACACTTGTTGTGGAGCACGGGCTCTAGGCACGTGGGCTTCGCTAGTTGTAGCTCACAGACTCAGCAGCTGCAGCTTATGTGCTCTTGGTGTGCATGCTTAGTAGCTCTGGCTTACAGGCTCAGTTGCTCTGCAGCACGTTTGATCTTCCCAGACCAGGGATTGAACCCATGTTCGAGCATTGGCAGGTGGATTCTTAACCACTAAACCACCAGCAAAGCCCAGCACCGGATCTTAATCACTGGACCACCAGGGAAGTCCCACTTTTTCAGGCTTTATAGTTAAAACAGCAAAGCAGTTGGAATAATTCTTGGTCAGCCAATCAACAGTATATACCATAGCTTTATAGTATAAACTTGCAGAGAGCTGACACACCACCTTTGCCAGCATTATCCTAGACCAAGGCCATTGTTATTTATGGTTCTTCTCAAAGCTAATGGCAACCAGAAAGTATTGCAGATAATAAAACCTGATACCCACCATTAAAGTCTTTGCCAAGTTGTATTTTCCAAACTTACCAGATTAAATGAATCAGAATAAATAATCAACAGAAGTACACATTCCTAGTGATTTCCCCCAAAGAGTCTAATTCAGTTGGTCTAGGGATAAAGTTGGGATTCCCAGGTTGTACAGTGGTAAAGAATTCTGCCAATGCAAAAGATGCAAGAAATGTGGGTTTGATCCTTGAGTTGGGAAAATCCTTTGGTGTAGAAAATGGCAACCCACTCCAGTATTCTTGCCTAGAAAATTCCATGGTCAGAGGAAACTGGCGGGCTACAGTCCCAAAGAGTCAAAAATGACTAAGCACATGTGCAAGGATATTTAGGAATATATAGTTTAGAAAAACACACCAGTGGATTTTTCTTATAAAATTTGAAGATGATTGGTCCAAAGGATACCTCTGATTAGCTTTGCCCTGGTTATAAATATTCGGCTTCTTAGAATATTATCATGAACAGAATGATATTAACACCTTTTTCCCTTCAGACGCTGCTCCACCTATTCTTTTTCTATGTCCTCATATTCTTTCTCTTACATATTTCTCTCACAACATTCCTCTTAAAATGTTCTTCTCCAAATACATTCCCTCTACTCCCCTTCTTCTCCTGTCCCGTGGCTTCACTCAAAAGACCTCTTCATTTCTTGTAAATCGGTCCCAATTCAGCCTTGACCTCACCCTTTCCTTTTTTTGCCTAACACCTAATATCCAACACAGGTCAGTATGTCTTCTTTCAGTTTTACTTCTCTATTTCATTACATCGATTCAGTTCAGTTGATTCACTCAGTCGTGTCCGACTCTTTGTGACCCCATGAATCGCAGTACGCCTGGCCTCCCTGTCCATCACCAGCTCCCAGAGTTCACCCAAACTCACGTCCATCGAATCGGTGATGCCATCCAGCCATCTCATCCTCTGTCATCCCCTTCTCTTCCTGCCCCCAAGCCCTCCCAGCATCAGAGTCTTCTCCAATGAGTCAACTCTTCACATGAGGTGGCCAAAGTACTGGAGTCTCAGCTTTAGCATCATTCCTTCCAAAGAACACCCAGGGCTGATATCCTTTAGAATGGACTGGTTGGATCTCCTTGCAGTCCAAGGGACTCTCAAGAGTCTTCTCCAACACCACAGTTCAAAAGCATCAATTCTTCAGCGCTCAGCCTTCTTCACAGTCCAGCTCTCACATCCATACATGACCACTGGAAAAACCATAGCATTGATTAGACGGAACTTTGTTGGCAAAGTACTGTCTCTGCTTTTGAATATGCTATCTAGGTTGGTCATAACTTTCCTTCCAAGGAGTAAGCGTCTTTTAATTTCATGGCTGCAGTCACCATCTGTAGTGATTTTGGAGCCCAGAAAAATAAAGTCTGACACTGTTTCCACTGTTTCCCCATCTGTTTGCCATGAAGTGATGGGATCGGATGCCATCATCTTTGTTGAGCCTTAAGCCAACTTTTCACTCTCCTCTTTCACTTTCATCAAGAGGCTTTTTAGTTCCTCTTCACTTTCTGCCATAAGGGTGGTGTCATCTGCATATCTGAGGTTATTGATATTTCTCCCGGCAATCTTGATTCCAGCTTGTGCTCCCTCCAGCCCAGCGTTTCTCATGATGTACTCTGCATAGAAGTGAAATAAGCAGGGTGACAATATACAGCCTTGACATACTCCTTTCCTATTTGGAACCAGTCTGTTGTTCCATGTCCAGTTCTAACTGTTGCTTCCTGACGTGCACACAGGTTTCTCAAGAGGCAGATCAGGTTGTCTGGTATTCCCATCTCTTTCAGAATTTTCCACAGTTGATTGTGATCCACACAAAGGCTTTGGCATAGTCAATAAAGCAGAAATAGATGTTTTTCTGGAACTCTCTTGCTTTTTCGATGATCCAGCAGATGTTGGCAATTTGATCTCTGCTTCCTCTGCCTTTTCTAAAACCAGCTTGAACATCTGGAAGTTCACGGTTCACATATTGCTGAAGCCTGGCTTGGAGAATTTTGAGCATTACTTTACTAGCATGTGAGATGAGTGCAATTGTGCAGTAGTTTGAGCATTCTTTGGCACTGCCTTTCTTTGGGATTGGAATGAAAACTGACCTTTTCCAGTCCTGTGGCCACTGCTGAGTTTTCCAAATTTGCTGGCATATTGAGTTCAGCACTTTCACAGCATCATCTTTCAGGATTTGAAATAGCTCAACTGGAATTCCATCACCTCCACTAGCTTTGTTTGTAGTGATGCTTTCTAAGGCCCACTTGACTTCACATTCCAGGGTGTCTGGCTCTAGGTGAGTGATCACACCATCATGATTATCTTGGTCATGAAGATCTTTTTTGTACAGTTCTTCTATGTATTCTTGCCACCTCTTCTTAATATCTTCTGCTTCTGTTAGGTCCATACCATTTCTGTCCTTTATTGAGCCCATCTTTGCATGAAATGTTCCCTTGGTATCTCTGATTTTCTTGAAGAGAATCTCTATCTAGTCTTCCCCATTCTGTTGTTTTCCTCTATTTCTTTGCATTGATCACTGAAGAAGGCTTTCTTATCTCTCATTGCTATTCTTTGGAACTCTGCCTTCAGATGATTATATCTTTCCTTTTCTCCTTTGCTTTTCACTTCTCTTCTTTTCACAGCTATTTGTAAGGCCTCCTCAGACAGCCATTTTGCTTTTTTGCATTTCTTTTCCATTGGGATGGTCTTGATCCCTGTCTCCTGTACAATTCATGAACCTCAGTCCATAGTTCATCAGGCACTCTATCTATCAGATCTAGGCCTTTAAATCTATTTCTCACTTCCACTGTATAATCATAAGGGATTTGATTTAGGTCATACCTGAATAGTCTAGTGGTTTTCCCTACTTTATTCAATTTAAGTCTGAATTTGGCAATAAGAAGCTCATGATCTGAGCCACAGTCAGCTCCTAGTCTTGTTTTTGCTGACTGTATAGCGCTTCTCCATCTTTGGCTGCAAAGAATATAATCAATCTGATTCCGATGTTGACCATCTGGTGATGTCCATGTATAGAGTCTTCTCTTGTGTTGTTGGAAGAGGCTGTTTGCTATGATCAGTGCATTCTCTTGGCAAAACTCTATTAGCTTTTGCCCTGCTTCATTCCGTATTCCAAGGCCAAATTTGCCTGTTACTCCAGGTGTTTCTTGACTTCCTACTTTTGCATTCCAGTCCCCTATAATGAAAAGGACATCTCTTTTGGGTGTTAGTTCTAAAAGATCTTGTAGGTCTTCATAGAACCGTTCAACTTCAGCTTCTTCAGCATTACTGGTTGGGGCATAGACTTGGATTACTGTGATATTGAATGGTTTGCCTTGGAAATGAACAGAGATCATTCTGTCGTTTTTGAGATTGCATCCAAGCACTGCATGTCAGACTCTTTTGTTGACCATGATGGCTACTCCATTTCTTCTAAGGGATTCCTGCCTGCAGTAGTAGATATAATGGTCATCGGAATTAAATTCACCCATTCCAGTTCATTTTAGTTCGCTGATTCCTAGAATGTCGACATTCACTCTTCCCATCTCTTGTTTGACCACTTCCAATTTGCCTTGATTCATGGACCTGACATTCCAGGTTCCTATGCAATATTGCTCTTTGCAGCATTGGACCTTGCTTCTATCACCAGTCACATCCACAGCTGGGTATTGTTTTTGCTTTGGCTCCATCCCTTCTTTCTTTCTGGAGTTATTTCTCCACTGATCTCCAGTAGCATATTGGGCACCTATGACCTGGGGAGTTCCCCTTTCAGTATCCTATCATTTTGCCTTTTTATACTGTTTATGGGGTTCTCAAGGCAAGAATACTGAAGTGGTTTGCCATTCCCTTCTCCAGTGGACCACATCCTATCGGACCTCTCCACCATGACCGGCCCATCTTGGGTGGCCCCACGGGCATGGCTTAGTTTCATTGTGTTAGACAAGGCTGTGATCCTAGTGTGATTAGAGTGACTAGTTTTCTGTGATTATGGTTTCAGTGTGTCTGCCCTCTGATGCCCTCTTGCAACACCTACCATCTTACTTGGGTTTCTCTTACCTTGGACCAAGGATATCTCTTCACCTCCACCCCTCCTGACCTTGAACTTGGAGTAGCTCCTCTAGGCCCTGCGCCACCGCTCCTTGGACTCCTTGCACGTGGGATTGCTCCTCCGGGGCGCCTCCTCTGGCCTCAGACGTTGGGTAGCTCCTTTTGGCCTTGCTTGTACGCCGTGGTAGCCACACGCGCTTGGTCTCTTACAAATCTTTCTATAAAAGTCATGTGATTTCACTGAACATTTAAAAGAAAAATTCTCAAGTTACTAGGTTTACATGTAACCACATCTCTTCTAGAACATGTTATTCAGAAGTGAAGAGCGTTGTGTGCCTGAACACTACACAAAGATATGAGCAGACTATAAGTGGCATCGAGCAAGATGAGGCTGTTGAGGGCTGAAAGGGTTGGGCAAGGCACAGAGAAGAAAAAAGTTGCTTTGAATCTTGAAAAGTAGTTTATGTTTAGAAAGGCAGCAGCAGCCAAAAAAAAAAAAAAAAAGGAATTCTATAAAGGAGGGCATCACACTATTTTTTTTTCTTCACACTTAGCTTCTAATGTACTCTATATGTAACTTCTCTCTACTAGGATGTATGCTCTGTAATGCAGGAATTTTAGTGTTGTTATTTTAACTTTTAAATCCTCAATGGAGCATGACACAGAGTAGCTACTCAATGAATGTTTGCTGAATGTGAGTGACTGAATGAAAGAATGGTCAGATCACCTGATGGAAGCTGTGTTGCTGTGGGGTTGGAGTAGAAACTGCAGTTTGTGAGTTGTAAGAACGGATTTGAGGGAAGAGAGGAGTTCTCCTTTAGGTAATGGGAGAGGGAGGGAACACAATGGAAATCCTCAGTTCATCTTGCCTCATTTCTATATTTAGTGGAACTGTTGCAAAGGCACTGGGAAAGGAGATAAAAATGCAGAAGCAAAGCTGGAGTCTTTCTTGGAAAAGGATAATTGCTGACATGCTGGCTCCTGAGCTGTGGGCTGGCTGTTCCTCCAAGAGAGAGGGGATGAAGGCACAGATCATAGTCTAGTGTGATGGACACTGGGCTCTTCTTGGGGACTAGTTTCTCTTTCTGGACCCAGGGACCACATGTCTCACATGTGCCCCTTTGTTTCCACTGTTGCCACTTTTATCCTAATTCACAGTCTCTGTAACCTCACTTGTGGATTGTTAAAAGTGCACCTTAGGACAGCAAGCTTTCTTTATTTCAAGTCTCTCCATCCCTTCTTTCTTTAACACACACACACACACACACACACACACAAAGTCCTCTTCAGTACAACAGCAATATCTGTCACCCTAAAGGATGCCTTCATGGTGTAATTTTCCTGCTTAAGGACCATTGCAGACCTCTAGCAAACATCCCTTTAGCCCATTCTATCTTTAAGTCTAGCTTTTTCTCTATTTCCTTCCTCCTCTCCAGCCAGTAATCGGTCTTCTCTATACACTTTTAAAGCTTCTTCTATTCTAGTCAAATGATGCTTACCTATATCAATTTGGCAATACACAAATGGGTCAGATATTGTCCATGCGTATCTGGCCCCTTTGAACTCACTTATCCCCTGTTTTGCAGGGTCTAGAAACCTGAGAACAACAGTTCTCATATTTCATTGCCAGCAGGGTTTCAGATGCTGTCTGGGCTCTGCCAACCAGATGCATTGGTGATAGACTGCAGGCAAAAGGGAGAAGGCAGTCAGCACTGGCTTCTTCCTCTCATCATGGTGATGGGCAGCCTTTGTCACCTCACCGTGTGGATCTCAAGACTGCGAAGTCAGCAGAGACCCAGCGCCCTCCAGACTCTAGGAGGCAGACGCTCTTCGATGCTTTGCGTAAGGAGATGGCAGGCAATATCCTGCTCATTAGGGAAGATACAGAGGGAACAAATAATATGTTAGAGTAGAAATAGCTCTTATTAACACATTTTTATGCCTCAACCTCCCCCATCATTTTAACGTGTGATTGGAAGCTACATAGCTCAGGAACTTGGACGACAACACTTAGAGTGTTTTTAAACGGTAAATAGATGTTGACTATTAGACCGGGAGTGATTTTTTTTTTTTTTAATTTCACCACTTTTATCTATGACCCAAGACAGTTGGCATTTCAGTAATGCCATAATATATTATAATTGGGGCTTAAGAGATAATTATTTTGGATAATTAAATGCTTTTAAAATTATTTTAGGATGATATTTTTGTTCTATTTTTCTCATTTGGTATTATATTGCTATAATATTAGTAAAAATTTCAAGTGTGTTACTTAATACATGTTGATTTGAAAGGGAAAATTAAAGAGGAACACTTTAAATTCCTTATATGAATATACTAGGAAACATCTTTAAAATGTACTGAATTTCAAGAATGATTCTATTCTGCACACTGAAATGAAGAATAGAAATATTTTTCCAGATAATTGGATAAAAATACATTCACAGATATATCTAGATACTTAAATTAGATCTTTGAAGGCTTTCAAAAATTATTCTCACATTTTTTTCTTTTTCTTAAAAATTGAATTTAGCAATTTCAATTTTTTAAGTGCACAAAGAGTATATGAATACACTCACATTACAAAAATTTGAAACAATGCAGACCAAGCAAAACTGCCCCCTGACAATGTTTCTCCCTCCTCTGAGAATAAGGATGTTAACTCATTTAATAGGGCAGGAATAGAGATTCAGACGTGGAGAACATCTATCTGTGAGCACAGTAGGGTGGGCGGGGAGGGTGGTGGGGTGAACTGGGAGATTAGGACGGACATATATACACTACCATGTGTAAAATGGAGAATGGGAACCTGCTATATAACACAGGGAGCTGTTTGTTGCTCTGTGATGGCCTAGGTGGGTGGGATGGAGGGATAGGGGGGAGGGAGATCCAAGAGGGAGAGGACATATGAATGCATATAACTGATGCACTGCTTTGTACAGTGGAGACTAACAGAACACTGTAAAGCATCTATACCCCAATTTAAAAAAATAACCTATATGGGAAAAGAATCTGAAAAAGAATATATATGTGACTGATTCACTTTGCAATACACCTAAAGGTAACACAACATTATAAATCAACTATATTCAAAAAACAGAGAAGGCAATGGCACCCCACTCCAGTACTCTTGCCTGGAAAATCCCACAGATGGAGGAGCCTGGTAGGCTGCAGTCCATGGGGTTGCTAAGAGTCGGACACGACTGAATGACTTCACTTTCTCTTTTCACTTTCATGCATTGGAGAAGGAAATGGCAACCCACTCCAGTGTTCTTGCCTGGAGAATTCCAGGGACAGGGAAGCCTGGTGGGCTGCCGTCTATGGGGTCACACAGAGTCGGACACGACTGAAGTGACTTAGCATAGCATAGCATAGCATATTCAAAAAAACGATGTCAGCACACTGATCCTTGCCATCATGCTTCCCAGCCCCTTCCACCATTTTACTGTAAGATTGTTATGGTTGGTAACAATTTTTGGTAACTTTTTGAATCTTTTGTAATCTTAATCAAGTATTTTGCTCTGTAGGTTGATTTTGAGAGACGGGAAGTAATGAAGAACACTTACATTATCATGACTATAAATATTGTTCACTACAGAGATAAACAGTGTGATGTGCTTTCTTCTCTGTTGTTCCAAGGTCACAGCGCTGTTGATAGCTAATGGTACAATGAATTCTCCTTATCCCAGTCTACTAATTGCTCAAAATCATGCCATATTAAAAAATATTAACAGCATACCTTATATTATGGAGTTTTGCTTTTACTTTTCCTGCTGTTTCTAATTACCTTCCTCTCACTCCTTTTTATGGCTCTGTGTAATAGTCTATGACATTGGTGCACTATAATTTACCTCATGTTCCAATATTGTTGAATACCTGAGTTGTTTTCTTTTTTCCTACTATGCATAATGCTTTAACAAGTGTCCTTGTTCATGCATTTTTGCATACATACAAATTTCTATAGGATAGAATTCTAGAGGTAGAATTTCTGAGTTGAACAGAATGTGTATTGTAATACTGCCAAATATCCTTCAGAAAGATATCACCATTCATATTCCTACCAACATGACATAGGAATGTATAACTCTATCAGTGTTTCTGAGATTCATTCACCGTTGTGATTTTTGCCAATCTCATGAGTTAAAAGTATCTCACTGCTGTTTTAATTTGCTTTTTCTTCATTACTAGTGAGGTAAAGTATCTTTTCAAAATATTATTGGCACTTGGTATTTCCTTTTCAATGCTTTGCTTTTTGGTCTTTTTTAATGTTTAGGATTCCTTATATATTTTGATAATCCTTTTTCCTGTTGGATGGGTTGTAAATATATTCTCCCTGTATGTCAATTTTCTTTCAATTTTGTTTGCAGTGTCTTCTGTCAAAGAGGAGTTTAAGTTTGCCTGTAGTTAAAAATCAATCTTTTTCCTCCATAGATTTGTACTATCTTGTTTAAGATGGACTTCTCTAATCTAAGGAAATAAATTTACTTACCTATATGTTTGAAAATATCTGTGTATATTTTCTTTTTATATTTAACTCTTTTACCCATTGAAATGTTTTGTTTGTAGTATGTATGCATGAGTGCTCAGTCACGTCCAACTCTTTGAGATCCCAGGGATTATAGCCCACTAGGCTTCTCTGTCCATGGAATTTTCCAGGCAAGAATATTGGAGTGGATTGCCATTTCCTTCTCCAGGGGATCTTCCTGACCCTGGGATCAAACTCACATCTCTTGTGTCTCCTTCATTAGCAGGCAGGTTCTTTACCAGTTGAGCCACCCGGAATCCCTTTGTTTTGTTTATATATGATGAGGTAGTTTTCTTCATTCTATATGTGCATATGACAAATTGTACAAATTCTCCAACTCCTAAGCAGAAAAGAGACAGGATAACATCTTCTCCTTGTACTTTTTAAATTGTCTTCCCACTTTTTATTTCTCCCCTACTCCTAAGGAAAAAATAGTCAGCATAGCACATTTCAATAGATCTTTCTAATGTTATGAGAAATTCCAGCACCTCCTAAGTGCCCACTCCTTTTTCTCTATGGAAGACATCAGTAGGGCTTGCCTGTATCCAATTTTCTTCTTAGAACACAGAAGATGCCCTAATGAGATCCCATGTGATTAATGCGGGCTGTGTAACTATTTTGGCCAATAACTTCTTAGGGGAAGAGGTGTGTCATTTACATGTCACTTCAGATTGAGGTGTAAACTGCTTGACCTTGCAGCTTCTTTTCCGAGCCCTGTGTTGGGATGGTAGGGTACATGGAAGAAGCCTGTGTACTGAGGCGTTGTGTGAGAACAGCTGCCCTGCCAACTTGCTCAACCTACAGGGGACATGTTATCATGTGTTAAGTCACTGGGATATTTGGGCTTGTTTATTACAAATCAAATGGCAGATGAGTAAAGAATGATACCGTTTCCCAGTCAACCTTGATTCTGCTCTTTTTTTTTTTAAGTTGACACTTTGAAGTTTTGGTACTTTATTATTCAAAACAAATCATTTGCAAAATACCTTGCAACTGCTTTGAAGAACACAGATATCATTTATTCATTATTTAGATATATTTATTGAATACATACCCAGAACCAGACTCCAGACTCTGTGAATAAAATGAGAATACAAGAGTGTCAGTCTCTCCCCTCATGGAACTTGGCAGTCATCCCACTGAGAAGGCTGCACAGTGAATCGTTAAGGGTAGGGTTCCAGAACCAATGCTCTGAGTCCCAGCTTTGCCTCTCACTAGTAACCTAGTAAACTTAGGCAAATTAATTAACCTTTCAGTGCCTCATTTCCTCATCAATAAAATTAAGAGTAAATAAATTATTGCATGTAAAATATTTTTGAAAAACAATAGCATACAACAAATAATAGTTATTACCATTACTGGGACCATAAGCCTGGAATACACCAGGTGACTTGAGGGTATACAGAGATATATTCTCAAAACATGAAACCAGATCATATTCTCAGCCTAGCAATTTGTCTTGTGTCTCAGCATGGCATACTCACCACCAGAAAACTAGCAGAAAATCCAAAGGCAGTAATAAGCAGAGATTATGAAAAGTAACTTGTGTGCTCATCTCTCTATTTTTAATGTTTAATTTTTAATGTTCCAGGGCAACTGACTTAACAAAAGGTATAATCTATTTTTAGATGGCTTATAAAAGAGTGATAAGTCTAGTTTATGGACTCTGAAATTCTCAGCTTAAGACTATAAGAACTTTGTATATTTAGCTTATGGATTCATATCACATCCATAAACATATACTTATAACTATGTAGATAGATACACATTAAATGGGGCTCTTTCTATAGAGGATGTCAGATTTATTTTGAATCCTGAACTTAACATTTATCTGTTACCCAAGATCACACTAGTCAGTAGCAGAGACAAGATTAGAATCATGAAATCAGCAAATGCTCTTTCCATAACAACCCGGTCTTGTGGAGGAAATAACCAGCTTTGACTCACTAGAGCTGCAGTCAACACGGAAAAGATAGTAATATATTACACATGCACACATTTTTATTACCAGACCGTATAACCTTATCTTCAACTGAGGTTTCAATATTTTCTCTGTAAATACACACCACTTCCTTTGCACACCACTATAGCTAAATTATTAATAAACACAAAAGAAGGTAAGGTCTTTGATGTAACTGTAGATCTAATATTAGGTTAATTACAGAATCTAACTTCTTTCCTGCTATTAAAAAAAAAATTCTATACATTTGTATTATTATAGCCCCTTCTAAACCACCTATCAAATCCCCAAGGGAAAGGGAAACTAACATTTATTGTGATACATTTATATGCTAGGAACTGTGGAAGAGTCTTAACACAAACACAGACTTTCCACAAATACACACTTAATTTAAATATACAGATAGGACACACACACACACACACACACAAAGGGCCCACAGAAATGTGTCTCAAGGAGAAAACCTGTAGCCTTTTCACCATTTTTACTCCTGCTGGTCTGAACTTGTGGTTCAACAGAATCGCTAAACTATAACATGTTACCTCTAAAGCCATAAAATGTCTGGATTGGTATGTGAGTGTTTTGTGTATATATATGTTATATAAATATGTTATGTGTATATGTTGATTATAAGCAATATGTGATTGATGGCAAGATATGTGACATGTGATTAGCAAACTTTTGAAAAAATTTCTATGATCTCACTACTACCAAGTGAGAAAACCACAATCAATACTTTGCTGTATATCCTTCAGAATTTTTTCTGTGACTATATATATATATTTTGCGAATATATTTCCACGTCCAAAGTATACGGCTACACCATCTTTGTTAAAGCTCACATATTTTCCCTTATACCATAACTGTAATTGGTATGTCAAATATCCTATTGTTGGTCAATTAAGTTGTTTCTAATTTTCTACCATCATAATGAATCTTACTGAAAGTGCTGAAACAAATTCATCAGAACAGATACCTCAACTGTCTAAGGTAAAAATCAAGTAGACAAGCCTTTGGTTCTGTCCCTGCATTCTTCTCTTCCTCAACCACAGAAATATTAATATCAAAGGAGCATGGGGACTTTCCCAGTGGACCAGTGGTTAAGACTGTGCCTCCATGGCAGGAGGCACCAGTTCAATCTCTGGTCAGGGAACTAAGGACCTCCATGCTGAGTGGTGTGGAGGCCCTCCAAAAAACAAAATAAAACAAAAACAACAATGAAACAAATAACATCAAAAAAAAATCAAAGGAATATGGATTTAGGAATGTATGGGATAAGAATTACAACCTCAATTCTGGTTGCTAATTAGAATAATTACTTATTATCCATGGGCTATGGATAGTTGGATTTACATCTCAATTCTGATTAGTGCAAGGAGATCCAACCGGTCCATTCTGAAGGAGATCAGCCCTGGGATTTCTTTGGAAGGAATGATGCTAAAGCTGAAACTCCAGTATTTTGGCCACCTCATGCGAAGAGTTGACTCATTGGAGAAGACTCTGATGCTGGGAGGGATTGGGGGCAGGAGGAGAAGGGGACGACAGAGGATGAGATGGCTGGATGGCATCACTGACTCAATGGATGCGAGTCTGAGTGACCTCCGGGAGCTGGTGATAGATAGGGAGGCCTGGCATGCTGCGGTTCATGGGGTCGCAAAGAGTCGGACACGACTGAGCGACTGATCTGATCTGATCTTATTAGTAGTTAATTTTGTGAAAGTCACATTCAGATACTCAAAAGTGGGAAACAAGTATTTTGAGAACTACAAGTGTGTCATCTTAAATGAACAAAGCATTATTGTTTCAATTTATCAATTAAGACACATTTAGCTATGAGACTAATATTAATAATAATATGAGCCTTTTATTCAGGGATCATACTACTGTGATAGTATCTGTATCATACTATCATAGCATTTTCAGTGGACTCTTAGCAATGAAAATACATTAACACTTTCTATCAAATATCAGCCCAGTAATGGATGATTATAATCGCTCTGTATTCTCTTCTGCACTCTAATTTATATCATCTGATACAATAAACCATTTGGCTCCGAATCAGTAATATGATGAAATCAAACTATTCCAGAAGACTTTTAAGGTGCTGAGTTGTTTTCTGCCTTGTACTTTAAAATGTAATATCCCAGAATTGAAGCATCAAAGGTTACTATTACTGAGAGTCATTTATCTATAGCTTCAATAACAAGGCTAGTATCAAATATGAAGCCATTCATAATACTCTTCAGCAAAAAAGTATCATTAAAATAACCCTAGGGTTCCAATTTAAGCTCACAGGACAAAAAGAAACCTTGAACTGGACTTGCCTCTATAGCCTCAATTTACTGTTTGAGCAGTTAGCATGGACAGTTAGGATTTAATTCTCTCTCCACGGGGAGAGAGAAGACCACCATGAAGTTAAAAAACTGTCAACCAAAGGTTTTTCCACTTTTGGGAGGGGAACCAATTTTTAATTCCCCCAGAGCTGAGAGATGTTTGTTAGTGACAGCAAGGAGAGGAACCATGCCAGATTTGCTCTGTTCCCCCAGAGTCCTGAACGAACTAGCTTATTTGGTGAGATTTAATATTACACTCTGATTTATAGTAATTTATGTATTTATCTTATCTTTTCCATGAGACAATATACCTCCCATGGGAGTGACTGTGTGTTTTTTGTGTCTTTGTGAAAGGATCCTGAAATGTGGAGTACCCTTTTGCACTGACGATGATGGTTTGGCATGACAAAGATGGGCCTAGATAGAGTAAGTTAGGGTTTAGAAGTGAATTTCATTAACTTAAAACTACTGAAATACCTTGAAGGGGAGAAAAATGTGATGTTTTCAAATTAGGGGCAGACTAAGGCAGAGAGTTGAGAAGAAAAAGGGATTGCAATGAGGTGGAGAGAATTTTCTGTTTTATCAACAGTTAAAAGTTGATAAAGTGGAGTAGAGGTAAAAGACTGAGGGGAAAAGGCCCGCTGTTCACCACGAGATTCCGTGGAAGGTACATGGTGAATGCCTGCCCTGTCTCACTGGACTCCCACCTTCAGTAAACTCAGTCAAATAACGGAAGGACTGAAAGAGTGGAATTTGCAGGGGAAGGGCAGTGGACATTGAGTAGGGATTCCGTTTCACATTTAGTTGGTGCTGCCGTGGTTAAGAAAAGTGCTTGAGAAATGGCATGTGTGTGTGTGTGTGTGTGTGTGTGTGTGTGTGTGTATGTTAGTTGCTCAGTCATGTCCAACTCTGTGCAACCTCATGAACTGTAGTCCGCCAGGCTACTCTGTCCTTGGAATTCTCCAGGCAAGAATACTGGACTGGGTAGCCATTCCATTCTCCAGGGGATCTTCCTGACCCAGGGAGTGAACCCTGATCTCCTGCATTGCAGGCAGATTCTTTACCATCTGAGCCACTGGGGAAAGGGATAATGACCTGAGTAAGTTCTAATTCTGCAGAACAAAGAGGTCAGTGCCAGAGCTGAGTAAGATAATATAGCTTCACAGACCTCACGGTAATCTTGAGGAAGGCCGTGGCACTCGAACAGCATCTCAATTATAACAGACAGGGAAACTTCAGTTGAAACTGACTTACGTAAATTGCTCAGGGTGCCTGGCCCAGGCCTTTGGTGTTGGTCAGAATGGGCCAACTGCTATAACAGATGGCCCCCAAGTCTCAGTGGTTTAGAGATAAAATAAATAATGAGTTTATTCTTTGCTCACATAACAGTCTAATAGGAATCTATAGTTTCAACAGCAAGGCTAGTTTTAAATACAAAGCTCTTCAAGCTTCTCAGTAATGAAGTCCCATTGAAATAACTCAGGCTTCAATTTAAACCCCCATCACAAAGAAATCTTAGATTGGAATTAGGGGAGGTGCTCTGCCCCACTCAGGAAATCGAAGTCCTCTGGCAGACCCTCTGCAGGTGCGGGTAAAGGAGCACCTGCTTTACTGACATAGTCAGAAGTGCCACCCCTCACTCTGCTCACAATCCACCAAGGAGCTCTTCATGGAGGTTTCTAGGTGCAAAGGGCCTGGCCATGAAGACCAGCCATGCACCAAGGAGGCTGAGAGCATGAGGAATGGGGAACAGCTGGCTAGGTCTCCACCTCTCAGTAAATATTCACTAGTTTCAATGCACTACTTCTCTCCCACCCTTGTTTATTAAAATGAGTCATCTCAAGCCTTGCACTTGGACCTTGCTAGGATTGGCTATGGTGAAATAGCTCCCTGTTTAGAGAGGACAACTGTATGTAACAGGAAACGCCTGAGGGGCACAATTCCTTAACCCAAAGCAGTGTGTCGAGAATGGTGAGAAGGGGGTCTACATGACCTAAAACCTCTGAAGTTGCGTTTATATACACTTGACTGTTGTGACTAGCAATGTGTTTTTAGCTCTCTGGCATGTCCCATGTAATATGTTATACCTAAAAACACACACACATAATTGTCCTTTGTCAGGCTTCTAAGGGCTTCTCTGGTGGCTCAGAGGTAAAAGAATCTGCCTGCAATGCAGAAGACTAGGGTTCGATCCCTAGGTTGGGAAGATTCCCTGGAGAAGGAAATGGCAACCCACTCCAGTATTCTTGCTGGGAAATCCCATGGACAGAGGAGCCTAGTGGGTTACAGTCCATTGGGTCACAGAGTCAGACATGACTGAGTAACTTTCACTTCACTTTCAGGCTTCTAAGTGCTTAGTACTAACTCCTTAATCCTATGAGGTACACAGTAGTTAGCTCCATTTTATAGCTGAGAAAACGGAGGCACAGAGAAGACAGAAAACTGCCTCTGAGTAATAGCTCATGAGTGATGGGATGGAGATTCAAAACCAGAGGTCGGGCTGGAAAGTCTGAGCTCATAACCTCCACACAGCAGGCCACCTCCCCTCCAGGAAGCCTCCCCCACCCTTTCCACACTTGAGTTTACAACCCCAGAACACTATGTACACAGCAGGGGTTTCCACAGGGGCATTTTTCTTTCACATGGCTTCTGGTTGGTAGTCACAGATGGAAATAGAGCCTGATAAGCATATATTTCAGGCTCAACAATCAAATTCCAGAAACCGTTAATCCCTGTTAGATTAGATTAAAGCAATAAAGAGAATTCCAGGCTCTGTTAGAAAAGATAGGCAGGCGTGCCTTCTACCCTTACCTACAAATCATATCCTATTCTTTCATTTTATTCAACCCGTGTTTATTAAGTCCCCCCAAAGGACATGAGATATAATAGTGCACAAAATAGACATGGTACCTGCTCTCATGAGCCTTGGAGCCAATAGTGGGGAGATACTTGAATCAAATAGTCTTATCTAAAGACCTGAAAGTAACACAACATTGTAAATCAACTATATTTTAATAAAAATTAAGGGAATTCCCTGGCAGTCCAGTGGTTAGGACTCTGTACTTCCACTGCAGGGGGTCACAGGTTTGATTCTTAGTCAGGGAACTAGGATCCTGCAAGCCACACGGTGTGACCAGACAAATAAAAAACCAAATATGCTTACAGTCTATGGCCATACCACCCTGAACATGTCTGGTCTTGTCTGATCTTGGAAACTAAGCAGGGTAGGGCCTGGTTAGTACTTGGATGGGAAAACCAAACATGCTTACAAATAGGTAAATTAATTACAACTGTGTAAGTTCCATGAGGAAATATGAGTATACATGTACAGGGGCTTCCCAGGTGGCGCTAGTGGTAAAGAACCTGCCTGCCAATACGGGAGACATGAGACGCTGGTTTGATCCCTGGGTGGGGAAGATGCCCTGGAGGAGGGCATGGCAACCCACTCCAGTATTCTTTCTTGGAGAATCCCCAGATTCCACCAGGACAGAGGAACCTGGTGGACTACAATCCATGGGGTTGCAAAGAGTCAGACACAACTGAAGTGACTGAGCACACACACGCATACACATTTAGAATGGGGAATGTGAGTAAGTCTGCAGATTCAGCCGAGGGGTGCTTCCCCAATATGTGACGTTTGAGTAGTTACCTAAGTTGAGGGAGGCATGATGGGGGAAAGAATATGTCAAGCAAAAGGAGGGAACATCCTGAGTAGAGGCTCTTTAGGGTGAAGGAGACAGGATTTTGGAGCCAACTGAAGACAGGTAAATGGGGCTGTCACTCAGTGAGCAAGAGAGAGGAGACGTGAGGATACTACTACAGAGGGTGCTGCAGAGGCTTGCAAGCCACAGCAAGGATTTTGGTGTTTATCCCAAGAGTGATGGAAATCCAATGAAGGACTTTGAGCAGGGAAAGTGGCGTGATCAGATTTTCATTTTAGAAAGATTTGAGGGGTTCATAGTGGAAGTAGGTAGATCCATGAAGAGGCTACTGCAATTGGCCACAGATTCTTAGACTTATACAAACAACTGCCAAATCTGTGTGTGAGTTGTCCTTGCCAGTGGCCCTTGAAACTCAAGGGACAGTAAGACCTTT
Organism: Tragelaphus eurycerus; assembly: GCA_935064755.1. NCBI lineage: Eukaryota > Metazoa > Chordata > Mammalia > Artiodactyla > Bovidae > Tragelaphus > Tragelaphus eurycerus. The sequence continues at coordinate 4,582,505 of CAKXYN010000064.1, forward strand.
TCATACTGACTTATATTTTGCTTATTTTGACATGGATATCCTATATCTCCTTGAGATGAGGACACATTTAGGACTCCAAATATAACTCTTAAGAAGGTATTTTGCGGTTACATCTTCTTTCCCCATTATAATTTAAGACTGATAATGTGGAAGCAGTGGGTCTTATAGAGGGCATCTAGATAACTGGATAATAAAAAATTGAAAGATTATATAAGTAGATCATTGAATATAATAAATATTTATGGTACCCGTGAGTGAAAGGAAAAAGCATGTAAGAAATCATAAATGAAACTAGAGGCAATTCTAGAGTTGCTTTTTTAGGGGAAAGGAGCAAGTATTTCTCAGGAATAAGGCTGGGGTCTGACAGCCGAATCTGGAGTATTTTTCTTTTCTCATTAATGTAACCATTTAAGAACATTATTCCAGGACTGGTATGAAGTTGGACCCATTGGAGTCATGGATATTTGTCTCTGCCTTATTGATCCTCTGTCTCTAAGGTTTTGACCATAGTAAGCTTATGATGGCTTATGAGCAAGCAGAAAGGTAAAATGGGGAAGTGAGGATCAAACTTGTTTCCTTTAAAAACACAATCCAGACGTTGTGCTCACACCCTAGTAATCAGAACTTAGCCACAGGAGCCAGGGGAGACTAGAAAATCTAGTGTTCTTAGAGAAGTGAAGAACAAATATTAGAGAGAGACAGCATTCTCACCCACAGAGCTGTGGGTGGAATGAGACTTGCTGCCTATTGGGGAAAAGGACATTGAATAATTACTATATAAAATAATTATGCAAAGTTATGGGTGTATAATACAATTACTATAAGTAAAAGTACAGATGCTATTAAGGTCAATAACAAGGGAGTCAAATCTACTGTGACAGCAGAACAGAGATGGGAGTGGAGTCGTGGAACACTTTTATAAGTAATTACATCAATACTAAGGAAGACCTGAGGAAGGTAAGGAATGACCAAGGGAAGAGTATTTTCAGTAGAGCCAATCAGAAGGAGCAGGTAACATTCTAGAGCAAGTTACATTCGAAAGCAGGTAACTTTGAGACTAAGCCCAGGGAGAAATGGGAGAGAAGGAAGGACTCTTAGGAGACACAAAGCAGATGGAAGGAAAGAAAAGTGGTTGGTGATGAGCATGGAGAAAAAAATTCAGTGAAGGGTTTGATTAGAGGAGCACATGATGAGATATGCCTTTTAAACATCATTCCAGCTGCAAAAAGAAAAAGGTATGGGATGTGGCAAGACCAGAGGCAGAGAGACAAGGCAGCAGTTAGCCAAGTAGGGACAGAAATAAATGAAAAAATCTGAGGTATTTCAGAGAAATCTCAGGAGGATACATTTTCAGAGTTCTTGCCTGTCTGAAAATATCTTTATTCTACCTTTCAGAACTAAATGCTAGTTTGCCTTGGTTCAAATTTTTAGACTATAAATCATTTTTTTCCCCCTGGAATACTAAAGTCATCACTTTATTATCTTCTAACAATCAGTGCTGCCAATGAAAAATCTGATTCCATTCATCCTTTTCTTTGAGGACTGTTCTGTGTCTGAAAGCTTTTAGAAGTTTCTTGTTTTCCTGAGAATCCTAAAATTTTGCCAGTATTTGTGTTGGTATTAAAACAGTTTTTTTCATTAGCTCTGATTTTTTTTTGCAGCCAATGGTACTCAGATTGTGAGGTCCTTTGACTTTTTTCAGTTCTAAGAAGTTGTATTTTTCTTGTAAAAAATTCCTCATTCCTCCTCTCTAGTTCATCTTTATATAATTCCTATTAATGACTGCTGGAACTTTTTAATTATCTGCGATATACAACTATTCTATAATGTGTGATATTGACTATCCTTTTGAGTTAAGAAACATTGCTTTTGACCTTTTAGCTCACTGATTTGGTCTTCAATTGAGTCCAATTCATATTTATCCTACCTTTTGAACTTAATTTCACAGATACTTATTCTTCATTTATAAGATACAGATTTTATTTTTAATAAATGAACTTTTTTTTAGAGGTATAATGTACTTACCATAAAATAGTCACATTTTAAGTAAGATGTTTGTTATTGTTTTAGTCGTTGTCATGTCTGACTCTTTGGTGACTCCATGTACTGTAGCCCACCAGGCTCCTCTGTCCATGGGATTTCCTAGGCAAGAATATTGGAAGTGGGTTGCCATTTTCTTCTCCAAGGGGATCTTCCTGACCCAGGGATAGAATCCATGTTTCCTGCATTGTCAGGTGGATTCTCTACTACTGAGCCACCCTTTACCACTGATGCCCTAAGTAGTTAGATGGATTTTGATAAATGCATATACTCGTGTGTATAGAAAAGAAAGTAAAGTCGCTCAGTCGCATCTGACTCTTTGTGACCCCATGGACTGTAGCCTACCAGGATTCTCTGTCCATGGGATTTTCCAGGCAAGAACACCAGAGTGGGTTGCCATTTCCTTGTATAAAATAGGATAATTACTATTCCAATCAAGATACAGCTCATTTTCATCACCTCCAAATTTTCTTGTGCCTTGATGCCATCAATAACCCATTTTCTGCGTTGTTTCCACCTTTCTTTTGTACTCTGCTTTGCGATTTTCAGTCACCTTGGCCTTCCCTCAATCCACCCTCTGTCTACTCAGCTCATCAACATCATTTGCTCTCCTTAGTTTTCTCTCCTCAAACTGATGTCTGGGAAGTGCCTCTAGGCAGCAAACCAGTGACTGTTGGGGCTGCTTCATTTATTTCTCTTTTCTCAGAGATCATATTCTTTTATGCTTTTTATCCAGTGTCTGAAGACAGCTGCTTCATACATTTTCCCAGTTTACTCCAGTAGGGTTTTTCCAGTAGTAGTCATTCCAATGTGGTCATCAGTGAAAACTATCCATCTCTGGTAGATTCAAGGTAATCAGAATTTTTTTGCTACTCCTCCCATTGAGAAAAGAGAAAGTGTTAGTCACTCAGTCATGTCTGATGCTTTGTGATCCCATGGAATGTGACCCCAGGCTGCCTCTGTCCGTGGAATTCTCCAGGCAGAATTCTGGAGTGAGTTGCCATTTTCTTCTGCAGGGGATCTTCCCAACCCAGGGATCAAACATTAGTCTTCTGCAATGGAGGCAGATCTCTACCATCTGAACCACCAAGGAGCCCATTCCTCCCACTGAGAGATAGAATCTAATTCTCTACCTTTGAGTTTGGTTTTGCCTTAGTTTTTCTTGATCATTAGAATGTGGGCAGAAATGATATTGTCGAATTTCCAAGAATTAGGTCCTGAGATTCCTTGCAGCTTGTACCTGGGTTTCTTGGAATCTTTGCTCTGGGGAAGACAGCCACGATGTAAGAAGTTTGACTACCCTAAGACTGTTGTGTTTACAGGCAACTTACAGGTTCTCTGGCAGTTCCAACTAAGTCCGTTCTAGCTTCCCCACCAAGGCAGTGAGCATGTGGATAAACCTGTCTTGTAAGCTGTAAATGAGTTGATCTGTCAGCTGTGTATAACCAAGTGACATCAGTCAATGGCATAAGGAATAAAAAGTCACCCAACTGGGACCTACCTGATCCCCGACCCCCAAATGGTGAAATATGGTAAAAATAGTTCTCTTTAGCTATAAGGTAGGTAGTTCATTATAATAGCAACAGATATCTGGAATGTTGGTGGAGACATATATAAACTACAAGATTGCTTATTTGAACAGTAATCTTCCTTAGATTGATTTTTGCTAGTTATCTTCACAAATGTTTAGTGATTCTCAATATTCTTTCAGGATTGAATAGGAAATGTATCTAGGTAGTCTGTGAACAGCTTGATTTTGGATGTGGGGGCAGGGTTCCCTATCATTCATTTGGATCTTAAATGATCCAGCATTCTTCACTGCTTTTCTGGTCCAGTTAGATTTTCTTGTGTCAGAAAACTCACCTTAGAGAACAATTATCTTAACAATTTGTCCTGGAGACAAGCACTTGATTTATCTCTCTTTTTTCCCCCTTTCCTATCAATATGGAGGTTTGCAATTACCTGACTGCTCTTCTTTCTCCAGTTCCAACACTCATCACACTCCTACTCCAGGTGAATTGTTTGCTTTTGGGGGGAAATAGCATTTTCACTTTCATGCTTTGGAGAAGCAATGGCAACCCACTCCAGTATTCTTGCCTGGAGAATCCCAGGGATGGCAGAGCCTAGTGGGCTGCCGTCTATGGGGTCACACAGAGTCAGACACAACTGAAGCAAATTAGCAGCAGCAGCAGCAGCATTAGCACCCTTTACTACTTTAAAGGAAGAGGAAAAGTTCTGACTTACATTGCTTATCTAAAGGCTACTTCTTAATGAATTGCTCTGACAATTGTGCCTAGGCTACTAGTCATTTTTGTTGCCTCTAAACTTAAAGTGGGCTTCCTAGGTGGTGCAGCGGTAAAGAGTCTGCCTGCCAGTGAAGGAAACAAAGGAGAATTGGGTTTGATCCCTGGGTGGGGAACATGCTTTGGAGAAAGAAATGGCAGCCCACTCCAGTATTCTTGCCTGGAGAATCCCCATGGACAGAGGAGCCTGGCAGGCTTCAGTCCAGAGGCTCGCAAAGTGTCAGACATGACTGAGCACGTAACTCGCACACAAACCTAAAGTATATCTGACATGGCTCTTACTTTTATGGTAGAATTATAGTCGTATGTAACTTTCCATAATTAAATTACATTATAGGGAAAACGTAACAAAAAACAAGAATTTAAATATTGTGGATGATTTTTGCCTGTCATTCTGTTCAATCAATTTTGTCCCAGAAGGAGCAAATCTCAGATGGGAGATGTAAAACTGCTGTTCTTCCCATCACATTTAGCATCCAGGTGCCTCTTGTAGTAAAAGCATTCACGACATTTAGTATGACCGTATGATTAAAGCTATAGATTTGTACCTTCATGGCATGGTTTTTAAATGTAGGCCAAGCCTTTTTTCAGTGTTTAACCGAAGAAATATATCTGTTCCAATGTTGAGGAAAATCACTTGTTCTGGATGCTTAAGAGATTCTTTGGTTGCAATGTGGCCTTTTCTCAAGGACTTCTTAAAGATAATTTTTATTTATTCATTTTTTAAAGAAATAGATACTATTTCTATTTAAAGAAATAGATACTATTTAAAGAAATAGATATATAAAAACTATATGTTTTATAAAGATGCTTGTGTTGACTGGAAGAAAGTAAAGCTTCGGGTATATAATGCAACTTCCTTAAATGGAAATGGAAAAGATATAAGTTGCTGCCTACCAATTATACCAGGGTACAATCACAGTCTCCCTGTGGGAGGGAAGACTTACCTGGCTATCATCTCCCACTGGGGTGTCTTACCTGGTAGCATCATCTGTTGACAGAGGGTTTTTAAGAAACCTTTCTTGCCATCACTCAGAGGTTTTTATTCCCTCTTGATCACTCTTCACTGTTATGGAGACTTTGGTTATCTTTCTAATGTTCACCAGATGCAAACTAACTTGTGACCACTCTGGCACATTCTTGAGTGCTTACAGTAAGAATGAATGAATCGGAGATCAATTGCCCAGGACTGTTTTTCCAGGTGTCCTACTCTCCTGACAGAGCCTGGCCTTCTGAAACTATTCAACTAATGCACACATAAGGCACCATAAGTATATTAAAAAACTGCAATGAAAATAAAACCCCCATTAATGGGACTTTTCACTATAAACAATTATTATAAAATACAAATTCACTCAAGTACTTTTCTCTTATTTGTGTTTTAGGCTGGGTGGGGTTTTTGTTTGTTTGTTCTTGTTTTATTGGTTCTTATTTCCCTTCAGTTTCCCATCCACTTTGTCTCTTCCTCAAACTTCTGGTCAGGTGATGGTACTTTTTTTTTTTCCAGCACAATTATCCTTTATAAGTAAAAACTGGGGGAAAAATGTAAGCTATGAAATTTGGGAGAGAAACGATAGGTGAATGTCTGAGTTCCTCTGACGTCTTTCTTTACACGTCCTCTTTGTCTTTGATGTTGATGAACCGGTGTCTGGACTCCTAATTATTGGCTTTCCCATAGAATTTTGGTTTGGGTTCCTCTCTTCACACCTCCATGCTTTTTTTTTTTTTACATTTACAGGTAGACTTCCTGCACTAGCTATCCTCTCAGACCCTAATTTTTGTCCTTGGTATTTTGTTGCAAGTTGTCACTGACCTGCCCATTTCCCAAGAGCTAGGGAGAGGACTGGGCAAAGCCCTCTTCCTGAGTATCCTCTGGGGTGATGGCAGCCGCCTCTAGAGTTGACTGTGGTCTCACTCTTTTTGCTGACAGCTCCAGCTACACAGGTCTCCTTCCTGTGCTTTGAAGTGAAATTCATGCCCAGTTTTGCTTCATAGATTTTCACATGCTTTTCTCTACCTCTAAGGCAGCCTCTTCTCCTACACTAACTCCCACACTTAGTTATCATTTTGTCAATTTCAGGTGTCCATCCAAATAACCACTTCCTCCAATAGATCTCCCCTGCATAACCTCTCTGCATAGCCCACGTCCCAGAACACTTTATGCATTTTCTGCAAAGCACTCACTATGGTTTGTAACCATATATTCATTTGCATTATTGTTTGATGACTGCACTTCCTTTTTGAGACTAGTAGGCTCTTGTCCCCAGTATCATGTCTTTTATGGTTTTTTTGCTCCTCTGTATTCTCAGCTACCAGCCTAGTGCCTATGTGAATTGCTGAGTGAATAAACAAAGTATAGGTATCAATAACTGTTCACTAATGACCAAGCTGTTTGAATGAAGACATTGGAATGATGAATGAGACTGATATTTGTTTATTCTTAGGTTTCTGGCATTAATAGTATTATAGTACAAACATTTATAGCATAGAACAATATGAATACAGCTATATATCTATAGCATTAGATAACAACTTACAGAGAAATTACATGATGATAATTTTAACATGGACACGAACTTAAAAATTTCTTAAAGTATATGTTCTGTCATAGTAATGCTGCATTTAGCAACTTTGACTTGCCTGTGTCAATGAATCACTATTTATAAAAGAATCATGACAAGATATAGTTGGCCCTTTGTATTTCTTCATATCCTTGGATTCTGTATCTGGGGATTCAACCAACTGTGGATTGAAAATATTTGGAAAAAAAATTCTGGAAATTTCCAAAAAGCAAAAGTTGAATTAGCCATGTGCTATTAACTACTTCCATAGTATTTATATTGTATTAGGTATTATAAGAAGCAATCCAGCCATGATTTAAAGTATTACTATATGGGAGGATGTGCTGTTGAGTAAATGCAAACACTATGCCATTTTATACAAGGATTGTAAGCATCTGTGAATTTGGTACTCATGGGGGTTCCTGGAACCAGTCCCTTGCAGACACCAAGGGATGACTGTACTTTGTTTCCATTCCCTAGGCTTCATTAACTACATATAACATCAGTATAAGTCATGTTTCTTTAGGCAACAAGCATATGGCTACATTGTCAACTAGTATTGATATAATAGATTCTATGAATTTGAATTAGTCAGAATTTGCTTTATAATCAGATCAGATCAGATCAGTCGCTCAGTCGTGTCCGACTCTTTGAGACCCTATGAACTGCAGCACGCCAGGCCTCCCTATCTATCACCAGCTCTTGGAGGTCACTCAGACTCACATTCATCGAGTCAGTGATGCCATCCAGCCATCTCATCCTCTGTCGTCCCCTTCTCCTCCTGCCCCCAATCCCTCCCAGCATCAGTCTTCTCCAATGAGTCAACTCTTCGCATGAGGTGGCCAAAATACTGGAGTTTCAGCCTCAGCATCATTCCTTCCAAAGAAATCCCAGGGCTGATCTCCTTCAGAATGGACCAGTTGGATCTCCTTGCAGTCCAAGGGACTCTCAAGAGTCTTCTCCAACACCACAGTTCAAAAGCATCAATTCTTCGGCGCTCAGCCTTCTTCACAGTCCAGCTCTCACATCCATACATGACCACAGGAAAGACCATAGAATTGTAGAAAAGACCATTCTCTCCTGTATTATAGGCACAATACAGTACACAGGGTTTACTTATAGTGTTGACTAATTCTATAATCCTAAAAACTTAATGGTATTTTGGCTAGGGTTCTTAGTAAAGAACAAGCAAGTCTATTGTAATTTAAGTAGTAAAATGTATTAGGCTAAATTACAGTGTTAGTGTTACTATGTGTTAGAGTTACTAACTGTTCCATACAGTTCTAGTTTATCCTTGACATTATCAATAGCATCCCCTTCTATTCCCAGATGTGTCCTAATTCAAATGGCAAACTGTATGATCCCCTATGCAGGGCAATTGGGAGAGTTGGAGAAATGGATAAAGCTTTCAGGAACAAGACCTCTAGGTCTTGTTCACAAAGACCTAGACCTCTAGGTCTAATCCACGAAACTGGAAAATGAGGGAGCTGTCATTTGTTACCACCACTGACTCTAGAACCACTCCACAGATCTGCCAGTCCAAAATCATATCTCGCGGCTGAGAGAGGAATCCTCCATCACTCCTTGTACCTCTGGGGCTATTCACACCATCAAAACATGAACTCCTCATTCAGACCCTAGTTTCCCATAAGACAGAAATCAGAAAACTGTTTGCACCATTTGTACAAGAGTCTGCGAAGATGTAGTTTGGGGGATTCCAGCTGGGGAAAACAAGGTTGACAAAATAGAAAACAATTAAAATCAAGAAGTGTACTTAAAATATTTTGAGCAGTTGCAGAAGACAGATGTTACCCTTTATCTGGACATACATCCATTTTCCAAACTTAAAATACTAGCAATAAAAATTGTATTACCACTTAATGAGGTAACAATCTCTCACACAAATAAACAAACTCATTCTCTCTCTAGAAGAGGAGACTATTTAGCATAATCTTTTTTATTTAGTACACTGTTTTAATTTAATGCAGTCTTTTGTCGGCTTAATATATGTAGTCATCACGGCATATGCTTCCTTAACCCTATCTTAGTGTTTGTAATTTTGTTGTTGTTCAGTCGCTCAGCTCTGTCCCACTCTTTGTGACCCTATGGACTGTAGACCTCTAGGCTCCTTTGTCCATGGGATTCTCCATGCAAGAATACTGGAGTGGGTTGCCATGCCCCTCCTCCAGGAGGTCTTTCCAACCAAGGGATCGAACCCACATCTCTTACGTCTTTTGCATTGGCAGGTGGGTTCTTTACCACTAGAGCTATCTGGGAAGCCTCCAATATTATAAAGTAAATGGTCTTTATTTGATGTGAATAACTTTCCTCATCAACAACTAACTAGTCCATATTACTTTTATCTTTAGGTTAGTGGTGACTTAGTTAGCTGGATTTCTTATCTATTGAGTAGACCCAAATTCCATTCATTGGGAATTGAGCCCCTAATGGCTCCTGTATGAGGTTACTCTAATTTTCCATTAATTTTTACTAATAGACATAGAAATGTTAAGGAATATCCTATTGAAATTCCTGAGTTAAAGGAACTCTTTTGTGTTTCCATTGCACAACGGTAATTATTCCTTTCTAATCTTGCTTAACCCCACAGCCAACATGGTAATCCCCATGTCTGCTCTGTCCAATGACTTGAGACACTATTGTGCTCTTGGTGGAAGTATTCCTCCCTTGAGTATCAAGATCCTTAAACCAAAGCAGGTGAAAGTGGCAAGGATGTGAACTTAAATTCATGTTAGTAAGCCATTAAGGAAAAGTTAGAAGTACCACTCCCATTTCATTTCCTGGTTCCTAAGCTCATATTTCTGGCCATGGCTGAAGAAACACTATGTATTGGATGCTACTTTATGGCATATGTTGTATTCTACAAGATGTCATCCTAATTTTGTGCTATATCTTCTAATACAGGAACCAAAACTAAATCTTTAATAAGTCATTTCACTTTTGTATAAAGCCATCTACTTCTAGTTAGAAATATTAATGTCTCCTAAATGCATCAATCTGAGGTCCTAATCATTCTGCTTTAAAATAAGGTCTATGGTCAGAACCAATGTTACATGAATTATAGTGACAGAGAGTGAAGCATTTGGTCAGTTCACAGATGATATTGCTGGCAGAAACTTGGTAGACAAGATGGACAAATCCATGTCTGCTGCTAAGTTGCTTCAGTCGTGTCTGACTCTGTATGACCCCATAGACGGCAGCCCACCAGGCTCCCCCGTCCCTGGGATTCTCCAGGCAAGAACACTGGAGTGGATTGCCATTTCCTTCTCCAGTGCATGAAAGTGAAAGTGAAGTCACTCAGTCGTGTCCGACTCTTAGCGATCCCATGGACTGCAGCCCTCTAGGCTCCTCCGTCCATGGAATTTTCCAGGCAAGAGTACTGGAGTGGGGTGCCATCGCCTTCTCCAAATCCATGTCTAGAATGTATCAATTTCAGACAACAGTGATTCCACACTCATCATGTTGGAAGAGGCCTTATGTAATTAAGCTGCCATTAGGTGGTTGGTTATTCCTTTTGGGGTATGGTATCATATGGCAGGACTCATGTTTGTTCACCATTGCTTTCAAACTGGGCATTCAGCAGAAGTAATATCCAAATATCTGGGGGAAAAGAAGTCTAAGTTGTTAAGCCCATGCATCAACTCTCTCTGAAACCATGACCACATTTTTTCATGAGACCACTTAATAATTACAGGGTCACTGTGGAAAGAGGTTAACAAATCCACACAGCAGGACACCTTGTTCAGCCATCCACTGGAAGCTCCATATAGGTCAGTCTTTTTGCATTCTCAAACTCTAGAAGAGTTTAAAAGTCTAGATTGGTCTTTGCGGTAATCTTCCTTATCACCACCTCTCCAATCTTATTCCTCCAAGTCCCTGACTATCCAGTTGAATTATTAGATATTGCCTAATAATTAATATAGATCTGTAGCTTATCCTGCTTTCCAGATAAATGGATCATGAGATGCCCTGTTTGAAGTTCTGCCATTGGGAATATTTATTTTTCTAAATGAACAATCAGATAACTCCAGAGTGGGGTTGACATGATGAAGTGCTCCACTTCTATAGGTGGGGTGATTGAGCTGCATTAAAGGGGACAAATAAATACTGCTGTGTGATGTGGACAAAATGAATACTTCTATACAGTAGAGGTTCCTATAGGGTGCTTTTTAGTATTGTCATTTCCAGTGGAGACAACAGTAAATTGGAATTTTTTTTTTCTCAGTCACCTGCTTAGAGTTCTCTTAATGAGGATAGCAGTGTGGTTTGAGAGAACAAAGGCAGCGTGGCAGGAGTAAATATACTCAGAGAATGAGTCATCTGCCTTTGAAACTTCTGTTTTTAGGACCTACTTGAACCAATTCAAATAGAAATGATTTCCTGGGGATGATGGATGCTGCAAGGAATATCTGATTTTATAGCTCAGTAGTTGAGATAAAATATAGTTCATGGTGGGATGCTCAATTTCCATAGCCACATGTGTACTGCTCTCAAACATTCAGTCTCTACCAGGATCCAACAGCAAAGTGAGACTTACCCAGAAGGAGAATGCCATAGTTATTCACTTAAAAAGATACTGTACTTTGAAATGTGAGGGTATGCACTATAGTCTGGATCTTCCAGGGAGTCTTCTATTGCTTTGTGCCACATTGAAAGCTAGAAGACTTTCTGTGACCTGTTAATTATTTGCAGAAGCAGAGCTAAACATCATATATAATTTCTACAAAATACAAAAATTGAGCAAGCATCATTCCCCTTCCTTATGACAGTGGATGCATATTGGAATAATTTTCTTTCCTGTTGGAGGAGACATTTTGAGACACTGGTCTCCAGAAATTTTAGTCAACTGACAGGCCTCTGTATTTTTCATATCTTTTATCTTTTGATGGGGCTTGTCAGGTGGCATTAGTGGCAAAGAATCCACCTGCCAATGCAGGAGATGCAAGAGACACGAGTTCGATTCCTGGCTTGGGAAGATCCCTGGAAAAGGAAATGGCAAGCCACTCTAGTGTTCTTGCCTGGGAAATTCCATGGACAGAGGAGCCTGGTGGGCTTCAGTCTGTTGGGCTACAGAGAGCCAAACAGGATTGAGTGACTAAGCACACATCTTTTGATATGTATGTTTCATGAATGTATATGGGTACGGATGTGAGAGTTGGACCATAAAGAAGGCTGAGTGTTGAAGAATTGTTGCCTTCAAATTGTGCTGGAGAAGACTCATGAGAGTCCCTTGCACTGCAAGGAGATCAAACCAGTCAATCCTAAAGGAAATTAACTCTGAATATTCGTTGGAAGGACTAATGCTGAAGCTGAAGCTCCAATGCTTTGGCCATCTGATGCAAAGAGCCAACTCATTGGAAAATACCCTGATGCTGGGAAAAATTGAAGGCAAAAGGAGAAGGGGGCAGCAGAAGATGAGATGGTTAGATAGCATCATTGACTCAATGTACATGAACCTGAGCAAACTCCAGGAGTTAGTGAAGGATGGGGAAGCCTGGCATGCTGCAGTCCATGGGGTCACGAAGAGTTAAACACAACTTAGCAAAAGAACAGCAATGGTACATACTCTTTCTGTGCACTGCATTGTATTAGCATAAAATAGTTGGTTTACAGACCACTCTGATGTTCTGTGGGCTGGATTATGGCAGTCAGTGAGTTCCTGTTGTTTTTTGGCAGTGAAGCCGGTCACGATGTGCGTCTGTCCCTGCCTGGTGGAAACCATCTGCATCCAGTGTTCTGTTTACTGGGACAGAGGACAAGACATTGGTCAGATTGAAAGGTCCTTTCTAGCTACAATGCAGGGTCTAGACTGATTTTCTCTCTTGAGTGATAGCATCCTTTAGACATGACAATCTAATTAAATGGGAAATAACCCTTGTTGTTCTGTGAGACCTCTCTTCTGCAGTGGTCAGATAGGTAAATTAGATGTGAAGTGACAGTAGTCACCAGTTGAGCATCTTGTGTGTGTGTGTGCATCTTTTAAGTCTCCATGATTACTACAAGAATATGGTTCTGCTTTTCTTTTCTTTTCTTTTTTGTCCACACCACATGGCATGGCCCCTTGCACTGGAAGCTTGGAGTCTTAACCGCTGGACCACTAGGGAAATCCCAGGACATACATAGTTCTGTCACCATAACTTTATCCAGGTTGTGGCAAACTTAAATCCTATCTGTATTAGAGTTTTCCAGAGAAACAGAGAACAATAGGACGTGTATGTGCATATTTGTGTTGTATATATACATATAATGTGTGTATATATAATATATATATAATATATATATATGCATGTTGACCAAATATTTGGGTATCAAGGCCTAGCCTAGTGAAGTCGCTCAGTTGTGTCGGACTCTTTGCTACCCCGTGGACTGTAGCCCACCAGGCTCCTCTGTCCATGGGATTTTCCAGGCAAGAATACTGGAGTGGGTTGCCATTTCCTTCTCCTAGCTGACACATAAAATTAACCATCATGTTTTCTTTTCATTCCCATACTACTCAGAAGCATCCTGAGGGACCGTCAGTCTTCTTCCACATACCTTCCTTCCCTTACAAAATTGCGGGGACCCTGGAAGTCCTCTACTGATAGGCTTCTTATTCTATAGGTTGTTGTTTAGTCTCCAAGTCGTTTCTGACTCTTGTGATCCTGTGGACTGTAGCCCACCAGGCTACTCTGTCCATAGGACTTTCCAGGCAAAAATCCTGGAGTAGGTTGCCATTCCCCTCTTCAGGGGATCCTCCCTACCCAGGGACTGAACCCGAGTCTCCTGCATTGCAGGCAGATTCTTTACCGCTGAGTTACCAGGGAAGCCCCCTTATTCTATATAACCAAGTGATAATTTAAGTAACTGTCACCACTGCTGCCATGGGCTGGATTCTCCTTGCCTTGTAACCTGACAACATTGAATAAGCAGCCACACATTCTCATTTCCTGAAAGGCTGGTTTTCCACCATCACATCTGTCATTAATTACTCTACTGGTCAGTGTTCGTATTTGCAAATAAAAACTCACCCAAGCTAGTCTTCACTGAAATAGATTAATAAAGGATATTAGGTAGCCTGGGGGATAACTGGGAAGGCAGAAGAAAATGTCTAAGTTTCCACAATTCAAGTCCAGAGGAACACTGAAGAACTCGCCTGATGAGGGATGTGCTGTAACTGCTGCAGCTCCAGAAACAGCAGCAGCACTGGCCCGAGGAGAATGCCCCTGGTGCCAAACCCGGTGGGTGGAGGTCTGAGAGTACAGTGCTTATGGCGTAGACACAAAAGAATGGACTAGGAACACAGCCTCCTTTCATTCTAGTTTGAAGGAACATTCATCTTAACCTGTTGAATACCTAATTTCAAAACAGTGCAGTGCTGACAATGACATTTCCAGATAATTAGGTAAGAATATAAGCATTACCTTCCTCTTTAGAAGAAGGAATTCCTCTGAGTTCAAGAAAGCATAGGGGCCTCCCCGGGTAGCGCTAGTGGTAAAGAATCCACTTGTCAAATCAGGAAACACAAGAGATATGGATTCAATCCCTGGGTTGGGAAGATCCCCTGGAGTAGGAAATGGCAACCCACTCCAGTATTTTTGCCAGGAAAATCCCATGGACAGAGAGGCCTGGCAGGCTACAGTCCATGGGGTCACAAAGAGTCAGACACAGCTGAGCAACGAAGCACAAGTAAGCGTTATAACCACTGTAACCACACCTCTGAGCATCAACATGCTCTAGGTCATCGTGATAAAAAGGATTCTGAGATGGCCCTGAGATTCTGCCTCTGGTGTACATACCTTCTAGAGTTCCCTCCCCTGGTGTATGGGAGGAAACAGTGAATATGCTGGGCTATCACTCCTGTGATTAAGTAACTGACCTTGAGTTGATCACAAGGAAGATTATCTTGAGTGGGCCTGACTTCCTCAAACAAGCTCCTCATAAGAAGTTAAGCATTAGTAAACTGTTTTCCTACTGATTTGAAGACAAGCAAACTGCCAAGTTGTGAGAGATGGAGGCACGTGGCTAGAATCTGGAGACCTTGGCTGACAGCCAGCAAGTCATGGGGACCTACACTGCAGAGAGCTAGATCTTTCAGACAGTCCCAGTGAGCTCAGAAGATGGTCCCAAGCCCCACATGAAAACCTGGCTTGACCGACACTTTGAATTTAACCTTGTGGGAGCCTGTGCTGATAACCCAGTGTGCCTCCCTGGACTTCTGACCTACCGAACATGTGAGGGGACAATGGGTATTGTGTAAGTCACTAGTGTGTACGAACGCATTGCACAGCTATAGAAAACAAAGACAGTTGTGGTTAGGAGGAGCAACCACTGAGAGAATTTTTAATCACATAAAATGCCTCTCCAAATCTCTCCTTTGTATTTGCTTTGGGAATGGAGGCTTTCTCAGAGATATGGGACAAGAGAAAAACAAACTTAGCAGTACATCAAGGAATCCACTGACTGCCTCTCTTGTTCAGGCATAGAATCCTTATTCTCTAATGACTTAGAGAAATAAAACCTAGATTTTGAGGTTAGTCAAAAGGCCTGCCTCCAAGTCCCAAGATCTACTATAGAAGTTGGCCCATTTAAAATAGTACCTTGAAGTCAACTATACTTCAATAAAATTTAAAAAAACGATAATAGTTATGGTCACTGCTGTCACAGATACATACGTACAGGAAAAACTCATTATTAGTAATATTTTTCATACTTTTTTCAGTTCTGTAATTTATAGGCTCCTATTGCTTCTGCTATTAAAGTTCAAAGTCCCTTCGCTTGTATGACAATACTACATATATGTATCTTCCTGAGCACAGAAATTCTTCATGTTAAAACTCCCCAAATGTTATGTACTTCTTGTCAATTTCCAAAGGAAAGAAATCATAGTGCACGTCTTCTTTTTTATGTCCAAATTTATTTTATTGAAATAAAATAAGACTGGATGGTAGCATAAGTATTTTTGTCTTAGTAACTGGATCTTATTTTCAAATGATTGATCTGATTCACCAACAGATGACTTGATTTCAAATATTGATTGAAAATACCTAGTGGCTGTATAACAGAATGTTTAACCATGCTTGGTAGACCTATCCCAATTTTTTAGTTTCAAGATGTTGAAAACCTTCATATCCTCTGCTACTGTTTTCTGATCACTTAGAAGTTAGAAACTGTACTTGGCTATGAGTATTGGAAACCAGAAAAATAGAAGCTTAAATAAATGAAGGCTTTTAATCTCTTCACATTACATGAGTTGGATAGTACAGGGCTGGTATTGTCATTTCCTGCTACCAGCATAATCTAGGTTTGTTCTGTGCTTCCACTCAACTATGCTTAATGAATGCTTGTTATCTCATGAGCCCAAACTCACAGTGTGCCTCTGGCATCACATCTACTCTCCAGGAAGGAAAAAGGAAAGGGCATGGAAAAATATTTTTATTTGAGTCTATACTGCTTTTAAAGAGAATTTTTAAAAGACCCATCCAGGGGCATCCACTAATATCTCATGGATCAGGACACATGGCCACTTCTATGTTTAAGAAGTTTGGTTAGTTTTGCTTTTGTTAGTCAATCACTTTGTTGTCCCCCCTCCCCCCAAAAAAGGTGAGAATGGAGAAAATTATGAATTTTTGCCACAGATAGCCTAGAGGAAAATTAGTATTATTCAAGAAGAAAAGTAATTTGAACTGTCCAACTTTGCATTGGCAAGCAACAAAACTATTTCAACATTTGCATGGCAGAGTTGGATACTGTAAAACAGTGTGACAGTACAACATGACAGGATTGTCTTGAGGCTAAAAGCTTATAAAAATCTTTAGTTATTCAAAGAAAACAGCAAGTTATAAATAAATTCCACTGGAAGATCTGGCTCATAACTAAAATGGTCAAAATCCAATGTACTTTGTGTGGGTTCTTTGTTAACTAATGATTCTCATTAAGTACAGATTTTGAAAGATAAGCATTTATTTTTTTTTTCTAGAGCAAGCATCAATATTAGTATTCCACTTCTTATGGACATTTATATTGCAATACACATTTACACAGATGTTCTAAGGAAAAAAAACCCGTGGAGAGATAGTACACAGGTGATCAACATGATGAAAAATTTCAGTATAGAGATGTGTTCCTTAAATATGAAGATACCATGTTCTTGAACTTGATTCAACTGAGAATAATCTGACTTTTAGGAACAAGCCCAGAAGAATTGGATAATCTGTTTTCACCTGCTGAGGAAGCAGGTTAGTTTCTTTGGAGCGCAGTTTCAAGTGGGAGGGAAATGATGAGTGAAATGTGAATGCTCACACTTCAGCAACAACTATCATTCAATACATCACTAGTAAAAAGATTTCTAGAAGGTATCATTTTTTATACCTGCTAAACTATACTTAGTTTACTAACAAGCATGTAAAATATATTTGTGTCTTTGGTTTCCTTGCCTGTAACATGGAAAAAAAAAGCAATTGTTCCTATTTCATACAATTAAAAGAATTAGAAGTCAACATGTAAATACATAGAATGGGGTTGGAACATAATAAATACGTAATGAGTTTGCTACTATTCATTATTAAAGCAAATCCAAAAATAGGATTAATAACATCCATTCTTTGTATGGAGTTAGTTTAGGTTGTCAAATGATGATTTATTCTTCCTGGCGAAGATGAGGAATGGTGAGTTAAAATTAAGTTTCTGCCACCCAGCTCTTTTTGTTGTTATTGTTGGCAATGATGAGGTCATTTCAGTTTTATTCACCTGTGGGGCTTAGCAGGACTGTTGGAGGACTGAGCAAGGGAGTTACAATCACTGAGTCAACAGGAATTAGCTCTCATTATCTGGACCCTCCAATTCCTCTACTTATTTGTAAAGCATCTTTTATCCTTGTTGGTTCTAAAAGATTTCTGCCTTTAAGTTCCAAGATTGTATATTTCCTTCTGAACCTACTACAGAGAAAGAAATCACTGCTTCCAGAAAATGTGTTATGCTCTTAAGATCCCAGGCAAGGTGAAGGCTGCTGTTGTG
This sequence comes from Tragelaphus eurycerus, assembly GCA_935064755.1. Taxonomy (NCBI): domain Eukaryota; kingdom Metazoa; phylum Chordata; class Mammalia; order Artiodactyla; family Bovidae; genus Tragelaphus; species Tragelaphus eurycerus. Next base: position 4,600,419 of record CAKXYN010000064.1, read on the forward strand.
GTAGAGGTTGATGACCACTGGCAGACAGCATTATCTTAACAGAGAGGTAAAATTAGTAACTACTATATTCTAAACAAGGAAACCACAGAAAGACATGCAATAAAATGTCACGTTTCATACTATGATATCTCTGTTATCAAGTGTTCAAGTTTTCATAAAGACATCCTGAAGACGACGAGGAAAGCTGCGTGGTTAGAGCACAAGGCCTGAGGCTCAGCTCCACTTCTCACTGATTATGTTTCCTTCAAGGTACTTGGCCTCTGTGAAGATGGCCACTGCACTCAACTAAGCAGTACGGAAAATACCTTGGCTTAAAGTAGATGCTTATCTCTTTCTCTGCGGAAGTCCAGAGACAGGTAGTCCCTCTCTGGATTCAAGGTGTTGCTTTGTTTCCAGCCATGCCATAGCCAGCAGGAAGGAAGTAAAGGGTCAGAAACACACACTCAATCTTTTTTAGGGCAAACTCAGAAAAATGGCACAAAGCACATCTCACATTCCATTGGCCAGAACCAGAGGTCACATCGCTGCTTCTAGCTTCAGGAGTGGCTGGGTGAGGTAGAGGTCTTTACTAAAGCAGCATGTGTCCAGCTAAAGCTCTACTACTATGGAAGAAAAGAATGGATATTGAAAGATAACAAGCAATATGCCTTATCTGTTCCATCCACCTCTCAGTGTTTGGGAGAGGATAAAATCATAACCAAATAGAAAAAGCACAGGACTGGTTTTATCCCATTTTTGTGGTGCCACTGATAGGCTATGTGAATAATCCACACGGCCTGACTGTTGTGGGGAAGAAGGTATGGACTGCAACAAGGAGGATGGGCTAAAGCAGTCTAGAACTCCTGTGTATAATTGTATAAAAGGGTATTTTTCTCTTGGGGTTGGGAAAAATTTGCAGCTTAGGTGGGAAAGAGACTTTTAGGAAAGTGACTTTGTGTTTTCTCTTGAGAATGTGTACATATTTTAAAAGTGACCCAGAGATTCAAAAAGTTATGAATCACTGTTATACATGTGAAACCTATGTAATATTGCTCACCAACTATATACCTTGATAAAAATAAACAAGTGACTCATATAGAAACGAAAGTAGAGATGGAGAATAAAGAGGTATAGCTTCACCTTATACTTGCAGAGTAACCCTGAAATAGGATATGGAACCCCGGAACCTGTCCCAAACTATCCTCGTGTCCCCTGCTCCCCAGTGTGGGTGATATTCTCAGAGTGCTGCTACAGACCATCTGCCCCATGTAGGCTGTGTGAATGTGTGTGCATGTGTGTGTGTTGGGGAATAGTGTGGGTGTGATTGGGACACATTCTAGGATAAATACAATTAATCTATGGAGTGGAGGGTCCTTATTCATATGGGGAAGGATCACGGAAGGCTCTCTCTTTGAAGACCTCAATGGACAGAAGGCAGGCTAGGAATTTGGAGTTTATCCACAAGGAAACTCTTATCGTGTGTTTAAAATCCATTTTCCCTTCAATTCTTATATTTGGCATTCAGTTATAAATCTATTCTAATTATCCCCTGATATTCACTACAGTCTGTTTATGTAGTAGCCTATGCTAATAATAATGTAGGAAATTAAGGGATGATAAGGTGCTGAGAAGCCCGATGTTCTTGCTGACCCCATCCCTTGAGGCCAGCATCACCAATGGCAGCATTATTCCAAAGGAAAAGAGTGGTCCTCCAGTTCTAAGATCAACAGAAAAGCCATCAGAGACCAAGGTAGAGGGGTTTGGAGTCAGGTCAGTGGAGAGATAGATGACAGCCACATGGTTTCTGGAAAGAAATGAGACAAGCCCCAGATATTGAAGGATACACATGTAAATATTTTTTTCCTGAGACAAAATGGAAGTGGGGAAAATCTCAAATATAAGTGGGGAGGATAGGGTCGTAAGTAAGGGTGGTACCAACTGAGTAGAGGGCTAGGATACTTCCAGGGGGCAGACACCTATGTTCCACACATAGTTACACAAGACATGACGGCCAGTCTAGAGTGGATGAGTGAGTGCACTGAAGGTCCAGCGGATTCTGGAGTCCAGGCCACACTGGGAGGAACAGCATGTTGGATAAAGCACACCCATGCTTTATCCAACATGCAGAGAAGGAAACAAGGACTTGCAGGAGGCCCTGTGGGCAAGGCACGAGTCACATGGGAGTGCCTGGGCAAAAGCAGACGGTCAGGAGGCAGTGGTCAGTGGGGGGAGCAGAGGTCACAACCTGACGTCTGCCTTCCTACCCAGCTGGCAAACGTGACATTACAGTGTGATGCACCTTCAAAACCTCGAGGTCTCAAAAGTGAATGGAAAAAAAATTTTTTTGGTTGAAGTTTTTCTTTAATGCCAGAGAACTGACGTTCCTTGATTATGATGGAAAGAGAAAACTTTTCTGACAATACTGAGACTTTCTTTGGTTTTTTATGTGATGAACGGCCCATTTAAGCTTACTCTTTACTGTCTCTATGAGAGGACATCCTTGGCCCATTCTATCCAGCAAGTATTTCCCAAACTTCACTGACAAAGAGAATTACTTTGGTTTTACCCCAGACCAACAGAATCAGAGTTGCAAAGAAGGGACTCCAAGGATCTGGATTTTTTAAAACAAGGGTTTCTGTGAATTCAGGTACACTTGGGAAATATAATGTTCTCTAAGCAGTGATTAGAATGCTAGGGTGGTTCTGGAGGCAGTAAGCAGGTGTAAGTCAATGGACTTACAATAGGACACAAGAGGAGGCTGGAATTCAGGTAGAAAAGAAAGTTAAACTGAGATAAGGGACATAGACATTCTAAGAGTAGCAGGACCACAAAAACAGATTTGCAGGTTCTTGGTCTTAGTTTTTGCTTTCCAGGCCTCATCTCCTCACATGCAAAATGAGAGATTATCCTACTTTCAGAGCCCTGTTGGGAAGGCCCCCTCAGGCCATTCACAATATCCTCCTCAACCTAAGCAAACCTGCATGGATTTGCTTTGCTTATCAGGGCTTCTATATTAGTGCGTGCGTGCATGCTCAGTTGTATCTGACTCTGTGACTCTATGGACTCTATCCCACCAGGCTTCTCTGTCCATGGGATTTTCCCAACAAGAATACTGGAGTGGGTCGCCCTTTCCTTCTCTAGGAGATCTTCCTGACCCAGGGATCGAACCTGCGTCTCTTTTGCCTCCTGCATTGGCAGGTGGATTCTTTACCACTGAGCTACCTGGGAAGCCCCTTCTATATTAGGGTTTATTTAAATAAAGTGTTCATTTTTCCAAAGTTTGAAAACTGCTGCACTAAGTGATTTCTAAGGTCCTTTCAGCTGTAGGATATAAAGTGTGTCTGCCGCCACAATGCCAACAACACAGATCATTAGCACAGAAAAGAGCACCAGGGGCCTTAGGAAGCAGGTCACATTTTGAGGTCTGAATTTTTTTTTTAATATTGACTCATGCTGTTCAAGCCTGCTGGCTTCCTTGTGTGGGCTGACATTTAACTGGAGAGGAAATAATTGTGGTATCTCCATGAATTTAGTAGCTCAACTCAAAGATAAAAATTTACCCCAGAGGTTGTTTGTCATTGTGTGGACAAAATAATAACTGGTTAGTTGTCTGAATTTTCCCTCTTTTCACTAGTTATTTTAGTATCAAGTAGCTATAATTAAATGTAAATTCCATCAAGTGACCTGGCATAAGAACAGCTATGCATTCAGAAGCAGATGTAGCCAGCGGCAAGCCAGGTGACTGGTGGGAGAGCTTGTCAGCAGTTTAGAGATGCCACTTCCTTTATCTGAGCACTACACACCAGGACATCTTCAGAAACAAGCATCTGTTTAAAATGCTTATAACCTTTGTTTTCCTGCTCACCCTTTAACCTAGAAAAGACTGCTAAGTGTATGTGGTAAAACTTGGGTGCAAGTCCAACTCTGTATTTACTGTGTACTTCGGACAAATCACCTCTTATCTAACTTGGGGGATAATAATATCTACTTTGCAGCACTGCTGTGAGAATTAAAGAAGATAATGCATGTGGAAGCATTTTGTAAATAGCACAAAGTCTTACGAATATAAAGGTGCATTTATCATAATGAATAATGGCAGCATATTCGAGCAAACAACATTAGGAGAAAAACACTATTGCATTCACAAGCTCTACAAATGCTTTTATATATAACCAGACAATGTGCATCTATTAACACATCCATTTATTCACTCATTCACTCAGTTTCTGCCTGTACAGCACCAGTCCCTGTGGGAGACCACAAGCAACCGAAGGGGAATAGTTGATGAAAAATACATTTAGGGTTTGATGATTTGTTAGATGTTTGATGACAGTTCAGTGTGTGGGGGACCACTCTCACGTTCCAGGTACTGGGCTTCTCCCTGTGGGGATCTAAATTGTTAAGACTCTATTTCCCCAGTGGAGAGGCTCATAGGCACAGAATGGAGACAGAGGCTCAGGCAGTCTGAAAAATCCAGTGATTATCCAGAGCTGGCCCCTAGCTTGGCAAATAAATGCTGACCGAACACAGATTTTATCTTAAGAGATTTTAATCTTAGGGCCACGTTTCAGAATGTTCATTGCTCTCCCCATTGCCCCTGTAACCGCACTCAGCCATGGCTTGCCTGGATGCCCAGGCGTCCCCCGAATGCCTCGAATAAATTTCACAGTGTTTCTTCAGGGATAAGCCCAGTTTGACCTTTCAGAGTAAAATGACTAGACTCATAGACAGTGGTGTGAGAGTTTTCAGAGGCTCTTTAACTGAGTACTAAAGGGAAAATAACCTTTTTAATAAAAAATAAAAATTGGTGTGCCTCCCACTGAACATGTTCTTTTAAATTATAGTAGAAAACACTTAAGTGATTTATTACCTACACGTATTATTCTCCTGAGGAAATAAGCAAGATGAAATAGAAATAAATGGATCTGGGTGGTTTTTGGCGAGTTAACTGGGCCAGCATGTCCTTTGGTTTACCTATATCACATTACACTAAGCTCATCCGGGCGTTAGTCACCCACATGCTGATCACAGAGATCAGAGCTGTGACTTACACATGGTTAATTCCAAACTTGCTTTACTTGCTGTTCATGAATGTAAATAAAAACAAATGTAAGCTTGACCATATAATCTCTGATAGGAAAGTTGAAACTGGATGGTAACTACTAGAGTTTTCCACGAGAGTGGAACTTTGTCCCTTGCTCTATCTCACTTCTCCCAGAAAATGATGACAATGAATTTGAAAGTTTTCCCCCTATGAAGTACGCCTCTCCTGCCCCGTTTCCCTCTTTCTTAAAGAGCTCTTAGGCCAGAGAAGAGCATGGCATGTATTTCGCTATCCAAGGAGGTCAAACAAGGATAAAAGGCAGGGTTCCCTGCTGGGGGAGCCCTCCAAAGCCAGCAGCCTTTTCTCTGAGCCTCTGTAAGATGCTCCTCCATGTTCCCTGACGTTCTCTGCGCCCTTGACTTGAATCAGGTCTAGTGTTTCCTGCCAGGGAGCACCTGGTGTGTATTTTCCTCTTCACGTTAGAAAGACTCCCAGGCACTACGCGGTATTGAAGTGGGTGCCTTGTGGTATGTTATCCAATGATTCCTCTGAGAAAGGCCAGTTCCTATTCCGCAGCCTTGGGGGGCACAAGTCCTTTAGCTCTGGACACGATTTTGCTGTGCCTGCCTTACTGCCGTGGTGCTTTGTAGTCTCCATTTGTTTATCTAACTTTTTTTTTTTTACAGCTGTTGGACATAGACAAAATTTATATGTCCTTTCCTGCTCGTTAACACTGTACCATTAGTATAACATATACCACTTTCTATAACGTATACCACTTTCTTTCGTAAAGTACATTTACGTCTAATAGGCTTGGTAATAGCTTTATAGCTACAAAAGGTTATGTGAAAAATATTGGAACTTGTTTAGGTCATGCATTTCTTATGATCAAATGTCATTACACGTTGTTGTTTTAGTTGCTAAGTCATGTCCAACTCTTTTGTCACCCCATGGACTGTAGCTCAACAGTCTCTTCTGTCTATAGGATTTCCTAGGCAAGAATACTGAAGTGGGTTGCCATTTCCTCCTCCGAGGGGATCCTCTCCACCCAGGGATCGAGCCCACGTCTCCTGCATCGGCAAGCAGATTCTTTACCACTGAGCCACTGGGGAAGCTCCCCACTACACATTAGTGATCTTATAAGAAACCTCATAATAATTCTAGACTGAGGTTATCCTGAACACACTGTCATCACCCTTTCTTCCATATCATTATAATAAAGGCAGTTAACATTTGCCCAAGGTATAGCAGTTTGGGGGGCTTACTGGGTGACTCAGTGGTAAAAAGTTCGCCTGCGCTGCAGAAGATGCAGGAGACACCACAGGTTCAATCCCTGGGTCGGGAAGATCCCCTGGAGGAGGGCATGGCAACCCACTCCAGTACTCTGGCCTAGAGAATCCCACGGACAGAGGAGACCGGCACACCACAGTCATAGGGTGGCCAGAGTTGGACACAACTGAAGCCACTGAGCACACATGCATAGCAGTTTGAAAGCACTTTCCTGTTAATTACCCATTATGTTCTTTCCACCATTATCAATGTCATTTTACAGATAGAAACCTGTGGCGTAGAGGACAAGAGATTTGCCCCGGGTTCACTCAGCGGGGTGCACGGGGAGCCAGGATTTGAGGCCAGGCTTCTGAGCATAGGCTCACAGAGGCCGCCCAACCCATGCACATTTTCTGTGTTTCTCAAGATTTGGAGGAGGCGGCCAAGACCGCATAATGATAAACTTATCTGAGTAGGTGGAAGGATGAAGATTTGGTTCTCATTTTTCTGCCCATAGTTGTGTGATCCTGAGCAAATCTCTTAACTCTTGAAGGCCTCAGCTTCCTCCTTTCTAATAGGAAGGGCCGGAACAGCCCAGTATTTGTCAGTGGGAATGGCTTCATGCATGCATTTCTAAGGTTCTGCAAATGCCTGTGTGGCTTCATGGAGGTGGAGGCTGAACTCAGACCATTCTTAAATTTTTTCAAATTTCAGAGTTCATTTTTTTTGTTGTTGCACTGGGTCTTTGTTGCTGTACACAGGCTTTCTCTAGTTGCAGCAAACAGGGACTGCTCTCTTGTTGTGGTGCAGGGGCTTCTCTTGCTGCAGAGCACAGGTTCTCAGTAGTTGCATGGGTTCAGTAGATGTGGTGCATGGGCTTAGTTGCTCACGGCATGTGGAATCTTCCTGGATCAGGAATTGAACTCGTGTCCCCAGCATTGGCAGGATTCCTACCCACTGTACCACCAGCAAAGTCCTATTTAAATACTGTCTTAGTTCAAATGTTATCAATGTGAACTGTAATTGTATTGTAGAAGAAATCAGTCACCATGCATGAAACCAACAGAGATGTTCAAACTTGTTTTGCAAACTTAACCCCTTACCCAACCCACTTTGGAATACCAAAGGATTAAATGTGAAGAGGTCAGGAATGAATGGAAATTGGAAAGTTTCTTTAGAGAAAGGTGTCAGTATGCTGTTAATACCTTCAGCCCACTGAGAGGGGGAAGGAGGTGCTTTTCCCTCACTCCATGATCCATGACCAGGGCTTCTGGGAGACCAGCTGATTTGTGCCCCTGCAGTCTGAAGTGACCCTGTGGACATGGATCTGACTTCACCCTGAGAAATCTAGATCCAGTAGCTGGCTTCCACACGGAGTGAAAGACTGTGGCTTAGGAAGTAACTGCACTCCCTTTGAGAGAAAGGCCAGAAGTGTGTGCTTTTTTGTGAACTACATGTAGGAAACAGATAGAGCTAGCTTGGGGCTGCCTTAGATTCTACCTAAGAAGGCTCCCTAGGGTAGCAAGGAGACCTCAGTAGAAAAGGCAGGAGGTAGGGACTGATGAAAGATGTATTAGAAACCAATTCTAAAGACATTCATGCCTTTGTCACAAGAACAGCAAGGAGAAGTCCACAGAAGAGAGAGAATCTTCCAAGAACCTAAAACATCACCCCGTGAGAGAATCAACTTGAAACACTTACTAGGCCCAGGGAGCAGCTGTATCACCCATGACATGAGTAAGATATTTTCTTCTTCTTTGTCCTCCCTTTTTCTCCTGATCCTTTAATTCTGGAGGTGTCACAAACTCTATCAATTAGCTGGGGCAAAGCAGGTGGAAGAAGGAGGTGGGAAGCTAAAGAAACAGCCAGCCCAAAGCCCTTCCCCACAGCCAGGCCCAGCCTAAAGCTGTCTTCACTGGGGAGTAGAGAAGCATAAACTTTGAAAGGAGCTCAGAGTTTTGGTTAAACTGGACTCATCAGATTAACAATTGAAACGAACTTGTTTGGGGGAGGACAGTGAGCAAAGGACTTTCTCATTTTCCTGGCTAAGTCTGAGAATGACCAGCAAAGTCTGGCACTGAATAGCATCCAAAGGACAAGGAGCACCAGTATGAAAGAATGAGCTTGCAGAGGTAGTGAGGAGAAAGGCATAAGGTTATTTTCTGTTATTCTTCATGGGTTCTGAACACTGGTAACAATGGTAAATACACTAAAAAGAACACCGTTTTTCTTTGTTCCTGATAAATTGATTTGAAGAAAGGCAATGAGGAGTGCACGAACATGCCCATCTCACCGCTAGTAGTAATGCTCATTCCGCCAGGCTCAGCAAATGTGAACCGTGAACTTCCTGACGTAGCTGAGAAAGGAGAGGAACAGAGAAGCAACTCGCGGATGGAAAGAGAGAGTAGAACTCCTGTGACAGAAGCGAGGTGGACAAGGAGAGAGAGGAGACCCGCGGGAGGGAGGGAGGGGACGAGAGGGATCGAGGGAGAGGGACGGAAGAGGAGAGGGAGCAGAGAGAGACCACGGAGAAGTGAGAGGGGCAGCCGAGAGGAGGGAGAGGGGGGAGACAGCGAGGAGCACGAGGAAAGATGGGGTGGGTGGAGCCAACGAGAGGGAGAGAGGGGGAAGGACCCAGGAGGAGACACCGGGCGTAGGCAGGTGGAGGAGGAGAGGAGGGAGGGAGGAAGAGATGGAAGGGTGTGGAGAAGACCGAGAGCCGACGAGAAGATAGAGTCGAGGAGAACGAGAGGAAGATGCAGCGAACCCAGAGGCAGGAAGAGGAGGAGAGAGATGGGGAGGGAGAGGGAGGAGGAGAAGGGGACGACAGAGGAGAGATGGGGAGGAAGACCGTGGATGCGAGGAGTGACCTCCGGGAGCTGGTGATGGACAGGGAGGCCGGCGTGCTGGGGGGGTGAAGAGTCGGACACGACGGCGACTGATCTGATCTGATCTGATCTCAATTTAAAAAGCTGGAAAGTGGCAAAAACTCAGTGATAAAGACACTTCCAACACAGGCGTCAGTGTCAGCTGGTACAGAGTGGGAAAACATTGTGGACTGTTATTTTCCCTTCCTCATTGTGTTCACATCCATTTAGATCTTATGGATGAAATTAAAGGAACTGAAATTGTTCCCTTCGCTACAAGAGGAGACGACACAACTTTGATCCTGGTCCCTCCCAGCTCTCCCCACCCCCAAACACAGAGACATTAATAAACCTTACATCTAAATTAGGGGGAGAGTGGAAGAGGAAATCAAGAAGGGGCAACAAAAATGAGGTTAAGGAACAGAAAGAGAAAGAGGAAGTTGAGGGAAAGGTTACTGTGGGCAGAGAGTCGCCTTCCAGATCAAAACGGAGAGTTAGAGCCTCTGGAGCAAGAACAGGGACCGCCTCTCCACTGACCAGCTCCCCCAGCACTGCGTTTCCCCTCGGCCCTTTGCTCCCACTCTCTGGGGCATGGTGGGAACACCCCACTTGAACGATCCTGCCCACAGTTCCAAACACATCCTTGGCCTCTGTACAACTGCTTAGGTTTTCACCTACCTCCCCTTTGAGTGTCTTTCCTCTCTTATTTACTCCTTGAGGGTCTTACCAAAGTCCCTCCCCCAAGGTTTGTTTCTCATCTAGATGGACAACCGGACACAGGGTCCCCAGTAGCTGCTATAACATAGTGCATCTTATAATACCAATTATATTTGCTGCCAAGCGATAAACATTTCCTTTGCTTTTCCACACAAAAAGCTTTATTGTCTCCATGTAGTCCACAGCTTGAAAGAGAGCTCCAGAGTGGTTAAAATGCTGCCCACGGGCTGCAAGGAGAGGCTCAGGCGGAAGCCCTGACTCCGGATGGGTGCAGAGGGCCCCCTCAGGGGCCTCTGGGCTGCCAAGGATCTAGTCCCCATCTTCTTGATGAGTTTCATGGGCTCGCGGGCGCGCTCGGAGAGCTACAGGAAGAAGGAGCTGGCAGTCTGCACGGCAGGACCGCGGGCACGAGGGTCCAAAAACACCCGGCTTGGTTCTTCTCCCGGGCCACGTAGGCTTCCACAGCACCCAGGGTCTTGCCTCACTCATCATGGGACAGCGCCTGCGCCACACTACTTTGGCATCTTCCAGAAATGCCGGGCGCCCTGGCACATACTTCTCCTCGGCCGGTTGGTGGACATCCCCGCTCCTTCCAAGGCACCGAGTCAGGGTGGAAATAGAGGCGCTGGGAGAGGGAGGTGTAGCAGGCGCCGCGGATGCGGGCCGACCTGGGGGTTGCCGTGGCCTTGCCTTTGGTGGAATAACTGACGAACAAGGGAGCTCCTGGTTGATGTAAGGAGCTCAGCTCAAACAGACTAACAAACAAAACAAAAAGCCAGTGTTGGCTGGTCCCGGAGGCCGAGGATGACTAGGTGCTTGGTTCCAAAGGTTGAGGCTGGAAAGGAGGCTGGAAGTTGGAGTATGCTGGGAGGCTGGAGCAAGGGGCGGCCTTGGGCCTGTGGGATCCAAACACTGCTGAATCAAGAGACAGATTAGCGGGCCGCAGGCGCTCTGCCGAAAGCAGTTTTATATTAAAGCAAACTTGGGCGTATTATAGTGTAGAATATAAAATGAACATGAATGTCGAATCCAACAGGAGACTTGATTGATCAGTGTCGAGCCTTCAGCTGCTTCGAGGTCGATTCACTCAGATCCTCAGGGCTCTCTGTTCACCCTGCTCTGCTGCTGGAGGTGTTTTCCTGGAAGTTCTTGAGGAAATCTGGCCTCCTTTGTTTCCCTTCTTAGGAGCATCTGAATTGGGAACAGCAAAGAGTATTCAAGAACCAAAGAAATGGTGCTTTACAGATAGAAATGAAGGTGGTTTGATGGGAGGTGGAGGAGATCTGTTGGTGGGTGTGTGAAGCAACTCTCATTTCATATATTCTGCCAACTGATGGGGCCAGCTCTGTTTAGAAATCTCTGTGTGGTAATCAGGTAATACAAATAGGAAAGATTTTATAAGACTTTATTAGATCGGCTTTCTCCAAGGTATGTTTCATGAGATTCTAGTCTGGTAAAATGTCTCAAAAAAAGAAGAGTTCCATCCTCAGGTTGGGAGATGCCATCTTGGAAATACAACAAGTATAAAGATGTTAATGGTTACTAGAAAGCAGGTAGCAAAACAGACAAGTTTGTTTGACCCAGCATTGCCCAAATATAGTATATATATATATAACTTTTTTATAACTCCGTTGTAATACTTTAGAATTATATTGAGGGAAACATGCTTAGGGAAACACCATGCAGTCTAGAAGTTACCAATCTTTTCCTCACCCAGGACCTCTTTTAGTTTCCCCATTTATTTCATGTTTTGAACATTTTTTCTAGTAAATAAACCCATACTTATCTCCCTCAAATGAAGTTTGTGTAAGCAGAGGAATGTGAACGCAACGTTCCCTGCTGCAGATTCCTTCGTTTTGGCTCTCAACCTGTCTCTGTCCCTAGGTCCATTCTGCTGTGGGTATTCAGTTTCCATATTATAACCTGGCAACAGTCTGAGCCCTCGGTTTCATCAGAGAAATGCATATGATATCATCAACAGCCAATCAGAACTTTAGAGCAATGTGAGGTAGACAGTTGCCAGACTGAAATGATATAATTCTAGCCCCAAACAAAGAAATAAGATGTTATAGTTAACTTGTGTAACTAAATGTACAGTGCATATATAGTTGTCTTTAGAAGTTTACAAATATTTAAAATAGCTCCAGGATGTCTTGCTAACTTCACAGATCCCTCAGCATCCAGGTTTTACACATTTAGGTGTACAATGGGCCATTTTACAAATGTTGTTATTGCACTTCTATGACGTGTTACATTTGTATTCAGAGTTCTATTGCTGTAAAGATAACTTCTTATTAGATAAATCTCAAGATCATAAAAAGTGATAATGTATTACAAAAAGTATGAGAAAGTAAGGAAATTGTGAAGCATGACAAACCCTTTGGTCTTAAAGCAGAAATTTTTATTCCCAGTTATTGAATATGAAGACTTTAGAAGAACCGTATCTTTGTATTGTATTTTACATGTGACCAAGCACTTCTCCCATCAATCATCTCAATTCTCCCAGCAGTCAGGTGATGTTATCAGTAGACAATGTGACATTAGAACTTTTTGGTTACAGATGTTAGAAATGTGAATTACCTTCTGCAAGAAAGAAAGGTTACTGGTGGGTTTTTTTTTTTTTTTTTTTTTTTAAATAGGCTTCTAGGAAGCATTGAATAATCAAAACACAGGACGAACAGAGGTGCGACTGGGTTATAAATACTTCGAGCCAGGGACTAGAAAGTTGTCAAGATTTTTCTCAATCTCACGTGCCTCCCTGGGCATTTACTCTCTGGGCTTTACTCTCTCTAATTTTAGACAGCCTTTCTCTACTTGGTGGAAGACTTGTTTACCAGAAGCACCTGAGTTTTATATCTTAAGTATGGAGCCACTGGAGAGAGATCAGTTCAACTCATAGCTCATTCCAAGGCTACAAGCCACAAAAAGGACTGTGGATCAGCTTAAATCCAGTGCTTAGCTGAAAAGGAATGAACAGTAACCAAGGAGCTGGGGCCTGATGTACCCTTACAGTGGCTCCTGTGGCAAAAAAAATGTAGGTGGGGAGGGGTTGTGAAAGTGGAGGTGGAGAGGGAATTGATTCTTAGACAAGATGTGCTAGGCAAATAATTCCGTAGGTGTGTATCCCGTATCATGCACTAGAGGCCTGTCAGCAAAACCCCTAAGCCCACATTAACTGAATTTATGCTCAACTACATCAGGGGAAAGATCAGATAATAATAGAAATTGCACGGGTTGTTACCCTCAAGGAGGCCAAAACTTCCCCATCTCATACCAAAAGAAATTAAGCCATGTTCTGTTCAGGCCTGGGGTAAACATGGCAGAGGTTTGTTCTTGAGCTCCCATTTTAAGGGAGAGCTAGTTAGGAAAACTATGAGAAAATAACTCATGACCCAAGGAAGGGAGGACATCTTTGTGCCTGAACTATTTCCTTATATGACAACTGACAGTGAGATAAGGATGAAGGTTTTGGCTGGACTTTAAACTGTAGTTACCTAACCTGTTACCTTCTCAGGAAGGTCTGTCTGTTCCCACATAGCTCAACCTCTTTTCCAGGAGGGAGGAGGAGCAGAAAAAGATATAGGAAGAAGAGCAACCATTCTAGGAATTAAAAAGAAGAATTGTTTGGGTAGGAATTGGTTCTCAGGCAGGTGTCGGATGTATAGAACTTTAAAGCTGTATGTAGTTGCAGAACCAGAAATCTATTCTTTAGAAACTTGCAACTTATTTGAATTATCTATAATCATTCCTTTTATTTACCTTGAAAGTGACTGCAAATTTAAGCTGTGCTAAGGGGAACTTACCAGCTCCCCAACCCTCCCCCTAAACTCTCTGCCTTTCTGTGCCTGTATTCTCTGAGTAGAGTGCAGTATCCTTGGAGCTGGTTTTTGTGATGACATAAAGAGGCCAAGGACCAAGAGACACTCCCCCTTTGGTGATAGGAAGTGGTGGTATGAAGAGGAGGCTATGTTGGAAGGTGTGATAATTTTGTGTGACAACTTGGCTAGGCTGTGGTGCTCAGATAGTTGGCCAAACATTATTCTGTATGTTTTTGTGAAGGTTTTTTTTTTTTTTCTTTTGAGGAGATGAATATTTAAATTGGTGGACTTTGAGGAAAGCAGATTGCCCTCCCTAATGTGTGTAGAACTCATCCAAATAGTTGAAGGCTCGAGTATAATAAAGGCTGACCTCCCTGAGCAGGAAGGAATTCTACCAGCTTACTGTCTTTGTATTCCTTCCTGGGTGTTTGGCCTGCCCTGTAAATTTTAGACTTACCAGTCCTCTGCAATCGCATGAAACACACACACACACACACACACCCCCTGTTGGATCTGTTTCTGTGGATAACTGTGACTAATACAGAAGTTTTTCTTACAACTAAACTTTACACAGAGATTGCCCAGTCAGAGCTCTTAAATCACAGAGGCTAATTTTGAACAATGTGGGTGGACCTGGAGAGTATTATGCTTAGTGAAATAAATCACAGAAAGACAAATATTCTGTTATCATTTACAAGTGGACTCTAAAAAAATAGAACAAATGTGTGTACATAACAAAGCAGACCCACAGATTAGACAACAAACCAGTGGTTACCAGTGGGGAGAAGGAGGGGGAGAGGGGGCAAGATAGGGGTAGAGGATGAAGAGACACAAACTGTGATGTATGAAATAAGCAACAAGGATATATTATACAGCACAGGGAAATACAGCCATTATTTTGTAATAACTTAAAATGGATTGTAATCAATAAACATTGAATCCTTGTGTCATATACCTGAAAATAATATAATATTGTAAATCAACTTCAGTAAAAAAAAAATTGCAGAGGCTGTACTTAGCCCTGTTCTTAAAAAATGTAATGAGCGAGAAGAAATTAATTACCCAAGTATCAGTGACTATTTATCATTTATTGAGGGCCTCTTTCTACTAGGTCTTAAAGTCCAGCAAGGTGGAATTTAGCTGTGTAGGGACGATAGTGAAAGGGGGTTCCAGATTAATAGAATAACTTGTATGGGGGCATGTAGGTGTGTGAGAAGGGAGTGGGCAAGTTTGGTAGGTACCCAGGAAATATGAAAGGATTTTAGAAATATTATACTGGAAAACATTTGTATGGCCTCGATGGCCAGGCTAAAGAGGCCTTTTCTGTATAGGCAAATAGGAGTCAATGAGGCTTTTCAAGTGAGGGAGTGAAAGGTTTGGAGGAGAGGAAACTGGCAGTGTGACAGTGATTTGAAAGATAAAGATTGAGAGTAAGAAGTCCATTTGGAAAATTGTTATAATTTACTCTGTATTAATACCTTTAGCCTTTTATTCACCAGACACTTAGGGAACCCCTGTTAGTGCCAGACATTGTGCACCTTACAGAGAAATAGGATGGTGACTGTGCCTCTGAAGACTCTACCCTTCTGGAAGGACATACGTGTGATGGATGTAAGCCATGCTTATGGAAGCATTTCCCAGCCTAAGCCCCTAGTACCTAGATCAGAGCCCTGACCCACAGCAGTTTTGGACATAGAACTGAGAGGTCAGAATCTTTTAGGATGCCTCATAGACTAGTACAAAGTATTTTTGTACCTTTTGTGTTAATTGCTCAGTTGTGTCCAACTCTTTGCAATCCCACGGACTGTAGCTCACTAGGCTCCTCTGTTCATGAAATTCTCCAGGCAAGAATACTGGAGTGGGTTACCACTTCCTTCTGCAGAGGATCTTGCCGATCCAGGGATCGAAGCCGGGTCTCCCACATTGCAGACAGAGCACCAGTGGCTCAGCGGTATAAAGAATTTGCCTGCCAATGTAGGAGATGTGAGTTCCATCCCTGGGTCGGGAAGACCCCAGAGAAGGAAATGGCAACCCACTCTAGTATTCCTGCCTGGGAAATCCCATGGACTGAGGAGTCTGGTGGGCTACAGTTGATGGGGTTGCAAAGAGTTGGACAGGACCTAGAGACTAAGCAACATATATATATATATATAAATGTGTGTATGTATATATATATATATCGGTACACTTGGTGCTCCTGACTCAGATGATGGGCTCCATGAACATAAGAGATTGGACTTGAAAAAAAAAAAAAAGAGATTGGACTTGGACCTGCAAGCCAGAACGCAGTATTTACTTATCTTTCATCTCCATAAAGCATGTGTTTATTCTTCTTGCACAAAAGCCCAGCCTAACGTGCCCTGCCTGTTTTATTAAGGACTGATTGCTTTTGCACAGCTGTGTGTCCTGTAAACGCCCTCCTCTGAAGGGGCAGGCGTGCAGAGCAGGGCGCATGCTCCCTAAGTTGGCCCACAGAGCATCTCTGAGGCCCAGTGATAAAAGCAGAGTCATGCCCTGTGGTGCCAGGGCTCAGTGCAGGGCTGGGAGGGGTTTTTATTTTGGTCACTCATTCACCCGGAAAGACTCAGCACTATCTTACAAGTCTGGTTTCTGAGAAGTCAGACAACCTGATAGCACTTTATGGCTTGGGCAATGATATAGTCTGAGGGCTCATAAAAATTAATCCAGAAACATGCTACAAAGCTGACACCTTTGAAATGAAAGAATGAGCAGAGGCTTTCTATTTGAGGCCAGGATCGGCCATGCTGCTTGTAGGGTCACAAAGTGCAGAGGAGGGCAAGAGGCTGCTGCTGGTGCTTTTCCTTGTGACAACTGGAGTGCCTGACTCCTCCAAGAAGGGCCCCTTCTGCCACTATAGACACAGATAACTGAATAGTTGTCATGGGAGTGGCATAAACTGCCTTTTGAGAGCTTCCTAGAGTGTCTCCCAATATGGGTTCTTCCTCCAGTCCCTGCTTTCAATGAAATGAAAATAATTGTTTTGAAAGTACTAATAGCTGTCTTTTACTCAGGACCTATTAGGTATCAACTTATTTACACATGTTGTCTTTTTAGTTACTACCATCTCATATTGTGTTGTATTATTATCCCCTAAGAATCAGATAGAAGAACTTGTCAAGGTCCACAGCTAGAAAATGAGGGAGTCTGTACAAATTTAGATTTACCTACTGCCACTGCCCACACATGAATTCTGTCTTTCTTAGGACAGTATCTGTGTCATTTTAATTTATTTACTGTGGCGGTAAAACGCAAGTCCTGCAATCATATATGTTCAGTGGAAGAAGGACTAATTTTCTTCCTTCTAAACATTCTCTAGCTCTCTCTGTTGAGAAAGAGTACAGGGGAAGATACAGAAAGAAGTTTGAGTCATCCTTTTAAAAGACTGTGTTAGATTTTTAATAGCAAGACAATAACTATGGAGCAACTTGATAGTTTTAGAAACTGAAATTTTATATGAAAAACAAGTGAAGAATGATTGGATATATTCCCATTGCTGTCAAGATCTTTGTATATTAGTTTCTAGTATTTTTTAAAGAAAAATTGCTTTATTGTTTTAAAAATAATTTAAACTATTTAGAGAAGTAAAAATAAAAAGTAAGAGTGAATCAACTGGAATGCCACTACCCATAAATGGCCACAGTTAGACAATGGATGGACCTGGATTTTTCTGTGTGTAGTCAAGTAGATTAACTATAAAAATGGGATCATGATATAAGGGCTATTTCTCTAAGTAAATGTTTCTTCTCCATTAGGAGTATTTCCTAACTATCCCTCTGAGGTTGTAAAAGGGGTTGTGAAGAACGTTTAAAGATATTTCCCCCCAGTTTTAGGTGTGTAGAATAAAGACACCAACATTTTCACTTTTCCATCTCCCCTTTGCCCATCTCTCAAATGCTCTTATAGTATTATTTTTAAATTATCCAGATTGATAGTGTTTATATTCTGTAATTATTATTTCATTGTTTTAACTTCATTTAAATGAAAGTATTGTTTCCCACCTGTCTTTGTACTATAATTTCTTTGATCTTTAATTCATCTCTTATTTGTTTGGATTTCATTGTCAGATAATTTTTTCGAAAGGGGCACATTAGCTTCATATTCCTGGTTCTTTCATTTTTGAAAATATGTTTTTTAAAAATCTTTATTTATTTATTTGGCTGCACCTGGTCTTGGCTGTGGCATGCAGGGTCTTCAGTTGCTCCAGGTGAACTCTTAGTTGCATCACGTGGGATCCAGTTCCCTGACCAGGGATCAAGCCCCAGGCCCCCCTGCACGGGGAGCATAGAGTCTTGCCAGTGGACCAAACCACCAGGGAGGTCCCAAATGTCTGTTGTTTTTACACTAGAAAGATCTGACTGAATGAATGTTGCTGATCAGCTTCTTTTCACTGTAATTTTGTGGCTTCTTTTCACTAGAATATTTCTCTTGTCTTCTGCTGTTGTTTGTTATTGGAAGACATATGAGATAAGGCTGGTCTGATTTTTTTTTTTCTTCTTTGTAGGTGTATTAGAGGTTTCCAGAGAAACAGAACCAAAAAGACATATAGATGGATAGCCTATATGTAAAATATTTATATAGAGATTTATTATAAGGAATTGACTCTGTGATTGCAGAGTCTGAGAAATTCCAAGTGGGAGACCCAGGAGAACTGAAGTGTGGTTCCATTCTGAGTCCACAGGCCTGAGAAGTAGGAGAGCTGATGGTGTGGGGTCATCTGAAAGCCCAAGAAGAGCCAATGTTTCAGTCCAAGTCCAAATGCTGGAAATGATAAATGTTCTAGCTCAAGCAGTCCGGCAGGCAGAGTTCCTTCTTACTCGGCATTTTTGTTCTACTTAGGTCTTCAGTTGACTGGATTGGAGGCACCCATCTTGGAGAAGGCAGTCTGTTTTACTCCGTCTACCTATTCAAAGGTTGATCTCATCTAGAAACACCCTTTTAGACATACCCAGAATAATGTTTAACCAAATGTCTGGGCAACCATGGTGTAGTCGAGTTGCTACATAAAATTAACCATTGTAGTAGTAATATGCTAAATCTAAAGAATTCTTTTTTTCTTCTTGATGTTCAGTAGCCACCCCAGGTAGTATTTTTATTGAGCCCTCTGTATCAGATTTTCTTGGAACTGATTTGTGTATTCAGTTTTTTTTTTTTTTTTCACTTGGGATGAGGGTATGGGGGATTTTTTTTTGGCTATTATATCTTTCACTACAGCTTCCTCTTCATTTGTGTTGATAGCTTCTATAGCACAGAAACATCAATTACCATTATTTGGGGTTTTTGTCTTTTACCTTCTCTATTAATGCTGTTTTAATTGAATTTTTATTTTGTCTTAAAATTTCATATTCAGCAGTGTCTATTCTTCCTTGTTATCTCAGTTTATCAACTAGTTCTGTGATAATATTATTTCAGCTGAATCTTCTTTTTACACTTGTGCTGTAATCGTCTTATCTTTGAGCTCATGCTTTATTGAAGGCTTATTCTTCTTAAGTTATGCTATGAAAGAAAGTGGAAGTGTAGTTGCTCAGTTGTGTCTGACTCTTTGCAACCACGTGGGCTACTAGCCTGCCAGGCTACTCTGTCCATGAATTTCTCTAGGCAAGAATAGTGGAGTGGATTGCCATTTCTGTTTTCAAGATATTTTCCTGACCCAGGGATCAAACCTGGGTCTCCTGCATCACAGGCAGATTCTTTACCATCTGAGCCACTTATGGAAATGATGTTATGCTATAGCATGAAGCAAATGTTAATGATGTTAATGATTTCCTTCTAGATCTTTTCTTCCTCTCTTCCTTTCTTCTTCCTCTGTATTATGTTTTCAGGGTTTCCATTACATTTATTTTCAGTCTGTCCACACTTGCCTCTGTTACAGTGTGGGAGTCTTCTTTACCTGATTCCCATGTGACTTCCTCTCTGAGCAAGGATTCCTAGTGGAGTACATTTTTCTTCTATTTATTTTATGAAGCTCATGTGACTTTGAGGGTCCGATCTTTGGGTCCATAGCTGAGTTAGATCAGCTCTCTTTTGTTTCAGAATCTTCTCTTTGTTTCTCTGGCCATAAATTTTTGATATATGGCATCAGCTCACACCCCTTTCTTTGCTCAGTTGTCCTTGGTAAACGTATGCCTAGGAATGGTTTTAAATATGTATTTGCCAAAATGTAATGTGTTGAGGGAGGGAAATTCTTCCATTTGTTTCCTTTTATATCTTTTTTAGAAGTCTTAACCCAGAAGTTGGAATAACATAAGAAGGAACTAAATGAAGTAATTGACTTACATTTAAGTCAGAGCAACTTTTAAATAAAAAATATTATTAAATTCAGGGAACACCGTCTTAGTATGACATAGGAGATGTATTGTACGGGAGAAAGAACCGAACTGAGTGTCAGGTAACCTTAAATTCTAGCTCTTAGCTCAAGCACATACAGTGGAAACTGGGGAAAGCCCTTGATTTCTTTGACCCTATAAAATGGGATGATACCATGACTGCTTCATAGAATTACTTGAGGCTCAAAGAAGACAAAAGGGCTTTGTAAATAGTAAAGTGACACTTAATATAAGACAAAGTGAAAGTGTTAGTCTCTCAGTCGAGTCTGACTCTTTGCAGCCCTATGGACTGTAGCCTGCCAGGCTCTTCTCTGTCCATGAAATTCTTCAGGCAAGAATGCTGGGAGTGGGTAGCCATTCCCTTATCCAGAGGATCTTCCTGACCCTGGGATAGAACTCAGGTCTCCTGCACTGCAGACAGATTCTTTACCATCTGAGCCACCAGGGAAGCCCAATATAAGAATTTGTCATTATTTTATTATTATTATTATTGAGTCTTTATTTGTAGAGATTATCCTGAAGATAGTTAGATGAGAGTTCTTAGGAAGGTAGATGGGGAGGGTTGGCTAAAGGTTAAGCTTGGCAGTTTACATTTTCCTTGATAGGGAGAGGGAATGTGCATAGTTTGAAGGATATTTTCAACTTATTCCATATTCCATCTCTCATTTCCATTGAGAAGTAATAGGTTTAGACATTTACCCAACTGAAGACAGGTAACTAAGTCTCTCTTGTAGCTCTCTGTTTTTGTAAATAGCGATAAAATGTCCTAGCAACTCTTGAATTAAAGAATTAATAGTATTAGACCTATATTAATACATTTTTATGGTTCCTTTTGGATTCTAAGAGATTTGCGCTGTCATTTTTAATTTTGAATAAGATTCTTTTCAAAATATAGGCACAAAGATGTATTCTCTACTGATTCAAAGGAGAACTGTGAAAGCTTTGATCACAAGTCAGACTAAGTAGTAAACCTTATTTATAATAATGCTAAACCTGAGTCATATATGCCAAATAACGTATTTGCCTATGAGTGTAATTTTGAAAACTAAAATTTTATTTATTCAACTTCGACATTACTGATTTTTTTAAAAATTCCTGTTTAAAAATGCATATTTTAAAAAAGCAGTTGATACACAGGACTAGGTTTCATATCCTCACACAGGCTAGAAGGTCAAATAAGCTCATTGACATCACTGATCTTGCCTTCCGTTCTATTCATGCTTTCAAAATAACCTTGCTTTGGGTAGAAGCAAGATTGGATTGAAGAGTGTTAAAAGAAACCATTTATATAGTGATCACAATTTTTAATTTTATTTTGAAAAGTTGATGATATTGCTTTAACCCTCATTTAGGCTGCTCTAACAAAAAAAAACCTATAATATAAAATATGGAGCTCAGTCGCAGCCACAGAAAGGGAGTAATAAGATTTCAAGTAGGGGACCAAACATTTGTAGGTACTGGCGTGAGATGGAGTGATGAAGCTGTCAGACCTAAGCATGCTCTCCTACTTGAACGGCAGCTGCACTGTTCACAGGTTTGGCTCTGCTGCCGTCGTAAGGCTTACCTGTGTTAATGAATCCTTTCAACACTTGAATGTTTACCCCAGAAACAGTATTCCTGCTGCTATAGTTCAGGGAACCATACACTGAAATTTATAGCTAAGTTCTGCCGTATATTTTAGCTGTGTTTGTTTTTAGGACACACATTATATCAAAATAAAAAATCACATTATTTGGAACTATCCTTTATATGTCTGTTTTCTTTACTACATATCAGCATAATCATTTCAAATCTGAGACAGAGATTGAAAATGGAGTATTTGATTTCAATTTACAGTAATGAAGGCCGTTATCACAGAATTTATTTTACTATCTTTCCACTATTAAAATGAAAAGGAAAAAGGGAGACAGAGGCCTTTTCAGAAGAGTAAGATATTTCTTCAGCCTTCAGCTTATTTGGCAGGATATGCAGGGTGTGGCGTTTTTAATTCACTGAAACTAATAAGTTGTTTTTATTTCAAATTCAGCAAGTCTAAAGTTCATCCCCTGGGTTGTCTTCATGTATCAGAAACCCCCAAATGGCTAATACAGTTTAAGGAAAACAAATGCTAATGAATATTAATGGAAATATCAGTTCAAATACCTAATACTTTCATCCTGGGTAAAAAAAAAAAATAGATTTGTGGTTAGGTTTGTCAAGACACGCTCACTATGCTTTTTTGCCTTTCTTCACTCTTTTTTTCTGGTTGTTTTCGATGCTTCCCATATTTTTCTATTCTCAGCAGCTTGGTGGAATTAATTGTGAGTGAAAAATCTAGAGTTCAATCACAGGTCAGGAGCTTGGAGTTATTCTTCTCCTCAGTTCTCTGTCTGGGCAGGAGGGATTCTGGGTGGGAGTGGGTCACACAAGGTGCTGTGAGCCACTCATGCCTCAGGACCCACTGTGGGATGGCCTCAGGGGATCTAGGCTCTCCCACCCCCACTTTAACCAGAGCACTGTTACTGTTCTGTTTATTATACTCAGCTTAACCAATAAGGCTCTGTACTTAAAAGAGGTTTTGCTGAGAAAAAAAAAAAATCAACAAAACCCGAAACCCATTGTTATCTGTTTTGGGTTCACTTTTTTACTAGTTGTTTTTGAATTGAGTATTTTATGACAATTTCATCTTCTTTACTACCTTATTAACCATATCTCTGTGTTATGGTATTTAAGTGGTTTCTTTATAGCTTATAATATATGTCTTTAAATTATCACCGTCTACCTTTAGGGGACACAATTCTACTTTGCATAGAGTGTACCAACCTTACTACACTATACTTTCATTTCTTTGTTCCCAGGCTTTTTAAAATGTCATACATTTAAAGTGTCAATATATTGTACTCCCACAATGCATGATTATTATTTTTGCTTTAAACAATCAATTGTCTTTTAATGATACTTTCAAAAAGCTGATGAAAAATTTTCATATTTACCAGTGTATTTTCCACTTCTGATGCTCTTCATTCCTTTGTGTAGACATAGATTTCCATATAGTATCATTTCCCTTCTTGTTAAAATGCTTTTTTAAAAAAACACTTATTGTAATGCATGTCTGTCTGCTGATGATAAAGCTGTTTTGTGTTTGAAAAACTTTGTATTTTGCCTTCACTTTTGAAAGATACTTTCAGTGGTAAAGTATTCCAGGCTGACAGTTTTTTCTTCAGTACTTTAAAGATGATGCCCTAGTACCTTTTAGATTGTGTTGTTTCCAATGAGAAATCTTTCATACACACACACACATATATGAAAATATTTATTTGTTCTGCATTTTGTCTCTGTGCTTTGATTTTCTAATAATCACTGGACTTAAGTAATTGATTATAATGTGCTTTGGTGTAGTTTTTTCTTGCATTTGAGTTTTTTTTTTTTTCTCAGTTTCTGAATCTGTGAGTTAATAGTGTTTATCAAATTTGGAAAGATTTTAACCATTATTTTTTGCTGCCCCACCTTTGGGGATTAGCATATTAGTCCTGTTAAAGTTGTCGCACAGCTCAGTGAAAGTCTATTTATTTTTCAGACTTTTTATCTGTGTTTGATTTTGAAGAGTTTCTATTGTTATGTATTCAATTCCACTAATGTTTTCTTTTGCAGAGTCTAGTCTGTCATTATTTCTATCTTGTATGTTTTTCATCTCAGATACTGCAGTTTTCATCTCCAGAAACTCATTTTGAGTCTTTGTATATTCCATGTCTCTAGTTAGCATGTTTAATTGTTCCTATAGCTTCTTGAACACATAGAATACAATTATAATATTAATAACTATTATAATATCCTTATCCAGTAAATATATCATCTATTTGACTTGCTGGTCAGTTTTGATTGATTGGTATTTCCAGTCTTCATGGTTCAAAGTTTTTGTTTCTTTTCTTGCTTTGTAACTTCTGGTTTGATGTCTGACATGTGATTTTTACCATGTTGGATATTTTAATATTCTTATATTCTTGAGCTTTCTTCATGTTGTGCCTAAATTCTTTTGAGACAACAGCTGCTTTTGTGGCTGGCTTGAAAAACTTTGTTAAGCAGGACCAAAGCAATGTTTAATTTAGGACTAGTTTTCCCTGTTACTTGGAGCAAAGTCCCCTTTTGAGTATTCTCACTGACACCCGCATGAATTATGAGGCTTTTTAATTTGGCTAATGGAAACAGGCAATTATCTCAGCCCACCTGGAATAGCACCCTATTTTATTCCCTTTCATATTTTCAGTTTCATTTTGTGCTTCTATTTTGTCCTCACCTGATGCAGTAATCAGTACGCAGCTGAACGTCAAGAGTTACAGCTCTGCCGACGTTTTCCAGCCCTTTTCCCTCTGGAAATCTGCCTTGTCAGTCCTAGATGCTTTGGCTAGATTCTGTGTGTGTGTGTCACACTCACAATTCTGTCTCCTCAACTTAGGGAGACAGTCAGGCTCCACTTGGTTTCCCCTCGCTCTGCCAAGCCTGGAAATTTTTTCTAGGCACAAAGCTAAGGCAATCATATAATCATAGTGCCAGTCTTATTTATTTCCCAGCTTTCAAGGATCACTGTTCTTTGTTCCTGATGACCAGAGTTTTGTGACCCATTGTTCCATATGAAGAAATGTTTGTTTGTTTCAGGATAAATTCACTTATAGTCATCCCAAGGAATGGGGAGTAGGGGGGTGGGATTGGTTCCAAGTCCCATCCCCTCTTCCTGTGGATACCAAAGTCTGTAGATTCTCAGGTCTTATATAAAATGGTACATCCTTCTATATATTTTAAAGCATCTGTAGATTACTTATAATACTTAATGAAGTGTAAATGTTATATAAATAGTTGACTGTGGACAGCAAAATCAAGTTTTGAGTTTGGAATTTTCTGTAACTTTTTTCCTGAATATTTTCAACGTGCAATTGATTAAATCTTTGGATGTGGAGCTCAGAAACACTGCACCAACTATATTGTTATATCACATTGTTCAGAGTTCTTTGAAATATTATTCTTGAGAGGAAAAGATGACCTAAATAAGACAAAGCCATTGGTAATAAAATACAATATATACATTTTAAAAATGTTTCATGGGCTCTCTGGAACTTGTTACCTAATTAAGAAGTAAGAGACATTATCCAGCCCTCACAATCATATGACTATTAGGTGGCAGTTGCATCTTCTGAGTTTAGGAGCCCGAAAGAAAGAAGTGGGTTGGATGTAGAGTGAGGGAAAAGAGTTTCTGGGGGTCATTGGGATGGAGATGAGCAGGAGGCTGGTAGAAATATGGATCTGAAGCTCAGGAAAGAGAGAGAATGGCTAAAACTATAGATGCTGGAGAAATCCTCATAAAGGCCAGTGCCCAACAAAAGAGAACTATTTTAAGTTTTGTGAATAGAAATTAAATGTGAACAACTTGGTAATAGATAAAATCATTCCAGTCTAAAAGGATTTATTTATATTAACAGTGGGTTCTATTGGCTACCGTGTGTTGTGTGTGTGCATGCATGCACCCATGTACAAGTTTTCTTTTTCCCTATTAGACAGGAAGGAAACAAAAACTTCAACCCTAAAGAATATTTTGTAACATCCTATCATATAGACTAGCATCTCCAACTCTTCTTTAGAATTTGTAACAATAAGTAAAAAGAGTAGGCTAAATGATCTGCTTTTCTCCCAGTTTCTAAAATCACCTGTTTGCAGGCCAATATAACAAATATCAAGCTTCCTGTATCGCACCCATGGTGGATGCATGTTGATGTATGGCAAAACCAATACAATATTGTAAAGTAAAAAAAAAAAAAGAAAAGAATGGAAATAACAGAGGAAAAATTCAATAAACTAAACTCAATAACTGGAGCTAAATGAATAAAAGATATACAATTAAAATAAGAGAAAAAAAAGGTTTTAAGAAATAATCAGACCTTCAAAGACTTGGGAAATAATATTCAAAGGTCTAGCAATGTGTTAATTGAAGGGGAAAGAGAATATACTTTAAAAAGTAATGACTAAAAATTTCCTCAATTTGATGAGGACATTAGCTTACTGACTCAAGAAGGTCAGCAAACCCTACATAGGATAAATACAAAGAAAATGATCTCTAAAAACCAAAGACAAAGAAAAAAATTGAATGCAACCAAAGACACGTGACACATAATTGACAGAGTAACAATGATTCTAGTCAACTAATTTCTCAGTAGAAAATATGAAAGCCAGAAATCAACAGAGCAACATCTTCAAATTACTAGGGAAATTTTCAACTCAGAATTCCACAGTATATGCTACAAAACAAACACAAAATAAAAATATTTTTCAGATAAAATAAAATGAAGAAAATGTATCACCAGCAGACCCTTACTATCAGAAATGCTAAAGGAGTTTCTTAAAGTAGCAAAAAAATACCAGACAGAAAATCTTTAAGAAGCAATGAAGAGTATTGGAAATAATAAATATGTGGGTAAATACAAAAAAAATAATAATAATAACATATATCAAAAATTTGTAAAAGAATACTGAAAAAAAATGACAGTTTGTTAGGTACTTTGGTATATCATGTAGCTTTTGAATTCACTGGAATTAAATGAATAAACGATACTATTATTAATATAAGTCTCATGGTATTTCAAGACTTGGCTCAAGTTGAAACTTTCAGTATTATAAATTTTTGCTTTCAGTATTATAGATTTCTCCAGTCAGTGGTTTGGAACCTGTGTCAAAAGGATGAGAAAATATAGGGTAAAACCTATTCATCTAAAATAGCAGTTCAACAATTTATGTAGAAATGAGATACATTTAATTTAGATTATATGAGAACTTGGATCAGTGTATTTCTATCATTAGGAGAAAATTTCAGGACATAGTATTATATCATACGGCGGTCAGGCCACACTAGTCACACTTGATCATCTCATTATCAAGTCTATCTCAGCCAATTGGAAAAATCAGCATTTTAAGGACAGTTTTATATTTTCAGGGATACAAAACAACTGAATATCGGAGGAAGGTCAGTCAGTAATCCAGTGCCACCCATTTTTTTTTTTTTGGTCAGCTTATGAAAATGTCTCTATGTTTCTCATATTTTGGGGGAGGAAATCAATAGCTATAAATCTTCTGCTTTTACTTTAAATCATTTTTCCAGCTTCATTGGGGTATAATTGACAAATACAATTGTACATATTTAAAGTTTACAATGCAATGATTTGACATATGTATGCATTGTGAAATGATTACCACAATCAAGTTGATTAACACATCTGTCATATGGTTAACTTTGTGTGGGTGTGTGGTGAGAATGCTTAACATGTATTCTCTTTATGCTACCTAATATTCTTGCACTATATTTAGCAGGAAATCCAGCTGACCTTCATTAGGCCACAGTGCCTCTGAAATCAGCATAGTCTTGGTGCTAATTGGGCAAGTCAGTTATTTGAATGGGGACAGTAGTCTGTATAGTGTTCCTTCAGCTCCAGGATATCTCTGGAGCTAATTTTTAAAGGTTAATCTTGAAGCTTTAACTTTTCTTAGGGAATGCCTTCTTGTAAGCAAGTTTATATCTACCATGCAAATTTAATAATTTGGCTGAAAAGGAACCAAATCTACTTAGAGAGAGAAGCTCAACCTGATTTACAAATGGAACTGAAGTGTCAGGCTTGATGACAGAATTCTGGAGAACATGCAATTTAGAGCATGATGTTTGATTTATTTTACTTCATTTTTGTCTTTTTAGTACTTTAGAACCAGCAGTACATGGTACCCAGAACAATTAGATATTTAGCAACACAGTTCATAATGAAGCTTAATTCTATTTCCTAATTTCATTTATTATTTGGTTAAGAAAATCAGGTGTTTATCTCTCATACTGTTGCAGTAAAGTAGTATCTCATTAAATACTACATTTGTGTGTGTGTGTGTGCACGTTCATTCGTGCATGTTTTAGGAGAAAGGAAGAAAACTGAAGCTTCTTACTGAAAATTTAACAATTTAATTCTCTTTGGATACAAATCATTCTAAAACATTCTACATAATTTCTTGTTCTTTGTAACATGATAAGAAGGAAAAAATTCCTTAATTTTTTCAGGAAAGATAAATTCCTGTATCTCCTGCCATATAAAAACTGATCCATTTGCATTTTCTCAAATTTTGTGCCATTTGCATGCAGAGTTGTACAATAGGAATTATTTAAAACATATTCGATGTAAACTAATAATCTCAGGCTTGTTCAAGATGTTTAATATGAACACTATTTTTCAATAGGGCCTCTGACTTTTATTTCAATAATGTTATTACAGAGGAAACACTGTAAATACTGAATTTTAATTCCAACAAGGCATTTGATAAGTCTCTTAAGATATCATTTTGAGCAAAATGGAAAAATATTAGTAAGACCAGGGTTAATTTAGGTGTATTTTAACTGGAGAAATGACCACAAGAGTTTCTAAAAAATTAAAATAATACTGTGTGCTTTTCCCTTATTAAAAAAACCGTATGTGTTATCTGTAGACACTTTGGAAAATATAGCCAACTACAAGAAAGAAAATGAAAACCACAAACAATAGCAAATTCAAACCCACATTTAGCCACTCTCCACATTTTGGTATATATGTTAATGTAAAATGAAATGATGCCTTTCATTTCTTCTGGGAATCTCTTTTTTTTCTACTTAGTACATCATGAGCATGTTTCCATGTTCCTGTTTTCTTCCAACATCATTTTAAAAAAAAGCATGGCATTTTATCAGGTGGAGATACTTTAGTACATTTACCAAATCCTCTGTTGGAGTTTCCAATGTTTTTGTTGTTAAAGTCAGGACATTATATTGAACTTTTAAAAGACCTTTTTAACATCTATTAAGTCAATTAAATGATTTTTCTCCATTAACTTTTTGTCATGGTGAAGTATTTTAAATTTCAAATCACTTTTGCATTTCTGGAAACTCCCTTATTTGGTTATGGTGTTTATTTTTCTTTCATTTTAGTTATGAAAATTTTCAAACAGACTTCAAAATGTAGGGAATAACATAATGAACCCTTGTATAATCTGTACCCAAATCCCATAATTATTAGCATTCTCGATTTAGCTCTTCTCTCCTTCCTTTTTTGGTGGAATGTTTTAAAGCAAACTCTAGGACCATTTTCTGTTTTACCCCTTAATACTATAATGTGGTTTTCTAACACATAAGGACTTTAAAAATGCAAGCACAATGGCGTTATGATATCTAACAAAAAGTACCAGTTAACACTATTTTCTTAGAGACATCTAATAATTTATCCAAGTTGTTTCTCTAATTGCCACCAATATTGGGCTTTTTTGAATTGTTGGTTTAAGAAGTCTCTTAATCAGCAAGAGTCTCTTAATCAACAAGAGCACGTTTCATGCTTTGTTGAAGAAATGGGGTCATTTCTTGACTCTCCTGCATTCAAGATTCAGCTGACTGCATCCTGTGGTTGTAAACAGTCTCCTTTCCCCTGCATTTCCTACAACTGGTAGTTAGACCTAGAGGCTTGATTAGATGAAAGTTCAAGTTTTAAGCAAGAATATGTCAAGAGTGAGCTGTAGCCTTGATTTTATACCACATTAGGAGGCACATGCAATTTGGTTCTTCTATTTTTAATGATTGATCAGTGGTTTCCGGCATTGCAGCCTGATTCCTCCATTTACGGGGTCCTCATCGTTTGTGGATCCTTTCTGTCCAGTGCTAGATTTGATTGGCCACTATTTTATTTAGGTTTTTTTTTTTTTATCTGCAGTTCATAAGTGAGCTAGTTCTCTTGATTTCTTTCTGTGCATTATCTTTGACAGGTACAGGCAACAGGATTAAAGAGTAGAGAGTCCAAAGAGGATGGTGCTTTGATGTCAGGCAACCTGGTTTCTATCTTAGAAGGCTCTAATCACCTGTCTGAGATAGGCACAGAACTTGAATGCCTGAGGGAGAAACTGGCAAGAATATGATCAGAACCAAATCAGATGCCTGTCCTGAGAAAAGGGAACATAATTTAGAGTGTTCTCCAATATTCAGGTAACTTCAGTCTCTTGCTAGTCACTGGGGTCTTGATTTCCAGGTCTATTTAGTGTTAAGAGACTCTGAGGTAGGGGGAACCATGCAGAAGAGCCCCCTTCAGTCTGGCTAGGATAGCCTTCCTCATATCCAGAAATATAAAAGGGCATTTAAATTTTTTAAAAAATTTATTTATTTTAATTGGAAGGTAATTACTTTACAATATTGTGATGTTTTTTGCCATATGTCAGAATGAATCAGCCATAGATATACATGTGTCCCCATATCCTGAACCCCCTCCCACCTCAGGATAGGATACCCTATCCCTCTGGGTTGTCCCAGAGCATCAGCTTTGGATGCCCTGCTTCATGCGTCAAACTTGCGCTGGTCATCTATTTCATTCTTTCTAGATAACAAACAAGCCTTCTGAATGGGTGTTGTTTTAGGATTTCAACTATTCACTATTTTTTTCCTCACTGTTTACTGCCTGGAGGTTTTATTTCCTTTGCTGGTTATAATCTAAGAAATATTTCTCTTTGCCAAAAGGCTGACTTCTTGAGAGAAAAGATATTATATTTTGCATATACATGTGCGCGCGCATATGATTGTGTACTTGGGGTGATTTTAGCAGTTGACATCCTGAGGCTTAAAGGAAGGGAGTTGAAAGATAACTTTCAGAGGTAAGGTCTTTGGGGCTACAGGACACATCCAGTCAGTAGGGAGACCTCTGCTCTATGTTTCCCTTCCTTCATTGTGATCTTGATTTGGGGCCTCTGGTTGCTTCTTTTTTAAATATTCTCTATTTATTTATTGTTTTGGCCAAGCCGTGTAGCATGTGGGATCTTAGTTCCCCAATCAGGGATCGAACCTGTGCCCCCAGCAGTGGAAGAGAGAAGTCCCTACCACTGGACCATCAGGAAAGCACCCCTCCAGCTTCTTTATCAGGTTTCCCTGGTGGCTCAGATGGTAAGAATCTGCCTGCAATGCAGAAGATCTGGGTTTGATTCCTGGGTTGGCAAGATCCCCTGGAGGAGGGCATGGCAACCCAGTCCAGTATTCTTGCCTGGAGAATCCCCATGGACAGAGGAGCCTGACAGGCTATAGTCCATGGGGTTGCACAGAGTCGGACACAACTGAGCGACTCAGCACAGCACAGCTTCTTTATCATTCCTTATTGCTAAAATACCGAAACTTTAGGTAATGTGCTTTAACAGTGTTCTGGACCAACCTCAGCCAATAATTTCATTCTGATATCCAGGCAGGTTCGTTACTGAGGTTAATTTAAGACATAGTTTCCAAGCACGCCTCCTTTGTTCAGTCATTACTTGATCAACACTCACTGAACCTTCTTGTACCAAGCACTGGTTTATGCTGAGCATATACCAAGTTGAATAGATATGTTTCCTGCTTTCCAGCAAAGGGACAGATCTAAGCAAATAAGTATAACATATCACAAGATATGAACATGGAAGTATGGAGAAGGAAAAACTAATTCTCTTTGGGGAAGGTGATATTTCTCTTGGGTTCTAATGATTTTTCTGCTCTTCCCAAACCTCAAATCTCTACTTTCAGTGGGGCAACTTAATCTGTTCCTCTTGTTTGGAGCAAGAAGAAAATCTAGATAAAGTACCTCTAGAAAGATTAACCATCTAGAAAAGTGGTATCCTTTTTCAGTATTCGTGTATTCTATCCTCATGCAAAAAAGCCTTTTCCTCTTCTACCTCATGTGTAGAGCAATGCCCCAAAAGACTGTTATAATGAGCAACAGTTCACATTCAGAGTGGTGCTGTTGTCCCTTTTTTTGCACATCAGTATGTTCACTGGATTTTTTTTCTCTCTCCAGTCTTTTTCCTGTTGCCTGACAGTTACTAAAGCTGTGTGACTAGTAACTTGACTGAAGTTAGAGAGGGGTCAGAGCACCCTTCAAAATAAGAGCCTGTTGGAAATACATTAGGAGGAAGCCTGTGATGGTACTGTGAATAACCATATTATCTTGATCTTGCCCATCTTATTATTTTGCTTGTTCCCCATCTGCAGAAGCAAGGATGACACTAAACTCAAGTCCCTGTCTCCCAGTGTAATGGAAAGTTGCCATCTTCACCTGTGTGGGATGAACACAATAAGCAGTGGAAAAAAAAATTATTTCTGAGAAGTTTTCCATTGTGTTTATCCATAATAGGAATTGCAGTATCCATGGTGGTGGGAGCTCCCTTTCACTGAAGCCTCCAGATGGAAACTCTGTCTTGTGTCACGTACAAGTGCTCCTTGGGGGTAGGTCACAGAAGTAAAATGGCAAACAAAAGAAGAACACATTATTGTTATGCTCACTGTTCTATTATGAAAATGCCTCAATTGTACAGAACATTTAGGATGCTTGTAAATGCCACATTCCCAAGGAAGCCCAGTGTTCTAAAGTTTTTTTTCAAAATAATGTTGCCACATGTCTGTCTGCCCAAATCGCCCTTCTCATCATGATATTCGACAGAACCAGGAAGTTCACACTTCAGTGTAGAGGTTGACCTACATGACCCCTCCACCAAAAGACAGGAAGTGGCTCACTGTGTTTTTATAGCACATGATCTGAGAAGAGGAAAGCATTTTCTGTAATGGGCACATGCTGAGACTGCAGTTTTTGAAAAAAGTCATTGTTTTGACTTCCTGACACTCACATGTAAACAGTGCTTTTAGTCTCTGCTCTCAGCACTCTAGGAGGGGATATGTATCCTGTTTCTGTGTTTGAGGAGGAAGATGAGAAGCTGGGTAAATTGCTGCTCGGTAGACTGACATACAGTTATGTGACCCCCATGGGAAATTGAGGTTTCACACTATCTAGGGATAGAAAGATGTCAAATTCTGGAGGAAGTTTAATTCTTTAAAATTCTGAATAATAAAATGTTTTCAGATATTAAGTATTTTCATTTTAGCTCATGTTTCAAAGATTTTTACCATCAACTTTTGATTTATATGCTGGCATCTGTCATGGTCTAGTAAGGAAAAAGAAACCACAGTAGGTATTTCAAAGAGGGTATTCAATACAAGGGATTAATAGCCTGAAAGAAAGGAAAAGGATGGTAAGCTAACCCAGAGATCAGTAAACCAGAAGTAGCTACCATCCCTAGGCTGGGAGGACAAAAAAGACAAAGGCGGGGACAGCAGAAGTGGTGGGCAGGGGCCAGGGCTGCTGCCTCCGTGTGAGTGTGCGTGTGCGGGAGAGGCCACAGCTGAGATGTGCCGAGATGAGAGGGTGGGGTGCCTCACGGCTGGCTGGGGCAGCTGGGACTTCTGAGAGTTGCGTGGCTGTGTCCAGGCCCCACGGGGGTTCTGCTCGGTGCCAAAAGACTAGTACTGGAGTCTTTGCTGCCTGTTTGTGCTGGAGAGATGCTGAAGCAGTTGGAAGCAGGGGAAATCTCTTCTCCTCCCTGTCGGTCTCCCCCCACAGTGCCTGTCTCTGGCAGAATCTGATTGGAACACTGGCAAGAGAATCTTAGAAGTATGGTCCTCATATCCCCAGCCCCAGAGTCATGGGGCCCTGTGCAGAAAGTTGACAGACAGTACATGACTAAATGATCACAGATATACCCTTGGCTACCAGTTCTGCACACCCTCACTTCTACCCATTTTAAAACTTCTACTGGACAATAAGAACAATACCAGACTTCTGTCTAGTGAGTTATAACTTCTTTTATAAAAATATACTTTTATCTCCTTACCCTCAAAATGGAGTCACAAATCTCCAATGCTCTTCATACCTATTTTTAGTGATTTTAATTACCTTTTTGCTTTTTTGTTCATTAAAGACTATTATAAATTTAATTGTCACTAACACTATTTGTATAAAATAATAGGGAATTAGGATAAAGAAAATGAATGGAAACAAGTGAGGAAGAAACAGTTCATATCTGCTACTTTATTTCTGGAACTGGTCACAAATCCTCAAATGATATTTATAAATTCTCTTTCCTACCACCCATTCTATAGTCCCTTTGCCTTTAACCAGCTGGTCAGTGTTTTTTACCTGGTGAGGTGACCCAAACCTTTATTCTTGGGTCTAAATTATTTTTCAGTCCTATCTGTTTTGCACATGATAAATGACTAAGAGATGCCTTGGAGAGTCCTCTCAGTTCTAGACCTAGTTTCTCCTGCCAGCACTGGGTAGCAACCAGTACAGATCAACAGAATCAATCACCCCAACCAAATATAGTAACCCCTTCCTTTGGTTCAGTGATATGAGGAACCCAGGTTGCCAGATGGCAGTCTCAGTTTCCAATTCAGTAGAAACACTGTCTTCTTATAGGAAGGAAACTCTCTAACAAGAGCACATTACATAAAGTTGTGAGAGTAGAAAGCAAAAATTCAGTAAGAGGATTATTAAGGGTAATAGAGGAACTATTGTTATTTTCATCTTTTTATTCAAGATCCGTGGTTTCTGACTCTGGAAGAAAATAGCACCATTTATTGGTCACTGGTTTGCCATTTAAACCATTGTTTGCTGTTGCTAAGTCACTTCAGTCGTGTCCGACTCTGCGACCCCAGAGATGGCAGCCCACCAGGCTTCCCCGTCCCTGGGATTCTCCAGGCAAGAATACTGGAGTGGGTTGCCATTCCCTTCTCCAATGTGTGAAAGTTGAAAAGTCAAAGTGAAATCACTCAGTCGTGTCCAACTCTCCGCGACCCCATGGACTGCAGCCTACCAGGCTCCTCTGTCCATGGGATTTTCTAGGCAAGAGTACTGGAGTTATTTAGGGTTTTATTTATTTGGCTGCATCAGGTCTCAGTTATGGCACACAGGCTCTGAGGCATGTGGTCTCAGTAGTCATGGAGCATAGGCTTAGTTGCTCGGTGGCATATGGAATCTTAGTTCCCCAACCAGGGATCAAGCCCATGTCCCCTGCATTGCCAAGTGGATTTTCAACCACTGGACCAGCAGAGAAGCCCCTACTGGTCACTGGTTTAAGACTACACTGCATCCTGTAGGACTGTGCATACCTCACAAGGTGATCTCTCAATTAGACCCATAAATGAATCTTTTGGAGGCCAGGCCACGTTCCTCTCAGGCCACCTGCTTCAAGGGATGAGTGTTAATACCAGTAAGTTCCATGGGCATGAACCCATTCATTGCTGCACTTTTTTGGCTGTGAAGTGAGTTGTTTAAATCTGAAGCAATTAATGTGGATGCCAAGAAAGAGAATAAAGCAGCCCATAAGCCCGTGGATCCTGTGTTCACAGAAGTCTTGCAAGCAGAGAAAACAAATCAGTGTCCAGAATAAGTACCTATGCCAGTGAAGACTTGTAGCCCCTCCACTATGGAAGGGGTGCAGCAGAGCTGGTCGCTGAATTGGCCCCCTTCCCCACCACACAGCGTTACAACAGGAACCGGAATTGCTTCTGCTATTGTCAGCTTGAGCACTTGGTAGTGCCCACCAGATTGCTGGTAACCTGGTCATAACTGGGGATGGGAACTCCCTGTTGATGGGCCCGCATGCAACATCCATTCCTGATGTCATTCACGTCTTGTGTACACAGACCTATTGACGAAGTACTTGGGTGTTTGGAGAAAGAAACTGACAGGCATCCATTGGATAGATTTTCTTTTCTACCTGATTATTGAGTGTGTGTGTGTGTTAGTTGCTCATTCATGTCTAACTCTTTGTGACCCCCAATCTCCATCCATGGGATTTTCCAAGCAAGAATACTGGAGTGGGTTGCCATTCCCTTCTCCAGAGGACCTTCCTGACCCAGGGATCGAACATGGGTTTCTCACATTGCAGGCAGGCTCTTCACTGTCTGAGCCACTAGGGAAGACTTTGATTATTGAGAGCTCCATCTAAAGCATGTGCTTTTGTGAGCATTCTCACAACACATAAAACATCCATGTGAATATCCTCCCACTCTGTGCCAGTTTAAGAGGTCTGTCGACAGACTGCTTTGCTGTCTTTCCATCCTTTCTTTCCAAACCTGCGATGATCCAGCCTAACCGTTGGTCGTTATCCCTGAAGCAGTGTAGGTCTGTCTGTATCTTGGGCCATCTCTCCGTCCAGTCCCAGCAGACACTGTGATATGTTACTTCAGGATTTTCTCACTGAGGGAATTTCCCTTTGTCAGTGTTTCTGTTTGTTTTGTTTTTAAGCACACTCCTGAGCTATAGTGTTCTATTCCTCCTTTGCCAGTATATTGAGAAAAAACATCTGTAAACCAGATCCTTCTTTGGTTATTTGTTCACAGGCAGAGCCCCATGAAAACCTAGTGTTAGTTGAAGGAAAGAGGGCAGTGCAGCAGAAGAATGTGCCATAAAAGCCTGAGTCATCAACACTTCTAACATTGCTGTTGCTTTGGGATGTGTTTCAGCCTAATTTTACACATACCATTTCCACTGGGTGATGAAGTGTTGCTGTACATGCTTAATTTTGTAACCTAATGAATCAGATAACACCCAGTCGGTTACAGGCAGCTCAAGTCACAGGGCCGGGGGTTCATTCTCTGTAAGGTCCAGTAGTGAGGCAGGAGCACTTTTGCCAAAGAACAGTTATCTGGGAAAGAGGACCCTTCTGTACTTCAAACTCTCAGGGTGTGCGCCTTGGTTATCCTTTGGAGG
The DNA here is from genome assembly GCA_935064755.1 of Tragelaphus eurycerus. Taxonomy (NCBI): domain Eukaryota; kingdom Metazoa; phylum Chordata; class Mammalia; order Artiodactyla; family Bovidae; genus Tragelaphus; species Tragelaphus eurycerus. The sequence goes on from CAKXYN010000064.1 coordinate 4,637,025, forward strand.
TTTGCATGGGTTCCGTACAGGATCTCTGTTTACCAAGGAAGCATCCGGTGCTACTGGATCTGCTGGCTCATAAGGCCTGTGAAGCAGTATAGCTTGTGTGGGATCAGTCTATGGCCTACCCCCTGGACCAGTCGCAGAGCCTTCCTTTACCTGGTCACCACCCAGATCTGGCTACATTAACTAGTTTGTTCAGAGCAGTCAGAGGTGCCATACATTGCCTCCAAAATACAGAGGGTGATCATGTGATCAAAATTATTCTTGGTTACAACTTTTCTTTCATTCCGAGAGAATATGATCCAGAATACTGGGCTCCTAGAAACTTCATCTAGGTGGCTGAGTCCTAGCTTTCAAGAGTTGGTATTTAATACTTGCCGCTTTGGGTAAGTGTGTGTCTTAGGCATCTAATGCAAGGCATGCTACTATTGCTCATCTGTTTCAAACATCATGATGTCCCCTATGCAGTGCACCAGTTTGATCTCTTGGGATCAAGGTCCCTGCAGACAGGATTATGCCCAGAGACTTGACATAGCCCTAAGACAAGATGATGAGGGTGTTCTCTGGTAGCCCTTTCATTTTTAAATTGATGCCAAGGAAAAAAGCATTTGTTAGATTAACAGCTGCCCAACTATAGGACCATCATACAGAAGTTTGAATTTGAGCTTAAGAGGTAATGGGAGAATAATTGGAATAAAGTTCTTCATAATTGGTACAATGTGGGAATATGTGGTATGCAATGTAGTAGTTGGGGACAAACATGGAAGAAATTTTAAAAGTATATCAAGATATGATTACTGGGTCTTTGTTTGAAAATGACAGCATTATATAACTTTTGTGCCATTCTTAGCTCATTATAAAACACTGTTACATCTTTTGAAGAAAACATAGAAGATATATAAAATCATAATGGAAAACAGACTAAATACATAATGAAGTGTTCTTAATAGACTTGTACATAAAACAGTCAGGCTAAAGTATATTCCCATTTTGTAGATGAGGAAAGTGAAACTTTCTATTTTTAGGTGCTTATCTGAGTACCCACAACTGATCAATAATAGAGTTTCAAATCAAAACCAGAGCTTGATATGTTGATATAGGTGATCGTGTTAGGCTATGTGCATATGTTTGCATAATTAAAATGTCAATTTACATATTCTTGTTTTATTTTCTCTTTTCTTTTCCTACTCCCTAAACTCTATCCTAGGAGAACAGAAGCCGAGAGAAGGAGGAACTCTTTAAGACTGTGAAAGAATTGGTGGCCTTTGATTTGTTCTTCAAGTAGCAGAGATCTATACCCAGCTCTCTCGAAGCATCCTGAGAAAGAACTTGGAGGAGTGACTGTGTGGCCCCGCCCAGAGAGACTGGATCTTAAAGGCTGGGCTTCTCAGCCCTGGCAAAGAGTTCAGAGCAAGCTTGGCAGGAGTCAGCAGAGCTGTCTGAACTTAAGAGTGTCAGCACTTGGACAGTGAGCACAGGGTTGGTGACTGGTGTGGACTGAAGACAAAGGGGCTTCATCCAAGTGATGTCACCTAGGTAAGTTCCCAGAGGCCTTCTCACAATACCTACAGGCCAAGTGAGCTGATGACTTATCTTCAAATTTGTTTTGATTTTGGAGCAAAGTGAAATATTATGACATTTTGCATAAACCCTTGTGTGTGGATTCAAAGTCCTGCCTCCTCTGCATATATTTGTTTTGGGGGCACAGAAGGCGAAAGTAGGGCAGCAGTAAGGCTGGAATTGTGATTCTGGGTATCAGAGAGCTTGAAAATTTGCTTCATATCACCAAGGGCTTAAAGGGAGCAGAGTGGCCTTGCGTGCACCTTAATATCACTCTCCAGCCAACGTGTTTTCAGTTTATTATTGGTATGTGCCAGTGGCTGATTCACTTAGCTGTTTGGAAGAGAGTGCTAATGAGGCCAAGGTCAAGGTTCTCATTTCCATACAGGCAAATACTCTTAGTGAGAGAGAGCTTCAGCTTCAGTCACCACAGATTAAATCCCTCATCAGCACAACTGCCTTACAGATACATGAGCTGGGTGAGGAGAGGTCAGGTGAGAGGGTGTGAACGAGTCGGCATAAAGCCTCACTACCTCCCATGGCAAGAACTCAAAACAGATGTCCCGTAGAGACCCCGGAAATCTGTGTGAGTGCTCACAAAGGAGCCACCTGAACTAATTCACCAAAAGAGGACTATGTTGAACCAAGTGCCTCTGGTTTCTGAATAGAGTCTGAGACGGCGAAGGGCTCTATCATCCACTGGTTTAGTGCCATATCTGATCGGCACTAAATATTTTACTTGTGCACACGGTGTAGTATAATTTATAAAAATAACACAGATTTTAAGAAGCATGTTAAAAATTCTGCAAAATGAAGCTGAGGATCTTAAGATTACATTTTAAGTAAAAATTCTGTAAAGGAATCCATATTTAGAAGATACACAGTATTCATAAGATTTTTTTCCCGCTATTGTGGTATAACTTATGTATGATACAGTAGTCTTTAGGGCTTAGTGCAGTGAATTTGGGCAATTGTATAAACCCATGGAATTACCACTCAAAACATGATATAGAACATTTTGTTATTCCAGAAAGTTCCCTTCGGCTCTTTCCCAGTCAGTTCCTCTTCTCCTTTCCTAGGTGACCACTGTTCTGTCACCGTAGGTTATTTTTGCCTTTTCTTGAACTTCATTTGGAGAAGAAAATGGCAACCCACTCCAGTAATCTTGCCTGGAGAATTCCATGAACAGAGGAGCCTGACAGGCTACAGTCCATGGGTTGCAAAGAGTCAGGCACGACGGAGCAACTGTCACTCAACTACCACTGAATTTCATTTAGATGTAATCAATCAGTGTGATAATAATCAATAATAATCAAACACGTTTTTGGTGTCTAGCATTTTTCACTCAACATAACGTTTTTGAGGTTCATATGCATTATTATGTTGCATCAGAAGGTTATTTCTTTTTATTTTTGGTGTAAAGTTATTACAATTTGTCCATCATCCTGTTGATGAATATCTGGGTTGTTTCTTGTTTTCAACTATTAGGATTAAGACTGCTATAAACATCTTCCTAAAGTTATTAAAATTCATTTTTAAATTCCCATTTTTCCATGGTAAACCTCTGAGAACAGAAGTTCTTATGGTAACTCCACAATCTCATTCATGATTCTTTCACTTTGCTTTGATTTTCTTTAATTGTTGTCGAGATCCAGGAGTTTAAAAAAGCTAAATTTCCCCAAGTGGTGGGTAAGTTATAGGTATAGGACTGAGAAGAACAAACAAAACGGCAGGTTCCCTGCACCCAGGTGGGCATCAACTTCAACTTCCTGAGTGGTGCCTGGTTAAATCAAACATGCTTGTTTTTCCATCCTGCTTTCCAAAGCTTTTCCTGTTTGCCAATATGAGTTCATTCAGTTTGTTTGTTTGTTCAACCAAAATTTGTCAGACTCTTATTATATATTTGTTGGGCTTGAGCTGACTTTGCATTCATGACAGCAAGGGTTACATTTGAATCAGAACTCAGACAATAATGTTTGGTCTGCCCAGCACAATGCCAAGCACATAATGGAATTGAAATGTGTGTTTTTGAGTGAATGAAGGAACTCCCAGTTTAGCGTGGAGATTGCCCCGAATACAAATAAACTGGTATAGTGAAAATATGGAGAGAGTACTGTAGAAATATCTGGAGCATAAATATATGTTCTTGTTTTTACCCGAGCCCATTTGGTCTTATTGCTCTAAAGACACTTTCTCTGCTGGACTGTAATTTGTCTATGTATGGCTTTCTCCCCAATTTGGGGGCAAAACAGAGAATGTTTCCTATTAGTCTTGGTATCTCTAGCCCTTAGCCCATGGCCTGACACTCAGAATGGAGTCACTAATTCTGTATAGTTTTCCCTACACATCCCTGCCAAAAAAAAAAAAAAAAATTAATCAGGAAAAGGGACATTTGAGATGGGCCTGGGAGAGAAGACCCTGGTGGTAGAGGGTGGTGAGGGATGGCTCCAAACAGCGAGAAATCGTGGTCCTTTGGGTGCCAGTCGTGTTCCCTCTTGGAAGATGGTCCCTTTTAATTTCCTGACTCACTGTCATGATTTTGGATCTCTTTTAGCAATTCAGTTTTTAATTAACTTTTTAAAAGCCTTTATTACATACACATCTACATGGCAAAATGGTCCTGAGCCAAGATTTTTTTCTTATGTAAGGGTATGTTCTTCTCATTTCTTTGAACAAGTATTCTGTTGAATGCCTTGAATACAAAAGAAGAATATAACAAAAACAAAATAGTTGCCTAACATTTCAACAGAGGTTTTTATCCTGCATAGAATGAATAAAGAGAATTGTTATTATTATGACTTTCAGCCATTCTGGGTGGAAGAATGATCTATTTTTCAAATAATTTTTAAGAATTAAATGATTTCATCTTCATAATTGGTGATCAAATTCAGCTAACATAATTTATCATTGAGCTGTATGCATTGCATTGGTTTAAAGAGAATATTAACAAAGAAATTAGAATCTCTTTATTTCATTTATTATACCAGTGGAAACCCACAGAAGGATTCAGGAAGAGTATTTTGTCCTTTTTCCTTTAGACTTACAGGCTTTGAGTAAATTGCATAGGAAACTTTTCTCATTGAATGTTGGAGGTCATCTTTTAGTAAGCATGGCACAAAATGATTCTGGGCATTATGAATTCTAGGATATAAATTACAGGAGCTTTGCAGATAGGAATGACTTTTGTAGGCAATGCATTGCACAAGGAGCAGAGTGGAAATGTCATCACTTATGTTTTATTTTGGAGAAGATCATCTTCTCAATTATTTCAGTTCCTACTTTGCTTTCATAGATTTTGACATAAAATAAATTTCATATTGTTTGTAGATACAACATAGAAGTCTAATATTTCAGAATTTAGAATAAAACTTTCATTCTATGCTTTTAATAAGATCTTAAAGCATTTAGGAAGCATTAATTAAGCTTTACAAAGCAACTCTAAGATGATTTCATCAATTCAAAAACAGTTATAAAGTTTGTACTCAGCTTTTAATTACTGTATGTCTTAGTGGAGAAAAAGCACAGATAATACCCCCAAAACATTTCTATTGATTGAACAGTGGTACAGATATTTTTAAAAATGTGGCTAGTCCAAAATCCTTTATATTTGATCAGAATGTGTTACATGATTTTTTAATGAAATCATATGAAATATACTATCATATTTATGCTTTAATTAAATGAAATCTATGGTGAATTCATCTCCTTATATATTTTCTGATTACTGAAAGGAAGAAATAGCTGTGTGTCAGGCTGATTGTCAGAAGTGGTCCAGAGATGTGTGTTTTTGTGTGCAAAGTGAAATCGCCTATAGAAGGTTGCATTTCATATTACTGTAGAGATCAGAGAGCTCTCGTCCTAGATAAACCACATCAGCATGAGACCAGCTCATTTGGTAGGTAAAAATGAGGTCTACTATAGTGACAGATAATTTGCTGGCAATGGTTAATAATGTTACTATTTACAATTGAGAGGAAAGAGAGGGGCAATGAAATTTTTTTTACAATGAGAGAATGTTTGAGTAAGTTATGTCCCATCTACCTCATGTCATGCAACAACCACTAAAAAATTGTAACTAGGTGACAACAATCTCAACTGAGAGAGAGGCAGCACTTCTTCTGGCTATGTCTTTCTCTAGTTCTTATTTCTGGGTTGGATGCCCCTTCTGCCTGAGATTGAATGTGACCTACTGTCTGTATATTCTTCATTATAGTTCCTCTGAGAGATCCTGTGCTCTTTCACAGTTGGGAACATGGCAATATTATTTATCATTTTATTTCCAAATCCTAGCCAAGTATTTGGCCCATGGTTGAGTGTGTGTTAACTGCTCAGTTGTGTCCGACTCATTGTGACCCCATGGACTGTAACCTGTCAGGCTTCTCTGTTCATGGCATTTCCCAGGCAAGAATACTGGAGTGGGTTGCTATTTTCCTTCTTCAGGGCATCTTCCTGACCCAGGGATTGAACCTGGGTCTCCTGCATTGCAGGCAGATTCTTTACTGTCTGATCCATCAGGGAAGCCCATGACAAAGACTAATAGAGTTTTGCCAAGAAAATGCACTGGTCATAACAAACACTCTCTTCCAACAACACAAGAGAAGACTCTATACATGGACATCACCAGATGGTCAACACTGAAATCATATTGATTATATTCTTTGCAGCCAAAGATGGAGAAGCTCTATACAGTCAGCAAAAACAAGACCAGGAGCTGACTGTGGCTCAGACCATGAACTCCTTATTGCCAAATTCAGACTGAAATTGAAGAAAGTAGGGAAAACCACTAGACCATTCAGGTATGACCTAAATCAAATCACTTATGATTATACAGTGGAAGTGAGAAATAGATTTAAGGGCCTAGATCTGATAGATAGAGTGCCTGATGAACTATGGAATGAGGTTCGTGACATTGTACAGGACACAGGGATCAAGACCATCCCCATGGAAAAGAAATGCAAAAAAGCAAAATGGCTGTCTGGGGAGGTCTTACAAATAGCTGTTTAAAGAAGAGAAGCGAAAAGCAAAGGAGAAAAGGAAAGATATAAGCATCTGAATGCAGAGTTCCAAAGAATAGCAAGAAGAGATAAGAAAGCCTTCTTCAGCGATCAATGCAAAGAAATAGAGGAAAACAACAGAATGGGAAAGACTAGGGATCTCTTCAAGAAAATCAGAGATACCAAAGGAACGTTTCATGCAAAGATGGGCTCGATAAAGGACAGAAATGGTATGGACCTAACAAAAGCAGAAGATATTAAGAAGAGGTGCCAAGAATACACAGAAGAACCGTACAAAAAAGATCTTCACGACCCAGATAATCACAATGGTGTGATCACTGACCTAGAGCCAGACATCCTGGAATGTGAAGTCAAGTGGGCCTTAGAAAGCATCACTACAAACAAAGCTAGTGGAGGTGATAGAATTCCAGTTGAGCTATTCCAAATCCTGAAAGATGATGCTGTGAAAGTGCTGAACTCAATATGCCAGCAAATTTGGAAAACTCAGCAGTGGCCACAGGACTGGAAAAGGTCAGTTTTCATTCCAATCCCAAAGAAAGGCAATGCCAAAGAATGCTCAAACTACTGCACAATTGCACTCATCTCACACGCTAGTAAAGTAATGCTCAAAATTCTCCAAGCCAGGCTTCAGCAATATGTGAACCATGAACTTCCTGATGTTCAAGCTGATTTTAGAAAAGGCAGAGGAACCAGAGATCAAATTGCCAACATCTGCTGGATCATCGAAAAAGCAAGAGAATTCCAGAAAAACATCTATTTCTGCTTTATTGACTATGCCAAAGCCTTTGACTGTGTAGATCACAATAAACTGTGGAAAATTCTGAAAGACATGGGAATCCCAGACCACCTGATCTGCCTCTTGAGAAACTTGTGTGCAGGTCAGGAAGCAACAGTTAGAACTGGACATGGAACAACAGACTGGTTCCAAATAGGAAAAGGAGTACATCAAGGCTGTATATTGTCACCCTGTTTACTTAACTTATATGCAGAGTATATCATGAGAAACGCTGGACTGGAAGAAACACAAGCTGGAATCAAGCTTGCCGGGAGAAATATCAATAACCTCAGATATGCAGATGACACCACCCTTATGGCAGAAAGTGAAGAGGAACTAAAAAGCCTCTTGATGAAAGTCAAAGTGGAGAGTCAAAAAGTTGGCTTAAAGCTCAACATTCAGAAAACGAAGATCATGGCATCCGGTCCCATCACTTCATGGGAAATAGATGGGGAACAGTGGAAACAGTGTCAGACTTTATTTTTTGGGGCTCCAAAATCACTGCAGATGGTGACTGCAGCCATGAAATTAAAAGACGCTTACTCCTTGGAAGGAAAGTTATGACCAACCTAGATAGCATATTCAAAAGCAGAGACATTACTTTGCCAACACAGGTTCGTCTAGTCAAGGCTATGGTTTTTCCTGTGGTCATGTATGGATGTGAGAGTTGGACTGTGAAGAAAGCTGAGTGCGGAAGAATTGATGCTTTTGAACTGTGGTGTTGGAGAAGACTCTTGAGAGTCCCTTGGAGTGCAAGGAGATCCAACCAGTCCATTCTGAAGGAGATCAGCCCTGGGATTTCTTTGGAAGGAATGATGCTAAAGCTGAAACTCCAGTACTTTGGCCACCTCACGCGAAGAGTTGACTCATTGGAAAAGACTCTGATGCTGGCAGGGATTGGGGGCAGGAGAAGAAGGGGATGACAGAGGATGAGATGGTTGGATGGCATCACTGACTCGATGGACGTGAGTCTGAGTGAACTCTGGGAGTTGGTGATGGACAGGGAGGCCTGGCGTGCTGCGATTCATGGGGTCGCAAAGAGTCGGACACGACTGAGCGACTGATCTGATCTGATCTGAAATACTAATTTCAGTCAAAAAGGATGTTACTATAAATAATACCAAAAAAAGGGCTTCCCAGGTGGGTTCAGTGGTAAAGAATCTGCCTGCCAGTGCAGGAGATGCAGGATACACAGGTTCCCTGGGTTTATAAGATCCCCTGGAGGAGGGCATGGCAATCCACTCCAGTATTCTTGCCTGGAGAATCCCATGGACAGAGGAGCCTGGAGGGCTACAGGCCATAGGGTCACAAAGAATCAGACATGACTGAACAACTAACACTTTCACTTTCACAATTTGTATCTATTTGTGCGATCTTATTTTATTGTTTGCTGCTGCCTCCATGTAGGCGAACACTATGCATTTTTGTCTTGTTTTGTCATTGCTACTCTATCCTCAAGCTTAGCACAGGATCTGTTACATAATGTGCATGTGTATATATTTCTTGCCTGGATAAATGAATTCATTTGCGTTCACTGCATGCATTCCCAGTGGGACTGGGTTAGCAGGTAGAATAATCACACAGAGCTTCATCGATGGGGAAGAAAGCAAGAGCACAGTTATCACATGAATATGAGTCGGGGCCAGAAAAGGACGCCATAGAGGTTGAGAATCAGGGGTCAGGGTTACCCCTCTCTCTTGCCTAAGGGGACAGTGGGTCCAGGGCCTTTTGGATTAGGGCTGAGCAGAGATGTGTCCACAGGTGCTCTCAGCAGTGTGCAGAGGTCTTGGGACCCTGTGGTCTGGAAGCCACAGAGGGCTGACGTAGTGTGTTTTGAACATGTTTGGTTCAGTTCATCACTAAGCTCAGAAGGCTGTTAGAGATCTCACTCAGAATTGAGTGTATGCAAGATTCTTTATCTCCCCTTCCTTACCTCAGCCTGTAGTAAGATATCTGAAGTCAAGGAAACCCCAACAATCATCCAAAAACATTTCACCACCACCCCAGCCCTGCTTCTCCAAACAGCATTAGTGTTCTTTTTGCCTGATACCCACACACACTCATGGGGTGGAAATCTGTAGGTTTGTGCACAGAAAGCCTGTTGGGAAAGCAATACTCGGAGTCCTTCCCCTTCCTTGAGCAGGCCTTCACAAAAGAGAGCTTTCTGTTCCTTCTGCAGGAAGTCGCAGAGGGAGGCCTTATAGGATTCTTCTGCACACAGCTCGCCCTGTGCCGAGGTGAATCATACATTTCTCTGATCAAGCCTTGCCGTCAGTGACTCAGGCCTCTCGCGGTGTCCCCTGCACCCTTACCCTGGGCGGCCTCTCAGCTGTGGCACGCAGCCTCTCTCATTCACAGGAGGGCAGATGCCGTCTTCCAGTCAAGTTCTCTCTCCAATAAACCACTCTGCTTAGGGCTCACCCTGGTGTGATAAAACTGTGGCAGGCCTAATAATAGAAACCACAAATCCTGCCTGCCAATCCTGCATTCTAACCTCTAATCCACTTGTAGCAAGGACAAATGTTTTCAGGAAAATAAGATGACTCTGCGTAGAGCACAGTGACACAATGGCCCCCGTTGTCAAAATTTCCACCCAAAAGCCTAGAAACAAGGGGCTGGCTTCTACACTCCTCTCCTCAGTCGCCGTGTACCTGGTTTCAGCCTTCCTCTAATTTCTAATACAGCCTGAGTGACAAAAGCAATGAAAAAGAAAATGAAAAGAGGACACGGGCAGGAGGAGAAAAGACACATACAATTTCATCATTGTTACAACTTATTTAACGATGGGAATTTGTCTTCTGTCATTCAGTACAAGGCAGAGAGCCCAATAGAAGTTCGGTGTTAGATGAATAGGACTCTCACGTTAATCAAACGGAAAGTTGGCTACGTGGGTGGATTCCTTAACTGAGTGACTGGATTTGAGGACCTGCGGCAGCCAGCACAGTGGAAAGTATCCTCAGAAAACCCAAGAGTGAGTCCCAGCTCACCACCCACCAATCAGATCTGGTTCCGAAAGGCAAATTATTTCATCCCTCCAGCCTCGGAACTCTGATCTCTAAAACAGTGTTGAAAGTAACAGACCTATTGGCTGCACAGAGCTGATGTTGAACCGTGGTGAGAGAGCATGTCTAGGAAATGCTGTGTAAACTGTAAATCTGTCTGTAACTAGGAGGAATGATTATCACTGGACACAAATCCATCGATTGTTTCTGATTGGCTGTACACAGAATTAAAGTCCCCCAGAAAATAGCTCAGCCTTCCTCTCTAGCTGTGGGACAGAGCTTCAACACTATTCTACTCAAACTTTGCCTCTCACCCTTCAGTCCTGAGGGTCTCCGAAGAGCTCTGGCTCTCAGTAACCATTGCACCCCCAGCCAGCGGTAGGGCAGGAGTTCCTGATTTGATTTGTGTTTTAACCAGCTCGGCCCTGCTGCGGCTTGGTCACCAATGTGCTCTCACAAAGACACAAACTAGAGTGCAATTAAACACAAACTATGGTGAGAGAGGAGATCTGGGAGGAATCTGATTTAACAAATGAGCTATGTGAACAGGACCCGGAAAACTGTGACTGCAGACTTCTCTCAGGAGCTTGAACTTTCTCAGTTTTGAAACACCACGTTTACTTGGCCTGGTGGTGAGTGTCAGTGAATTAACAATGTACACTGGAGTCTCTCAGCTGGCAGTGTGATAAAATTTAAAATATTTATCTTGTTCAGTATCATGTTAGAATTTTCATGGGATTAATGAAAGGACGTGGTGCAATGGTAAAGGATCTGCTTGCTGATGCAGGAGATACAAGTCTCAGGTTCGACCCCCTGGGTCAGGAAGATCCCCTGGAGAAGAAAATGGCAACCGACTGCAGTATTCTTGCCTGGAGAATTCCGTGGATAGAGAAGCCTGACGGTCTACAGTCCATAAGGTCGCAAAGAGTCAGATAGGACTGGGAATACACACACATAGAATGAAATGAATAGTAGTGCTGTTAGGGAGAGAAAAGTATTTATAGCACCCAGGTCTCCTGCATTGCAGGCAGATTCTTTACCATCTGAGCCACCAGGGGTTGAGTGTATTTTCAGGGAGTTTTGGGGCGGTTCAATCTTCTCTTTTGAAATGCATGACAATAGATTTATAATTGAAGAAATAAAGAAAGAGGTCAGGCACAATCAGCAACTGATCATTGGAAGACAGCCACTTTTTTTTTTTTCTTTATAGATAACAATTTAGTAGTTTCTTGTATATCTTTCTGATATTTTTATACATATCCAAGCAAATACAAATATATAATCATATACACCTCCCCTTCCCCCTGCTTCTCAAAAGGTGAGTCATCCAGTATTTTATGTCAGAACACTTATAGCCCTGTTCAAGTAATAATAATAAAACAGCTATAAGAGAGTAGATGTTTTTGGCCTAGACTTTTGCTGGTTATAACTTCTGAATGTGAGAGTCTTGGTGGTTATAGATACATATCTTGCTGTAGTACTTGCTAATCAGAACCAATCATTTCCCTTGGTTCCCAGAGGCTACCAAATAATGCACATTCGCCTTTACCCTGCTCTGCAGTGAAAATAAAATCAGAAGAGAAAGAAGAAGATATGAAGTGGAACAGTGTGGTTGGGAAATTCCCACACCTTTACCCTAGAAAAAAAAAAAAAGAAAGAAACTTGCTTATAAGTAAGGCCAAAGGGAATATTAAATGCATACAGTATGAGTCAAAGTACATCATCTTAACATTTATTCATCAAAGTGGCGCGTTGATCTTGGCTGCATATGTGAAATTTAAGGGTAGCAGCCTGGGCTCTCTGTCAGTGCCTTTGTATCAAAAACCACAAGTGTCTGAGTTCTTACCGCTTAAGTGCCTAGATTCTAGGATGTTTTGGTTCTGTTTTTTTTTTTTTTCTTGTTTTTGGCTCTTGAGAATCCAAAGAATGATTTCTTAACAAAAAATAAGACTAGCCAATAAAGGAAGAAAAATCAGAAAATTCCTCCATGATTTAAGACAAGATTTAAATATTTTTTCAGTCTTTTCTTTCTCCAAGCAGATTTAATTTAGAAGTATGAACCAAGAAAAATTACAACATTGTGCTCTGGCCAGCTTGCTTCAGATAATGGCTTGTGTGACCAATGGAAGTCTTGGGGGAAGGGAAATTCAGAGAGTAACGAGGAACTTCTCTGTCATCTCAGGGTTTCACAATACACACAGGAAGCATTTGTAGCTGGCCCTCCGTTAGCCCAAAAGATTAGCTAATCCCTTGTTTCACCATAAAATGCATTTTCAGAGGAAGGTCCTGAACTGTATGCAAAGAGTCAGTGTGGCAGGCTCACATTTCTCCTGAATTACAGTTGAAACATGCTCTATACTGTTCATGCAGAGTTGGGCAGTTGGGAACCTGGGGTGGTTCCTAGGGGTATGCTGGATAGACCTGAGCCTCTCCTAGCCCACCAGTGGAGCAAGCCGAGTCCCATGTCTAGGACGCCCTGTGAATGCAACACTGTTCTTAGAGTAGTATCAGATTCCTGAAGCCCAGAGTTGGATTAACTGTCCAGGTACTTCAGCCAAATTCTGACCCAAATTAATACATCCTGCTGATATAACCTTTCACTTCTGTATAGTGGAACTGTGACCTCCTGTTGCTCCTAGAGACAAGATAAGCAGTTACATCTTACCCTAGTGCTTTTGAAATACCTTTACCAATAGCCTGCAGCCTGCTTCATCATTTGTGGGTTGCCCACTGGCTCTTTTTTTCTCTAGACATAGTCATTTATTTCAAAAGTGCTGGATGGAGTTTTTGAAATTATAATTATTTGAATTTTATTTTAATTTAAAGAATGCATCCCAGATTTATTACGCTAGAAGACACTTAAGAGATCATCTAGTCCAATGGTCCAGTGCCTTATATTTTAAATATAAAGACATGGAAAGTCCAGAGAAGTTAAGTGCCTTGCTCAAGGTCACTCAGCTAGTTAGCTCCAGTAAATTTGCCGTGGGTGCACAGGCTGAATTCCTAGACTGTACCTTCAGGTTCCATGTTTCCACAGCACCTCAGTAAACAAAGGCCCTAACTAAGAGAGCAGTTTTGTCACACGTACGACGCCTAGCGCTTTTCACTTCTAAGATGTGGTGGGGATCCTACCAAGAATGCCCATGGCCTGAGATCAGCTCAGAGGGTCAGCTGCTCACAGAGTTTACTGTGTGCTGAGGCACCATAACAGCTGGGGCCTATCAGTCACATTTGTCTTTCTGAAAAAACCCCATATCGAAGCTGTAATTTAGCACAGATTCCAAATCACACAAATGGCCAAAGTCATATGCTTTACCCATCTTGTACCACAAGGTTCTCTCTCTATATATAATACAAAAATATTAAATAAATTCTAGGAATAATTAGGGTGAAGGGAAAATTGTTTTAGTTTCGATAGGAAAGTAATAAAGATAGATCAAATTTGTACACAGATGTATTGGGCTTCCCTTGTGGCTCAGCTGGTAAAGAATTCACCTGAAATGTGGGAGACCTGGATTCGATCCCTGGGTTGGGAAGATCCCTTGCAGAAGGGAAAGGCTACCCACTCCAGTATTCTGACCTGAAGAATTCCATGGACTGTGTAGGCCATGGGGTCACAAAGAGTCAGACACGACTGAGTGACTTTCACACACATCACATAAGTATCACAGAGCCCTTGTTCAGTGTTACCCTTGTTACCCTTCTGGCAAAGGGTATCAACTTTGGCTTTAAGGTGCTTAGTGCCCTTAGCAAAGTGGGACAGATGATTTACTTTAAGATTCGGAATATTCATAAGATTAAAAAAATCAAGTCCTTTATTCATAAAGACTGAGGAGAGGTTCTTCCCTAAATACAATCCTCTCAGTAGATATAACAGTGAATTTCTTACAGCTGTGTCTCATTATATTCCTCAGTGTAAGCCAAAGGCACAACTCACGCAAAGTAGAAAACATGTTTCCAGGATATTGAATGTGGGTGCAAAACAGTGGATCTAAGTACACACTGAGATGTTTAGAAATCTGTGGATTATACATCCTTCAACAAAGCTTCTGTAGCTACTATCCCTTAAAATTATTTTAGAATAATTACTGGGCAGCAAAGAAAGAATTAAATAGTCCAGTAAAGATAATGGTTCCTGAGGCAAAGGCTACTCATGATCCCTGTATGGTTGCGCCATTCAAAATGGCTGTCCTCTTGCTCTCTGTCCATCGCCTGCTTGACCAGCCCTGCTTGACCAGCAGAACTACCTGCTACTGCTAAGTCGCTTCAGTCGTGTCCGACTCTGTGCGACCCCATAGATGGAAGCTCACCAGGCTCCCCTGTCCCTGGGATTCTCCAGGCAAGAACACTGGAGTGGGTTGCCATTTCCTTCTCCAATACTAGAACTACCTAGTCCTTTTAATTAGAGGGATTAACCAAACCTGCCTGGGTGCTTGGCCCTGCTCCAGACCCTGGTTTCCCAGGTAAATGATGAGCCCACCTGCCATCAGTTCCCCCTAGGAATGGTAGCCTCCTTCTTTCCTAGGTAGTGAAGATTGCTGCCATGTCATGCCTGCTATAGGCTGTACACTGTGGGGCTGTCACTCCAGGACCTGTTGCTTCAGACACATAAGATCCCCTGACCAATAAATTGTTGATGGCCCTGTTGCTGTATCCAGGTTCTTTCTTTGGTCTCAAGGCTGGGCATCTACAAGGCTTGCAGGCCTGCAGAGTACAGCCCAACAGTCCCCAGTATCTTTGTCCACTGCTTCTCTTTGTACCGCAGCCAGACTACCTTTCTCAGTTGCATAGGCAGTAGGCGTAATCATGTGAATGAACTTGCCTGGCCCATCGTTGTTCCACTCTTTCTCCTTTCCCATATATCCAAGGAGTCCCAGAGGACTTCAAATATCTTGAGGAGGCCAGAGCTACAAGATGGAAGGAGCCTGGGTCCCTGAATGACTGAAGCTGCTGCTGCTGTTGCTAAGTCGCTTCAGTTGTGTCCGCCTCTGCGCAACCCCATAGACGGCAGCCCACCGGGCTCCCCATCCCTGGATTCTCCAGGCAAGAACACTGGAGTGGGTTGCCATTTCCCTCTCCAATGCATGAAAGTGAAAAGTGAAAGTGAAGTCGCTCAGTTGTGTCCGACTAGTAGCGACCCCATGGACTGCAGCCTACCAAGCTTCTCCGTCCATGAGATTTTCTAGGCAAGAGTACTGGAGTGGCTTGCCATTGCCTTCTCCGAATGACTGAAGAGTCTGTCGCTAATACACAGTGGACTCTGACATAAGGAAGAGACAAACTGTTACTTATTGAGTTTGGGGTTCCTTTGTTTCAGCAGCTAGCATTATATTAAACAATGTAATCTTCACATTTCAAACTGTAAATTACACTGATGAGGCAGATGCCTTCATAATCTAATCACACCTCTTTACGTTGAAAACAACCACACAAACAAATTACTGATTTTTTCAAGACCATGTCATTTGACTTCCATTAGTCTCTAGGATGAGTTCCAGGAAAACATCTGCTTCATTGACTACGCTAAAGTCTTTGATTGTACGAAAAGCTATGACAAACCTAGACAGCGTATTAAAAAGGAGAGACATCATTTTGCCGACAAAGGTTCACATAGTGCTATGGTTTTTCTAGTAGTCATGTATGATCGTGAGAGTTGGACCGTAAAGAAGGCTGAGTACTGAAGAACTGATGCTTTTGAATTGTGGTGCTGGAGAACACTCTTGAGAGTCCCTTAGATAGCAAGGAGATGAAGCCAGTCAATCCTAAAGGAAATCAACCCTGAATATTCATTGGAAGGGACTGATGCTGAAGCTCCAATACTTCAGCTACCTGATGCAAAGAGCTGACTCACTGGAAAAGACACTGATGCTGGGAAAGATTAAAGGCAGGAGGAGAAGGGGGCGGCATAGGATGAGATGGTTAGGTAGCATCACTGACTCAATGGACATGAGTTTGAGCAAACTCCAGGAGATAGTGGAGGACAGGGAAGCCCATCGTGCTTCAGTCCATGGGGTTTCAAAGAGTCCGACCCATCTAAACAATAAGCAAGTCTCTAGGAAATGGATTAGTTTGGGAATCAGACTGCCTGGGCTTGAAACTTAACTTTTCCATCTTGTGTGCCTTGGACAAGGTACCTGAGTTTCCTAAATGTCAGATTCCCCCATCTGTAAACAGGGGATAATATTGGCCCTCCAGAAGGGAATAGCAACTCACCTCCAGTATTCTTGCCTGGAAAATTCCATGGATAGAGGAGCCTGGTGGGCTAAGTCCATGGGGTCACAAAGAGTTGGACATGAATGAGTGACTAACACTCTCAGGGTTGTTGGAGAAAGTGTTTGGCTGCAATTTGGCATCTAGCAAGCACATGATTGATGTTAGCTCATAATGTTGCTGTTCTTTAGAAGTGTGTACTCATTTGTTGGCTTACACAAGGAAGGCCCAAGGCAGGACAAGCTGAGTCTGTGCAAAGCTGTCTAAGTTTCTAGCAGAAAAGCTGTTCAGAGCATCCAGGCTCTCCATCCCACCCCACCTTCTTCTATGTTGCCTGCCCCTGCTTCGTGAAGCAGAGCTGTAGCCCATTCAGCCTTCAGACTAGGAAGCAAGCTGTCACAATCTGCTGAGACCTACTCAATCCATCCAAAAAATTTTGAACAACTTTCATATGATCCTTCTGGATAAAGAAGATGAAATAACAGTAATAATCTCTCACAAGTAGAGGCTTTTGAGTGTATATTTTTTTTTTTTTTTTAAACTCAAAAAGCCTAAGATGATCCTATCAGAGAATTTTTTGATGTTGGAAAAGTCTTACAGTATTCCTTGATAAGGCATGGAAAGATTGTTTCTGGATCTTCTGGGAAGATCATTTTGCCAAAATACACATTTTTGTGTTGAAACAGGAAATAACTCCATTTTTGCACTAAGGTAAATCTTTCTTGAGGTATTTAGTGTCTTTTTTCCCTTGCCTCTGACTGGAAATACAAACGTAGCTAGAGTCTTGGCTAATAATAACATCACAATGTGCACAGACCTGGCCTTCCTCAACAGCTTGCTGAGTTATTTGTGTCAGAAAGGATTTTATCATAAGTACATTTCTTCTATTGCCATCACATGATGCACCATTGAATTTCCCATCACACAGACGTTCTAATCTCATTTACAGTCACAGAGGTTGAAAATAGATAATTAATCAGCATCTAAGTACCTTACAATCTGTAAAGTAAACCAGATATGGCCAGCCTGAAAGCACTTTGGAGCATTGTGGGAGCTCTGGACGGGGGGCTAGTCAGCTGTTAATGAGTCCCATGACTTTCCAGCACTCCTGGGTTTCTCTGTGATCCAGAGAAACTGAGTTTGTTTCCCTGAGTATCTCTCCAGCCCATCATAGTTATAAGTATTTCAGTGTCATTGACAATATTGCCTTCTTTACTTATGACGCCAAACAGACTAGGGTCACATACAGGATTGATATGGCTTTTTCTGAAGCCAGGAAGGATGTCAGGGAGAGCTGTCAGTTCCCTTGTTCTTCATTCTCTTTGATTCTACCAAATGCTCCCAGAGCAACAAGTTATCCTGGAACTGACTTGGGTTACTTTATTCTTGTTTCTTCTTCCCTCTGCATTCCTCCCTTCCTCTCTCTCTTCATTCATTCATTTTTACATTTAATTGCCATGGTACTAAATGAAACTTCTCTGAGAATATCTTGTCAGGCAAGTAGTGAAATAAGTGACTGAATATAACTTTATGACCTGACTTTGTTTGAGCCCCTCACCAGTTCCTTAAATCTGTTTGGAATCGAGCTATTTAGTTCATCTGACTAGTTGACAACTCACTGATAGTTATTCTTTATCTCAGGATTCCCCTTCACTCATCAAGTGTTCTGTGAATATGACTGGGAGCAGAGGGGTACCAGTCTGAGGATGGATTTAGAGAACTGCAGGCACCTTTACATTTGTAGGATGCTAACAGAAAAATGCAAACTGAAAACAAATGGGGTGATTTATAAAGTTGAAGTTCTTTGACTCAAAGATGAGGCTTTACCAAGGAAAGTGGAAGGGCGGAGTTGTGTTTCCTGTTCAAGAACTGGCTGGGTCGTGTCGTCTACGTGCCATCTTAGAGAATGTTTCACAACAGGAGGAGCCCTGCCATGCAGGCAAGACGCAGCCTGACCATACAGGACGTGACACCTCCAGCTCGAACCCAGGTCAACACCAACCTCAGTTGTAACTCGGCTCCCAGCCTGTTTGATTTCCGTCATAGTGCTCGGTGTGATGTGCCGTTTTCTAGTTTTATTATTGTGGAGAACTGGAAGTGAGCTGATAGCTGAGAGCTACCTCCAGCTGCACTCTCCCATTCAGTACCATGTGTGGTGGGGTGCTCGGCGTGCTGGGATCTGAAGGTCCCTGTACTCTAGGTTTCAGTTCTGTTGCTGTTCTTGTTGTTGTCCTTTCTGTTCTGCTGTCAATGGTGGCAGAGGTTATTGGATAGGCCTTGGCCAGCTCCCGAGGGCTGCTGCTTTGCCCAGTGACCGTATCTTTCCTGTTAACATGCTGATCATACTTGGAAATTATGAGTCAGTGAAATGTAGCTGTGAGCCGTGGGGGTGGGTAGATTACCAGAGAAAGTGCAGCCAAAACTTCCTGTACCAACTCAGGGTCATTATCTTTGGGGGAAGATAGGGACTCACTCTGGCAATAGGAACATCTATACTCAGCTGGCATGTGTTGTGTTCAAAATGGATTTAAGGAGAGGACAGGGGCACACACAAAAAAGGAAACACTTGAAGGCTCCTTTTGTGGACATTGGGGTGGAGTTTTGCGAGCCTGTTATAATATCACTGTTATTGACACCTTCCACTTGCTATTAGTTGGTGAGACTCATTAACTATTCACATTGGTCTGCCCTCATTCAACTCCTAGCAACCGCAGTTACAGTCCTATTTAAAATAATAGAGCGAGATTGGTAACATTACTGATTTAACAGGAAATTAGAAGACTTACATTCACAGAGCTTAGGTAATTGACACCAACAGCACTTTTCTTATAATTTATGCACTCTGATTGATTTCATTCCCTAGCTAGTCCTAAAAGAATCTCTGAAGCATATTCAGCCATCAGATTACTGTGCAAAAGAATTAAATGAGTATTACCCTGCTTGCTATCTATTCCAGAGCTGGTGAAAAGTTTCCAAGTGGTTTGGAGCTCACGAGTCAGTCTAAAATTATAATGCTAATACAAAAGAGTTCAGCCTCAGAGCATTTCTTTGTGACAGCTGTGAATTTATATGAAGAAATCTTACTGATAAAAAGCACATAATTACAAATGGGTCATTTGTTTGTGCTCTCAAGAGTATTTTTATAAACTTATGTTGATACGCATTCCCTGGAATATCCTAAAAAACATTTGCTTACCTCTAATAATGTTGTTTATAAATGACCCATTTCCAGATGTTCATTCAGGGTGGTATTTGCATAATAATATATGACCATGCTTCATCCCACCCCCACAAATAACTAACAATGCTAAGAACAGGATATGTTTGATAAATGAGGAAGAAACACTAAATCCATGTATTCTACCCTGGAAATTTCATGAAACAATGGCGAAGAGAGGCAATAAACCTACAGTGTTCAATTGAATCATTGTTATTATTTTTTGGCTATTTACTTAGCAGAATAGGCATGTTTGGGATCTACCTGCCTATTTCTCTAGCTTCAGATGCCACCATGTTCCCTCGAACTTTTATTCAATCATGTGGGACCGTCCAGAATTCCTCACGTACATTACCTGTTTTATGAACTGGGACTGCTACACTGGCTCTTTCTTCTTCCTGACATGTCCTTCTGCTTCTTCACCTAATAACAACTGCTCATCCTTCAAAACTGAGGTCAAAGGTCACTGCCTCCAAAGTCTCTGTTATTCCAAATCCTCATCCTCCATGCTTCCTTGGTGGCCCACGACTGAGCCCATCCTAACCTTTGTTTCACAACAGTATTAATGTGATTCTTGTGTTTATCGTTCCATCAGACTGTAAGTTCTTTGAGGGCAGAGATCACAAGTTAGTTAACTTGTGAATTACAGCAGCTATATTGAAGAAGGAAATGGCAACCCACTCCAGTATTCTTGCCCGAAAAATCCCATGGACAGAGGAGGCTGTACCAAATGATTTGTGAAAGCAGAAAGCAATCCTTTGAAAGGCCAAGTTTATGTGATGCTACCATTTTTAAGTTAAACCTGAAATTCAGTTGTAACACTTTTTATTATATACACGCACATGCACGAGTGATTACTGATGAGCATGCAGTTTCATTAGTGACTGTGTCTACACTCTCAAGCTGGTTAAAATTCCCTAAGAAATTTTAGGGATGCTTAGCCCTTCCCAGGTATAGCTAACAGACTTCTTAGATTCCCAGTTGTGCAAGGACTCCAGAAATACCCTGGGCTTAAGACTTTTCATGGTAGAGACCAGGGAACAAGGAGGCCCGGAGGTCTAGCAGTGTCTAAAGTTTGGAGTGGGCATCCTCCACCTCAAGAAGGATGGGCTCAGTGCCATCATCCATTCTCATCCTCGCCTCTCCCTGCTTGTGGAGACTAGAAAGCTAAGAATAACATTTCTCAGAGTCCTTTGCAGCTAGGGTTCCATCAGATAAACTCAAGATTTAATTTAGAGGTAAGAGATGCAGGTGTGAAGATATGGTGACGATGGCCTGGTTCTAGAGCCAGTCGCTGAGTTGTGGCCTCATAATCCAGTAGGAGGGCTCCTGATTCAGCAACTTCTGGAAACAGACTTCTCCCCATGGGGTGGAGGCAGTTGGTTCTAGGGTCTGGGAGTTGTGCCTGAGACATCAGCCAGCCTAGAGCAATGTTTTTCAAACTAAATAATTAAGAAAGATAGAAATTATATAGAATAAAATAAAATGGAATAGAAAAAAAAGTATATTGTCTCTAGTAAAGGTAAATTTGTTTTATGCAACTAATATTTCAGTGTCATACATGCGTGTACCTACATTTATGTATGTGAATTCTGAGTCACAATGTAAAATATATTTCTAGCTGAGTTTTAGTCACAGAAGTTCAAGAACATCTGGCTTAGAGCCTAACCTCTGGCATTTTCAATAATCTTCTTAATCCTTTCCTTTTAAAACTATCCAGAAGGATTTTTTTTTTTTTAAATCAGTAGAACATCTGTTCTACTGTCCATCAGGCAGCATAAAGGTATATAGATTTTCTTTCTTTCTTTCTTTTTTAAAGCTGTTGGTTGCACAAAGAGGTGCATGGCATTTTATTTGAACCAAGTTTCCTTCTATGTTTTTTAGGGATTCCCTAATAACTTCTTTAATAAAAACAAGAGAAAAGTGTTAGATATGAGTGTATGTTTGGGGATTCCTAACTTTTTCTGGTTTCACAAAATGTTTTAGGGACCACAGGGGGAAATTTATGCTTGAACCATCCTAACAAACTCCTTGAGAACCTCTCTTTCCTCTCTGGCCTTTCTTGGTGAGAGGGGGCTGGAACCTAGCCTGATAAGATCAGTCCATACCTACATGCTTTGAGCATCTGGGGTTCCTGATACACAGCTTGGAAGGGAACATCCCTGGAGATGGCCCTGCTCCAAGCTTCTTAGGCGGGACTGACCCAGGGTTACCATCAAGATAGTCATAGGTGTTGGGTGAAGTGGGCCCGCAAAATTGTTTTAATATGATGCTATGCTATGCTATGCTATGCTATGCTATGCTAAGTCACTTCAGTCGTGTCCGACTCTTAGCGACCCCATGGATTGCAGCCTACCAGGCTCCTCAGTCCGTGGGATTTTCCAGGCAAGAGTACTGGAGTGGGGTTCTATTGCCTTCTCCGTTTAATATGATAAAGAATCAAAATAAAGATATGACAGCTGTGGAAAAGTAAAATCCAGTGACGATCAAGACAGGAACAGGTTTAAACCCTCTCTTAATTGCTGCTCTGGGCAAAAAGTCAGCTGATCACCTAGGATCAAAAAAAATTCAGTAACCCCACAATTCTTCTGACTATGATTAATTTAATGCTGCTTTTATGCCAGTCTTTTGCTCAGAGGCCATCCTGACCAGGGGCCTGGTTGTCCCCATGGGGAGGAACTGGATAGCTGGTGGACAATAGGCCGAAGAGGGATTATTCTCTGTGCTTTCACCCTGTTTGTATTTCATATCACGTATAAGTATTGCCTAGTTAAAAGCAAATTAAATAGCTCCAACACTTGTTCCCCAGTCCATATTCTCAGCTGATGACTTGTTTTTTCACTACAGGGAGAAAATCTAAAGATATTCTACACATTCCCATAGTCAGTCAGTTAGTTCAGTTGCTCAGTCGTGTCTGACTCTGTGCGATGCCATGGGCTGCAACACGCCAGACCTCCCTTCTATTACCAACTCCTGGAGTTTACTCAGACTTATGTCTCATCCTCTGTCATCCCCCTCTCCTCCCACCTTCAATCTTTCCCAGCATCAGGGTCTTTTCCAATGAGTCAGTTCTTCCCATCAGGTGGCCAAAGTATGGGAGTTTCAGCTTCAACATCAGTCCTTCCAATGAATATTCAGGACTGATTTCCTTTAGGAGGGACTGGTTGGATCTCTTTGTAGTCCAAGGGACTCTCAAGAGTGTTCTCAACTAATGCCTAAAACAGTGCCTGAAATGCTGTGGCCAACTTCCTACATGTGTGCAGAGTGACAGGAAGCTTTCTGTAGCCTCCCAGGGTTCTCCCAGAGCCTGTGTTGAAAGTCTTCCCTCAACACTCTCCACGTGCTGCCCTGAGCACATGGTGTCCATCTCTACAAGGACCCCGTCTCCCATTCTAGCCATCATCATCCTCACCACATACTTTTTTTTTTTTTTGGCTGCGCTTAGTTTCCAGACCAGGGACAGAACACCAGGCCCCGGCCTTGGAAGCCCCAAGTCCTCACCACTGGACCACCAGGGAATTCCCCTAATCGCATTCTTTAATACAGCTCCTTTCTCAGCTCTCAGTTAAGCCTTCTCTATTCTTTCCAATTCCTCAGCCATTTTGTCTCCTTTTAACACCTTGATGTTTTTTAGGACCAGTAACAACATCAGTAAAATAAATGAGAGAGTTTTGATTCATACTATGCTGAAGCTCTCTCAACCTGTACATGGTGCCCTACACATAGCAGACACTCAATACATGCCTTTTGACTGACTAAGGACATCTTTATAAATTCATGTAAAATTCAGTGACTGGAAATGCTGTGGGAAAAGGGGGACTTGAGTTCCCCCTCCCTCAGCCCCTCTCATGGAAATCTGAATTTCTTAAGTGAAATTTAAGAGAGCCTCGGGCTCACTCTCCTTATTTCTGCCAAGTGTTAATTATGTGTGGAATCTAAGGGGACTTCCAGTGTAGATTATGTGGGGTATTATGAGGGGACATTTACAAAGACAGCTGTGCTGCAGGAAGACATTTTTTCCCTCAATTTTCGAAGACCTAAAGCTCTCTGATTTGCTTTTGGGGACTAGATCTTTTCGCTCATGTTTCATTTGTGCTCACTGAAAAAGGAGAGACTATTTCCAAGAAAAACAGTTTGATTAGCTCTTTGCATTATTGGGATTAAAAAAGAAATGGGAAATTTGCAGTCATTTTCTCTGAACTATAACTGCTGACATATTATAGCTCCCAACATTGCTTGATCTTCATTTACCAAAAAACTAACCATTAGTGTATAAGAATATCTCACTCCAAAATATTTGTTAAAGTATTATTTTTAAAAAAAACTTTAACATGGGGAGTGACCATGATGTAATGGGATAAACCAGACAGACTATTGTCTGTCCTGTGTAGTCACTTGGGAGACTACTTTCTCCAGCGTAAATGTTTATTCCAACTTTGCTGTCATTGCTCATAAAATGAGACTGGGTTCCCTGTGAAGCCTTTCCCCCAGCAATATAAGGAAAATCACCCATCTTTTTATAGTCACACCTCATTTTTTTTTTTTTAATCTTAATCTAAGCTATATTCCGGAGAAGACAATGGCAAACCACTCCAGTATTCTTGCCTAGAAAATCCCATGGATGGAGGAGCCTGGTAGGCTGCAGTCCATGGGGTCGCTACGAGTCGGACGCGACTGAGCGACTTCACTTTAACTTTTCACTTTCACACAATGGAGAAGGCAATGGCAACCCACTCCAGTGTTCTTGCCTGGAGAATCCCAGGGACGGGGGAGCCTGGTGGGCTGCCGTCTATGGGGTCACACAGAGTCGGACACGACTGAAGTGACTTAGCAGCAGCAGCAAGCTATATTCGCTGATCATGTACCTCATTCAACAGAATTGGCACCAGATAATTTTGGACTGTTTCCCCAAAATCAAACCAAGCATTGAACATTTTCTAACATTGAAACTATTAGGAAAAGAAAGTGATAGAGGTCCTGAAGGTGATTTCAAAAGAAGAGGTGTGAAATTGTTTTGAGTAATGGAAGAAGTATATGGTCGACTTGGGGTAGCTTTTTTTCATTGGTACAACACTCATTCTGATGTGGCAGAGCTCTCAAAAGTCAATCTCCTCATCTTATATTCACATCTGATATCTGAAAACTCACTTTGAACTGAGAATATGATCTTAGTGGATGAAGACTTTGTCCATTTCTTAAAATTTGGGAGAGAACTTACGTGCCACCACGTAAGTTGAAAGAAAGGCGAGTAACAGAAAACATCATTAAAAAATGCTAGATGGTGGGAAGTATTAATACCATGTAAACCTAGATTCAAACTTTGCTTTACTAGAAACTGTATGCTCCTTTTGATTTGTTATGTAGCTTCCCTAAGGTTCTGTTTCCTGGTCTATATGATGGTGGTCTAGTAAATGGGCACTTATGTAAATCACTTAGTATAGAGTGTGGCAAATATTTGGATATTAGGCATTCAAAAACTGTTGTTTTCCTTCCTTTCATTGGAGAACAAAATACAATTTAGCAGAAAGAAGACCGTCTGGGCCTTAAAAGTCCCAAGTGCTACTACCCCCAGTTTATCAGCTAGGTGAACTTGACCAAGTCATTCAAACTTTCTGAAAAGCAGTTTTCAAATTACCTTTGTAAAATTATGATATCTGTTGTGGTGGTTAATTTTATGGGTCAACTTGGCTGGGTCACAGTGTCCAGATATTTGGTCAGACATTATTCTGGATGTTTCTGTGAGGTTATTTCTGGATGAGATTAACATTTAAATTGAATGGACTCTGAGTAAAGCAGATGGCCCTCCATAAATGTAGTTGGGCCTCATCCTATCAATTGAAGCCCTGAATAGAAAAAAAGATAGATTTTCCCCAAGTGAGAAAGGATTTTGTTAGCAGATGACCTCTGGATTCAAATAGCAACATCAGCTCTTCCTTGCATTTCCAGTCTCACATCCCATACAGTAGAGGCCTCTGTTATCTTGAGTCAGTTCCTTAAACTGAATCTCACTCTCCATATATGCACATGCTATTGGTTCTGTTCCTTGGAGAACTCTGACTAATACATTGACCTTAAAGATTTTGGGGGTGCCATAGGGAAGAGAAAAGGAAGCCAAATATGGAACACTGTCTGCCACAGGTCTGGATCATGGCATCAGCTTAGGAAGCATCCCTTTTCTTTGCTTTTTCTTTCCCTTTGCTTGGTGAGCCTCAGTTTTCTCATCTGGAAAAATGAAGATGTTTACACTCACTAGATAATGTCTAAAGTTGCTTCCAGCTGTGAAAATCTGTGTATCTATATGAAACTCCTTGCTTGGGCCATAGCATTCAGATACAGTCATGGCCAAATTGGGTTTCTGCCAAAGAAGAAAGGCATGTGGGAGGTACAAAGACTATTTATGTAAAAACAAACCCTCTCTGGGGTGTGCCAAGTGTTCGGGGGATTAACGGGGAACTCCTGGTAGCCCTATAAATATTCTTACAAGCCTGAGTGATCTCTCGGTGGTTGGGGGAAGCTGAGTGTGATCTCTTACTCTGTGCAGAAGTAACTGGGGAAAGTACCTACTTTAACTTTTTAGTGCCTTTATGTGAGTATCTGCAAACACACTCAGGGGACCAAAGTGCAGAGAGGAGAATCATTTGATGGATTCTAAAGAACCTATGGAATCAGGTTGAACAGCAATACTGACCTGAGATCTCTGAAAAATTCAAATCCAATATGGTATTCGTTAGAAGAAAAGAAGTGCCCCAGATTGTGTTTTAACTGTGTTTTTAGCAATTCACTGGAAATGCTCCCTAGCGAATTTCAGGACATAAGTGTTATTTCCTTTCTTAACCAGTGAAGTGGCTAGATGCTTAAACATACTGGTTAGACTACTTTAGGTCTTTGAATTTTTAGATGAAATGGCTGGAAAAATCCTTTGTCAGCTCTGTGGTGCTGTGTAAGGGTAAGTGATTATTATTCTGACAATACATGCTCCAAGTGATATCTGTAGTTTGAGGCTTTGAAAGAAGTCTGAGGTTCTCCTTCCCACCATCTGTGTTCCATGTACTCTTTCTAGCACACATGGGAAGCCCTTGTCAGGTAGGCCAGTAAGTGAACTTAGCAACCACTCTGACATCTTGAATGGAGAGATTCAGTCAAGGCTGGTTGCTCATCAGTTCAGCTGCCCACAGCCTGCCACGAGGGCTCTGGGCCACTCAGCTCTACTCTACTGTACTCCATGGTGTATCCAGAGCCATTTGAGGCACAATCACTGTCAGAGTCCCCAGCTTAAAAAGGATTAATGCTACTCCATTGCATGCAAAATAAAATCCAAACAACTTAGCATAGCATACGAGACCTTTAAGAAGCATGGCTTCCAGTTATTTCTCCAGTTCTAGTTCTGCTGTGATTATTGCCCAGTCTTAACAGCAGAGTTCTAGGCTCCGGTCTATACACTTTCATTCTCAAATTCCATATTTATTCAGCAAATATTCAACACATGCCTACTAATAAGTGTCAAGTACAGTTCTCCATGCTGGGGATATATCAGTAAATAAATCTGAGTCTACAGTGTAGAGGGAGACAGATGATTAGCATTATATAGCAAATTAGAAAGTGATGAGACCTATGAGAAAACTGGAGCAAGACGAGCTTTACTTGTACTGGGAGTGGGAATCAGGGGTGATGGGGTAGACCTCTCTGAGAAGATAAGGTGATGTTTCAGTTATGAGCATAGTTGCAACAAGAGCTAGCCAACACAGGGGCAAACTGCGCACACATCTTAGAAAACTGCCTTCCAGGCAGAGGCTGGGGCCATCTCAAAGGTTGTGACACCGGGAATGGCTGTTGCTTTGGAGAAGCAGTGAAAAGGCCGGTGTGCTGGCGTGGTAGTGAGAAAGCAAGAGAGTTAAACTGGTTGGCCGGTAGGTGGTGGGACCAGATGGAGTCTTGAATGACACTGTAAGGACTTTGACTTTCACTCTGAGTGAAACGGAAAGCCATGGGAGGATTTTGTGCAAGAGTGACATGACCCGACATATTTTCAAAGGCCCGCTCTGTCTGCTGTGCTGTGGACAGACTGAAGTGCAGGAGGGGGAAGACCAGCTGGGAAGCTGTTGCAGTAGTCAGGTGAGAGAGGATTATGGTTTAGACCAAGGTAACAGCGGTGGAAGTGGTAAGAGGTAGTCTGACTAGGAATCAAACCTACAGGATTTGGATGTGAAATGCTTCACCATTCAGGACACAGAAGAGGGGTAGAGTGGAGGAATCAGCAAGGAGATTGGGACAGTACAGTCAGTAAGCCGGGAGACAAAACAGTAGAGGGCACCTTCCTGGGTATCAAGTAAAGAAAGTATTTCCAGGAGTCAGTGATCACTTATATCAGATGCAGCTGATCCATTCAGTACGATGAGCCTGGAAATTCGACAGTTGACTAACAATATTGAGATCGTTGGTAACCTTGAGGAAAGCAGTTGTAGTAGAGTGGTTTGGGGCAGAAACATAATTGGTGGTAAGCAGGAGAGAATGGGAGGAGAGGAATTGAAGACAGTGAGTCACAATGACCCTGAGCACTGTTTAGCAATAAAAGGAGCAGAGTAATAAGGAATAGCCGGAGGGTGAATGGGGTCAAGAAAGGGTTCTGTGAACAAACTGGGTAGTTGATGACTTCCTGCCTTTTGAGGTGGCCTTCTTCTGGAGTCTACTGGGAGATCCTCCTCTTTCCCTTGAGCTAATTTGACAACGTCTACCCTCCACTTTCCCTAACAGTCATCATTTATCAAAAAAGACTTCCTCTATGTCTGTTCTGAAATAGATACTGTTCAGTGAACTCATCAATGAACAGTGAGTAAGCCTGATAAGCGCTCTGCCTTCCCAGAGGTTATATTCCAATGTGGATACAGAGAATACACAGGCAAACAAATAAAGACGTAAGGTTGCACAGGTCACAAACCGAGTGATGTGAGAGAAGGCAAGATGTTTGTGAAAACCTCTCTAGGGAGTGAAACCTGATGGATACTGCTATGGACTGAATGTTTGTGTCTCGCCAAATTCATATGCTAAAACCCCAATTCCCAATATGATGGTATTTTGAGGTGGGGCCTTTGGGAGGTAACGAGGTCACAGGTGTGGAGCCCTCGTGAACGGTATTAGTGCCCTTCAAAGAAGAGACATGAGAGAGATGCTTTCTTCCTCACCCATGCCAGGACACAGCAGGCAGACTTCTGTCTGCACACAAGAAAGTGGGCCCCTACCAGACACTGAATCTGCCGGCCCCTTAACTTGGACTTTCCTAGCCTCCAGAACTGTGAGAAATAAATTTCCAGTGTGTAAGCCACCCAGTCTATGGTATGTTTGTTATAGCAGCCAGAATGAACTAAGACAGATATGGAGGGGCCAGTCTCAGGAAGGGCAAGAAGAGTCTTCCAGGCAGAGAGAATCAATTCCAAGACTTTACACCTTAAGGAAGGAAGAGGTGGGGGTGGTAGAAGAAGCAAAAGAGGTCTTCTGTGGCTGGTGTGATGTGAGTTGGGGAAGGTGGTATGATTGGGTAAAGGGACCAGATTATAAAAGGTCTAAGAGGCCTGAGGAGGAGAGTCAGTAAGAGGTGAGGGGACTTGGCTGAGCTGTGTCAGTGCAGATGGGGAGAAGGACATGGGTAGATACAGCTCTTGGAGGTAAACAAGTTTATGGGCTGTATATGGTAAGTGGAGAAAAGAACAAAGCAAGGAGTGGTCCTTTGGTGTAAGCACCAGGTGGATGTGGTACCATCCACATCTCTTCTCTATAAGAGAAAGCTATCTAAAGGAGGGAAGCAGGGAGGTGATGTCAGGGTGGGGAGCAGATACTGGTTGGACAGCAAGAGAGTGGGGTCCAGGAAGCCTCTTGAGAGTGAGTATGTCAAGAAGCTGGAGACAGTCAAGCAGGTAATGTGCTGCTGAGAGATGATGAGGGGGTGGAGACTGAGAAATCTACTGTGAACTCCTCAGTAGTAGCTCTCAAAGCTTGTCTGACATTAGTTCTTTCCAGCCTTTCTCCGTTATTTGTCAGATTGTTAGAGGTTTGGGGCCTTTTTTTTTTTTTTATAAATATAAATTCACTTCTGTATCCCTGAGCTCAACAGGGTCCTTGAAAACAGAGTAGATTGCATAGAGAGTTCCAGATTGAAAATAACCCTGGGAAGGAAACACGCCAAGGTGCTATCACTTGAGAGATCAGCTGCCAAATGCCAGAGGGAGTTGGGAGGGCCCCATACTGCTCCCTGGTGTATAACAGGTTCCATTCAGTGTCATTCAGTGTCCTGTCTTCTGGGAGCTAGAAAGGGTGTTCATGATAAGACAGGGTGGGGGCCTGACTCACACAATTAGCCTGGCTTTTGTCTTTGGATCTGCCTGGAAGTGACTCATAGGCTGGGGGGGGGGGGGGGGGGGGAACCCTTTTGGAAACAAATTAGAGGGGGAGAAAAAGGAGGTTAAGCCCTATAGCATTTTATTCTCTGATAAAACGTGGATCTGTTGTCCCATAAATGTTGAATACTGTACATTTCTTCAGCCTCTTTCCAACAAAAACCCAGGGGGAATTATTAAGCCTGACAATTCACTCATTTTCTCCAAGGTTTTTATTAAATACAATTTAGAGGGGATAAAGTTTCTTCTCTTCGATCTTCCTATTCACGCGAATAAACCCTAATTACCACCAGGGCAGAAGAAATGGGCTTCCAGGAGACTGCAGGCATAGGTAATGTTTCCCCTTTCAATGAACCAGGGGAAGACTCCCCCTCCAACAGCCTCCAGGACACTTCCTGTGCACTCACATGTCACTCAGTTCATTATGAAGAGCATTTAGGGAGCACCTTGTTATGAGGCACTGACTGTGGGGGGCGGGAGGGCGGGGTAAAAGACACAGTTCTGCCCTCTGGGAGTTTATGGTAGAGGTAGGGAGCTAGTCTGGAACTCAGCTAAGACATCGTACAAGTTAGAATAATAAATGCCATATTGGTATACTACTAGGACTTTTTTGGTTTCAAGTACTAAAAATGCAAACTGAGTTAAACAACAAGAGGAATGTGTTGTACAAAACTCCTGGGCTGTCACAAAGACAGAGGAAGGAGCACGGCCAACAGCAGCCCTCCCGTGGCTGCTCCACCTTCTCAGCCTGCCCCTGTGCCCGGCCCTCGACCTCTGTCTTCAGGTTGGCCTTTCCTCCACTTGATCAGAAAATGGTCACAGAGAAGGTTCCCAAAATTTTGCAGCTTTAGCCCCAGGGAGAAATTGACTTTTTCACTTTCAGTTTCAAAATTCTCCAAGGGGGCTTCTGATTGGACTAAAAGCGTCAGCTCTTCACTTTTGGACCACGTGCAAGGTGGCAGAGGAGAGGATTTGGGAAAAGGCCGTGAACGCGCTTAGGTCAGAGGCACATTCCCCAGGGCACCCCAACCCTGGTAGTAAACTGCCTCCTCCCAGGGCCCCCGTGGAGGGAGGGGGGCGTTGAGAGTCAGTGGGCTCTAGAGAGCCCGGAGGGTAGGGGGAACAGCGGGCCCCACACACCAGCAAACCACCGTGGGACTCTTGCCTGACAAATGACATGCTAGTGCGGGCAAAGGACTGGAATATTCGAAGGCTGGCGTCTCTTATGAAATCCGACTTTCATTTAATCCTCCCAACAGTGACTGCGGGGATTACTGCTTCCCGCTTTCCACGGATAAAGGATACAGAGAGGTTAAGCACTCTGTCTACACGCACACAGCTAATAAGGGGCAGAACAGGACTGGGAACCAGGGTTCCCGCCTGGGGCTTCCATGAACAAACCTGGTGGGCAGGGAATGCGGGGAGAGGCAGGCTAGAGCTCTGAGGAGGAGCAGTTTGGCCCTGGGGAGTTGGGTTGAAGTTCTGCGGACCTGGACTTCTGGGAGGGTTTGAGCAGGTCGAGGGGAGGAGGTGAAGGAGCTGCGCCAGCGGGCAGCGGTCTAGGTGCCATGTCCCAGAGGTGCCCCCAGAGAAGCTGGGTGGGCGGGAGGGCGGAGGGCCAGCCGGAGCTGCTAGGCCTGAAAGGGAGCAGAGGCCTGGTGGGGAAGGCCACGCCCCAGCTTGGAGTGCTTATCCCCAGATCCCGGCCTCCAAATGCAATTCCATTTAAGGGCAGCCTGGCCCGGTTCACACCTAGCCTTGAAGATGACTGGACGCCCTGTGGTCGGTCTGCAGGGTGAGAACAGGAACCTACAACCCGGCACCTGCACTCCCAGCGCCATAAAGGAAGCCAGTCACATCCCATAAAATGTCACCACCGCTGAGGTGCAATTTCCAAGGGGATCTCTAGCAGAGGGCAATACCCTGCGGCCGGCGACCCCCGCATCTGCGAATTCACCGCAGCTGGGGCAGCAGGCTCTGGTGCAGGGTAGGGGAAGGGCAGGGGCCCCCTTTCTAGCCCTCTGCTCCCCGTTTTGTAATGCAGCTCGGCCACGTGGTGAAAGCTGCTGGGGGAGAGGGGGAGGGTGGTGGTTGTCAGAGGGGGTGGCCTGAGCGACTTCTGCCGGAGGGGTGTTTGACCAAACGTAAAGAGCTCAGCAGCGGGAGCCCGGAACAGTGCCGGGGCTGGGCCGCGGACACCGACGCCGCCTTGGCGGAGCCTGAGCGCTGAGCCGCTGCCGCCCCCTCCCCCCAGCCTGGTCCGCGAGCCCATTTTCGCTTGGCCGGTCCCCGCGCTGCCGGATGGATCGCGCCCCACCCCCGCTCCTCTGCTCAGTCATTCAGACTTGGAAAGTCAATAACACGCTGACATCATCAGGGGTTTGTGTATTATTACACGGCTACTTTCCAGAGTACCTGGCATTATCTAAGAGAGGAGCACTCCGGCTGCCCCAGGGAGGGCATGGGACGCGGGCCTGGGGAGGGGCGACTACCCACGCCAGGCATTTTCCTCCTTGGGAGCATCTTCAGGGCACCGATTAGAAACAGATTATGAGCTTTTGCTGAGCTAAATGCAGAGGCACTTTAATTATCGATACAGGCTTCATTTTGGCTGGGGGTGTACTTATAAATCATTCCTAAGTGACCTCTCTTTCTACTGAAGACATCCACTTGGTCTTTAAGAAGCATTTTTAGTGATCCTCACAAAGGAAAAAAGGCATCTTTTATGACTGGAAGCCAAAGGCTGATTCTTTTGAGACTCTTGGGGTTTGTGTGTGCGAATCTCTATTATGTAATCGCCATCACGGGTGATTAGGTCTTCTCTTTCCCTCCAGGGTTGGCTCGGGTGGTTTGGTTGCTTGTTTTTGTTAAGCCTCATGCAGAGCAAACACATACATAAAAAACATGTCCCAGATTTACTGTGCAAAACTACTCTCCAAGCAAACTGCCTTAGAAGAGTGTCTCATTTTGAAGGAGGGAAATGATGAATTTGTTGTTAATGAAGACTCCTTATCTTACTACTCTGGCATTTCCTTTTCCTAGAATGAGCTTTTAAGAATCATTTAATGTATTTTAGATATTCTCTTCCCTCCCTCCTGTTGTAATGGTCCTTATAATGGCTTAAATAACTAATTGTATAATTACTGCACTTTGTTCTGTGGATACACACACAAACACCCCACAGTTAAAATATGTAAAACTTACACAATGTGGTACCTTTTCTGTTTGGTCAAACAGGCTCTTCTCTTCCACACACAGGGCTGCTGCTGCTATTGCTGCTAAGTCGCTTCAGTAGTGTCCAACTCTGTGTGACCCCATAGACGGCAGCCCACCAGGCTCCTCTGTCCATGGGATTCTCCAGGCAAGAACACTGGAGTGGGTTGCCAATTCCTCCTCCAATGCATGAAAGTGAAAAGTCAAAGTGAAGTTGCTCAGTCGTGTCCGACACTTAGCAACCCATGGACTGCAGCCTACCAGGCTTCTCGGTCCATGGGATTTTCCAGGCAAGAGTACTGGAGTGGGGTGCCATAATCCCATTTAAATTTTCTTAAATTTTAAATTGTAAAAAATGGCAACCAGCCGGGAACTGGCTATCTGGAGACTTAGAAGGGGAGTGCAGTTCTTACCAGCCTGATCACATCCTTCTGTACCCCTGGCTGGGACTGATCACTCACTGATATGAAATACCTTGGAGCTGCCTGGGGACTGGGGAGGAAGCAAAGCAGCCATGTTGCTCAGCAGCGTAGCGCTTTGCGTCTGTGCACTTGATCATTTCAGGAGAACTTGTAGTGGATCATAACCACTTCCCTCTAGAGGGTTTGAGGGAAAAATTTCCCTACCACATGTGTACTTCTAAAATCGCCTCCACAGGCTTGCCCTACAGCTCTCCCGCCCCCACCTACAATTTTGCGCTGGAAATTTCTGAGATCCAGGCAGCTGGTGAGGTCCAGCTCTCCACAATGGTTCAGTAGTTGTTAGGGTGCAATTGGTGGCATTATCCCCCTACTAGTGCACTGTGTACTTAGGGGGTTTCCCTCAGCTCCTTAGAGAGGAGTGTGCAGACTGGAGAGTCTGACCCTTTGGTTGTCGAGAAGAGGCTCTCACATCTTGAAGCACTTCTGTTTTCTCGCCTGCCTGCCCTCCAGCCTTTGCCTAAGCCCCTTCTAGGCATGACTGACCCAAATAGAGGTCCTTACTAGACAAAGAAGTCAACCATCTTGTTCTGGATGTTGAGCTTTGGTATTAATAGCGGGCAACTAACTTCCTGTCCGAGAGCTTCTGCCTAAGCAGGGGAGGACAAAGGTCAGAGGACCACTTGGGCAGAAGCACCAGGGCAGGAAGCTGGTTGCTAGCTATGGAGGCTTCAGAACTAGGTGGCTGACACCTTTGCTAAGCATGGAGCCCGTACTGGCTAGGAAGAGGGGAGAACTCAGTGCAATGGAACTAAACTGAGAAGCAAGATTCTTGGTCCTAGAGGAGCTTATGTTCCATCAGCCAGAGAGCATGCCCTTGGCACAGACATGAGAGGTCCCTGTGTACCTGTGCGGGGAAGAGGAGGAACTCCAGGTGACCTGTGGCATCTGGCCACTCCTCCCACAACTGACCCTGGAAGAAATTTGGAGGCCTGATGGGCCCAGAAACCATCCTGCAGGAGTGAAGGGATGTTTCCTCCATTCCTCTGGGGAAGAGAGGTTAGCTTCTAGGCCTTTATTAGCAGACATCTGTCAGCTGCTTAGACCTGGGTACATTTTAACTCATAGGCTTATGTCTTTTCAGGTAGTAATGTGAAGATTACAGAGACTAACATTCAATTATCAAGCCCTGATTTGGTTTAGATAGACGCTTTTACTTTGATAAGAGCCTCTCAGGTAGCACAATGGTAAAGAATTCAGCTGCCGATGCAGGAGATGCAGGTTCGATCCTTGGGTTGGGAAGATGCCCTGGAGAAGGGAATGTCAACCTACTCCAGTATTCTTGCCTGGAAAATTCCATGGACAGAGGAGCCTGGCAGAGTATAATCCATGGGGTTGCCAAGAGTCAGACATGACTGAGTAGTTTATTTTATCATATCACATGATATGATATGATTTACTTTGCTAAAGGACACGACAGAGGTTAAACTGTCTGTGGGCAAGATTTGTAATCCATTACTCACTGAGATTTTTGTTTAAAAATTAGAGAAATAAATTACAAAATATATAAAAATGTAAGGCCAATTTTTTTGTTACTAGAGACAAAATTATATTCACAGAATTACTGTCTAGATGTTTCTCAGTGTTATTCTCAGTTGCTATGCACGTCTCATCTGGAATGTAACAAACAGTTCTTGGATATAGGGTGCACTTTGAGGAGCAGGAAAGGGAGACTGCATACTGGAGGTTTAGGGGCTACATTCATCTCAGGTTTGTGTGCAGCTTGGCCCAAACAGTTTTTTAAAAAATGGATTAAAAATCCAGAGATTATCACATAAAAACGCAGCTCTCCCTAAAAGGTGAAAAGCTTCCTTCAACTCAAGCCGGGTCAACGGTTGGGTAGAGCTGAGCAGAGCTGCCTCTTTAAGCCCAGGACACAGCCTGCTATTGGTCACAGTCTCAGCCTACACCTAGGAAGGGTCACTCATTTGAACTACCTGCTTGTTGTGGCTACAAAGATCATTTGAATCTGTGTACTCCTCCTAAAGGTTTCCCCTTGAAACAGACTTCATGAGTATTTCCTATCCTTATCACAGGGAAAGACCACTCTGCAAAGGGCAAAGGACCCCAACCCAGGCAATGTGGTGCTGAGAATAGAGGCTGTGGCATTAGTACAGAGTTTCTGTGTAGCCTTGTGTGCCGCCAGATATTCCCTCTGGATTAGAGGATAGCACACTTCAAATCTATGTGGCTTAAAGTCTTTAGGTGCATGCAGCTGCTATTTTGAGGAATATAAAATTCGTTTAATAATTTATAAATGTTGCTGGTAACTGTTACTACTAGTTTTTATGACTTAATTTTCATGAATTAATAGATACGGAAAGTAAAACTACTCCTGCCTTTTAAAAAATGTTCAAGAGGGGATGCTCCCTATGAAAAAAGTTGGTGGGCTGCTGTTTGCCTAAATGTCATCTTCAGACTCTTGTTCATGTACCCTCTAAAAATGACAGCTACAGTTTTGCAACAAAAGTTGAAGTTGTTGCAGAGGATAGAATATCTAGTGTACTACAAACATTTAGAATAAAACTATCACTTTAAAAAAATATGTCCAGTGGGATGCAAATACTATAGCCATCAGATACCCATCATCATTTATGTAGAAAATACATGAACAAGCTTGTCTTAAACACTGGCAGACTTTATATGTTTTGTGTTGTTTTGTTTTTCCTTCTTGACTGTTTATGGCTATCCTTATAGGGTCAACAAAATAAATACAAGTTTTAATTTAAAAATTCTATGTGATTACATGGCTTTAAGTGTTAATTTTTATTGATTATGTGTTACAGTAAAATGAATATGGCTTTTCTTCCAATTAGCTTATCCATGGATGACTACTGCTTCCTATTACTAGAGTGAGCATTAATTCTATTCTAGTTTTTGTTCATACACTTGTGTGTGCACAAGATGTTATCAGATGACCAGGTAGATGGAAATGGAGGTTGTTTTTGATAGCAATACCATCTTCACATTTCTAGTTTGCTGTTCTTTCTTTATCTCCTTCCAAATCATTTGGTAAAGATCTCATTTTGGGCTTGCCAAATATCAACTGTGATTAGATCATACTTTAAATTATTTGGGAAGCAAGAAATAAGCCTTACTCTGTAGCCTATTCAGAGTTTGTGGTTCCCCCTGCAAATATATATGTTGAAACCTGCTTTTCAGTGTGCTGTATTTTGAAGTGGTACCTTGGGTGGTGATTAGGTCATGAGGCTGAAGTCTTCAGGAATGATATTAGAACCCGTGTAAAGGAGACCCCATAGAGAGCCCTCACTCCTTCTGCCATGTGAGGGCACCATGAAAAGATGGCCTTCCATGAACCAAAGTAGGTTCATGTCAGACACCGAGTCTGCTGGTGTCTTGATCTTGGACTATCAGCCCCCAGAAATGTAAGAAATAAATTCAGTTGTTTATAAAGCACCTAGTCTATGGTATGATATTATAGCAGCCTGAGACACCACCTGACTAGCAAAGGCATTTGTTTCAAGTCATTAAAATTATTTGCTTCCCTTATATCTATCTATTCTAAGACTTAAGTCTTCCTTTGCTCTGCATATGTTCTGCCTCAGGGCAGTAAAATTGAGAACAGGTATAAGGTATACATTTCATTTTGCTTTTTTTTTCTAGGTAGTAGAAATTTTACTTATTATATTTCTGCTTGTCTATGTTGTTTAATTTTTAAAATTGAGATATAATTGACATATAGCATTATGTTAGTTTCAGGTACAAATGTAATGATGTGATATTTGTACGTTTTGTGAAGTGAGTGCCACAATTAGTCTAGTTAACATCCACGAGCACATATAGTTACACTTTTTTTTTTTCTGATGATGAAAACTTTTAAGACCTCTCTGTTAGCAGCTTTCAGATATGCGGTATACTATTAACTCTAGTCACCATGCTGTACATCACATCCCCAGGACCTATTTATCTTATAATTGAAAGTTTGTGCTCTTTGACCACCTTCACTCATTTCTTCCTCCTCCACACCCACCTCTGGCAACTACCAATCTGTTCCCTGTATCTATGAGTCTGTGTGTGTGTGGGGGTTTTTTTTGTATATTTTTAGTTTCCAAATATAAATGAGATCATATGGTATTTGTCTTAGTCTGACTTATTCACTTAGCATAATGCCCTCAAGGTCTGTCCATGTTGTTGCAACTGGCAAGATTTCCTTGTTTTTTTTTTTATGGCTGAATAATTCCTTCTTTTTTGGGTGGTATGCATTTCTTTAGCAAAGTGTTAATAGAAGATAGGGAGATGATGAGATTACCCTAACATCAAATTCTTTCTCAGCCAGATAGTACTGACAGAAGTTGAGGAAATTGATGACTTGAAACTGTCCTTTTTTGTGTACCTCTTGGAAAGTCTTCATGTACCTACAGGAGTGTGTGTATGTACCTGAGCTTGAGGTTGGCTGCCCTAGAAAAGAGTCAGGCCTGGGCACTTAGTGAAAGGGAGATACTGGGAGCTCTATACTATTGCTGACTGCACGAATTACATCCCACAGGTTTTGAGTTGTTATGTTTTCATTGTCATTTGTTTCTAGGAATTTTTTGATTTCCCTTTTGATTTCTTCCGTAACCTGTTCATTATTTAGAAACATATTGGTTAATCTCCCTGTGTTTGTGTTTTTTACAGTTTTGTTTTTTCCTGTAATTGATATCTAGTCTCATAGTGCCATGGTCAAAAAAAGATGCTTGATATGATTTCAATTTTCTTAAATTTACTGAGGTGTGATTTGTGATCCAAGATGTAGTTTATCCTGGAGAATGTTCTCTGTGCATTTGAGAAGAAGGTGTATTCTTCTGCATTTGGATGGAATATCCTGAAAATATCAATGAGATCCATCTCATCTAATGTATTACTTAAGACTTATGTTTTCTTATTACTTTTCTGTTTTGATGATCTGTCCTTTGGTGTAAGTGGGGTGTTAAAGTCTCCTATTATTGTGTTACTGTCAGTTTCTCCTTTTATGTCTGTTTTGTTACGTCTTATATTTTGAGGTGCTCCTATGTTGGGTGCATGCTGCTGCTGCTAAGTCGCTTCAGTCGTGTCTGACTCTGTGCGACCCCATAAACGGCAGCCCACCAGGCTTCTCTGTCCACAGGATTCTCTAGGTGAGAATACTGTAGTGGGTTGCCATTTCCTTCTCCATGTTGGGTGCATAGATATTTACAATTGTATGTCTTCTTCTTGGGTTGATCTCTTGATTATTATGTAGTGTCCTTCCTTATCTCTTGTAATATCCTTTATTTAAGGTCTATTCTGTCTGATATGAGGATTGCTACTCCAGCTTTCTTTTGCTTCCCATTTGCATGGAATATATTTTTCCATCCTCTCACTTTCAGTTTATATGTGTCTTTAGGTCTGAAGTGGGTTTCTTGTAGACAGCATATATATGGGTCTTGTTTTTGTATCCATTCAGCCAGTCTGTGTCTTTTGGTTGGAGCATTTAATCCATTTACATTAAAAGTAATCATTGATATATTTGTTCCCATTGCCATTTTCATAATTTTTGGGGATTTGTTTTATAGATCTTTTTCTTCTCTTGTATTTCCTGACTATATAAGTCCCTTTAACACTTGTTATAAAGCTGATTTGATGGTACTGAATTTTCTTAACTTTTGCTTGTCTGAAAAGCTTTTTATTTCTCCATCAATTTTGAATGAGATCCTTGCTGGGTACAGTCATGTTGGTTGTAGATTTTTCTGTTTCAGTACTTTAAATATATCCTGCCATTCCCTTCTGCCCTGCAGAGTTTCTGCTGAAAGATCAGCTGTTAAACATATGGACTTTCCCTTGTATGTTACTTGTTGCTTTTCCCTTGATGCTTTTAATATTCTTTCTTTGTGTTTAGTCTTTGTTAGTTTGATTAGTATGTGTCTTGGTGTGTTTCTCCTTGGATTTACCCTGTATGAGACTCTGTATAAGAAAGGCAGTGCCAAAGAATGCTCAAACTACTACACAATTGCACTCATCTCACACGCTAGTAAAGTAATGCTCAAAATTCTCCAAGCCAGACTTCAACAATACGTGAACCATGAACTTCCAGATGTTCAAGATGGTTTTAGAAAAGGCAGAGGAACCAGAGATCAAATTGCCAACATCCGCTGGATCATCGAAAAAGCAAGAGAATTCCAGAAAAACATCTGCTTCATTGACTATGCCAAAGCCTTTGACTGTGTGGATCACAATAAACTGTGGAAAATTCTGAAAGAGATGTGAATACCAGACCACCTCACCTACCTCTTGAGAAACCTGTACGTGGGTCAGGAAGCAACAGTTAGAACTGGACATGGAACAACAGATTGGTTCCAAATAAGAAAAGGAGTACATCAAGGCTGTATATTATCACCCTGCTTGTTTAACTTATATGCAGAGTACATCATGAGAAACACTGGTTTGGAAGAAGCACAAGCTGGAATCAAGATTGCCGGGAGAAATATCAATAACTTCAGATATGCAGATGACACCACCCTTATGGCAGAAAGTGAAGAGGAACTAAAGAGCCTCTTGATGAAAGTGAAAGAGGAGAGTTAAAAAAGTTGACTTAAAGCTCAACATTCAGAAAACAAAGATCATGGCATCTGGTCCCATCACTTCATGGCAAATAGACAGGTAAACAGTGGAAACCGTAGCAGACTTTATTTTTCTGGCTCCAAAATCACTGCAGATGGTGACTGCAGCCATGAAATAAAAAGACACTTACTCCTTGGAAGAAAAGTTATGACCAACCTGTGAAGTGAAAGTGAAAGTCTCTCAGTCGTGTCTGACTCTTTGCGACCCCATGGACTACACAGCCCATGGAATTCTCCAGGCCAGGATACTGGAGTGGGTTGCCTTTCCCTTCTCTGGGGGATCTTCCCAACCCAGGGATTGAACCCAGGTCTCCCTCATTGCAGGCCGATTCTTTACCAGCTGAGCCACGAAGGAAGCCCAACCTAGACAGTGTATTAACAAGCAGAGACATCACTTGGCCAGCAAAGGTCCATCTAGTCAAGGGTCAAGGCTATGGTTTTTCCAGGAGTCATGTATGGATGGGAGAGTTGGACTATAAAGAAAGCTGAGCACAGAAGAATTGATGCTTTTGAACTGTGGTGTCAGAAAAGACTCTTGAGTCCCTTGGACTGCAAGGAAATCCAAGCAGTCCATCCTAAAGGACATCAGTCCTGAATATTCATTGGAAGGACTGATG
The DNA here is from genome assembly GCA_935064755.1 of Tragelaphus eurycerus. Lineage (NCBI taxonomy): Eukaryota > Metazoa > Chordata > Mammalia > Artiodactyla > Bovidae > Tragelaphus > Tragelaphus eurycerus. The sequence continues at coordinate 4,678,073 of CAKXYN010000064.1, forward strand.
CTGAAGCTGAAACTCCAATACTTTGGCCACCTGATGCGAAGAGCTGACTCATTTGAAAAGACCTTGATGCTGGGAAAGATTGAAGGCGGGAGAAGGGGACGACAGAGGATAAAATGGTTGGATGGCATCACCGACTCAGTGGACATGACTTTGAGCAAGTTCTGGGAGTTGGTGATGGACAGGAAGGCCTGGGGTGCTGCAGTCCAGGGGGTTGCAAAGAGTCAGACACAACTGAGTGACTGAACTGAACTGAACTGAGAAGGATATGGCAGCTCACTCCAGTATTCTTGCCTGGAGAAGCCCTCTGACAGAGATGCCTGGCAGGCCACAGCTCACAGGGTCACAAAGGGTTGGAACCGACCAAAACAACCCTGTGTGCATAGATGCAAGACTTTTTTTGGCTGTGGCAGCTCTGCTCCAATGAGGGTTGAGCATGAAGGTGGCACAGCTGCTTGGGTCGCAGAGACCCTGCTGGCACGAAGTGTGCAGGGACACGGACTGCCTCAGCCGCAGGAGTGATGGCCCTATCAGTCTTTTTCTAGCCTCTGGAAGCTGGCAATTGGAAGGCCTCTTTGGCTAGTCTTTCTCCATTGCTCCAGCCATTCAGGCACTTAAAGAGGCCTCCTGGCTGGGGTGTTTCTCTGTTGTACTGCTTGTTAGGTGCTTGAAGGGCCAGCCTCTCTACTGTTCAGTTGCGGGTGTTGACGTGTGGGGAGAGGGAGGCTATGGTGATGGCTCCAGCCCTTACTCATGACTCAGCAGTATTGCTTGCTTCCGTGGCTTCTTGGCTTTCCTCCACAGGCATTTCTCACGTCCCCTTGGTCTGTCTCCCAGCAATCAACAGCAGCCCTCACCCTGAAATTGCTCCACAATCCCTATGCTCCAGTTCCCAGTTGTTGCACCTTCTAGGGGACCTGCGTCCCTCTCCAGGATATGTATGGCTGTAGCAAGGACTGTCTGATTCTCATTCCATTTAGGCTGTCACAGATCAGCTGCTTCACTCTCAGTCTCAAATGTTTCTCCTCTGACCAAGACAGTTGCCAGGATGTGGGAATTGGACCCGTGCTTCAGTTCCCCCACCCACTGAAGGCAGCTCCAGTCCTACCAATACTCCTGTTTCTCCCCCTATTTCCTTCGTCCTACGGAGTTTTGTGTGGTTCTGTGTATTCTTTTTTGATGGTCAGGTACTTCTGCCCCCTCTTGGCTAGTGTTCTGCATGCCTGTATCTGAAGGTGTATTCATGATGTATCCGTGAGGATAGATGTACTCCACGTCCACCTGCTCCTCCACCATCTTGCTCCCTCCTGCACTAATTACAAATTCATTATGTTGGGATTGTGGGCACAGCTATGTCTTTGGGCCTATTCTGTGGGAGCTCCTTCCACATTTCCAGTAAGGAAACTGTGAAGGGCATCTTTGCTGAGAGTGTCTGGCTCCTTGCAAGGGCTGCTGGTGGCTGGTTAGACTGGCACCAGTAATGTGGGCTTTCACAAGTTACTCTTAGGTTGTCATCAACCAGGTTCTTCCTTTTTCATGGACAGTGTAGAGAGAATTGTTCTCCTCCACCTCACCTTTATTCATAAACTCCTAGTCTTAAGAACAATTCCTCTTTCTTCCTGGGTGTAGTCAGCTGTTTCCCAATCCCAACCCCCTTCTCCATCCCCAAGTGCACAAAAACTTTCTTCCTAATTTGTTGTTGTTTTGAAGGAAAGCCAGGAATTTTTAGAGGTTATTGCTGATAATTTTCAGAAGTGTCCTCTTTGTTTTTCATGTCCTTTTTCTTCTCCTTGGTTTGGGACTATGTGAAAATTTTGTATATGAGCTAAATTTGCTTCTGGAGGGTTAGGCAGTCCTCACTGCTTCTGGCCATTTAATTTAATCTCATCAATGAGAATTTTGAGGGCCTTAAGCAGTCAGGTCCACTCTTGAGGTACCCTATGGGTTTGGGTCCATTAGAGAATACATCTGAGAACTTTAGTCTTGGACACTTGAAACACGTAAAATAATTTTAAGCCGAAGTTAATCTCTTACAGGTTTACTGGAAGTTTCTCATCTGGGATCATGCTGGATTTTTCTAGTTATTTCATCCTGTACCAGAAGGGTTCAATTGCCTCAAATTTGGGGGAAAGGAAAGAGAATGGGGGCGAATTTTAAAAAATAAATATTTTTTGTTGAAATCTTTGAGCATCCAGCCTATGCCAAGCATTTTGTGTAGTTTGTCTCATTAAATCCAACATTCATGTGAGGTTGGTGTTATCACCCCTTGTTGCAGTGATGAAGGTCTCAGGAAGCAGGGAGGCTCAACACTTGCACCGTCCTTTGCTCTTTGTTTGCCTGATTGACCTGGCAATACTTTGAACTCAACCTTAACCGCCCAATATATAAGGAAGGACAAAAGCTGGACAGGTATCTGCTTTATAAAATATTGTGTATGTAATTGTCGTTGTTGTTCAGCTGCTAAGTCATATCTGACTCTTTGTGACTGTATGGACTGTAACCTGCCAGACTCCTTTGCCCATGGGATTTCCCAGGCAAGAATACTAGAGTGGGTTGCCATTGCCTTTCTAGGGGATCTTGCTGACCCAGGTATCGAACTGGTGTCTCCTATATTGCAGGTAGATTCTTTACCACTGAGATACTAGGGAAGCCTGTATATATAATTATATGTGAGTAAATTTTTCTAGGGTAACATCAAGGTATTGCAAAGTGAAGTTTATCTAGTCCTTCTGGTCCCTAAACGACATTGGATTTTTCGTTCACCAAGGGAAATTCAACATTAATAATATCTCCTAAAGTATTTTGTTTAATGTTTTCCATACCATTTAGGTTTGTTGTGTATCTTTCAAAGTAGCTAAGGAGATGTTTGATTTATCTAACATGATTGAGTAGCTAAGGAGATGTTTGATTTATCTAACATGATTGACATTTAAAATCACATGAAAAGAATGAATCCACACTAATTGAATCAGAATAGGGATAAGTAAGTATACAGCTCTTAAGATATTGAACACTTGGCCTACACTGGCACTGGTGTCCTTCAGAGTAGCAAAGCTGAGTAGACTCTGGCTTCTTTTAAGTTTTTGAACTTTTAAATTTTTATTCTTTGGCCATGTGGCATCCTAGTTTCCCGAACAGGAATTGAACCTGTGTCCCCTGCATTGGAAGTATGGAGTTTTAACCCCAGGATCACCAGGAAAGTCCTAAGTAGACTCTGGCTTTATCCAACAAGAGGGTAAACCCAGGAAAGAGAAGAGTTTGATCAGAGAGATGAGTCTGGTTTTAGACATATTGAGCTTAAGTAGCTTCTGGAATAAACAAAAGATGATGCCCATTGGACCTAAGGTTCTCAAATTCAGCAGGAGAGCTAGATTGTGATAGTCATTCACATATACAGGGTGACTGAATCTATTGGAGAGGATGACATCACTTGGAGAGTGTGTACAAGGAGAAGAGAGTCAGAAAACAGACCCAGGGCTCATATTAAACTAATACTTAAAGAAGAGCCAGCAAAAGAGATTGAGAATAAATAGCCAGAGAAGAGTGAAAGCCAAAAAACAACGTTCTTTCTTTTTTTTTTGCAAGATATTTTAAGGGTAATGGGAGAGTTAAACAGTATTGAAAGCAGGCTGCTGCTGCTGCTGCTAAGTCGCTTCAGTCATGTCCAACTCTGTGTGACCCCATAGATGGCAGCCCACCAGGCTCCCCATCCCTGGGATTCTCCAGGCAAGAACACTGGAGTGGGTTGCCATTTCCTTCTTCAGTGCATGAAAGTGAAAAGTGGAAGTGAAGTCTCTCAGTCGTGTCCGACTCTTAGCGACCCCATGGACTGCAGCCTAGCAGGCTAAGGATCACAGAAGCAAAAACCACTGAATTTGGCTTAAGGTAAGGAGATCACTAGCCATCTTGGCAGGAGTGGTTCCTGGGAGAAGTAGGGACAGATGTGAAACTGTTGTGGTGGAAGGAAGTGATGGTGAGTCTGAGAAGGCAGTGATTGGACATAGTTTTTTTTTTTTTTTTAATTTGAAGAACTTTTAAAAGTTGCTTTCCGTTTATAGTTGTTACAAAATTTTGAATGTGTTTCCTATGATTTACAGTGCATCCTTTAGCCTAGCTCACACCCAGTAGTTTTATCTTCCAGTCTCCTCCCTCTGCATTGCTACCCCCTGCCATGCACACACTGGTAACCACAGCTGTTTTGTTCTCTATATCTGTGCGTCTGCTTCTTGTTTTGTTACAGTCACTAGATTGTTGTATTTTTTTAAATTCCACATATAAATGATATCTAACACTGTTTGTCTTTCTCTATTTATTTCACTTATCATAATGCCCTCCAAGTCCATCCATGTTGCTGTAAATGGTGACATTTTGCTTTTTCATGGCTGAGGAGTATTCCATTGTATGTATAGACCACATCTTCTCTATCCATTCATCTGTTGAGACACTGCTTGCTCTCATATTTTGTCAATTATAAATAATGCTTCTATGAACATTGGGCACATGCCTATTTTTGAATAAGTGGTTTTTTTTTTTTTTGGATATATACCCAGGAGTTGAATTGCTGGGTCATATGATAGTTCCTGTTTTTTTTTTCTCAGTGTTTGGAGAGACCTTAATACTGTTTTTCACATTGGCTGAACCAATCTACATTTCCACTAACTGTGTAGGAGGGTTCCCTTTTCTCTACATCCTTGCCAATATTTGTTACTTGAGTTGGACATAGCTTTTTAATGAAGTTTGAGTTTCAAAGGGCAGTGGTTGTAAGAGAATTTTTTTTTTTTAAGGAGACTGCATGTTTACAACGCTGATGATGACGCAGAGCCAGAAGAGAGGATGAGCTGAAAGGTGTGAAGAGAGCGGGGACATGTTACAGATTGAAGTGGGAGAAGATGTCAGAAAGGATGCACTGGGGGACTCCCCTCTTTTTTTTGCATGCTGTGAAAGAATTAAACATGGCAATTAGTGCATCTCTTTTGTTGCCCTTGCAGGTTGGTGGTCTGTCTAATTTACTCACTAGTTTTGGAGCTGTTGCATGAAGCAGCACTATACATATTTAGTTCTCTATTTCCACTACTTAAGTCACTTTCTTATTTAAAAAATCGAAAAAAATATATGCTTGCTTATTTATGTAAGACTTAGTTTTTTTTTTTTTTTTTTTAACTCACTTTCTGTACTTGGTAGGCATTTCAATTTTAGTCCTTGTTTATTCCATCAAAAAAGTTAATATGCTTTTTTAAGACAACAGTTAATATGTTTTTTTAAGACAGAAGGAGCAGGCTGCATTTGTAAGAGAAAAAAATCCCCAAGGCAAGGAATGAAGGATGAAGGAAAGTGGTTCCTACCAAGGCCCAGGCCTGTATTTAGTTTCTCCAGATGGATGGCAGTTCCATCAGTCGATCCGGAAACCACCCAGGTGCATCATTAGCTGACTTCACTTTCCAGGTCAGCTGTGCTGGTTTGGCTACATCCAGACAAGATTTTAAATTTCTTATTTCCACAGAGAAATTTAAAGACTGACAGTCGACATGTTCAGAATCCCCACAATACATACACACAACCCTCAATATGCTGTAGAGGTATTAAATTATACTGACTCATAAGAAGAGTAGACAGTTTTTAGAGATTATTCATGGATTTCTTTAGCTTGCTGTTTTTTGCCAATTGGCTTGACCCTCATAGAACCATTTTGCCCTGTGTTTCCTCCCATAGAACGTGGACTAGTTATCAGTCTCACAGTCAGAGTACGGGCAGTTGTATAAACTGAATACACCGTGATCCATAGAAACCGTTAGCACCCTAATTGAATCCACGTACTAGCCTTTCAGACTTTGTTTTTCTGGGCTCCAAAATCACTGCAGATGGTGACTGCAGCCATGAAATTAAAAGACGCTTACTCCTTGGAAGGAAAGTTATGACCAACCTAGATAGCATATTCAAAAGCAGAGACATCACTTTGCCAACAAAGGTTCGCCTAGTCAAGGCTATGGTCTTTCCTGTGGTCATGTATGGATGTGAGAGCTGGACTGTGAAGAAGGCTGAGCGCCGAAGAATTGATGCTTTTGAACTGTGGTGTTGGAGAAGACTCTTGAGAGTCCCTTGGACTGCAAGAAGATCCAACCAGTCCATTCTGAAGGAGATCAATCCTGGAATTTCTTTAGAAGGAATGATGCTAAAGCTGAAACTCCAGTATTTTGGCCACCTCATGCGAAGAGTTGACTCATTGGAGAAGACTCTGATGCTGGGAGGGATTGAGGGCAGGAGGAGAAGGGGACGACAGAGGATGAGATGGCTGGATGGCATCACTGACTCGATGGATGCGGGTCTGAGTGACCTCCGGGAGCTGGTGATGGACAGGGAGGCCTGGCGTGCTGCGGTTCATGGGGTCGCAAAGAGTCGGACACGACTGAGCGACTGATCTGATCTGATCTGACTAGCCTTTCTTGTCAGCACATGCTCCTGAAATGATGTACAAGAATATGAATACATATCCAGAGCTAGAAAGTTCAAGATGATGGAATTCCATGCACGTATTTTCTGCTAGAGTTACCAACTGGCAGGATGTCTTTATTCAAAGTGGTTTTACTGGTCAAATTTTCAGTTGAAGCCTGTGAGAAATCTGCCAAATGAAGAATAAAAAAATCAGGCGTCCACCTGACATGTAGTTGGGAAGGATTCTAATCAATTACTGTTTGTGGGGCAGCTCTTCAGCTGGTAAGCAGGCCCCTTCAGTTCTATTTTAGAAGACCTCTTTCGTCTACCCAGTTTCTCCATTCCTTTCTCTGCCGCCTGGTCTGTGCCTCCACCTCTTGTCTGCTGGTTATTACCGTGGCTTTCATCTGGTCCCTTTGCTTCTAGTCTCTCCCAACATCAATCCAGCTACGTCAAGGGAGTGTTTTATAAATCACTCCTGACCTTATATCATTTTCATGTTTGAAAATCTTTGTGCTTTGATACTGCTTCCTGAATCAAGTAGGAATCTTTATTTTGACTAAAAATCCTTTATTAGCATAAAGAAGATGGTGTGCCTGGATTAAAAGTGACATCAAAAGTGGTGAGACTAGGTTCCTTCTAGGAAATATAAAGTAAGAAAGACATTAAGGAACTGTAAGAAATGAGAAAGATCTTGGTTCAAGTTAGGGTCGTCAGAGCCTGAAACTTACATGACTTGGGGGACTCTAAGAAAACAGAATAGAAAATACATAATTACAAAATTAGATATAGGTCTTGGAAGGGGTCAGTGAAGTGAGGGGCCTTGAAGATGAAGGTTTATTAGCTTTATGCTGCTGCTGCTAAGTCGCTTCAGTCATGTCCGACTCTGTGCGACCCCATAGACGGCAGCCCATCAGGCTCTTCTGTCCCTGGGATTCTCCAGGCAAGAACACTGGAGTGGGTTGCCATTTCCTTCTCCAATGCATGAAAGTGAAAAGTCAAAGTGAAGTCGCTCTGTCGTGCCCGACTCTTAGAGACCCCACGGACTGGAGCCTACCAGGCTCCTCTGTCCATGGGATTTTCCAGACAAGAGTACTGGAGTGGGGTGCCATTGCCTTCTCCTTATTAGCTTTATAGTGAATGTGTTTCTGAGTCAAACAAACGTGGCTTAGTAGCTAAGTTTGTCTTAAATTTTCGTATTTGGACCAAAGTGGTGTATTTGAATGCTATGAAATAGTACAGAAAAGTTCAGGGTGAGAAGCAATATTAGCTGATCCCCAGCCCTCTTTATCCTTAGTTCCTTTCCCAGAGACAAAGAGACAAACTATTTTAACTGTATTGTTCTTCTGCTGTTTATCCCTAAAGGTCTAATGATACATGCTTATACTTTTTTCTTGATTAAAAATTAAAGTGTTAATCACTCAGTCGTGCCCAACTCTTTGCGACCCTATGGACTGTAGCCTGCCAGGCTCCTCTGTCCATGGGATTCTCCAGGCAAGAATACTGGAAGGAGTTGCCATTCCCTTCTGCAGGGGATCTTCCTGACCCAGGGATCGAACCTGGGTCTTCTGCATTGCAGGCAGATTACCATTTGAGCCAAATTTAAATAGTATTCATTGGCTCCTTGCTATGACAGATGAGGATTTATCTTATTTTATGCCACTTCCTCCCAATATTTAGTAGTGATGTTATTGTTTTTAGTTCTAGCCTTTAGTAACTTAGACTGGTGACTAACTTTTAACTCTCATATAATTCAGAAATGTTTCCGTAATCTCCATCCACTCCCACTCGCATGAAGCATCTCTTGTCTGCTGGCTTCTTTGTTCCTTCCTTTGCACAACAGGATCACAGTATCTCTCTCTTCCAGCTCTCTTCTGTTTGTGTATTTCAGTCCTTGCCATCCTTCAAAGCCCAGATCAATTCTTACCCCATCCACAAATCTCAGCTGTTCCAATATACTTCGGTATGTCTTTCTGAATGCTTCTCACTTGACTTCTGCAACACACAATTTAGTGCGTAATTACAAAGCTTATTGTTTGTTTTTGAGCCCAGCCCTCTCCTGCTCCCTGGAGCCTATCATTGTATCTCCTGAAAGGTTGGCTGTCAATAACTGTTTATTGAACTGAATCATTCTGTTCTCTAATTGTTTCAGGTTTGTGCATCTTACTTGCCTTACTTGATTAAAAACTTTATATGCTTTTGTATTTCCCCATAGTGTTAAACATAGAGTAGGCACTCAATGATACATAGTGCATAATTCTGCTCTTTTGCTTAACCCACACCTCTTTTTTTTTTTTTTTAATTAATTTTTATTGGAGTATAGTTGTTTTACAATGTTGTGTTAGTTTGTACTGTACAAGAAAATGAATCAGTCATACATTTGCATATATCCCCTCCGTTGGGACTTCTTCCCATTCAGGTCACCACAGTGCCTTAAGTAGAGTTCCCTGTGCTCACCAGTTGTCTATTTTATACACAGTACCAATAATGTACATGTGTCAGTCCCAATTCCTCTCCACATTTCCCCCTTGCTATCCATATATTTGTTCTCTATATCTGTGTCTCTGTACAAAAGTGAATACGTATATAGACTCAGAAAATAAATCATAAAATTATAAATTGTTAAAAGTTGAAAAATATTGAAAAATAATAACAAAATATTTTTATTAATTAGCTGCCAGGTATGCCTCTCTACATGGCTTTAAAACCTATCTTTTAAGGCAATTTTCATGTGTAATCTTATTAATTGTTACAAACCATAAATGTAGCTCTTTTTTAGCTTTTAAATTCAGTTTAAAAATCTTATTTTTCTATTTATAAGTCCAGTAAATTTTAATCACATTTAGGGGAGACTTCGACGAATGCTTGGTTCCATTTACATATTTAAACCTGAAATAGTTTAAATTTCATTTATAATTTAAATATGCTTGATTTTCTTTGGATAGACTATGTAGTTATTCTTAAGTACTTAAAACATTATTGTTAATCTAACAAGTCAAATTCACAGATATGGAGACACTAAAATCTCTTAAATTTTCCACTGTTATAGTATTTTCACAGTCACAACTCTTAATAACTCAGTTACATAGTTTAAATTAGAACTACAAGGTTGAATTATATTTGAAGAGGCCAAATTACCATGTGAATATTTAAAATTTCAAATTTACATGTATCACTTAATACAGAATTATAAATACAGATTTGATTTTGTTAAGCATTTATTAAATTAAAAAATTCCTGAAGATTAAAAGATGCTATTCATTATAGGAGAAAATATGTGTTACTCAGATGAGTTTTGGGGCTTGACTTCCCACTTGAGTTTGGAAATTGCCCTGTCTGCTTGTTGAAGGTACTTAATGCCTGGAGATGTTGTTATTTAGTTGCTGTTGCTGCTGCTAAGTTGCTTGAGTCGTGCCTGACTCTGTGCGACCCCATAGATGGCAGCCCACCAGGGTCCCCCGTCCCTGGGATTCTCCAGGCAAGAACACTGGAGTGGGTTGCCATTTCTAGGCCACGTCTAATTCTTTTGCTTCCCTGTGGACTGTAGTCCGCCAGGCTCATCTGTGCATGGAATTTCCCAGGCAAGCGTACTGAAGTGGGTAGCCTTTTTCTTCTTCAGGGCATCTTCCTCACTCAGGGATCTAACCTGGGTCTCTTTCATTAGAGGCAGATTCTTTACCCCTGAGGCACCAGGGAAGCCCAACTGGAGGTGCTGGCTTGGACATAAGTAAATCCTCATCTGGGACCAAAATGGTATGGTGAGGCTCTTTTCATAGTTGCTGGATGAATGGCCTCCTTTTGGAGTGATCTCAGCTGGAGTCCACTGGATTCAACTAAAAGTTTTTCTAGTGCTGTCTACGTGAAAGTGAAAGTGTTAGTCGCTCAGTCATGTCCGACTCTTGGGGACCCCATGGACTATACAGCCCACCGGAGTCCTTTGTCCATTGAATTCTCCAGGCAAGAATACTGGGGTAGATAGCCATTCCCTTCTTCAGGGGATCTTCCTGACCCAAGGATTCAACCCATGTCTCCTGCATTCCAGCCAAGAGACACCTTTACCTTTTGAGCCACCAGGGAAGCTGGCTGTCAGTATGGGAAGTCTGCTGTTTGACTTCTGTAGTTGTAATCTGTAATATCTAATTGTACCAAGCTAAGCCAAGGGCTCAGGTTAGTAGCCCTTGCTTGATTGGTCTTTTCATTTCTTTAGCTCTTAAGATACATAAGATTCTTTTCATCTAACTCTAAAGACCTTTGAACCAGAGAGAATCATGCATTCTTCTACTATATTTCTTATCTAGAAAATCCACAATTTCTACACATTATCATCTAATCTTAGCTTTGACTGGTTTTGTGGTCCCAATATTTAAGAACATTTTGTAACCAAATGTGAATGGATATAGATTTATAAAGTCTAGAAGTGGGCACTTTGTACAAACCAGTGATATTACTCTGCCCAGTTCTTCCATGATGCAGGGGGGAACAGAGAGCTAATGATGCAGCAGAATATGGTCCCAACTAAGTTGTTTACAACTATAAAGTCTATAAAAGGACACAGCTGTGCTGCTTCTGAAACTTTGTCTAGCGGTCAGGAGAGTGGCTTATGTCCTACAGGGTAGTTTTCATAAAATGGAATGCATATCTATCTTGCTTAGGGTGGTATCCTCAATGCCCAGGACAGTGTGATGTAGGGTATTAATCAAAATATTCTGAATGGATGGATGGATGCCAGGCAGGTTGCTTTAGGCAGGTCCTCTCCTGTGCATGTGAATAACACATGTAGAAGACTTTTCATCTGATTGCCATTTGGCATGGAGTTAGATCCCAGTAAACTGCAAAATTCATAAGTGGGACAGAAAAAGCTGACTCACTTGGGAAAGAACTGGGATGGTTTTATAAAAACCAAGATAATGCAGCAGAATAATAGCAATGACAACAAAGTAAAAGCCCGAAGTAAGACTTGGCTGTCATGGGCAAGGAGACCCTTAATTGTGCCCTTGACATAATGAATATGATGTGTGAATTACATTTTTAAAAAAGTGATCCTGGTTTTCTCCAGTTGGTCTCTGTTATTTTCTCGTGAGCATAGATGAGTGTAACCTCGGCTGAAGACACCAGTGAGGACAGGCAGGCAGGCAGGACACCTTGTTCTTGCTTGTGATCACTGAAACAGCAAGTTTTCAGTCTGGTTTTTCTCCCTAGGCGCTCTTAAATGTCATACCAAGTAACACTGTAGACAGAAAGCTAAAGCAGTGATGGAGATTCTAACATAGCATATGGGTTCCTATTTTCTTACTGTAGTCCTTGCTCTATAGCCATGGGGGAAAAGACAATTGAGCAGGGAACAAACATACAGAATAAAATCTTGGTTATCCAGAGGCAAAGAATACATGAATTCTGTGGGGGTGTTGTGTGAAGAGGAATCATAGGAATTACATGATGGCGTGTGTGTGTGCAGGGGAGATTAAAAGGTATTTCTTAGATGGACATAGGATTTTAGGAACTGCTAAATCAGAAAGAAGATGATGCCTTAGTTACAGGGTTGGCTCTGAGGGAGTTGTGGAAAGACTGAATGAAGAAGGTGGCCTTGGAGGGTACAGAGGCTGGGCAATGAGAGAAATGAAAGAACTTACTTTTATTATTTTTTTTAAAGGAGCATTAGTCTTTAATGTTGGTCTTCCCTGGTGCTCAGTGACAAAGAATCCATTTGCCAATGCAGGAAACATAAAAGATGTGGGTTTGATCACTGGGTTGGGAATATCCTCTGGGGAAGGAAATGGCAACCCACTCCAATCTTCTTGCCTGGACAGTTCCATGGACAGAGAAGCATGGCAGGTTACATACAGTCTATGGGGTTGCAAAGGAGTTGTACATGACTTAGCGACTAAACAAGTCTTTAATGGTAAGGAGATTGGATCTTAAAGCATATGGAAGATCAAACCAAAAAGTGCTGTTTGGAGCACCAGCTATATGTAAGGCACTGGAATATTCTGTATTTTCTCCTTAATGTTCACAGTTGCTGCACCTGAAATGAACATGGGTGAGAGAAGAAGAGTTTAGACTACGTCTGTGCAACTTGGCTATTTTTGTCAAGGGAGCAAAGGTGGTCCAAGACTGAGCCAGCCTGGAGAAACCAATGCATTTGTGGCCTCTCCTCCATTGCTATTTTTACTCGTATAAACTAAAGCTTAAGTACTATGACACAGTAGCCATAACACTCCCTTACGGCTCTTCACAATATGGCAATTACTGAAATGACTTCTTTCCCATTATGCGGCCAAAAAGCAGTGAGATCATGAGGTAGGCAGCAAGAGCAAACAATATTTAATTGGTTCTAGAAGGGCGCTGTGGGAATAAAGAATCCTTCTTTTCAACTCTGAGGTTTAAATACAAGAACATAACCAAAAAATGCAGGGATGCTGCTGCTCACTGAACAGGCCCACACTTCCCTGCTAATAAAGTCATTTTAATCTAATGAAAAAAAGCCACCAGTAAAGTGGCAGAACACTGACTAGAACAGTGATTCAGGGAGTGAGTACACTGACGCAAATGCAGACCTGGTACTGCCTTGCCCGGACAGGCAGAGCCTTTCCACCTCCTTCCAAGCCGCACCCTCTTTGCACTTTGACCTCCACCCCGCCCCACCCCCTTCCGCTGAGCTGGCCTGACCAGGCAGCTTTCCCGGCTGTTTTCCCAGAGGGAACCAGACCTCCTATGCAGCTTCACCTCTTCCCTGGAGAAACCCGGCTTTTAGCAACCAGAGAATGTTGAGTGTGGTCCCCAGAGCTGTGGCTTTCCCCAGCTGGCCTAGAGTCTGGGGTAACAGACTGTTTATGAAGACGAATACCAGGTTCCTTGATCTTGATAATGATAGATGGAAAAAGTTCATGTTGTTATTCTGTGTTGTTGTGACATGAGATCAAAGATAAGCTGAGTTCCATCTTGAGATAGGGAGGGAGGGCTATTTTGGAAATGTTTCTTGAACGATTTTTCAGCCTTTCTCATTTCATTTGAGTTTTCTCTGTAAAACTACCTTTTTTTTTTTTTTCCTTCTTTTTTTGCCTCTTGCTTTTATTATGGGGATAAAAGAAAAAGTAAAATAAGTTGACCACAAGGATGAACTAGTGCATTTTAACATGGAAAAAAATAGTGATTTTGGAGTAAGAGGTTTTCCTCCTGCCATCTGAAGGCAGAGCCTTCCCATGATAACTTTTGTAAATCCAAATGACGTAAAGCGAAGAGGCAAATACCCTGGGACACATCCTGTTAATGTAGACACAGAATAAATCGAAGTGAAGCCCAGATGCTCGTGGACTCAGTTCCCAGCCACGACGAGTGGATGTGGAGGTGCTGTGTGGTTCCCAGGGAAGGAGCCTGACGGTACAGCTCTTGCCACTGGGGGTTGTACACTGCCTCTGTAACAGCTCACTGCAAAACAAATGCTGGATGCTAGAAGCAAATATTCTCTTTAGATTTCTTTTGGTTAGCAAAAACAGATAGCAATGTAGATCTTGTAAAAGAGAAGCGACATAAAGCAAACTTTGGAAAAGTGGGGATATCTGTTTTCTGCGTAGATGGGCTAATCACTGGGTTCTACCATTGTTATCTGGTTTGAGGACCATAGGCAAGCCCCGTTTCCTCATCTGTACCCTAGAGATAATAATGCAGATTCAGTGAGATAGTTTATGAAGAGTGCAGAATGAGTTGGAAAAGATCACTGGAAGATCAGTTTCGTTGGCTGAGAGGCACTGACTCCATTTGCAGTGGACATCCTTTACTTTGTAGATGCCTCTGTGTCAGGGGATTCCCATCTTGTCACTTAGGCAGGAAAGTCCCTTCTTACTATGTGGGTTGCAGGGGTGTGGGAAGATTTCTCTTCTCACTGCTGTGACAGTGAGGGTTAGGGGAGTCCCTTTTCACCCCTTTAATATGGATGGAAAAAGGGAGAAAAGAAAATGTGGGGAGAGGTACTTGTGGGCAGCGTGGTTCAGAGGTTCATGGGACTGGACGCACATTCTCTTCTTGGCATCAGTTTTGTGCTTGTGCTGGTGGGAGTGCTGGCCTAATGTGCATTTTACTGAAGGCTGATCCCCAGTCCTGTCTCCCCAGAAATCTTTAAATGTCAGTAATACCAACACTGCCGGCTTCTTGCTCCTGTGTCTCTCCTCTTCTCATCAGTTGTGGGTCTCAATTCCTATTCACAGGATATGCCAACGATGTGGAAACAATCCTGTTCTTAGGTAAGGGAGATGTAAGAAACTTAGCCTCAATCCTTACACCCAGCATGCTAGATAATAACACTCATCCTTGAGGGGCTTGCTGCCTGGTGGGAAGAACTGAGTACATGGACACAGCTGTGATGCAGGAGAATCTGTGGGCATGTGGCAGACTCGGGACTTCCAAGTGTGGATGTCGAGCTGGCTATTGTGTTCAAAGTGTTCGTATTTAGGAGGTAACTACAGGCAAAATGCACAGATTTTGAAGCATTAGGATGTGTTTGGTAACTGAATCCAGGGGAGCTGATGACATTGCCCAGGAAGGAAGGAGAGAACTGTGATTCTCAATCTTGGCTACGTATAAGAAAACTTTGGGAATCCTACCTGCATAGCCTCTGACTTAAAAATAGGTCTAGGAGACAATTGAGGTATCAGGATTTTTTTTTTTTTTGTTTGGTAACTGAATCCAGGGGAGCTGATGACATTGCCCAGGAAGGAAGGAGAGAACTGTGCTTCTCAATCTTGGCTACGTATAAGAAAACTTTGGGGATCCTACCTGCACCAGCCTCTGACTTAAAAATAGGTATAGGGGACAATTGAGGTATCAGGATTTTTTTTTTTTTTTTAAAGCTCTTTAGGTGATTTTACGGGGCAGGCAATGGCACCCCACCCCAGTACTCTTGCCTGGAAAATCCCACGGATGGAGGACCCTGGTGGGCCGCAGTCCATGGGGTCGCTAAGAGCTGGACACAACTGAGCGACTTCACTTTCACTTTTCACTTTTATGCATTGGAGAAGGAAATGGCAAGCCACTCCAGTGTTCTTGCCTGGAGAATCCCAGGGACGGGGGGAGCCTGGTGGGCTGCCGTCTATGGGGTCGCACAGAGTCGGACACGACTGAAGCGACTTAGCAGCAGCAGCAGGTGATTTTAATGTGCAGCCAGGTTGAGAATCCTAGCTGTGTTCTTCCCTTGCTTCCCCATTTTCCTCTTCTCTTGGTATTTCAGAGCTTCTCAACCTGAGCTGCGTATCACCTGGAGAGATTTGGAAACTCCAGATGCCCGTGTGATACCCCAGATCAATCACAGTAGGATTTTCTAGGGGTGGAACTCAGGCATTAGTAAATTCGAAGCCTAGGTGATTCCATTGTGCAGCCCATGCTGAGAAGACAGCCAGTGAAGGAGTCCGTGTGGATGTCAGGATACTGAGTTAGCAAAGCTGACCAGGTGGTAGGCTCAGCACCGAGCTGAGGAAGGCTGGCGTCTTCTCTACGATGTTACAAGAAGTAACGATTGTGTCTCACCCCTGATTTTAAAGAGGTGCTTACAACACTTCCTGATAATAGAGACTATTTAGGGAAGCTTGCTTTTCTTCTCCTTTTACCGTGAGTTTGTATTATGTTGAATTTTATCAGACACTTTCCCCACATGTATTAAAATAGTCACATGGTTTTCTTTTTAAAAATCTGTTAATGTGCTGAGTTCCATGACAAATTTTCTAATATTAAACTATCCCTGTGTTCCTTAGTTACAAGCAACTTGATCATGGTACATTATCTCTTGTTTTCACTATTCCATTTGACCTTGCTAGTATGTTATTTAACATTCTTGCAACTTTTTTCATGAATTAGAAATCAGAAAGTTGTCCTTCTCCTAATGCTGGCGTTGTTCTGGGGTCAGGATGGTTCTGATTGTGTAAAATGACTTGGAGGCATATTCCTTCTTTTTATAGTTCCTGGAAGAAATTGTAAAAGACAGATGATTTCCTCCTTCAAAGTTTGGGAGAGTTTCTGTGTAAAACCATCTGAGCCCACTGTTTTCTTTGTGGGAACATTTTTAAATGTTGCATCAGTTTCTTTAAGAATTTTAACACTATTCAGGCTTTGCATTTTTGCTTAAAACAATCTCAGGAAGTTGTATTTTTCTAGCTTTCAACTTCCTTTATTCCTTTATCTATTTCAAAAGCCTGAACAAACAGATTTTCTGCTATCTTCATTTTTTTCAATTAACATTGACTCTGAACACACTGAAAGGTGGCTCTGCTTCCTTTGAAGCTGCTTGACGAGGTTGCTAATGGAACTCCAGGAGGCCTGCTCCAGAGGATTCCTTTTAGTTCTTTTGACCTTTATGTTTTATTTTGAGACTGTTTACAGGCCATTGCTTCCTAGGACTTTCTAGTCCTTGGCTTCCATGACAAAATTCTTTATTTTTATTAATAAAATATTTTATTTTTCTAACACTTTGTTGTTGAAATTCAATTCATATTTTTTACTTAAAGCTCAACTAGTTTGAGTGAGTTACATATCAAATACTCAATAGACACCCCTCGTATAGTGGGTTGCATATTAAACAGCAAAGGTCTAGACCAAGAAAAATTCTTGATGCAAGTGTTAAATATCAGCATTAAAGTATTAGTTGCTAATCAAAAGGTCAAAGTCAACATTTATTATAAAAGTATGAAACACTGAGCATTTTTTAAAGAACAAATGTGTGTGTTTGTCTGTTTGCACATGGTTAGTCATGTCTAACTCTGAGACCCTGTGAACAGCAGCCCACCAGGCTCCTCTGTCCATGGATTCCCTAGGCAAGAATAGTGGAGTGGGTTGCCATTTCCTCCTCCAGGACAAAATATTTTCTGATCTTCTCCTATCTCTGATTATATTCTAAAAATCTTGTTCATAAACCCCTTCCTCTTTGTCTCCTACCTTGTGAATATTGACATTTTCAGATTTCTCATTCTAAGTTCACTGCTCTTTTCATTCTATACAATCTCCTCAGATCATCTTATCTACGCTAATGATTTAAACATTACCCAGGTTAGGTCCAGATTTTGTGGGGTCTGAAGGTTGTACAACTCTGGGGTCTCTCTCTCTTTCTCTTTTCACTCCATATTTAATGATTTATTTATCAAAATCATGTATGGGATCTTTTTTTACGGAAAGCGTACAAAATTAAGCACAGGGCCTCATCCAGAAAACTAAGTTGCCTGAAACTTGAGCTTTATTAAAATTAGAGTAAATGTATCCTTTTATATGTCTACAGATAGATGACTCCCACGTTGACAAGTCTTCTTTGACCTCATTCCTGAACTTAAGATTTGTAAGTTAAATTACATGCTGAATTTATCTCCACAGTGGGACTTCAGGTGTCCTACAGTGTGGAGGTTTTAAAACATGGTTCCAGAATTATCTGACTCTTCTCCCATTAAGAAATGGAGTTTATGTCCCTGTCTTTGAGTCTATGCTTTGTGACTATCTGACCAATAGAATGTAGTACAAGTTCTACAGTACCAAGCCCCGGGCCCACACCTTAAGAAGCCAAAAGCTTCTGCTTCTCTTGTTTTGGCATGTTTGCTTTTGGCATCCAGACACGTTTTTGTAGAAAACTCAGGTAGCCACAGGAGAGTCCACCGAGGGCCTGGTAGGCAACCAGCACCAACTTGCCAGGCGTGTGAGTGAGCCATCTTGTAAGTGGACCCTCCAACTCCCATTCAAGCTGCCCGAGTTGACACCACAGGGTGCACAGAGATTTCCCTCTTGAGCTCTGCCCAAACTGCAGACTGGTGAGATTAAAAAAAAAAAGATTGTGATTTAAAAACTTTGAATTTGAGATGGTTTGTTACACAACAATAGACAGGTAGAACACATAGCTACACCAGCTTACTCCTTCACTTATATGCCCAATTATAATTAGTGATGCTACCAGTGACACTGTGGCCCTTACATTATATGAGCAGTCATTCTACATTTTTTCTATTCCCTCTTCCCTCATATTCAATGGATCACGAAGTCATGTAGTTTTAGATTTCACCTCTTAGATATTTCTTCTATCTACTTCCTTTTCTCTATCCCTTTGTAATGCCCTCTGTATCTCTTGATGTTTTGCGAAGGACTCCTAATATATTTTCCAGCATCCATCTTTGTGCTGCTCAAAAGCCATCCTCTGCACTGTCACAAAAATGCTCACAAAATAAATTCTAACCATGCTACTTTTCTGCTTAAATTCTTTTGATAATATAAGTGGAAAATGATTAAAGATGTGATGTAATTATCTCATTTCTCTACTGAAGAAAGACCTGAGTTTTCAGATTTAAAAATCACAACACTTGCATATAGTTAACTTCTTGTAAAATTTCCTACAGGTGCCCTAATCTTTATTCTGTCCTCACCTTTGCTTCCACCAAACACCCAAAACAATAGCAATGTTTTACCTACAATAGATTATAAGCACAGTGCCTTGGATTTCCAATCTGCCAGTATGTAGAAAATAAAAAACAGTAAACACTGTCTTTGGGATTTGAAGGGGTATAAATAGTCAAAACTTTAATACCCAACTAAATCATTTATAAATGAGAGAAATAGAAATGCAGGATCTTATAAAAAGAATACCAGTCACATATGCTTTCTAGAAATAAAGATGATTCTCTGTATTATTTTAGTCTACCTTGTCCCATTTACAATGGAACATTCTATGCCCAGATATGTCATGAGATTGGATAACACTGCAATAGCTACTCTACTGTAGCAAGGACAAACATAGCAGCATTACTTAATACTCTCCAAAGATCTAGTAGTTCAGCAACATTATAAGATAAAGTGACTTCTGAAGGCTAGGTTAGAGGAACTAACTACTATTTTAAAACCTTATTTCAGTGAAAAAATTTATTTCCAATTTCCATGCATCTAAGTTAATTTTTGGAGCAGATGTAGAAATACCTGAAGTAATTTGTTTTTCTGTCATACAAATGATGGCTTGGGCTTGAACACATTATGATGTATAGCCAAGATTCATATTCTCGATATTTAAAATATCCACATATTTTGAGGACTGTGAAGAAAGCTGAATGCTGGAGAATTGATGCTTTTGAACTGTGGTGCTGGAGAAGACTCTTGTGAGTCCCTTGGACTACAAGGAGATCCAACCAGTCCATGCTAAAGGAGACCAGTCCTGAGTGTTCATTGGAAGGACTGATGCTGAGGCTGAAACTTCAATAGTTTGGCCACCTCATGCGAAGAGCTGACTCATTGGAAAAGACCCTGATGCTGGGAGGGACTGGGGGCAGGAGGAGAAAGTGACGACAGAGAATGAGATGGCTGGATGGCATCACTGACTTGATGGACGTGAGTCTGAGTGAACTCCAAGAGCTGGTGATGGACAGGGAGGCCTAGCGTGCTGTGATTCACGGGGTTGCAAAGAGTCGGACACGACTGAGTGACTGAACTGAACTGAAACACTGTTTTCCAGAAAGAATTTATTTTATTCCCTGCAATTTCTCCAAAACAGTAAAATGTTTGGAGATCAGACTCTGAGTCTGTTTCAAAGTGCGACACCCAAGAACTGGCTTTGTTTTGATACCAGTTGGCATTTCTTTTTGTTTCTGGATTGCCTTGGGTCTGAATTATCGTAGCAAATTGCTCTCTTAAATCAATAGGAAGCAAGTATGAAGATTTAGAAATTAATATTTATATTTTAACATGATAAATAATTTAATACTGTCCCAAATAATAGTCATGTATGGCACCAATCACTTTCCCAGGATTGCACTTTCTTTATAGGAATATCTGGGTATTACACATTCAAAGTAACTTGCAAGTAATTTCAGTGCTCAAACAATTTTTCTTTACGGGGAGATTTTAGCTATTTTGCTTTTTCAGTTGTTACCACAGAAATGGTTATGTTGGTGTCTGTGTATGTGCTTACAGGTGACGCAGTTCTAAACCAGATTCCACATCCAATGCAGAAATACTTTTACCAGATAAAATTCTGGTAACAGGTTTAACAGGGAGGAACAAATAAAGGTGGGTCCAGTTAACACCTGTGGTGAGCAGTGGTGTATATAAATGGGTTGTAGGTTGAACCTTACTTTCTAACTTTTTCTCTTTTAAAATTCTTCCTCTTCTCAAGTCTGAGAAAGAAAAAAAAAGAGAACTAGTTGTTTCTTAGTGGATACCCTCTTAAAAAAACATGGGGAGTTGTAAAAGCTATTGTACGTTTTTCTAAGGGCTCAAGTTACTAGAAATCTTGAGAAAGTTTGGTTTTTGGAGCACTTAGTGTTTTTTTTTCCATTAAACCAACGGAAAGAGAAGGGTTGAAAGAGCAGTGTCAAATGTCAGATGATCCTATTGTTAGGGTCCTGGGTTGAAGTGGCTGGAAAGGACCAGGTATTCAGCAGGCTCAGCTTCTAAGTTAAGCATTGGTCTCATGTTTTCCTCCTTTTTAGTTGCGAGACTTAGGGAAAAACATAATCTGGGCCAGGAAGAGCCAGGCAGGATGGATCGTGTACACAAAGGAAGGTCTCATCCTGCAACTTTGTTTGGTTTCAACATAACCTCAGTGAAACCAGGAAAGATTTATGTGACCTGAGATTTCTTATGCTGGGATCTGTCGCTTCCTAGTTCTGTGCAACCTGGAAAAAATTCCTAAAATTCTAACACTATTTTGATAAGTCCCCACAGCCATCTCTTTACTATAATGTGACTACTAAAACATGAATGTTGGAGGGTTTTTTGGGTTGTCACCTGTGGCTCCTTTTCTTTGTTCCAGTCTTCTCGGTCAGTTCAGTTCAGTCCTGTCTCGTCCCACTCTTTGTGACCCCATGGACTGCAGCACACCAGGCCTCCCCGTCCATCACCAACTCCCGGAGTTTACTCAAACTCATGTCCATTGAGTCGGTGATGCCATCCAACTATTTCATCCTCTGTCATCCCCTTCTCCTCCCGCCTTTAATCTTTCCCAGCATCAAGGTCTTTTCCAATGAGTCAGTTCTTCGTATCAGGTGGCCAAAGTATTGGAGTTTCAGCTTCAGCATCAGTCCTTCCAATGAATATTCAGGACTGGTCTCCTTTAGGATGGACTGATTGGATCTCCTTGCAGTCCAAGGGACTCTCAAAGAGTCTTCAACACCACAGTTCAAAAGCATCAATTCTTTGGTGCTCAGCTTTCTTTATAGTCCAACTCACATCCATATATGACTACTGGAAAAACCATAGCTTTGACTAGATGGAACTTTGTTGGCAAAGTAATGTCTCTGCTTTTTAATATGCTGTCTAGGTTGGTCATAGCTTTTCTTCCAAGGAGCAAGCATCTTTTAATTTCATGGCTGCAGTCACCATCTGCAATGATTTTGGAGCGCCCCCCCCAAAAAAAAGTTTGTCACTGTATCCACTGTTTCCCCATCTTTTTGCCATGAAGTGATGGGACCAGATGCCATGATCTTAGTTTTCTGAATGTTTAGTTTTAAGCCAACTTTTTCACTCTCCTTTTCACTTTCATCAAGAGGCTCTTTAGTTCCTCTTCACTTTCTGCCATAAGGGTGGTGTCATCTTCATATCTGAGGTCATTGATATTTCTCCTGGCAATCTCGATTCCAGCTTGTGCTTCTTCCAGCCCAGTGTTTCTCATGATGTACTCTGCATATAAGTTAAATAAGCATGGTGACAGTATACAGCCTTGACGTACTCCTTTCACTATTTGGAACCAGTCTGTTGTTTCATGTCCAGTTCTAACCGTTGCTTCCTGACCTGCATACAGATTTCTCAAGAGGCAGGTCAGGTGGTCTGGTATTCCCTTCTGCTTAAGAATTTTCCAGAGTTTGTTGTGATCCACATAGTCAAAGGCTTTGGCATAATCAATAAAGCAGAAGTAGATATTTTTCTGGAACTCTCTTGCTTTTTCAATGATCCAACGAATGTTGGCAATTTGATCTCTGGTTCCTTTGCCTTTTCTAAATCTGGAAGTTTAGAAAGTTCTAAACTTTCTGGAAGTTCTTGGTTCACATACTGTTGAAGCCATCCTTCTCAGTAATCATCATTATTACCTAACTGACTTTATTTATGTCTTCTACTCCCTAGGCACATAAAAAGTATCTTGCAGTCGGGTTCCTTGAAGACTGTGAAGGTTGAAAGTAGTGATATGAATCTTACTGTCTTTAACCTCACCTCATTATGCAAGCAAATAGTTTCCTTATCTGTTCATTAGTACAGTCTAGGGTTATCTATGAGCAGTACCCATGCTGCCAAATTTTAAGCTTGATCTGATATTATTGTCTTGGAACTTTGGCCAGAACGCTAGCCAGTGACCTTGTATTGACTTACTTCTGCCAACTTTGGGCTTCCCGAGTACAGAAAGTTTAAGTAACTCATTAGAGAATCTCAAAAACCGTCTCAACTATGAGATATTCCTTAAAAGTCGTAAAGGGTTCAAGTAAGATTGATTAGATAAAGTTCTTGTGGTTGAAATTTTCTTGCTGTGCAGTTCATAATCACCCAGAGAAGTATTAAGAAAATTTGTGTGTCACTGTGTGGCCCTTTGACAGACTCACTGAGTCAGCTCTGGCTGGACCACGCTTCCTAACAGCACAAGGAGTGGGACTCTGCTTTGGCTGAGGGAGTGTGTACCTTGGTTTGCAAGGCATTGCAAGGTTTAGGTATCCAATTACCAGGGATGGGAGGAAACCTGTACTCTCTCTGTTCTCTGTTCTAGTCTATGACCCTTTGCTACTTACTTTCCTTGAATAAAAAGGTAACATTTTAGAATTTGACTAGAGGGTAGCAAGAGTGTCCTTAACCTAGATCAGGCCAAGGGTGGTAATGGCTGCTGTTCTCACGTAGAGGGTGCATTCTCTGTGCCTAGTAGTTTGAGATTTGCAAATATTACGTCTAAAACCTACACCAGTACAGATATAATCAGCACTATTTTATGGGTCAGGAAAGAGTGGAGAAGCGACTGAATCCTGAATGTGCAAGTCACTTCCTGAAATGCCTCTGAAAAAAGTGACCGGATTAACTGGAAGTGGTGAACCAGAAATGACTACATTACATTGCTTGCGTTAAAAAGTAGGGCACTTGAAAATAGCAATAAAAATTGAGCTTTAGGGGGTAAAATTTTTATTTTTTGCACACAAGTGGTTGAGATTTGTGGTTAGTGTTGACTACATATGTGCCTTTATGTGCATCTTTACCTCATTAAATACTTACTGAGTGTCTATCATGTACGTGGCATTTTGCTAAAGTAGGGGCTTCCGTTAGTTGTTCATCATCAAATGACGTGAAGGGTGTTCTCGTCCCACCTGTTTGTCTGATAACTCCTATTCACACTTGAAGAAGCAGCTCACACTTCATTTCCTCTTTGAAGCCCTGCCTGAATGCACCAATCAGACATTAATTAACCCTTGTTGTATATTTCTGCCTGTAGTATATCTATTATGTAACTTATCCCACTGACTCTGTTTATTTGTGAACATTCCTGTCCCTTCCTGCTGGTTGTGAATTCTGTGCCACAGTGACCAGTACCTCCCTGATCTTTCCCAACACACACACTAATTCCCCAGTGGTTATGTCAGGCTGGCTCTTAGTAGCAACATAGAGGTTCAATAAAACTTGCTTAATGCATGAATGACTGTATACCAGTGAAGCAGAAAGTTATTCTACTTCAAAGTCACTCACAATTAGAAAAGGTATGATTAAACTAAGTACTCACTGCCCCAAACTTTACCTACATTATCTAACTGAATCTGACTGCAAGTCTATTAGGTTGGTATTATTTCCTTGGCTCCTTCTATAAAACTATGCTCATTTGAGCAATCTCTGGGAGACGGTGAAGGACTGGGAAGCCTGGTGTGCTGCAGTCCATGGGATCTCAAAGAGTAGGACACAACTGAATGACTGAACAATGAAAACACAGACACGAAGTGGCAAGCCCAGCATCGCTGAGCTAGTAGGCAGTGGAACCGGAAAGAAACCTAGGCTGCCTGACTCTGAAACCCTGCTGACTCCACTAAGTTACACTGAGTCCCATAAAAAAAGGTGACTGACAGCAGTGTTATAATCTCTTAGCTTCTTGAAATTTTTTTTTAACAACACACACTAGCATATTGTACAAACACTGACTTTCCCAGTGCTGGGTACATGCCACCTGTTAGCATTTCACTGGTGACAAAATATATCTGAATATCCTTCTATAATACATATGTAATAACACAGTCAGCATCCACCAAGCTTTCAGGCATGCTAAAGAGGAGAACACACACAAAAATGTCCGAAATGTCCTGAGAGCCTTAGACTTTAGACTCAAACGATTCCAGGAAAATGCCCAAGTGCCTCATGGATCGGACGGGCAGATCTGAGTGTGTTTATTTGGATAAACCTAATCCCAGAGAAATCTGAGCTGAATTTAAATTCTCAGTCCCTCAGTAGGGAGAGATATGCAGCCTGAAGATAAACACGGAAGACAGAACACCCGTGTGGGAGGCTTCCCTGGGATGGAGGATATTAACTCAGGGAAATCGCGAGCCCTTATTTGGATAAACAGTTCCCGCAGGGCAGAAATGACACGTCTCCCCATAACTCCTGGCTCACAGTGTATGGTGCTCACCAGACCTGCTCGGTAAGTTTTTTTAGCTGACAGAGCGTTAGCTGTTGTCACATACATCAGCTGGAGCCCTACCCCAAAAGGATATTGTCATAAAAAATCGACGACTCCAGATTTGAAAATAAGGTATAGATTTTGTTCAGGAGGGTTAAGGGAGAGAAGATGCTGGGGAATCAAGAATATCTGCATACAAATCTAGACATCATCTTTTCAAGAGATTGTAACAGCTTGGAGGAGAAAGCGGCGTAGCTCTATTAATAGTTGGTGAAATGGCAGGGCATACACTCTGCAGCATAGCTCCATATGGTGAGAGGGGAAGACGACATCTTTTATTACCACACCTTCCCCAGCAGCCGCACTGATAGCCTTGTAGTGAAGAGCTAGCTACCCCAGGCTCCCTGCAAAATGACAAAATCCCCTCTGCACCCACAAGTGCCAGATTGTATTTTTCTCTGCAGAGAGCAGGGAAATCCCACCCATAATGTGATCACATCCATGTGTTTTCCCGTGTGTGCGAAGGTCAATCTACCGCCGGAGATTCTACAGCTGAAATAAAAGAGAAGTGGGCATTTGTCTGTAGGCAGGAAGGGAAATACAAGGAGAACCTCAGTTCTCATAAACCAGCCATGAAGGGTCATTCTTTCTTTATCAAAGCTATTAATCTTTTTAGCTCTTTGAATTAATATACTTGATTCTTTGAAACAATAAAAATGTTTGAGAATCTTGGAAGAATGAAGGAGAGCGTCTGCTTTCCTTTTTAAATCAAGAATGCTAAGATCATTGCAGATATGTGACATTCACATTAAATGTTATGTTTGTTTCAAAAACTATGCATAGTGACAATAGAAATAATTTGAAAAGACAAGAAATTTTAAGAAATACTGATATTCCCATTCCTAATAGATAATTGCGTGTGTGTGTATGCATTCAGTTGTGTCTGACTCTTTGTGACCCTGACACCATGACTGTAGCCCACCAAACTCCCTGTCTGTGGAATTTCCCAAGTTAAGTATACTGGAGTAGGTTGCCATTTTCTTCTCCAGGGAATCTTCCTAACCCAGGGATCAAACCCATGTCTCTTGAGTCGCCTGCATTGGCACATGGGTTCTTTACCAGGTGAGCCACCAGGGAAGCCAATTACTCTTAAAAATTAGGTGAATATAATTGTGGACTCATGAAAATGGACTTATGTGCCGTGAATATTGTTTTGTAACATTTTTTTACTTGATAGGTTGGGAACAAATCTCCATGACAATATTTATTTTTTAATTAAAATAAAATGACATAAGACATGTTCACATATTGTATTCTATCAAGGCATGTATTTTGATGTCATAATATATTTAACTAGTGTTTTATTTTTAGAAATACAAGATTTTACTGCTTCAGTAAGCTAGCTTGCTACTGCTAAACTGCTAAATCATGTCAGTCGTGTCCGACTCTGTGCGACCCCAGAGATGGCAGCCCACCAGGGTCCCCCGTCCCTGGGATTCTCCAGGCAATAGCACTGGAGTGGGTTGCCATTTCCTTCTCCATTGCATGAAAGTGAAAAGTGAAAGTGAAGTAGCTCAGTCGTGTCCAACCCTCAGCGACCCCATGGACTGCAGCCCTCCATGCTCCTCCGTCCATGAGACATTCCCGGCAAGAGTACTGGAGTGGGGTGCCATTGCCTTCTCCGAGTAAGCAAGCTTGCTGCTGCTGCTGCTGCTAAGTCGCCAGTCGTGTCCGACCTGTGCGACCCCAAGACGGCAGCCCACCAGGCTCCTCCGTCCCGGGATCTCCAGGCAAGAACACTGGAGTGGGCTGCCATTTCCTTCTCCGCTTAGGCAACCTTTAAAAATGCTTCACTTGATCCAGAAAATGCCACAAAATCCTGCAAATCAGGAGGTTTAGATCTTCATTTTCAATTTAAGAACACGTGTGAAACTGCCCAGGCCATTAAGGGTATGCATATCCAAAAAGCCACCAAGTATCTGAATGACAACCCTTTACAGAAGTAATGTGTGCCATTCTATCGTTATTACAGTGGAAGTGATAGCTGCATGGGTCAAACAGTGGGCCTGGACACAGGGTTGGTGGCCCAGAAAGAGTGGTGAATTTTTATTGCACATGTTCAAAATTTCAGAGAGCAATGCTGAACTTAATGGCTTAGATGTAGAGTCTTGGGTCATTGAGCACATCCAAGTGAACAAAGCTCCCAAGATGTAGCATAGGACTTAGAAAGCTCCTGGTTAGATCAGCCCATACAAGAGTTCTCCCTGCCACATGGAGATGATCCTTACTGAAAAAGAGCAGGTTGTTCCTAAACCAGAAGAGGAGGTTGCACAAAAGAAAAAGATATCCTGAGAGAAACTGATGAGATGAAAACTTATAGCCTGGGAATAAATGCTGCAGAAAAATAAATGCAGATAAAGTTAAGAAATAGAAGATTTCCCCACGTTTCCCCCTGCTATTATAAACAATGTACAAAAGAGTTACCAATGGATATATATTATTTATTAGTCATTATCTATCTCTATTTCCTTAGGATTACTTACTACAGTTGGAATTACTGGTTTATAGGAGATGAGCTTTCTGAAGCCTTTCCTCATTGCTTCCAGAGTGACTATGCCTGGCTTTATCCCATCCACAGTGCATGAACCTGTGTGAAGGAGGGGATGGGGTTTCATATAAAAGTTGCAAAGAGTGTTTTTTTTTTCTTCAAGCATGTATTTCTTCAAGTGTGAATTGCATGATTTATATCCTTTGATTTTGTATTTTTTCTATTGGGATATTTGCCTTTTATTTTTGATTTACAAAATCTTTGTGTGGTAATTAATACCTGTTTCATCTGACACATACGAAGGAATTCTTATTTTGTCATTTGCTTTTGAAATGTGTGTGTATACAGTCAGTCTCATTATTGATGGGTTCTGCATTTGCAAATTTGCCTTCTCACTAAAATTTCCTTGTAACCCCAAATCAATATTTGTGGTGTTTTTGTGGTCACTGGTGGACATGTGCAGGGCAGCAAAAAATTTGAATTGCATGACACGGTAGTTCTCAGCTGAGGTCCAACGAGGCAACCCTCAACCTGCTTGTTTCACCTCTGTAAACAAGTGTCCTTTTCCTAGTCTGTTTAGTGCTATGTCTTCCACATTTTGATGCTTTTTGTTGGTGATTTCACTGTTTAAAATGGCCCTGTAGTGCAGAAGTGCTGTCTAGTGTTCCTTAGTGCAAGAAGGCTGTGATGTGTCTCTCAGAGAAAATGCATGTTAGTTAAGCTTTGTTCAGACATGACTTATATTAGATGTTGGCCATGAATTCAGTTGGACTGTAGCCCACAAGGCTTCTCTGTCCTTGGGATTTCCCCAGCAAGAATACTGGCATGGATTGTCATTTCCTTCTCCAAGGGATCTTCCCGACCCATGGATTGAACCCAGGTCTCCTGCATTGTAAGTGGGTTATTTACCAACTGAGCCACCAAGGATAAGCCCCAGTGAATCAACAATGTATTTTAAATAAAGTCTCTTTAAACAGACACACATATAAGGCTATGTATTAATTAGTTAACAAAAATATTGGAGTCAGAGGTTTGCAGGAACCTAGGGCTCTCTTTCCCCCAGGAACAATGCTAACTCAGTGTTCACAGTGGCATTATAGAACATTAGGTACACGATGTAGCTAAAGAGTTGAATATATATGAATATATGTATTTTTTTTTCCTCTATCACATGAAAACATTTTCAGTTTTGCCTACTCAAATATTTCAGTCTGTTCTTTATGGATTGTGCCTTGGTGTTGTGCTTATTAATGGAAGAAGATTTCTTCTCTGCTCTTCATATTTTCTACATGGGGTCACCTCTGCTGGGGAAACACACCTGGCTTCTCTTTGGGCTACACTTACCTGAGTGGTGAATTTGGGAGGAGAGACAGCCTCCTTTTACCCTTGGCCTTGAATCTGTCTCCCTTCTGCAAATAGCACACATCCTCTGATCCTTGTTTTATAGGGTGGCTCCCCAAGGTGCAGGTCTGCAGGTGGTCATAACTGCTGGTAACTGAAAGAGTCAGAGTCTGGTCTACAGTAGGAGCAGGTCTGCTGTCATTACTGACTTAAGCTATGTACCTGGTATCTGCTTTATCAGTGAAAATGTTCATCATCTCTCTGACTTCTGGGTCTGTCTCTCAGTTGGTTACAAACCAGGGAAAGGAGAAGTGTGTGTGTGGTTTTCTTTTCTTTTAATTTTTTTTTTTTTTGCCACACAGTGTGCGGAATCTTAGTTCCCCAACCAGGGATCGAACCCGTGCCTTCTGCATTGGAAGCATGGAGTCCCACCCACTGGACAGCCAGGGAAGTCCCAAGAGTGTCTTTGTAGCAGTCCTCTTCACATAAACAGTTCTTTTTACTCTAAAAATTATGCAGATATTCACATATGGTTTCTTCTTCTAGTTCTTCTTTGACTCTTTTGTTTTCACTCTAAAGTTTTGTTTTCAGGGTAGCTGATACTGCTGTTGGATTTCTTGGTTTCTAAACCAGACACTGCCATCCAGGGAACAGGGAACAGATCCTGTTAGCCCCTGGATCTGGGGTGGGGGCAGTTCTTCTCTTGTTTTGACCAGCCTTATTTTCTGAAGTCTGAGCCCAGCTCCTCTTTACCTTGGCTTGATATCAGACAGAATTTTTAATCTGGATTCTTGAAGTGGTTGACACTCAGCCTGTTTTGACACGGCCACTGTCTCTTATTCCCATTGACTCAGTTCTTTGAAATTCATGTTCTCACCCCTCCTTTCCTGCATCAATATCCCTTAGCTCTTTAGGTGTTTGACTCAGATTTGAGCCAAAGTTTGGCAGTGACTTTGTTTAAACTTAGTCTCAAAGTCCCAAATTTCTATTTTCTAAGGTCCTATTAACTTCACATTGATTTTTTTTTGCCCTAACTGCCATCACCCACTGCTTTCTGTGTGTTGGGTGGCAGCAACTTGTGTACTCTTGCCTTGTAGGATGTAAACATGACACATATGCCCAGTTTTGCTCAGGCACTGTGATGGCTTTGTAGATGTCATGGATCTCTTAGCATGGGATCCAGCTATAGGGTATGTGGGCAACTGCCCTCTTTTGATTGTCGGGATTACTGTGGTGGGTACCACCATTCCAGGGAGAGGATCAAAGGCACTAAGACAGTGTGTTCAGGGAGAAGCTAGGACTAGTACTCCATTCACCTGACATTACCAGTACTGGTCCTGAAGCCTGGCCTGTGCCCAGAGTCATGGGTATTATTTTTCTGTCAATCAAATTACACAGGCAGCCTGTCAGACTGCTATCCAGAAGGGTCCTGAGAATACCACCATCAGAACCGTGAGTGGCTACACTCAGCTTTGGGATGGGTTCCTGTGACTTACCCCAGGTTATGAACATTTGAGCATTCATGCACCCCTGTTAGGAACAGAAAGACCACTCTAAACAGAACCAGTCCAGGGGCACAAGCAATATGGAATGGATAACACAGAAACTGTGCAGCCATTCTATCACATTAAAGGGCAATGACTGGTTTGGCACTGACTCGTGCTGTCCAGGTATTTATTAGGTAGCTGTGAGTGGGACCCAGTGGGGATGTGGCACAAATTGTTAGCTGTGGCTTCCACCTGGATGGTTAGACTGATGCACCCTGGGTTTTCCCTGGACAGGGACGCATCTGCCCTGGTCATAACAATTGCCAGCCCTCCTCTCCTCAATGCCAGATGGGCATGTTCTGTTTTCCAGTAGTTTGATCATTTGGCCACCATCTTTGTCCCTTCCATTGGCCTGGAGGACATCGTAACTCACATGAAAGTCCTAACTAAATTCATCCAGCAAGACTTCATTGGTAGCCAGCAAAGCTTGTCCTTACTGAACGCTGAAATGTCTCAGGTAAGAAAAGCTGTATTCCAAAATAGAAGACAGCTCGCAAGGAGACACCTTAGCTGTTATCCAAGCAGAATATTGCATGTTGTTACCCAGTGAATCTGCTCAGGTATCATCTTCATTAAATCACATGAGGACACATGTGAAGACCCTGAGTGATCTGACCTGAGGGGACTTAGTAAATCAGTGGTTTAGGCCATGGGGCTCTTGGTGGAAAGAATTGTTACTGATTTGGGGCATCATCTTAATTTGTGTTTTCTCTTGCACGTACCTATATTGTTACTGTTGTATATGCCTCCACCGCATCCAGACAGCTGCCAAACAAATCACGTGGCTCAGTAAGGTTGAGAAGCGATTGGAATATTGCTGAAGCAAAATGCTTCAGCCAAAGTTTCAGATGGCTGTTTTTCTTCATATACTGCTTGGGATAAATAAACATAATTTGAATAATATCCACTGAACTCTGGTGGGGGTCAGAGAGTGGGCGTGTAACCTTATGTGTACATTTTCCCCTGGGCATATTAAATGAATATTAAATTTGGTTTATTGAAAAGGCTTTGGAAACAACAAATTTCTTTGAAAATTGAAACCCCTACTGTGTTTTCTTCGTGTCTTCTACAATTAAGATATTTGTCACTTCGATGATCTGTCTTATTTTAAAATTAAGGGAAGCAACTGATAGAATGCAGCCACAAAATTAAAAGGCACTTGCTCCTTGGAAGAAAAGTTATGATGATTCTAGACAGTGTATTAAAAAACAGAGACATCACTTTGCTGACAAGTGTCTGTATAGTCAAAGCTACGGCTTTTCTAGTAGGTGTATGGATGTGAGAGTTGGATCACAAAGAAGCACTGAAGAATTGATGCTTTCGAACTGTGGTGCTAGAGAAGACTCTTGAGAGTCCCGTGGACTGCAAGAAGATCGAACCAGACAATCAACCCTGAATATTCATTGGAAGGACTGATGCTGAAGCTGAAGCTCCAATACTTTGGCCACCTGATGACAAGAGCTGACTCCTTGGAAAAGACCCTGATGCTGGGAAAGATTGAGGGCAGGAGGAGAAGGGGGCGACAGAGGATGAGAAGGTTGGATGGCGTCACTGACTCAATGGGCCTAAGTTTGAACAGACTCTGGGAAACAATGAAGGACAGGGAAGCTTGGTATGCTGCAGTCCATGGGGTCGCAAGTGAGCAACGACTGATTGAATAAATGAATAAATTGGGACAAAGAGACAAGTCTTTCTTACAGTATAATTCCTAGATGGTGCACTCCATAAGTAATATATGTAGATATTTCCCTCTCCAGGAAGTTCTCACCCTCCACCTCCCTTGAATGTGGACTGGACTTAGTGACTCTCTTCCAAACAATAAATAAAAGAAAGGAAAATACAGTAAACTGAGAGTGGGGAAACTTGGCAAATGCTACCTTAACCAAGGATGAAGACTAATGGCACTGGTGATGTCATATGGATATTTGGTACCCTGTTATGAAGTGATGAGAAGGGAACTTTAACTCTGTATTGTTTTCCCTAAAACCCTGTCACCCCAGTCTAATCTCGAGAGAAAAAATAGGAGAGAAACTCAGATTGTAGAACATGTGACAGGATATCTGACCAGTGCTGAAGACAGTCAAAGTCTTAAAAAACGAGGCAAGACTGAGAAACTCACACATCAGGGAAAACTGCAGTAATTCAAAGTAATGTGGTACCGGAGGGTGGATCCTGGACAAAGAAGGAAGTAAGCAAAAACTGATGGCATCTATATAAAGTCTAGAGTTTACTTAATAGCAGTCTATCAATGTCAGTTTCTTAGTTTTTTATGTAGTTTTTAAATTTTGATGAATGTACCATCATAATGGGGAAACTGGGTAAGGGGATTTGGGAACTTTCTCTGTTTCTTTC
Source organism: Tragelaphus eurycerus (assembly GCA_935064755.1). Classification (NCBI taxonomy): domain Eukaryota; kingdom Metazoa; phylum Chordata; class Mammalia; order Artiodactyla; family Bovidae; genus Tragelaphus; species Tragelaphus eurycerus. The sequence continues at coordinate 4,710,861 of CAKXYN010000064.1, forward strand.
GCAACCTTTCTGTGAATCTAAAATTATTCCTGGGACTTCCCTGGTGGTCCAGTGGTTAAGAATCCGACTTGTAATCCAGGCAATGTGTGTTCGAACCATGGTCACAGAACTAAGATTCCACGTGCTACAAGGCACCTAAGCTCATACATCAAAACTAGAGACTGCAGTGCAACTGAAGATCCCACATGCTACAAGACCCAATGTAGCCAAAGAAATAAATATTAAAAAAATTAAACATCCCCAAATAATTCACTTGAAAAATAAGGGAAGAAGATACCTTAATCACTTTCTTTTTTAAAACCACAGTCAAATGACGGAAACACCTTCAAAGGTAGAGAGGGGAAAATGAGCCTGTGTGAATTGTTTCATATAGGGAAATTCCTGCTGTAATACACATCTACTCTACCAAAAACTTTCCACAGGAGAAAGCACTAAACAAGGAAAAAAAAGGGAAAGAAAACATACGTATTTTGCGGGTTCTGTAATCTATGCTAGCGTTGTTTACAAAATAAAGGTGAACTTCTTTTCTGGGGTAAAACTTAGCCACGTAAGGATTGGTAAATCTTTCCCTTTTTAAAAAGCACCATTGCCTTGCTTTTTTGGAAAAGCTTTCCCTTGTGGCTCAGCTGGTAAAGAGTCCACCTGCAATATGGGAGACCTGGATTTGATCACTGGGTTGGGAAGATCCTCTGGAGAAGGGAAAGGCTACCCACTCCAGTATTCTGGCCTGGAGAATTCCATGGACTGTATAGTCTGTGGGGATACAAAGAGTCGGACACAACTGAGTGACTTTCGTTTCACTTTAGTTATTACTTTCCTGGATTTAACAACTAAGGCTTTGGTGATCCGTGAGGACAATGGATTAAATAACCCCTTTATTATTCAACAAGTACAATATATATTTTTGGCAGACATTCACTTTTAAATATTCAATGTGAAATTAAAAAAAAAAAAGAATGGTAGACAATTTTCTGGCAACCTACCATGGTGTGAGGAGAGAAAAGGTGAATTTTCTTGCGTGCAGACTAAAAATACTCTTAGCCCAATCACCATTCTAGAGATGTGATTAGGCAGGGAAGGAAATTTTACAGTGTTTACCTCTTTGATTTTTTCATTTGCAGTCCAGCATCAGCTTAGTGTACATATCAGTTTTCATCCTTAAATGCGCATGAAACCAAACCAGGGTTTTTGCAGAGCTCTAATTGCTGTATGATTTGATGTTACTGTGCAGTGAAGCTGTGCTAGTTAATTGTTTTCCTGACTAAATTTCCATCTCTTCCCCCACCCCGCCCCCATTCTGCCTGAAGGAACCTATAAAGCAAAAAACAAACAAACAAAAATCTCTCAGAAGAGCATCTTTCATTTTCAGAAGCATCATTTGCAGTGGGTAGCAGCCTCGTCATAATGTGGGCGATAATGATGATGGATAATTGTAATTCTTAAGTGGTTTCAGCTTATGGTTATTAGGGGCAGGAGCAAGGCAAAGATGGATATGTGGAAGGAAAATATGGTTTACTCTGCTTTAATTGCTTTTTCCAGCATTTTGAACAATAGAATGAGAAAGTCATTTCTGCATCTCTTGCTGATTCTATTCTAGGGTGGGTATGTGACTTTGGATTACAGCCGATTGGAACATTGTGTGACGTGCAACATGATTACTGGAGGAAAATTCATGGAAACAAATTAGATATTTGATTAACCACTTTAAATAATGATCGATTTCTATGGCTTCCTGTACACCGCCTTTTTCATACTAATCAGTAGCTCAGGCCATATATAAACAATAGCCTTCTGTAATAAATAATTGCATTGTAGAGTGCTAGTTAAATTTAGAAGTTTCTATTTTATTGGAGTTCTCACTCATAAAACGTAGTGCCAAATAGTAATTGAGATGGAGTTTAGAGACTCATAATGCTTTGCTTCACAATCCAACCCAGGAATTGTTTCTCCCTGAAGACCCATAGACAGAGATTCCCCTGGGTAATGATGGATGGCGGAGGAAGACCAGGATGGGAGACCAGGGAGGGGGAAAGAGAAAAAGGGTCTAAATGAGACTGGAGGGGAGCAGAGGAAGGGGAGTGGAGAAAATAAAAACCTTGAGGTGGCAGGTTGCCTCTTTCGGATCCTAGTAAGCCAGTTTAATATAAATGGGCAGGCGGCAAAGAAGAGCCAATTGGAAGAGCCTGAGAAGCAGGCCCTGTGTCCTCGGGAGAGCGGAATGTCTCAAACAATAAGATCGGAGATTTATTATGAAGAAACAAAATGTGCTGTTTTCCTCTCCCTGGTGTTTCTAAAGTCCTTAGCCTGACAGGAGAATGTAGGCTCCACAGTTGGCTCTGGTCACTTCGGGAACATCCCTTGCTGCTTTGAGACTCAGTGTCTAACTGGCTATGAATCAATTAGCTCCTTGCCCCTATCCCCAAGGAGAAGTGTATTCCCTTACTCTTCAGATACTTCCATCATCATCTCCAAGAAAAATGAAGATCTCCCAGGTGGCTGGAAGCAGACGGGAAATTGGAGCTTTGTTACATTAGTTTTTATAATTGGAAGGTGTGCCCTCCCTCCCAGTGCAGAGTGAGAAACAATAGTCGTCACAGCAGAGCCATCTGGAAGGGTGAGGCTTACCGTTGAAAAACATGTAGCAACTGTATTTTGAACATTCTGGACAGACCTCAATAACTGTGCTTTCAAAACTGTGACTCAGAATATGACTGGGAAAGTAAGACCCACATGGGAAGGGAAAGAATCAAACGAAGTCCAATTGGCAAGTAAGAACAGTAAAACTTTGGACCTGCTTCTGCAAAACCATTAAGTTGTATGGTCTTGGAAAAATTGTTCCTCCTTTCTTGGAGTATCTATCAGCCTCTCTTAAGCCAACCAGAATGATGAGAGAACTCTAATATTAGCTCAGGACGACTATGGCTAGTTGTGTCTACCATCTTTCTTCTGTTCTTCACAACCTGGAATGAGTTCTTTCAATTTTTGCTCTTAACTGAATTTTAGCTCCTCTTCCAGTTCTATTCAGGTTCTACCTCTGCTGTAACAAACCCCAATCTCTGTTCTCTTCCTTTTTTGAACTTCACTTGGCACTGCCAAATGATCTGATTATAAGGATTCTTTCATTTTTAATGAGTGGCTTATCTTTCCAACTAAGGAGTAAATTCTTTGAGAGCAACAAACAGATCTTGGTTTCTTTTATGGTTTCACTAGTACACTTGTAATAGTGATGAACTCATGGGTGATGACTAAAAAATACTTGTTGGCCAATGGATTGATTCAGAAATGTGAAGGAAATGTGCAGATGTTTCCAATCTTGCACAGGACATTTTCTTATGGAAGGTATAATCGTTTAGGAAAAGTGTTAGAATGATCATGCATCATTAAGTTCCGATGATTGTTCAGACATAGGGTGATGTGCTTAATCAGTCTTTCAATCAGGATCCAACTAGGGGAATCTTGAACACATTTACACATATTTTCTCCATGATCTGAGCAAGGCCCTAACCAGAGCACCTCTCATGTGATTCCTCTTCGAGCAAATTTACTTTCCTCTGGGACACCCCTTTCCTTTGCTAACCATTTGGAACAGACCAGGCAACCTGGTTTTGCTGGGGCTGTATTACTGAATTAACAATTAAAGATTTAAATGACTTGAATAGGGTAGCTTTGGGAGTATTTCCATACTGTTGAAATGGTGATGACGGTGAAGTTGGTGATGGACAGGGAGGCCTAGTGTGCTGCAGTCCACGGGGTCGCAAAGAGTTGGACAAAACTGAGAGAGTGAACTGAACTGAATTGGGAGCATTTAGGAGTCCCCCCAGAGTGAAATCACTTAATGATTTGTGGACCTGGGATAAACTTGGTACCAAAAGCATAATTATGATTTACAGTTCAAACTGCAAATCAGAGAGCCACACCAGTGCCAACACAGGGCTCGATCTTGCATGTATATAGTCACGTAAGTCATGTCTTTTAGGACACGGTGGCCTAGAATGATGGACTCCAGAATGTCTAATAGAAGTCCCAGGTTCAAGCCTTCAGCAGCAGCATGAATGGAAACCCAGTCCTCAAAGTTCTTTCTTTCTTACTGACAGGGTCCCCAGGATGGTTCACATGTTTTTCAGGGTAGCTTTAATGTTCTTCTGTTTGTTAACATGAGGTCATCATCCCGTTCACGTATACCATGGCTTTGCTAGTTCCTATGTTACTGCCTTTGTGAACCCAGCTGATCATAGGGTTCCTCCAGGCACTGCCTGGTTGATCAGCTTTGAGCTTCTGACTTGGAATTCAGTGACTTTGTAGGTGTCATGTGCCTTTTTCAACTCATTAAAAAAGCAACTGATTATTTGGCTATTATTCATTCATTCATTTAGCATCTCATTCCATAAGAGATTAGAGACGGTATGATGAATGAAGGAAGGAATAAAATGAATAAACTTTGGGAATCAGGACCAAAGGAGAATATAGGCAGGAAATAATAAAGCAAGGAGTGAACGTAGTACACCGAAAGACTTATTACAAACCGTGGTCCTGGAGAGTCTCTTGATGTAGGGCATAAATTTGGCTCAGCAATTCCTAGCAACCATAACAAAGATGGAAAACAAATAGGAACAGAGTTTACTCTGTTCACATTTACAAATAAAGTGATTATTTAGGAGAATACAGCTTTTCCTGATACTGAGAGTAACAGGCAATGTTTCCCCATGGGTCTTGGTAAGGAGAATACTGTGTCAAGGCAGTGGATGATGCCTTCCACAGCATCTTTGTGTTAGATGTGTTTTGTCCTTCAACATTAGATTATAATGTCCTTCAATGTCAAGCTGATGACTGTACAGCTTGCTCGTGTTCTTCCCTGATCCAAGGCTGAAATTTGAAATGTCTGGGGGGATTGACAGACTGTATGTTCTCCAGACACCCTCCCATCAATATTATTTTGGGCAAGTGCTTCCTTCTGGTCTTAACTCCTAAGAGGCAATACAGTGAGTGGTTAAGCATGCAGGCTCTGGAATCAGACTCCCTGGGTTCAAGACCCTCAGATTCTTTATCACGAAAAAAGGTTAATGCATTCCTCCGAGAGATGTTATCAGTATGAAATGAAATAGTGTATGTAAAGTGCTAAGTGTTGGGAATGCTCAATAAATGTGAGCTTTTACAATTAGACCACAGAGAGGCTTACAGCCTCTATGCCTCTCAGGGGAACATAGTTCACCTTTTTAATTCACCTCTGTTTTGTCCCCTCAGGTGTGGGAAAGGAATCAGAATGCCACCATATGTCCTTGACTCCTCTTACAGGGTCCAGACAGGGTCCCCAGGTTGAGCTCATGGCCTGAATCTTTTGTCCCTTCTGAAGGGACACCTTGTCCATTTAGTACCCATGGCAGGTGTTTAAGGGACAGCCCTTTTCTCTTTGTTGGAGAATTTTCAGAGCTGAGTTGTTTTTTTGTGAACATATCCCTTCATTCTGCATGAAGTTTATCAGTTTATTTTATTAAGAAAACTCTGGTTAGTCTGCCTTGATCTATTTATATTCCTGAGAGTAAGCTTTCTTTTGGGGCTTCTTAGGTGGCGCAGAGGAGAAGGCAATGACACCCCACTCCAGTACTCTTGCCTGGAAAATCCCATGGATGGAGGAGCCTGGTGGGCTGCAGTCCGTGGGGTCGCTAAGAGTTGGAGAAGACTGAGCGACTTCCCTTTCACGTTTCACTTTCATGCGTTGGAGAAGGAAATGGCAACCCACTCCAGTGTTCTTGCCTGGAGAATCCCAGGGACGGTGGAGCCTCGTGGGCTTCCGTCTATGGGGGTCGCACAGAGTTGGACACAACTAAAGCGACTAGCAGCAGCAGCAGGTGGCACAGTGGTAAAGAATCCACCTGCCAATGCAGGAGATGCAATAGATGTGGGTGGGGAAGATGCCCTGGAAGAGGAAATGGCAACTTGCTCCAGTATTCTTGCCTGGAAAATCCCATGGACAGAGGAGCCTGGTGGGCTACAGTCCACGTGGTCACAAAAGAGTTGAATACAACTGAGCGACTGAGCACAGAACAGAAGGTTTTTTCTGAGACACACTTGATAGTCATGAACTGGCAGAGCACAGACCACACTAGGACCAGGGATTGCACTGTGGCTCCACATGCAGGCAGCCCAGTGTCTTGTGAGGAGCACCCTCTGATTTCCGTTGTTCCCAGCACGGGTTGGATTCACGCATTTAGAGCCGGCAGAACCATTTTGGAGCTGTAGCAAAAGGAAAAATCCCTATAGTAACAATTTCTGCCCGTATGGGAGATTTTAACATTTTGTTTGAGATGGATGGATTTTGTTACATTAATTTTGCTTTACTAAAATATTATTTATCTTGATTACTGAGTTTTGGCATCCCTCTAAATTGTATATCCAAGGCCACTGCCTCACTCTCCTCACTCAAATCCTGGTCCTGTGTGCAGCCTTGGTAATTTGTTGTTGTCCTGGCTCTTAGAGAGATTTGACCTTTTCACCCTAGAGCTGCTGCTGCTAAGTCGCTTCAGTCGTGTCCGACTCTGTGCGACCCCATAGACGGCAGCCCACCAGGCTCCTCTGTCCCTGGGATTCTCCAGGCAAGAACACTGGAGTGGGTTGCCATTTCCTTCTCCAATGCATGAAAGTGAAAAGTGAAAGTGAAGTTGCTCAGTCGTGTCCGACTCTTAGCGACCCCATGGACTGTAGCCCACCAGCCTCCTCTGTCCATGGGATTCTCCAGGCAAGAGTACTGGAGTGGGTTTCCATTGCCTTCTCCGAGCAGTTGTTTCCAAATGTAGGACTATAATAACTTTTCACTCAACCAGGGAGAAATAAGAAATGAAGGGCAATGCATTAAATCTTTCAACAAGCTGATTTTAAATAAGATAATGCCTTACTCTCTTATAGTTAAAAATACAGTTTATTAAAAAAAAAAACAACAACAGAACCTGCAGAAATATTATTTATTCAATAATGCTGCTAATAGATGGCAGTAACTTTGTAAACATGTACCTACTAGGCAAAATAAAAATGTGGTGATTAAAGAATTTTAAAATAATTAACTGTTCCAGGAACTCCTACACATGTATGAAACTCTGCCCTAGGAGCTTGGTTATCCCTCCCGCCCTAGGACAGATTAGAAGGAGCATGGACAGAGGAGTGGTGACTAGAAGTGCGTGGCAGGTGTGGGTGGTGAGGACGGTGGCCAGGAGGAAGTCGGCACGTGCTGGGGGTAACGGATGTGATAGGTGGTGCCCTCCTGTGTGTCCTGCTAGGACAAGCTCTTGGATGCAGAGGGCCAGAAACCCATGCCAGGACCCGGAAACAGGTAAAAACCAAGAGCAGATGTTGAGTCTCAGTGGCAGCGGGGAGCCTGTGTGCACATGAAGTCTCTAGAGAATTCTGCTGGAAGCCCAGTTGTTTTTCCAACTGGTTTTTATTCCTGCCCTCTCCTTAGAGATCTTCAAATGCACGAGCTGCAACCTCAGAGAGTTCCTTAGGAGAAAGATATTTTCTAGTGTACCTAGTGAATTTATAAAACCAAGAAGGATCACCATAAATATGAACAATTCCTGGAAAACTAGAGCCACTGTCTCTCATTGTAGTAATTAAAAGAAGCCTAACTTAATGTAGCAGGCCTTCCCTGGTGGCTCAGTGATAAAGAATCTGCCTGCCAATACACCAATACAGGAGACACGGGTTCAATCCCTGGGTTGGGAAGATGCCCTGGAGAAGGAAATGGCAACCCACTCCAGTATCCTTGCCTGACAAATCCCATGGATAGGAGAGCCTAGCAGGCTATAGTCCATGGAGTTGCAAACGAGTCGGACAGTAAACAACAAATAACTTAATGTAGCAGGTGTTCAGACAAATGATCCTCATCAAGGAGAGTGAGAACCTGAGAATGCAAATTAGTACTAAGGCTAGTATTTTCATGAAGTTGTAGATGTTTGTCAGGATGCTCTTCACCTTTGAAAAAGTAGAGCTTTTATTTTTCTTACCGTTGCTCACTGTCTTTTTTTTTTGAGTTGAATAAATTTTTAGTATGCTCAGATGACTGGAGCATAAGTTTTGGCTTTTTTCATATACTTTGGTGACTGTGTTACTTTAAGGAGGTCACTGTATTCCCTGAGGCCTTGTCTTCCCCATCTATAAAAAGGAAGAGTTGAATTTTATTAGATTTTCTTGAATTCCAAAATGTTATGATTTGTTGTGATTTTTATGATGACCCGGGGGAACACACACAGGTTCCTATAAAGCATTTCTTGTTGCCCTCTTTCAAATTCAGAAAAATGCCCTGGATCAGAGCCACTGGCAGGGTAACTTCCACCTTCAGTTTGGAAATATTTGTTCTGCAATTTCTTATTTTATTAAATTATTTGAGACTGTAAGAAGGCCGTTGAATTTCTTTGGGCCTTAATCTGCTGTATCTGTAAGATACTGTGTTTTTATTGCTGTATGACAATCTTGATGTCTTCTGGATGAAAAAATTAACTCTTTGTTTTATTTGTTAACATCGACGTTAACAAATAAATAGAGATAGGGATGCTGTGAAGTATGGTTTCCTTAGTAGGCTGTACACAACAGTACTACCTCCTAATAACCTCCTATAGGCAAATCTTTTCCATTTCCTGGATGGAAGCACCTAGAATTGCACTATTTATTCTTTGCTTTAGGAATTTCCTCTCTTTCTAGGATGCCCCTTAACCAGCTCTGCCTCTATGTGTTAATTTTTCTCCCTTTGCCAGTCAAGGTGGTCTTAGTCATGCATGTATCTGTAGCATTTGCATGGCTCTATTCCAAAGTGCTCCTGTTCTTGGGCTTGTCCTACCAATACTTTTCTCAGCAGAGAGACAGCATTCGGCTCACCCAGAAACCCAACTCCAAGGCCATGGAAATTTTCTACCGAAAAGTCTCAAAAGTTCCAAGGACCCAAAATGTTTCAAATAAAAGCACTCTCTGGAGAAGGCAATGGCACCCCACTCCAGTACTCTTGCCTAGAAAATCCCATGGACGGAGGAGCCTGGCGGGCTCCAGTCCATGGAGTCGATAAGAGTTGGGCACCACTGAGCAACTTCACTTTCACTTTTCACTTTCATGCATTGGAGAAGGAAATGGCAACCCACTCCAGTGTTCTTGCCTGGAGAATCCCAGGGACAGAGGAGCCTAGTGGGCTGCCATCTATGGGGTCACACAGAGTTGGATACGACTGAAGCAACTTAGCAGCAGCAGCAGCAGCAGCAAAAGCACTCTCAAAACAGGCAATCCAGAGAGTAGCTAATTCTTTCATTTGACCTAGAAGCTATCACTACCATCAGACTAGGTCTGCTCCTGTTGCTTTGTGAATGCCATAAGACTTGCCAAATCATGCTTGTATAGTTTTTGGCTACCTTGAGCTAACACCTTAGAAAAGATACAGTTCTCAGCACTAGCTTAATATCTCATTTCTTCTTCTTTTTTTTAATAAGCTGTCTATTTTAAGAATATATTTTCTTGACTTAGTCTTTTTCTTGGTGATAAGATGGGGGTGGAAAAAATAGTCACACTTGAACATAATATCTTATTTCCTCGAGGCAGCTGGTTGCAAATTAAGCAGGAATATTGTAAAATAGCAGGTGGATATTTACCCACAAACAACAGGGAACTGAGGAAACAGAGAAGAGCCTCAGTAAAGAAGTTGTTAATGTCAATAAGAAAATGATTAGCGACTTGGGTTGTCTTCATGCAATGGTTTTATCCCTATATTTTGCAGAAAAGCCCTAACCTGTTGTTTTCCAACTCTTCCTATATTTAAGGTAAATCCACACATATCTTCACTTGTACTTGCACTTACTTTGAAGGCTCAGGAATAGCTGGTGGGTTGGAACATCTTTGACGTTTCCACCCCTCATTGATCTCGTGTTATCCTCTCTCTGAGTCCTCTCTGCCTTTCCAGCCTGAGTTTGTCATTTCCTCTCTGTGCTCTGTCAGTACAGTACAGTTGCCCAGTCATGTATGACTCTTTGCGGCCCGTGGACTGTAGCCTGCCAGGTTTCTCTGTCCATGGGGTTCTCTAGGCAAGAACGCCATGCTCCCTCACTCTGCTTATTTCTATCACGGCACTGATTGTGGCAAGTGGTAATTACTGTTCACTCTTCAAGGGCAGAGAAACTGGCAGATGGAAATGCTCAGCTTTGGATGAAGGAGTCAATATGTGAATGAATGAGTGAATGATGAAAGAGTGAGTTATTTCCTATTAGCAGCTGCCTTTCTGAGCTGCTCCCTATCACCATGGAGACCCTCAAAATTTGGTGTTAGGGTGATCACCTCAGTTCAGCATACAGTCAAAGCACTGCTCTGCCCCATGATCTACAGTGAGCCTGTAGCTGCAAGTTGTAAGCAATCTATACTTACAGCCTTTTTCACGAGGGATGAAGGTGAATTCCCCCTCACTTAGCAGTCCATGGGGCATGGCCAGCTGGCTTGTCGCAACCACAGCCTGCAGTGAGGCTTGGCTGCATCTGCTGTGACTTGGAAGCTCCTGACCCTCTACTCCACATCCCAGGGAGACCTGGAGCTGTTGGGTCATGGATGAAGGAGGCAGCTTTGGGAGATGAAAGGGTCGACTTTTCCAGCTGGCCCAAAAGAAGTTTGAAGTTCATAACTAACTTAGTACCTCACCCTAACAGACACTTACTGAATGTCTTAGGGTGAGTGATTGAAGGAAACCCAGTTCCAGACCGCTGACCTCATCTTAGACCAAAGCAAATTCATTCTCTCCCACAGAGCACTCCAGACCCCCTGATGCTTTTGCTGAATTCTTGGCTGTTATTAACTATAGGAAAGTAGTGTTCAACTTGCTCTGATATAATACAGGTTCCAGTGTGCTTTATGTGGGTAATGATACTGGGTATCAGGGGAAGCCTGACTTTACCATGTAATTTCCCCTTGGGTTTTTCATGGACTCCACTCTGTGCAGGCGAATCTTAGAGAAGGTTACGTCAGGCCTCTGAATAGTTTAGAGAGCGAGTGATGCCAAGAGATGTTGGATTTTGTTTGGTGTCTCACTTAGGGATACTGTGCAGCTCAGCGGGGAACATCACAGACATGACGCAGGCCTAGCCTGGATCCCATGATCATTTTAGACTTTGGAACAGCTCTTCTGCTCAAAGTTCTGTTTGCTGCAGAAAATTCCTCCTCTGAACCTGTCCTCTAGTTGGTTTCGACTCAAGGTTAGATGTTTTTGTAACATTTATTTATTTTTTAAAAAGGGCGTCCTCTCTATTATTTAATGAGAATGGCATGTTTAACCAAAAACTTGTCTTGTTTGTGTTAGGCCTTAAAGAACACCAAATGAAAGGGAGAAAATCGTACCTTGGGGCAAGTAACCCTGCAGATTTTCTCATAAGGTTGAGTTTATTAATTGACTGGCACATTTATAGAGAGCCTGTGGACAAAGCGCTAGGCAGGAAATGGCTCTGGACTCAGCCCTCTAGGGCTTCATTGTTTAATACAGCAGATAAGGCATGGATATAAGTGACTATTTTACAGAACAGGTCATAGTTGGGGCCAAAGACAAATATAAAATACACTGTAATTACAGAGAAAACAGACAAAGCTGTCTGCTGGGAAAAACAAGGATGAGCCATGGAAGATATGGACCTGGAAGGATGAGTAGAAATGGTAGGCAGGACGTTCCATGACAAAGTGGGAAAACAAGAATGCATGTTTTCATTTGGCTTAAGTTATAGTTTGATTGACCAGAAGGAAGAGGCAGAGAGAGAAGGACAGATGCACACACAGAGACAGGGTGAGAGAGAGAGGGAGAAACAGGGAGATAGACAGAAATAAATCAATCTTAGGGCCCCCGGCCAGAACTACTAAATTAAACTGCCACAAAACCCGTCTAACTTCTGTTCTTTCAGTTATATGAGAAAATGTTTCCTTCTGTTTAGACCAGTTTGAGTTGGGATTTCTGTTAGTTGTTACAGAAGTTATCCCAACTGATGATAAAATTTTATTGGAAAGAGAGATTGAAGCCAGAATGTTGAGGAATGTAGACAATATTTCAAAGGCAATGTGGAGCCATTTACACTTTTGCAGCTGAGGAATGAGGTAATTAAAATTTTAAGAAGATTAATCCAGCAGATGTACATCAGCTAGTTTAGAAGAGGGAGGAAGAGAATATCCATAAGGAGGTGGTACCCTCACTAAAAAAGTCTCCACATGTGGAATTACAGTGATTAGAGAATCTAGTCTTCATCTTGCATCAAGTGAAATTTTGCATATGAAAATATAAAATGAATAAGGAGAGATCCTAGATAAGCAAACTTCCATTTCATCCTTTTCATACTGTTTGTGGGTTCTCAAGGCAAGAATACTGAAGAGTTTGCCATTCCCTTCTCCAAGGGACCACGTTTTGTCATAACTCTCCACCAGGACCCATCCATCTTGGGTGGCCCAATATGACATGGCTCATAGTTTCATTAAGTTACACAAAGCTGTGGTCCATTTGATCATTTTGGTTAGTTTTCTATGATTGATGCGAAGAGCTGACTCATTAGAAAAGACCCTGATGCTGGGAAAGATTGAGGGCAGGAGGAGAAGGGTGCCACAGAGGATGAGATGGTTGGATGGCATACTGACTCAATGGACATGAGTTTGAGCAAACTCCGGGAGATGGTGAAGGACAGGGAAGCCTGGTGTGCTGCAATTCATGGGGTTGCAAAGGGTGAGCGAATGAATAACAATAATGAGGATTAACGTATGTGCCGATAAATTTAGTTGCATTGGTATTTGCTACTTGTTTTAATTACTAAGAGGTTCGGAATGGGAGATTAAAACATATGTTTCCATAGGCAGCATGAGGTCTACTAGCTTGAATAGACTGGTGATTTTAGATACCAATTCAGTAGACACTGAGGAAACAAACATTATATATCTGATTCTGAAAGGGCAGACAAAAGAAACGGGTAATTGGTGACTCAGACTGTAAAGAATCTGCCTGCAACACAGGGTTTCATCCATGGGTCAGAAAGATTCCCTGGAGGAGGAAATGGCAACCCACTCCAGTATTCTTGCCTGAAGAATCCCAGGGACAGAGGCTCTTGGAACACTACAGTCCACAGGATCACAAAGAGTCAGATACAACTGAGCGACTAACACTTGCAGTTCACTTTCAAAGACACTCTTGGAAATATTTAAAATATAAAGGACTTTGATCTTTAATTTTTGTTGACTTATGACTTGAAAAAAAGATTGTTCAGATTAAAAAAAGGAATGAATGAATTAGAATGGGGAAACTATGCTTTTGAAGAGTGACAATTCAAAAGAAAAATGCTGAATGTTGATAATATCTGCGAGTGTTATCTGTGGCTGTGTGCTGAAAACTGGTATGCTATGTTCCCCTGTGTTTGCTTTAATCTAATTTTAACTTAACAAGTTGTAAAAGTAGTATTTTCTATTCAAATAGGAGAGGGAAATATAGGACTGAGACTTTTCCTGCCTGGGCTGCTTTGGGGACTTCCCAATAATGCCAAACCCATGTACCTCAGCTTGTCCTGTCTTGCTTTATTTCTAAACTTTTTATTTTTGAATGATTTTAGACATATAGTTAAGTTGCCAAATACTAATCACATAGAGTCTCATATGCCTTTCACCCAGCTTTCTCTGTATCAGTTTTTATCTTATATAACCTTATAACAATTATTTAAACTGAGAATTTAATATCACAGTAATCCTTTTAGTTCAGCTGCTGACTTTATTTGAATTTCCCCAGTTCCTCCACTAGTGTTCTTTAGTTCCTTGAAGAGCCAGTCCAGGAACCCCATTACACTTGCTGTCATGTCTCCTTTGTCTCTTGCAATCTACGGAAGTCCCTCAGTCTTCTTGTCTTTCACGACCTTGACACTCTTAAGGAGAACTGGTAGCCCACAGACTTTATCTTTCAATTTGAGTTTGGTGTGTTGCCATGGTGAGATGGAAGTTGTGCCTTTTTGGCAAGAGTACTGCAGAAGTCATATCATGTATCTCACATAGGACATCACATCAGAGTTCATTCATGGTGTTCATGTGTCTCGTTGCTGATCATGTTAACTTTGATCATGTCATTAAAGTGCTGTCTGCCAGTCATCTCCACGGTAAAGCCACTGTTTTTCCCATGGTGAAAAGTGCAAGTGTTAATCAGTTAGTGTCCTACTCTTTGTGATCCTATGGACTGTAGTCTACCAGGCTCTTCTTGTCCATGGGATTTTCCAGGCAAGAATACTGAAGTGAGTTGCCATTCCCTTCTCCAGGGGATCTTCCTGACCCGGGGATTGAACTCAGGCCTCCCGCATTGCCCGCCGATTCTTTACCGTCTGACCCACAATAACTATTTTGAGGGAGATCCTTTGAGACAATGTACCTGCTCTACTTTTTGAGCTTTCACTCACAAATTTGAGCATCCAGTGGTGGATCTGGCCCGCAGCAGTTATTATTGTATTTCTCTGATCGTGACTTTTCTCTCATCCTCATTTCTTCTGCAGTATTACTTGAGATTCTGTTGTGAGGGATGATATTGATTTTTGATAATTACCTCATAAAATTTACCTATGACTTCTCAAGGAGCATTTGCACTGAAAGTAACATTATCATGATTTTTTTTTTTTTGCTTATTGTGAACACAATATAAATTCAATACAAAAAGCCAAAGATACACAGGTTAAAAATCTTAATATATTAGAGTCCATCTTTTCACATGTTTTGCTATATATCTATGCACACGTATAAACAGAAGTAGATTATGCTGTGCATGCCAGTTTATAAACCTGCTTCTTTCCCTTGGTGGTTGAGTTCAGTTCAGTTCAGTCGCTCAGTCATGTCCGACTCTTTGCGACCCCATGAACCACAGCACTCCAGGCCTCCCTGTCCATCACCAACTCCCGGAGTCCACCCAAATCATGTCCATTGAGTCAGTGATGCCATCCAACCATCTCATCCTCTGTCGTCCCCTTCTCCTCCTGCCCTCAATCTTTCGCAGCATCAGGGTCTTTTCAAATGAGTCAGCTCTTCACATCAGGTGGCCAAAGTATTGGAGTTTCAACTACAACGTCAGTCCTTCCAATGAACACTCAGGACTGATATCCTTTAGGATGGACTGGTTGGATCTCCTTGCTGTCCAAGGGACTCTCAAGAGTCTTCTCCAACACCACAGTTCAAAAGCATCAATTCTTCTGCACTCAGCTTTCTTTATAGTCCCACTCTCACATCCATACATGACCACTGGAAAAACCATAGCCTTGACTAGATGGACCTTTGTTGACAAAGTAATGTCTCTGCTTTTCAATATACTGTCTAGGTTGGTCATAACTTTCCTTCCAAGGAGTAAGTGTCTTTTAATTTCATGGCTGCATTATGAATATCTTTCTATAGCAAAATGTATATATTTCCCTAACATTTTTAAAGGACAGCTTAATATTCATTATATGGATCTGTCATCATTTTTTAAAGGTATCACCTAGTATTAGTTTCATTGCATTTTAGCTTTTGCCTTTTACAAACAGTGGTATATCTTGCTGCATCATCTTTCAGCATCATGCTGCAGGCATTTCTATACTTGAGCTCATTTTTTTCTTTGTAACAGCCTTTTGCAATGCCTATTACCATTATCCCCATTTCACATCCAGGGTGTTGAAGTTCATTTAGTAATTTGTCCAAAGTTTCATTCAGCTTATCAGCAGAATCAGAGCCTGAATCCAGATTCTATTGATTTGAAGGATCAGCTCTTAACTGCTACACTATATTGATCTATTTAATTACTACCTTATGGAAATTTTGAAACCTAAAATTTCTAGTTAAGAAGGTATGCATGTTTTAAAGACTTTTGGTACATAGTACATAATTGCCTTCTAGAACAGCCACTCATGTTTACTTCTATTCCCCGTACAGGGGTAGGTGTGTGTGCTTATGCACAATGCCTAAGTACACATAAGTGCGCAAATGGCAATACTGGCTTTTATAGTTTCAAAAAAAAAAAACTTCTTTGTTAAGGAAAAGTGAAAAAGTGAAGTCCTCAGTTGTGTCTGACTCTTTGTGGCCCCATAGCCTGCCAGGCTCCTCCATCCATGGGATTCTCCAGACAAGAATACTGGAGTGGGTTGCCATTTCAAAGTTTTGATTGATTTATTCATGGCTGTACTGGGTCTTCGTTGCTGTGTGGGTTTTTCTCTAGTTGTGGCAAGCAGGAGCTACTCTCTGGTTGTGTGAGCAGGCTTCTCATTGAGATAGCTTCTCTTATTGTGGAGCACAGGCTTTGGGGTGCAAGGGCTTCAGTAGTTAGCATGTGGGCTCAGTAGTGTGACTCCCAGGCTCTAGAGCACAAGCTCCACTGTTGTGGTGCCCCGGCTTAGTTGCCCCACAGCGCGTGGGATCTTCCTGGATCAAGGATCGAGCCCGTGTCTTCTGAATTGGCAGGCAGATTCTTTACTACTGAGCCACTACGGAAGCCCAAGGAAGTGTTTTAAAGGGGACTGTCTACTTAGAGGAACGTACTGGTGTGGTTGTTCTTGGCTTCCCAAACTTCTCCTTGGCTGCCTGATCCAGAATTCCAGGCTTAGAGGCATGGAGCACAAAGAAGACAATTGTTGAATAAGTAAGTGAATGATGGAATGCGTAGATACACCTGCCTCTGCTGGTGGCCTCAGCTGGGCCATTTCCCACTGTAGTGGCTTTAGAGGGAGCTCTCAGGGAGTGGCCATTGCTTTTGGCTTGGCGTCAATGAAAGGAGGGACCTTGTCCACTTGAGGAGAAGAGAATAAACAAAGCCCAAGAGATGGCTTTTTCTTTCCCAGTCACACACTCAGATGTGCAAAATTGTCTTATCTTCTTACAATAAATGTAATTTCTGACGCAGCAGAAAGTTTTGAGTTTAGTCATTTCTGTGTAAACTCAGACTAATTCAGATACTTCTTAGCAAGTTCCGGTTTGTAATTCAGTCACATTCAAATTAGAACCCCTCAGATTTTTTTTCGTCTTCCTCTTTGTTCTCCCTTGGGTGGATTCCAATCACTTAGATGTTTATATAACTGCCTTGGTGATCTTGGAGCAGGACACTTCTACCTCTTCATTTCGACTTCGTCTCAGACTTTTGCTGCCCATTCTCTACAGACACACCCCGGATGACCCTGGATTATCTGTCTGGTCCCCCGGGCTCCTGGACTCTTCTTGCCCAGATGAAGTCTTATGTGCACCTAAATGCTGTACGATCCAGACCTCCCACCTTCTTCAGATGAACTTTCTTCCTTCCAGCTTTAGCACTTTCTGTCAGCATCTGTAATTTTGTAGCTTTTTTGTCCTCCTAGGAGCCCAAGTCATCCTTCCTTATAAATACATTTACAGTGCAAAGCGCAGAAAAAATATTTTCTCAAGTCACACGCTTTGATTTTGATTCAGAAAAATCTGCTCATTATACCTATCACTGACTTTGAAATATAGGGAGCTATAGAGATATTGTTTCAGAGAGTCAATGGATAGATTTTTATCCATCCAATTCACACATAAATGCAGCTGCACGTTTCTCTCAGTTGGACTCATATTGTCGGCATGAATGTTCATTTTGATATATGAGTGCCTCCTTGGCATTCATGGATTTAACATTTCCAGTTTGAACTATTTGCAGATGACCCAGAAGATTTATGACACATAGAGCAGTTTGTTCTTCTGCTCAAGCGCAGATTTGAGGCGCATGCTGTCTGGCTGCAGTGACCCAGGCGTTGCTGAGCTGATGTGTGAACTTTGTTGGTGGCCCAGCGTCCCTCTCTTGCAGGTTTACTCTTTCCAGTCCTCTTTACATACTCCATGATTTTCGTTAAGCAGCTGATTACAATGTCTTAGTTCCTTTCACTGAATTTAACCTAGAAATTGTTATGTGCTGTGGTAGAATTCATGGATCTAGGCACTCGGTAGGTACTCATATGTATTCCTTAGGGAAATAACTACAGGAGTTGGAGGGGGGGTGCTTCTGCACTACAGTTTACCCCCCACTGTCAACACAGCCCTCCTTCCTCCAGTAATCCAAGTGTGCTTGCAGAAACGCCCCCAGGAATGCAGGAATGTAGGGATGCAGGAGAGGCCAGTCTGAGCACCTGGGAGTGGCCAGAGATCATTTCGTGCTTCTGTGCAAGGTGAGGGGGCAGTCTGGGAACCCCACAGCCTGGGCTTCTCCCCTCTGAAGCCAATAAAGTGCCCAGAAGCCTGAGCTGATAAAGTGAACAGATGAGGGGTTGACGGGACAGCCTGTAGACTCTAGCCTCCCAACCAGGAAATTCTGGGTAGCCTGTGGCCAAGACAGAGCTTCGCAGGTGGCTCAGTGGTGAAGAATCCACCTGCCAATGCAGGGGTCACAGAAGACGGGGTTCCATCCCTGGGTCAGAAAGATCCCTGGAGAAGGAAATGGCAACCCACTTCAATACTCTTGCTGGTAAATCCCATGGGACAGAGGAGCCTGACGGGCTACAGTCCACAGGGTTACAAAAGAGTTGGACGTGACTTAGCAACCAAACAAAAGAACAACAATGGCCAAAACCAGCTTTCTGTTCACCAGGACCCCACCTTTGACTCTCACTCCTGGTTCCTAGAAGGTACCCAAGTATTTCAGTATAACAAAGTGTCTTGGGATTAGAAAGCCCATCTTCACTTAGAAACATCTTGACTGAAAAAATTGGGGAGGATGACAACAGGGAGAGCAGTCTGCTCCCAGGAGCCCACAGAATGCTTTCTAGATCTGAACCAAGACAGCTGAGAAGCGTCCTAATGGAACCTGCCGGCAGTGGGGAGCAGATGCTGTGACCTGAGTTTGTCAATGTTCCTCAGTGATTATATGCTGCTGAGAGAGCAGCTATTTTATTTTAAATATATGGGGGGGGGGGGGTGGGGGGTGGGCAGAGAACAAAAATGTTTTGGCAATTAAAATACATGCTTAAAGGAACTGTTTCAAACCATATTTTCAGCTTCTCCTTTTACCTGAAAATATTAGAAATGATTATGAATTCTCACTAATGTCATTTTCCCATACTCTGCTCTTGACCGTCTTTTGTTTTAAATTGAATTAGGCAAGCTGCTGATTCAGAACAACACCTAATTATTTTTGCAGTCCTTTCATTCTATAAACATTTATTAAGCACTTATTAGTTGCAGGGCACTGTGCCAAGTATAAGCGAGAGGAAACCAAATGAATGAAATGAAGTCTCAGCCCCAGAGAGATTTGTGGTTCAGTAGGAGAGATATAAAATATGATTAAAAATAACAAATATTTAATACTGGGTAGAAACCATATGGGTATGTGTGGGTCTTAAATGTAAATCTGCTGAGATACTTGGGTTGTGGAGTGAGAAGCTGAGCCTGGATAATGCAAACAAAATGAACCTTCCTCACAGCTAGCAATGTGCCCCAGTGAAAGGAGCTTTTGAGTGTTTTTCAAAGTCTGGTTGGAAGAATACCCTCCCCATAAGAATAACATGGGGTGCTTGCTAAAAGGCACACAAACCTCTCCATAGCCTGAAAGGATATTTCCAAGGCAGGACCCAATGCTCTGCCCCTGCCCATGGGTTTTTCCATAAAGTAGACTGTGGTGTCCTCTATTGTTCAGTCACTAAGTCGTGTCTGTTGATGGGATTTCCTTGCAAGAATACTGGAGTGGTTGCCATTTCCGTCTCCAGGGGATCTTCATCTTCCTGACCCAGAGACCCACATCTCCTGCACTGCAGGGGGATTCTCTACCTCTGAGTCACGTGGGAAGCCCTTTTTAGACCCATGTATTTGGGTATATGGGATTTGGCATGGCAAAAGGTCTGTAGGCATCTGGAAACAATGGTCTGAGCATTCTTATTTGGAAACAGCCCCTGAACTTTGTCTGGTATACAAAGATTTTAAAACTTAAGATGGATCCCTTAAATCTCTAAATGGAATATAAATTTTTCTGAGCCCCCTCTACTTTGCTGGTGGAAGACCCTACCTCTGATTGCCTTTTCTCTGAGACTGCACAGAAATGGAGTTGATTAGGGGCTCATGGGGCAGAAGAGGATGGCCATTGGTCCATGTGCTATCCTTGTTACTCCCCCTGCGTGGGGCTTATCTCCTGGCTGTTCATACTGGGAGTTCAGGCATACATTTTCCTCCTAACTGCTTGGGGTTCTACCACCTGCTGAGCTCTCAGACTGTCTCTTTTCTGCAGGCACACTGTGATGTAGGAGTGATGTATGAAGACGGGCGTGTCTCTACACATGCATGAATTCCCTACCCCCTGAACAAGTCAAATCCAAAGCAAAAAGCCTTCTCATGCTCTTCAGCTTTCATCTCCAGAATGCTGAGTCTTGCTGCCTCAGCCTAAAAAATATTAAGCAATTTTCTCTCTCTCCAAATCTCATCAACCCCTCTATATTGAGGGGAGATATCAGAGCTGTTTCTCTTCCTGAATCAAATATACAAGATCTGACACATGCAGAAGAACAGTACTGTCCTCTTTGGGGGACTAGGACTGAGTTGGGAGGGGTTAGGAAAAGGAGATGCGAATATCAGTGAATTTCTTTTGTAATAACACACCCATTTGTTTCCTTCTGTACCAGTTCCTGCAAGGAAATGCCCCAGCTGCTTCCTGGTTGACCTGAGTCCATCCTTCTTTAGAAACTAACTAGTTCTCTTGCTGCAGACAAAAATTAGGAAGGGATGAGCCCTGCAGAAACAGTGGATGTCCGTACACTACTTGAAGAACTATATTGAAATCCTTAGTCTTTTCAAGTGAAATCTGTTTTTTTCTTGCCCATTGTTCTCCAGAGTGTTATTTGGATATGACAAGGTAGTTCCAGACCAAACATTGAAGGGCCTTGCACTTAGGAGTCTGGACTGGACTGTATTTTCTAAGCAACAGAGAGCTTTGTGCAAGAAGTGAAACAAGTGGACTTTTATACTGGGTAACTAACTCAGGCAGCAGTGAGGAGGATGGATTAAAAGAAGAATCTGGAGGTGGGAGCCTGTTGTTAGCGACGGCAACAATTTACACAATCCTGGTTCAGATTCTTTATGCACATCCCTGCCTATCTCTCTAGATTGTGATCTCAAAGATAGGGATTATAAGGTTCAATTTTTATTTCCTCCTCCCCCAACCCCTTAAAGTCTCAAATATATTTTCACATTTTTTGACACAATGCGTATTGATTGAATTAGATTGCCCCCAAATGAGCTCTTTGAATAAGAACACTGGAAAATAGAGAATCTCCATTTTCACAAAATTATCACAGTGGTATACTGTTGCGGTGAAAGGAGGGCCCTTTATTTTGTCAGTAAAACTGACGACAGCTGTAAACTTTTCTTCCCCTCCCTTTCCTACTAGCACCTAGAAACTAATTCTCTACTCTGTTTTATAATATATATTCATGACAATAGAATATTAAATCCACATTCCAAAGTCGTAAATATTATAAACCACATTTTTACATGGTATTGCATAGCCACTGTCTTTTGTAGCAATTTGGCATGGAATTACAAGTAGTGTGCATTAAATCTCATATGCTCTTTAATTTTTTTATCTCTTCATTTGTATGCATATATTTTATAATCATTCATTCTGGTAATAAACCTCACAGGATTTTAAATTGAACTGAAGTCCCAGATGCTTTAAAAGAATTTATGTTGCATAATTGTACTGGTTTGCCTGAAAACAAACAATAATGTATGACTTAAATATTCTGCCCAGGAGGGGAGTCAAACTCTTCCTTAAAATTCCCTGCCTTCTATTGACTTGTGAGAAAAGAGCCCACAAGCCAAAGTGAGTATAAAAATGACGGGGCGGAGGAAAGAGAGACAGTAGTGGCTTTTTGACAATTCCACTGTCTAGAACCACATGCATATTTCAAGTGAAAATATTTGTGAATTAGCTATAGAACTTACTCCCCCGCTGGGGGTGAGAGGATTAGTATATTGACACAAATGTTTATGGAAGGCAAAGGAGAACTATTCTTCCAGTGGGAATATCTGAGTGGGCCAAGGTAGAAGAAATATTTGAACTTTTGAATTTGTTATCTATTGCTGTACAACAAATTATACCTAAACACAGCAGCTTAAAATAGCATTTATGTTTTTTTTTCCTGTGGATGAAGAATCTAGGAGCAGTTTAGCTAGGGGTTTCTAGTCCTGGGTGTCTAACAAGGTTGCATACAAGTGTTTGCCAGGACTGCAGTCTCAATCTGAAGTCTCACTTGGGGAAGGAGTCTTTTCCAAGCTCACTTGCATTGTTGTGGATGGACTATTTCCTGGTTGGCTGTTGGCTGGAGACTTTATGCCTCACCACATGAGCCTCTCTGTAGGTACCCAGGTTGGCTTCGCCTGGACTTTATGATCCAAAACAGATTGGGGAGGGGGTTGGGAATGCACTTAAGACAGAAATTGCATTTTTAAAATAACTTACCCAGACCAACTCAGGTGCAGTGGGAGAGCGTACAACACAGGAGTATGAATGCTAGCAGGTGGGGATCATCGGTGGCCGCCTTAGCAGCTGTCTACCCCAGTGCTGGACTTGCCAGGGGCGGTGACTCAGGACCACATCCTGAAGATGGCTCTGAATCATGTGCTTGGCTGATGAAGGCCAGAGAAGAAGGGAGAAGGTTGAGGTAACAAGAGTGCTCTCAGCTGCCCTCCCTTCTCATCCTCTATCCAGTGCCACGCCTCTATGGCTTTCACTGTATGCAAGGTCTTGAAAATGTCATCACAGGCTGACACTAGTTGATGGGTTGGTATTCATCAACTGATTTGCATTTGGGAACTGTTGGTACAGTTTAATAGGAACACATAGGTCATAGAAGGTCAGAGCAAGTCATCAAGTGACAAGATGAGAAATCAGCATTATTTGATCATTCATTCATTGAACAGATATTTGGTGAGCAGGATTGTCACCGATTCATAGATATCAAACAACTTGTTCAACATTACTGATTAATAAAGTTAATATTATTAAAGAGTTAGTTAATTGCAGAATTGGGTAAACAAAAGGCAGTGATCTTTCTATGTATACCCCTTTGCCTTTCAAATTAGACAGATTGTGGGAGATTAAATACAGTTATTAAACATGTAGAAGCAAGACTTTGTGAATTTTGCAGAGTCACAGCCAATTTAAACCTACAGGGGTAAAAAAGGTTAAGCTAGCTATTGCTATTCAAATTTTAAAAAATTGCTTTTGCCAGGGTACTAAAATGTTAAACTTGAGTCATTTTCATTAAATTAAATCTTTAAAATTTTTTCAGTTTTTTCTTCTTATAGACATGCCTTTTATAAATGCACGTGTATGGAAAACCCTTTTATTTCAAGGAAGACTGCTTAGATAGCTATGTTTCTGGTCACAGCAATTTCTCCCCTCATTCTTCAAGGCATTGTATCATTTCTGTGGGTGCCTGGAAATTTTCTAATTCTTAGGATTTCTGATCATGAACAAATTTCATTCAGGTGCTGCTCCTCCTCAAATAAAAAAGTTTGAATAAAACCTTTATCTTGGTTTGTCAGAGAGGAAAAAGTAAAGGGAGAGGTGTCCCAATTCTCTCAGTTTCTATTAACTTGAAGCAGGAGCTTTGCCTGTGGAAAGGAAGATATTCTGATGGCGGAGACTGGGGAGATTAACTGGCTTTCACACCGCCATGTAGGATGTCATTCACCGAGTATCTAGATAACCCGATTTCCAGATGTGCACAGAGCTCTGTGCTCTACTCTGGGCTGTCAGTATAGCGCTGGTGTCCTCTGGGGCCCTCTCCTACTTACCGGTGACTTACAGTGCAAGTGATTTGCACTTTAAAGAGCTGCAGAGTCTGTGAACTTCATTCCTCTGCATTCCATTCCCATTGCCTATAGCTTATGTTTAAAGTTGTTAATGTGTCTCTGGGTCATTTCCTCCTTCATCAATGCAGTTATAGGCTTGGAGGATTTACATGAATTATATTTGGCTTTAAATTATGAAAAATTTAACAAATACAGAAAAGAACATAAATACAAACTAAAATGACCAGTAATTCCATTTCTCAAAGAAAACCACTGTTAGAATTTTGGCGTATGCCCTTCTCCCTACTAAGTCACTTCAGTCATGTCCGTCTCTGTGCGAGCCCATAGACGGCAGCCCACCAGGCTCCCCCGTCCCTGGGATTCTCCAGGCAAGAATACTGGAGTGGGTTGCCATTTCCTTCTCCAAAGCATGAAAGTGAAAAGTGAAAGTGAAGTCGCTCAGTCGTGTCCGACCCTCAGCGACCCCATGGACTGCAGCTTTCCAGGCTCCTCTATCCATGGGATTTTCCAGGCAAGAGTACTGGAGTGGGGTGCCATTGCCTTCTCTGGCTCTTCTTCTCCCCACAGCTCTGCAAAATGGAAAGAAAAAAAATGCTATTTAGAATAGCAGTGACTACAGAAGCTTCTGCATTCTATAGGAGTTGCATAGTTCATCTCTAGTGAGGGGTGTGTGTGTGTGTGTGTGTGTGTGTGTGTGTGTTTAAATAGGCTAGCAGTAGTTCAGGAATAATTCTGATTCTGGACATTAGAATCCAAATCAGCCCCATATGTAAAAAAACTAAATTTAAGACTTGATATATATGGTGGTATTGAGCTGGCCAAAAAGTTCATTCAGGTTTTTTTGAAGGAACTTTTTGAGAAGGAAATGGCAACCCACTCCGGTGTTCTTGCCTGGAGAATCCCAGGGATGGCGGAGTCTGGCGGGCTGCCGTCTGTGGGGTCGCACAGAGTCGGACACGACTGAAGCGACTTAGCAGCAGCAGTGCATAGATATGGGAGAAGGCAATGACACCCCACTCCAGTACTCTTGTCTGGAAAATCCCTTGGATGGAGGAGCCTGGTAGGCTGCAGTCCATGGGGTCGCTAAGAGTCGGACACGACTGAACGACTTCACTTTGGCTAATCCAATAGTAGTCTACAAACAACTTGCAAGAAGTAAAAATTAGCACTCCATTCAAGGGACAAAAATGAGGAAACAGTAATTCATTCAAATTGCAATATTGTTTCTATTTAAATTGCATTGTTCTACAGCAGCTACCTCTGTTTATGGTCATGCCCATTCAGGCTATAGCAATAACAATGTTATTTTTCATTGTGATCAAGAACTGAGGAGGGGAAAAGGAGAGAGATTTACTGAGCTATGACACAATTAAGATTTTACATTGTAATGTCTCTTTGGTTTGTTGTGTTTTGTCAAAGATGTCTCTGGTATCTATTGTTTTTATTATTTCCAGCTGTCCTAATTATTGCTCTCATTTGATTTTAATTCAGCTTTCAAAGAGGAGCTGGCTTGCCAGGTGGTTATTATTTTTTTCTAAACTCTTTCAGTTCTAATTAAAAATGATGTCCAAAGAAAGTCATTATTTCAAAATTTACTTGTACCATGTTTATGACCCCATTGAAGAGGGGAGTCACGTGTTCCATATGCTGATTTCTATCGTTGGCGCTGCCACCCATGCCTAAGGAGTGAAGAAATAATACAACCTTTCAGAATGTATGTGCCTTTTTTCCTAAAAGAAAAATGTTGTATTCTTAATTGGAAATAAACTATTGAAGTAAGACATATGTTGCCTATGAGTACCCTTAGAAAAATAATTCCAGCTGACATTCACTGTTTGCTAGTACTTTTAGTTTTCACAAACTAGAGTTTTCTCTTGCTGCTGCTAAGTCGCTTCAGTCGTGTCCGACTCTGTGTGATCCCATAGACGGCAGCCTATTAGGCTCCTCTGTCCCTGGGATTCTCCAGGCAAGAATACTGGAGTGGGTTGCCATTTCCTTCTCCAATGTATGAAAGTAAAAAGTGGAAGTGAAGTCGCTCAGTCATGTCCAACTCTTAGCGACCCCATGGACTACAGCCTACCAGGCTCCTCCGTCCATGGATTTTCTAGGCAACAGTACTGGAGTGGGGTGCCATTGCCTTCTCCGAGAGTTTTCTCTTGGTTGCCTTTTAATAATCAACAAAGTTAATGAAAGAGAAATAAAAGGCTGAATCTTGAGGCAAAAGGAATATGAGGCCCAAGTTCAGCTCCATAGGCTTTGATGGGTGAGTTATTGTTTCTGTGGGAGGTGAAGCAAATGAAATGGCTGTTCTTCTTTATTTTTAAGTAACAGAAAAATTAAAGTCCGGACAGCAGTTTTCCTTTGGAAAACTTTGCTCCATCAGCGTTCTTCCCACACTTGCCTTGTTGGCAGGAGGAACTTAGGTCACCTCAGTCCCCTTTGGAGCCAAGTTCCTCACTGTTTGCTCTGGGCCCTACACGCCCCTTCACCCACTTCCTCTGGCCACTCTGTCTCAATCGAGGTCAAGTTACCTTTCACCCCTCCTTCAAGGGATTTCCAAAGCTGGTTGCTCAATGGTGGGTGGGGCTCTGAGACATGAGAGTTATTCCTTTGAAAGTCAGCTTGCAGCTTCTCTGTGTAGGCAAACATTTTATGATGAAGTCCACAGCCATGTTACCCAAGAAGGGCAGAGTCTGCAGGACACATCAGCACTGCTTCTAATAATTAGACGCATCTGAAATCTATCCCAAGCACGTGAAAGTGAAAGTGAAGTCGCTCAGTCGTGTCTGACTCTTTGCGACCCCATGGACTGTAGCCTACCAGGCTCCTCCATCCATGGAATTTTCTAGGCTAGAGTACTGGAGGGGGTTGCCATTTCCTTCTCCAGGGGATCTTCCCGACACATGAAAGAGCCAGTCACATTTCTGATGCTTTCTGCCTGCCTTTCTGAGTGCAGGCATACTAAGAAGGCTTTGCAAGAGGGATGTGTGTGAAGGTGGAGGCCCTGAGTCCTGGTGTCCTCCTCTGAACACCCGGCTCCTCTCAGTGGGGTGGATGTAATGGCTCATTGCATTTTCAAAGTGCTAGTTACAAAGTAGTTGTCAATAAATATGAGTTTGCTGCCCTTCCCCCTTAGCTAAATATCCGAATCCCAGGTCTCTAGGGCAGGCCAGTGAGGAGTGCATGTAAGTCTGTGCGTATGACCGTTGTCACACGACGCGGGCTCCACGTGTGCTCAGTTGCTCAGTTGTGCTGACCTGCTCCGTGAGGTGTCTGCTAGACTCATCATTAGAAATGGAAGTCATGATTGAAAAAAAAAACCGGGCAGAAGGAACAGTTTTCTAGGAATGCTTGGGCCATAGTGGCCATTTTATCCTTTTAAAAAAGAACCCTAAGGCTAGATTGGACTTCCCAGGTGGTGCATTGTTAAAGAACCTACCTGCTAAAGCAGGAGACTTAAGAGGCATGAATTTGATCCCTGAGTGTGCAGGATCCCCTGGAGGAGGGCATGGCAACCCACTCCAGTATTCTTGCCTGGAGAATCCCACAGACAGAGGAGCCTGGCAGGCCACGGTCCATAGGGTCTCAAAGACTTGAACATGACTGAGCGACTTAGCAAAGCACAGCACAAGGCTAGGTTACGGACGTGACCTCTTTCCTCTCTGAGGAATAGGAGCAAGGTTTCTGGAAGAAGCAGGGCAAAGCATAAAAATTCTTAGACCCAGAATTGCAAAATATATTTCAGAACTGGTCTAGATCTAGCTTTCAATACATGCCCCCTGACACAAAAAAAGGGTACCTTCACTTCATACCTCCCAGACATAGCACTGCCATGAGCACCCATGGACACCCATACTTTCTGCAAGAGCAAGGCCAAAGTTGACCACCTCATCTGCTCCCTTTGCTGTGTTCTGACCAAGAAGGGCTCCGTCCTAACCACAGAAACTCTACTTAACTGTAGAACTGAGAATCCTGCCTGCTCTCTCTCAGTGAGCACCCACCACCCAGCCTAATGGATGGAGAGAAGGCCATAGTTGGGTTGGTTCCTGTTATTCCTCGTTTACAGAACTTGGATCCTCTATATACAGAATAGCCAAGCACTTTGAAACACCTATCTCTCTAGCTTCCGTACTTTAATCATCTGAAAGTGAGGGCTTTGTTACCAGAGTCTCTGGGTTCCTGGCCCTGTGATCCAGGAGTGAGTGAGTCTTAGAGACTATTTCTATAGCACAGCCTGGGGAGAAATGGTTGCCTTACCCTGAATTTACATAAAAAGATAATTCTGTACTCCCTTGGGATTACTAATTTTTAAAAGTGTGCTTAAAGTTATTTTAGCCATGCTAATGGTACAACGGCCTTTGTGAATAAAAGTGAAGTGTAATTATTTGATAATCACCTAAAGCAGCTTTCCCCTCTGTCTGCTTACCTCCAGCACATCTTCAGGTCTCAGCTCTCATGTCCCCTCCTCAGGGAGGCCTTCTCTGACTCCCTGGGCCAGGTTACTTCCCTTTGCAGCACTTATTTTCATTAATATTAAAGACTTCCCTGTGTCAAAGAGACAGTAAAGAGACTTCAGAGTCTTCTGATTCACATTGGAATCTTGGCTCTGTCTCTTACTTGCTTTGTGACATTGGGTGATTTATTTAACTTAACTATGTCTCTGTCTTAGTCCATTTGGGCTGCTAGAACAGATCCCAGACCGGGTGACTTATAAACAGCAAGCATTTGGTTTTTGTAGTTCTGGAGCCTGGAGGTGCAAGAGCAGGATGACGGGCTGGGGGTGGTTCTGGTGGACGTGCTTTTTTGGGCCCTCCTCTTGCCTTGTCTTCCCAAGTGGAAGCAGTAAGATGCCTCTCTGGGGCTTCTTTTATCCTTATGCACTAATCCTATTCAGGAGAGCTCCATCCCATGACTTGATCACCCCCAAAAGGCCTCACTTCCTAAGGCCATCACACTGGAGTTTATAATTTCAACATGTAAATTTTAGAGGGAGAAAAAATAGTCTATAGCAATAGGCAGTCACTTCACTGTGTAATGGGGATTCCCTATTACATGTCATATGAGATCATGCTCGCCAGCCTGGCTTATACCAGAGACAAATAGACACATAAAGGACAATACAAGTTTACATTAAAAAAAAAAATGCTTGTTTACTGGCAGGTATAGATTTCCTTTTTAAGAATTTGGCAATATGAATATAATATGATCTGAATTTCTCCTGGACATTATTTTTATTTTTTTTCCTACTCATACTAATGAGCAGTATTTTAATTTTTGACATGCTCTTTTCCTCGTACATCTCTGTCTTGTTTGCCAATTTTATTTCCCATACCTTTGAAAATGGACTTTGTCCTTAGCTGTGGTGTCTCAGATGGTAAAGAATCTGCCTGCAATGTAGGAGATCCAGATTTGATTCCTGGTTTGGGAAGATCTCCTGGAGAAGGGAATGGTTACCCATTCCAGTATTCCTGCTTGGAGAGTTCCATGTACAGAAGAGCCTCATGGGCTGTAGTTCATGGGGTTGCACAGAGTTGGACATGACTGAATGACTAACACTTTCACTTCTTTAGTTACTTTTCCAGGTCTGTTCTTTTTTTTTTTTTTTTACTTGTTTTAAATAAAATTGTGTCTGCTTTTCTTTTTCTACTTCTTGACTCGTATTACTTTTCTTCATCAGAGCTCTTGAGCCCAATATGCCATCTGTCTCCTATTCCTATTTTAGCCATCTCAGATCTTTTATAGACTCATAGCCTCAACATGACAGAGTTGAATGGGACCTTAGAGAACCAAGGCTAGTGCCATCATTTTACAGATGAGAAAATTGAGCCACAGAAAGAGAAGTAATTTGCCCAGCGTGGTGGAACTAGTTCTTGGAAGGGCTGGGGTCAGACCTCTGGACTCTTAATCTAGTCCATTCTGCAATGGGCCACACCACACCACTTTGTATTCACATCACTCAAGTCTTTCATTTTCTTTAACACATTATAAACTCTCTTTTACAAGAGAACATTAACATTTTCTTTAAGAAACTAAGATCAGCAAGATTTTTCTGCTCTCTTTTCTCTTAAGGAATATATTTAGGTTGCTTTTTAGGTCTGAACTGGGTCTACAGACTAAATTGTTTGGTGTAGTTAGACTCATATTCTGCTAGAAAATAGGCAAAGCATACTGTGCAATGCTCCGCTCAGATAGTTGGCAATGATGCCCCCAGTTTCCAGACTACATGGAAACACTGAGATCCAACATTTGGCTTTTCTGAAATGAATTTTAGATACTCTTTCTCTGGGTCATTCTCTCAAAGATTACTTTTGTAGTTATATGGAAAAAGAAATGGTACAATGTTACTGATTTTAAGTGGAAGCTGGATTAAAAATCTGAGGCCTCATCATATATTTTGGCAGGCCAATTCACAAGCGGAGTAAGTTTGCAAATAGAATTAACTAACTGAAATGGATAAGAAACATTTATGGCTTTGTATCAAGTCTGCTATGGTATAAAAGACTAGGCTTGTTGCCTTGTAGAGAAGTTATGGCAGCCCACTCCAGTATTCTTGCCTGGAAAATCCCATGGACAGAGGAGCCTGGTGGGCTGTAGTCCATGGGGTCGCTAGGAGTAGGACACGACTGAGTTATTTCACTTTCATGCATTGGAGAAGGCAATGGCAACCCACTCCAGTATTCTTGCCTGGAGAATCCCAGGGACAGGGGAGCCTGGGGGGGCTGCCGTCTATGGGGTCGCAGAGAGTCGGACACGATTGACGTGACTTAGCAGCATGCATATAAATATATGGATGGACAAGGTCATTCATTCTCCCTGAAGGCTGCATAGTAGTCCATTCAAAAAGAAAAAATCATCCTCTGCTTATGTATACAATGTATCAGGAAGGTGTTACATTTGTTAATCAACCCCAAATAATCACTAATAGCATGCCATTACCAAAACCTAGAATGAAACACCAAAGGTGTAAAGAAAAAGGGAGCTTTTATGTTCAAAGCATAGAATATGGTGCAAACCAGAGATTGCTAAATTTATGTAGTAGCCATTTTTTAAACTTATCTAAATGTCACTGCAAAAACACTGTATCACAGCAGAAACTAGTCTTTTCCCATGCAAAATGTGGCATTGTCTAAGGCCCCTTCATTAAGATCCCTGCTACTGGAGGCACTCGCCAATATTGCGGGTGTCATTTTAAAGACTAATGAAAGGGGCGTAATTCCAAGCCCTCTTATCATCCGATTGACACATACATTATTTATTACAGATTTCGTCAATAGGCTGAAAGATTGGCAGGCTTTTTTTTTTTTTTTTTTTAATTGAACAACTGGTTTACAATAATGTGATTCAATATCAAGTATGGAGCAACCCAGGGTGTACCTCTCTTTTTATAGTTTCAGTTAGTGCAGTAAACAAGGTGTCAAACTCATGTGATGAACCAGATAGGGAGAGAACCTGCCCCTTTAACGGCTTTCAGTAGTGGTTTAGCTAGTTACTGAAACTATAAAGCAAGTGTTAAAAAAGCTACTCTTGTCAGATTTCTTGTTCTTATGTGGCCAGAGTTTATAGCTATGGGAAAACAAAATTAAGCTGGCTGAAGGGGATGGCTCTGTTCTCCATCTTATAGCAATACTTCGTTCTGAACAGTTGCAAATGTTGCCACCTGCAAATGTAACTGAAGCGGTGTTGTGTGTACATGCAGCGATGCTCTGATACCTGTAGGAACTCCCAGAAAGCAGGGGTGATGGTCAAAATATCTAACAACTGATAGCATACAGGTTCTGACCAATTCAGCTGTACCCTGGCTGGGATACTTTACATGCAGGCTAAACAGAAGCCCTGTTGTGGTATCTTGGAATTCTTGGGGGAACTGTCCATAGCAGTAGCTGGGAGTCCTCCTTTCTGGGTCCACCAAATTTGTGATGATGCTCAGATGACTCAGAATATGGGGATTACCTAAGAGTTGCTTATTCACTGTGTAATTTTGTTTTATGATTAAAAAAAGACATAGGGATAGCACGACATGTTGGCAAGAGCTCTGTATGAGATGACCACAAGATTCTGAATTCATGTCCTAATTCTGCTCCTCACCAGCTGCTTGACTGTGGATGATACACATGGTCTCCTACTTAACTGTGGAATGAAGGTGCTGGACTAAAATTCCTTTCTGTTCCATGGTTCATTTCAGCTTAGCATTCATGCCTGCTCATAGATCATTAATAAAACCTTCCAGCTTTTTGAACTGTGAAAGTGCACAGTCTCCTTTTAGTGGAAATTTGTTATGCAAGTCACCCCAGGGATGTAACTTTTCCCTACCTTCATGTGATCCGTAGTGTCAGTTATTGAGTACTATTAAGATTATAAATAATATTATCAGGTCGGCCTTTTAGAGTTCTCCTACATCTTGAGTCCTCGATATCATGCCATGTGAAACTGGCACAATTTTTTTTCAGTTGTATTTTTTTGATGTGGACTATTTTAAAAGTTTCTATTCAATGTGTCACAATATTGCTTCTGTTTTGTGTTTTGATTTCCTGGCCAAGAGGCATGTAGGATCTTAGCTCCCGGACTGGGGATCAAACTCGCACCCCCAGCACTGGAAGGTGAAGTCCTAACCACTGGGCTGCCATGGAAGTCCTGACTCAGTTTCTTAAATGCAAACTGTTGCATGTCTGGGGTTCAAACCATGTCTCTGGAGGAGAAATGACACATGGGCAGAAAGCTTTGAAGCCAGCGTGCTGGAGTTAGTTATCTCCTTTGTATGCTGGGGTCTTATTGCGCAGATTGTGAAAGAGGAATAAGTAGACTAATTTTGTAATGTTTCATGCATCTCTTAAAAGCAGCATGTTTACGTTTTACTATAAGGAGGGGCATGCAGAGACTCTTGTTATTAATGCCTTTTGTCTTACTGCCATGCTGGCCACCAACAACCACCTCCCTTGACCCTTCCTGCCACTACATTTACTGAGAGTTAAAAATGCCCATTTCCTAAAAATCATGGCAAGGAAGAAGCCTTGCCCCTGCCTTATTCACATGTGGGTAGGTAGACAGGACTTGCTTGCCAAGTCCAAATCTTTGTGTGGGGTAAATTACTCCTTACGCTGATCATAAAATAAGCATCTGACATTTCCTGCAAATGCTCTATTTCTTCATACAGAATTAACCTGCCAAAAACATTGTGTTTACAATCTAAATATTTGGATCATAAGCCAAAAGGGTGGGGGAGTCTGTCTTCCTCCATATTTTTGCACAGTAATGTGTCCAATAAATGTTAATTACGATAATAATAAATAATCAAAAAAGAACATGTTGAGGGGGAAAGTGTGAGGAGTTAGGAATGGTAAATTGCATTAGTTATGAGAATTATTTAAAGGAAAAAATGAAAAAATGCCTCCTGACTGCCCGTCCCACTGCAGACATTTTCCTAGCTTTAGAGCCCAGAGAACATGCTTCATTCCAAGAGAGGTGGGGATTGAAAAGACAACTGGAGGGCTTAGGCAGACACTATTACAATCAAGGGGTGTGCAGCCTCCTAAAGGTCTAATGGGTGTTACATTTGGTCCAGGAGCAGATTTAGATCCCAGAGCACTGTCTCTGGAATTGGGAAGGCTTGTGTTCTGATCCCAGGTTCTAATAAATCTAAGTGCAGATTCTGATCCCAGAGCACTGTCTCTGGAATTGGGAAGGCTTGGGTTCAGATCCCAGGTTCTAATAAATCTAAGTGACCTCTCTCCAAGCCTACTTCCTTATCTATAAAACAGAGTTGAATGTCTTCTGTCAAGGCTTTTATGAGTGTTCACTGAGGTTGTGCACAGAAAGTACTTGGCATGATCCCTGAACATAGTAAGCACTCAAGGAATGTAGCTGTGATGGTGACGGTCATTGGAATTCCCCCTCCTTTAACTGACAGCTAGGCTGGGCCTGCTCTGCTGCCCTGGGTAAGCCTTCTGTCACGCCTTCGCCCCTGTGGAGGGATGCCTGCTTCATTTCTGGACCATATGTCTCCTTTTCTGAGACAGTCTCAGTTTCAAATATTCTGACCCATCAACTCCACAAATCAATAAAAATAACTGAGAAATCCTAGTATTTGATAAATAGTAACTGAATGACTCAGGGCAAGTAATATAATAACAATATATGTGTCACAAAAATTGAGTCATAGTCTGAAGGAACTCAGGAATTAATGAGGATACATGTGCATGCTAGCCCACATCTCATATAGTTATGTGTATACATGTGCTGGTATTTTCAAGTCGGGGAATACTGTACTTATAAAATCCTGCTGAACTGGGGGCCATGGAAGGGTGAAGGGAGGGCAGTGGGGGTGGGCAACAGTGCCTCTTCCCAGATGCTATTAAATGTGCTTAGGAAACTTAAATCAGTTCAAAATTGTTTCAGAGGGCTAGAACTATTTTCTTTTAAATTTACATTTTATTTTAACATCAAAACAAATTGTGTAGTGAACCAACAAGGACTTATTGTATAGTACAGTGAACTCTGTTCAACCTTATGTGGCAGTTGGATGGGAGGGGAGTTTAGGAGAGAATGGGTACGCCTATATGTTTGGCCAAGTTCTTTCACTGTTCACCTGAGACTATAACAACATTATTAATCAGCTATATTCCAATATAAATAAAAAGTCAAAACAAATGTGAAGTGATGGCCACAACTTGATGGGATAAGACATTTTATAAATTATAAAATCAGAATTTTATAAAAAATTTCATCTCAGGAACTATGTCTAGAGTTTTGATTTGAAAATTAAGGTTCGCATATTGATAATC
The DNA here is from genome assembly GCA_935064755.1 of Tragelaphus eurycerus. Taxonomy (NCBI): domain Eukaryota; kingdom Metazoa; phylum Chordata; class Mammalia; order Artiodactyla; family Bovidae; genus Tragelaphus; species Tragelaphus eurycerus. The sequence goes on from CAKXYN010000064.1 coordinate 4,745,408, forward strand.
AAAATTCCTGAAACAGAGGACTCTGTCAATACCAAAGACATATAAAGGAAGATGCAATGTGTTTATTTCTGCACCGATGGCCACAAAGTATGGGTGACTCATGTTCAACAGAATGATAATGGAGTTGCCTTCTTAAGCCAGTGACTAATTGCAACAAGCCTTAGAAAGCCACTTAAAAAACTGTGTTTTGTTTATAGTGTTTATTTCTTTGATTTAAAAATGGTTCTAATTGCAAAACTCTCCCAGGGCACATGTTCAAACTGTTCATACATCATTTATATGGAAAGTAAGCTAGGATAGCAACTAAATATTAAGAGCAAATAATTACCTTAGTACCAACCCACTGTGCCAGACCAACTAGAATAAAAAGATGTTGAACTTGAGGACTTCCTTCCTGGCTTTGTGTTTACACATGGTGATAAAGGTAAGGGATCTACAGAACTTTGTGCTATGGCACCTCTCTGGGGGTTGGGGTAGAAATTTCATGAATAATGAATGAGACTGACCATCTTTAGTAGTTGTTGTTTAGTTGCTAAGTTGTGTCTGACTTTTTGCAACTCCATGGACTGTAGCATGCCAGGCTTCTCCATCTTCCACTATTTCCTGGAGTTTTCTCAAATTCATGTCCATTGAGTTGGTGATACTATATTACCATCGTGTCCTCGGTCGCCCCCTTCTCCTCCTGCCCTCACTCTTTCCCAGCATCAAGGTCTTTTTAAATGAGTCAACTCTTCACATCATGTGGCCAAAGTATTGGAGCTTCAGCTTCAGCATCAGTCCTTCCAATGGGTATTCAGGGTTGATTTCCTTTAGGATTGACTAGTTTGATCTCCTTGCTGTCCAACGGACTCTCAAGAGTCTTCTCCAGCACCACAATTTGAAAGCATCAGTTCTTTGGTGCTCATCCTTCTTTATGGTCCAACTCTCACATTTGTACATGACTACTAGAAAAACCATAGCTTTGACTATATGCTGTCTAGGTTTTTCATAGCTTTCCTTCCAAGGAGCTAGTGTCTCTTAATTTCATGGCTGCAATCACCCTCCACAGTTATTTGGGAGTCCAAGAATATGCAGTCTATCTTATTGGAAAATAGACTAACCCAATAAAACCAAGGCCTCCAACCTATTGCTGTTTTATTTTTTAAATTTATTTTTATGAAAGACTTCAAAGAGAGGCTCTAATCAGAAATATTTAGAGACTATATCTTTTCCAATAGTTTTAGAATCACTAGCTAAGAACATTTTTCTGTGCTTACTTTACCTATTTACTAAAGTAAACAGATTTCTATAGCTTAATTGAAACTAAAAACTACTGGCATTTTTAATCCCAGTTCTACAGGTTTTGGAGATTTATTGAACTAGAAGCTTTCTAGTTAAAAGGGACCTTAAACATCTTCTCTTTCAAATGAGAACAAAAAGAAATATATTTTATACTGTAACCCAGTTCACACACATGTATATACAAACACAGATAGACATGCATTCATACACATAACTGAAATAAAGCTGAACAAAATAATATTTTACTTTCTGCATGATGTATGTGCTGATATTTCCTATTCTATTTTATGAAAAATATTACTGGTCACTAACACACTAAATTGACTTTCTAGTTGGTAATGGAGGAGTATATGTGCCACGTGCTGAGTTTAGCCCTTATCTTCTGCTTGACCCATCTCCAATCCCTTGCTTCCCCTAACTGTAGGAGCAGTGACCCAATGGGATGTATCCAGTTATCTGTCACTGAAGCCAGGGTGCTATGACGATTCAAGCAGGAGGGCACAAAGTAAGTTAGGAACGCTGGTATGGAAACAGAAGTGGAATGAGTGCCTGAGGGCAGAAAGAAGCCTGGTAGGCAGCGATGCAGCTTCAGGCTGGGTTGGGAAGAATGTTTTGAGCATCCTTAGAGGTCTTCAGTGCTGGCGGTTTTCTGGGTGTCTTTGAGCACCAATTCCCTTACCCTTGGCATAGCAAGACCCTCCAAAGGAAACCAATGCTGCTGCCTAAATGTCATGGCTGAAACCATGGTGTGCCCTCACCCCCAGGATCATATTCTTCCTGATGTAGTGATTAATAGCAGGGATAATAGTAGCAATGATGATAAAAGCAGCAACAATAATAAAAATAACAATAACCTCCATGATTTCTTGGTTGATTTTGTTATACAGTATGTTATATATATTATCTAACTTAATTTTTGCACAAATTCTTTGAATTAGGTCAGAGGTCCCTGACACCCTGTTAGGAACCTGACTTTACAACAGGAGGTGAGCAGCAGGCAGAAACCAAAACCCTCCCCACTCCCCTGGTCTGTGGACAAATTGCCTTTCATGGAAACAGGTCCCTGGTGCCAGAAAAGTTGGGGACCACTGAATCAGGCAGTACCTCCTGTTAAAGCGTCTGCCTAGAATGCGGGAGCCCTGGATTCGATCCCTGGGTCGAGAAGATCCCCTGGAGAAGGAAATGGCAACCCACTCCAGTACTCTTGCCTGGAGAATCCCATGGAGGGAAGAGCCTGGTAGGCTACAGTCCATGGGCTTGCAAAGAGTCGGACACGACTGAGCGACTTTCCTTTCCTTTCCTTCATTTTACAAATGAAGACATGGAGGTGGGTAAAGATGAAACCAGCAAGGGGCAGAACAAGGATGTGAGCTTCAGTTTGTGTGATCCGAGGTATCTATTCCACCTCAGCCCATTTGTCTTAAGGAACTGGCCGGGTGACCTTTTGATCTGAGGGAGTGTGTCCCCGAGGAAGCGTGTCTCCTTCTCATTTCAGAATTTCCTGTGTTTTCTGGAGCACTGCATCTAAAACCAATTTATATATCCTGTTTTTCCAGAGACATGCAGAGAAAGCAGACTAAAGATAGTAACCCTTCTTTCAAAGAATGTTTTTTGAATAGAGAAAGTATAGCATTTTCTAAATTGAAAGCACCCATCTTTCTATTTGCATATCGCCAGCAAAGATACAAGCTAATGTTTATGGGGGTCAAAAAATCCATGCATTGTGTTTGCATTTATATTTTCACAAGATACAATTTAAGAAAAATCTTCAGTAAATCAGAGTGTAAACAGAACAGAGCTTTTATTTTGAAAATGAAAAATGGGAAATTAAACATAAATTATGAAAGGCAGACATACTTTTATTTACTTAGTGCAGTATTATAATCACTGTGATTTAGGTCATAGGCTTTACTTAAATGAAAAACCTTGGGAATGTAAGTGTAAGTTCAACTCTTTAATTTGCTAATTATACTTTCCCTTGATAGAATGAGGCTTATCATTTATGTGGGTGGTGTTTTATTATGCTACTTTATTAATATGAGAAGAAGAGGCTATAAAATGGTGCAGTATTCCTGCTTCATATACAGATATTTTAAGCCTGAAGTTAGTAATTATGAATAAAATTAAAACCCATTGCAGATTAGTTATAGAAAATAATATATAAACTTGATTATATCTTCTAGGTAGCAATTGTTTATTCTGTTCTATACTGTTCATCATTAGAAAATGAAATACTTGACAAAGCAGTAAATTTGAAAAAGAAAGATAGTAGTAGAATTACAGGCCTTTAGAGCTGGGACAGGGTATCTTAAAAGTAACCTACTTTTTGTTGTTGTTTTATAAACAGGGAAACAGAGGCTGAGAGAACTCAGGTAATTCACACAGTTCACACAGCAGGGTAGTGGAAAGCTCCCACTCACAGGGCCAGCATGTCCTTATGTCCAGGCCTCAGGCAGTTGTTATTCAACCAATTAGCTTGGGCAGAGTCTGGATCATAAAGCAAAAAAGGGCTTTGATAATAGCAATCAAGAGACAAAAAAAGCAAAATCACATGTCCTTTCTGATGGAATCACACAAAGGTGTTTTCTCCAGTGTTTCAGTTTACATACCCTCTGGCGCTGTGTAAATCCAATATATTTTGGGAACTGAGAGGCGTTTCCTATGCCACACATCACAAGAATACCTGCTAATCCCATGAGTTAATCCTGAAAGGACTACTGACCTCAGGGTGGCTTGACAATAAGAACCATTAAGCACCCCAACTCTTTGTAGTTATGCACATGAGCCTGGAGTTAAAATAAGGACCTTTTCTCTCCAAGCTGATGACCTGCTCATGAATAAACAGAATCTCTAACAGTGAGCTTCAACACATGGTTTTCTAGACATGTGAGCCACTTGTTTTTGAAATAGAGTGACATACTGAAAGCCTCAGGGGAAAATAGCACTTAAAACATAAGAACACAGCAATTCCTGTTGAGCAATCCATTCCTATCTGTGAAGCAGAGCCGGAACCATATGTGTTAATGGCCTACATCGTGCGCATGGGGCTATGATGGATGAGATACTGAATGCAAGTGCCGCTGAAAGAAATTAAAGATGAAAACACCAAGCCAACCCTGTCCTCCTAAGAAACTCAGACCTTAAATGCCCAGGGACTTTTTTTCTCTGTCATAAATGCCTCAGAATAATAGCTACCTTTTATTGAACAGTCTTCACTGTGTACCGGGCATTGTGCTACCTTTAGTTTGTTAAGTGAGCCTCTGAGAGAGTCTTTATTACCCCAGTTTTACAGGTGAGACTTGGAGAGGTTGAATAATTTTCTACAATGTTATAGAGCTGACTTAAACCCAGGTGTATTGAGAAATAGAATTATCCATTTGAAACAAATGAAAAGTAGCTTTTTCACTATTATTATTATTATTACCTTTTAGATACAGTTAATTTTACAACGGTAGTTAGTGTTTTCCCTGACGTTAGCTCACCAGCCTAGTCAGCAGCAGAGGAACTGATGGACTCTGGAAACCTAGCATTAATTCTAGACCTCTTTCTGAGTTGAAAAATGTTGAAGCTCAGGCAGCAACCTCTATTTAGCCATTTGGATGAATGTACTGTTATTTTATAATAAAATGTTTATGTGCTTTTTTATGTCAGAAATGTGCTTAGTTATTTGGTGGCTTTCTGACTAGTGGATGACATAGTAGCTCTTCAGCTGGTTAAGGCTGATTATCTCCAGTTTATAGCTCTAGAGCCTAATTAATTTGCACATTTCATACAGAATTTGGAGGAGAAAATTCTTAAAAGTTAATGGGCTGGTTTTATATTTAGTCACTATATCTTCAGCTCAATGCTGGGCAACAATGTTTCATGTTATATAGCTTAGTGCAATAATAATAGTAAAAGAGAAGTTGTTGATGGCTATAACTAAGGTTTACATTCTAGCTCAAAGCTTTTTCTTTCTGTTTCTTTATAATGAGCTTGATCTTCCTGAATAGAGGTGGGGGTGGCAGGTAAATAAGCTAGAAAAGTAGGTGATTAGAGTCTGATTGAGAAATTTGGTGTTGGGGTTAGTTCTGTGTTCAAATTCTTACATCACCACTTTTTAGAGCTATTTAAGCTTGAAGTTTGAACTGTCTGTGCCCAGGTTTACACATCTCTAAAATTGGGATGACAATGACTATCAGATCAGATCAGATCAGATCAGTCGCTCAGTCGTGTCCGACTCTTCGCGACCCCATGAACCGCAGCACGCCAGGCCTCCCTGTCCATCACCAGCTCCCGGAGGTCACCCAGACTCACACCCATCAAGTCGGTGATGCCATCCAGCCATCTCATCCTCTGTCGTCCCCTTCTCCTCCTGCCCTCAATCCCTCCCAGCATCAGAGTCTTCTCCAATGAGTCAACTCTTCGCATGAGGTGGCCAAAATACTGGAGTTTCAGCTTTAGTATCATTCCTTCCAAAGAAATTCCAGGATTGATCTCCTTCAGAATGGACTGGTTGGATCGGTTTTGCAAAGCCTGAATGTGCTCGGTTTGGCCTAAACCAATGTCTCGGGTGCTTATATAAGAAATTTGGAAATTGCTTCTTAAAAGTGAGGTCCTGCCTTTGTCTGCTCCAGCATCTGAAAGCAAAACAGCTTGGCCAAGAATCCATGGTTGTTCTTAGGCTGTTTCCCTGGCCCCCTGCTCATAGAGCTCATTGTTTGGGCTGTACTTATCAAGGATACAAGAAAATACGATGCAGATTTTAAATTCTATGATTTGGGCACAGATTTTTTCATTTTCATATCAGCTTGTGTTATACTGCACACACCATGGTTGCATGGTAAATATGTATTGATTTTATTTAGCTATGATACAAGGCAGAGTTTTTGTTTCCTGGCTATGTGTTAGGGATGGTAATAGGTAGGTGAGTTTGCATGGTGGAAAATATGGGGCATATGGGAAGGGAAAAAGGAATGAATATTCCCAAGAACATGCTTGGGAAATAAGATTTCCCTATAAACCTAATGCTGTTATAAAAAGTAAACCTAATAAACATTAATTCAACTAACATAAATTTGAAGCTTGTGGAAATTTGATGTAAGTTGAACTATATTGTACTTTGGTAACTTTTATCCTCTCCAACAGAATGAAGCATTTTTGAAGCAATTATTTTCATATTAAAGCTGGGCTAATTGCACATCATTTTTATTCATTTCTTTCTACTTGGCAACACTCAAACTAAGCTAATTTGAGTTAGTGGATGCAGGATGTTAAAAACTTCTAAAGCTAGGTTTCTTTAAAATCCTAAAAATTAGAGTCACATAACTTACAGTTTCTCTGTCAAAAATGAAGAGAGCCTAAAATCTTTTTAACAAAACACGCTGATGGTTCAAGACAAAGCTATGAACACCTTTAGGGAAAAGCCAACTGATTGGGTGGAAGCCAGTGGATTTTACAAGTTTTTGTAAAGATTTCTTCAGGAGACACTTTATTGGAAATGCGTTTTTTTTTTTTTTTTTTTTTTCCCTGACTAACAGCAGTGATAAGTTTAGATAAACTGTAGCTCAGATGCTTATTCATACTTTAATCAACTTCTTGAGATGTTATGATTGCCTTGAGAATAGATTTCTCCACTATGACATACTGAACACTTCCTGTTTTAGATTAACTTATAATTACCTGGAAGTGATCTATTAGAAGAATTTGGATTCTTCTAGTGCCAGAGGAAAGGACGAATAAATTAAACATATACACAAATGTGGAAAGAAATTGGGAGAAAAAGGAAAGAAGAGTAGATAAAGAAGAACCTGACAACCCTATTTTGAAATATAAGAAAACGTCGTTTTAGATTTGAGTGTGGTTTTGACTGAGCTCAATCAAAGAGTTCTCTTATTCTACTTAACAAGTAATCACTAGTTTTGGTTCTGCTGATGTTACTGCCACACGCATGGGTAAGAGTTTGCAGAAAGAAATCATAGGGATTTCCAGGAAAGGTGACCTCACCACAGAAGCAAAGAGGCTGAGAAAGACTTCAGGGCTGGGCGGCTAAGTACACAGCATGAATTCTTGTGGATATCCTTAATACTTTGTAAACAAAGCCAGACTTGCAGCAGAAGGAAGCAATGAACAAAGGCAAATAGGAGACTGTGGTTGAGTCCTGTTAATTGTAACTTTGGATGTTTCATTTTACTTTTCAAGGCCTCAATTCCTTTTGACACAATGTGGCAGTTGGACTTAACAGATGTCTAAGTGCCACTCACCTCCCCCCACCTGCTGTGCTCTGGGGTGGCTAGGTCAGTAGTTACCCCATCACCATTATGCAAGATCAAAGCTTAGAGTCTTGCACCATCACTTGCTGGGGCAGCCTCTTTGACTGTTAACCCTGAGAAAAGAGAATATGGAGGGAGAATTGTATAGCAATCGAGAAAAATTCGAATTAGACCTCACCCCTCTTCAATAAATTAGAGGATTTTTCTTTTATCTCCTTGTATACTTGCATGGATGTGAGAGCTGGACTGTAAAGAAGGCTGAGAGCCGAAGAATTGATGCTTTTGAACTGTGGTGTTGGAGAAGACTCTTGAGAGTCCCTTGGACTGCAAGAAGATCCAACCAGTCCATTCTGAAGGAGATCAATCCTGGAATTTCTTTGGAAGGAATGATGCTAAAGCTGAAACTCCAGTATTTTGGCCACCTCATGCGAAGAGTTGACTCATTGGAGAAGACTCTGATGCTGGGAGGGATTGAGGGCAGGAGGAGAAGGGGACGACAGAGGATGAGATGGCTGGATGGCATCACCGACTTAATGGGTGTGAGTCTGGGTGACCTCCGGGAGCTGGTGATGGACAGGGAGGCCTGGCGTGCTGCGGTTCATGGGGTCGCAAAGAGTCGGACACGACTGAGCGACTGATCTGATCTGATCTGATACTTGCATCAGCTAAAAAAATAAAGTTCTTTATTATTAATAATAAAAGCAGTCAACATCTCTTGAGTGGTCACTGTGAGCTAGGAGAGATGCTATGGAATTTATGTCCTCCGTCTCATTTGTTTCTCACAATAATCTTTTAAAGGAGATGCTAGCTTTCCCCCATTTTTATAGACAGATAAATTGGGAACTAAGAGACAGAATGGTCAACCCAAATTCCCTTGACCATTAATGGCAAATCTCATGTTCAAACTCAGTTTATTTGCAGAGCCTGTGCTAGTAACCACTTGTTTACACTGCCTTTTAAAGTTTTATGGTCCATTTTATTTACATTTCTATTATATTCATTTTGATGTTGTGATACTACTGATTCTTAATAAGCCTACCGCTTTCAAGTCAGCTTTCTTTTTCTTGAATTTAAAAGTAGGACATATGTTTATTGAAGAAGATGTGGACATTATGGGCACATTAAAAGAAATAAAGATTGCTTGTAATAAAAAAAAATAGTCTTGTGGTCCAATCAAATGCAAGTTACATAAATGGAGGTATGAATCACCTGAGGCAGTTCCATCACTTCCCACAAATGGGAAGATCATGTGTCCTATAAAGAAAATGCCTTTGTTAAGTGGAAAAAAAAAAAAAAAAGAAGGGCGATGAAAAATTATGTCTCAGCCCCAACAGGTCCTATGGAAAAATAATGTACGGGCACAAGCAAATGGAAATTCTTTAATTCATTAGATGGCAGGATTATGGTCAATGACCCTTTTCTCTTCCACTGGGTATCCCATTAATGTTGTTTATGTACTGAGAAAAAAGTAGATAATAATAATAATAAAAACCAAAGAAATGGAGTTCTTCATCATTGTATTCCTTGTAAGAATTGGGTTTCCTCCTGCTGAGGAAGAGCAGAGAAGTTGGAGTTACCTGTAACACACAAGACGGTGCTCATGTCAGAGAGGAGCTAATTCATGCTTCTCAAAGATCCCCGTGTGCCACGCTTTGTATGAATAAGAAAAGGAAGTGCAGTATTTGGATTACGTTGCCTCGATTACTCCTTGTGTAAGCAGTATGGATATTTCTGACTGTCCTTTTGATTCTAGTTGAAGCTGCTTGCCACAGGCATCTCTTAGGAGATTGCTTTGTGATTTATGCAGGTCTAAAGGAGACCAAGGATCATTTATCTTCAAAACAGGAAAGAGATGAAAGCAGCTCGGTAGTAAAATTTCCTGTGGAGTTAGATGAGAGCATCAAAGGGAAAAATGTCATTGTTTCATGAAAAACTAGGAAACGTGAGTCAGTTTTTAATGTCACAGATATTTTCCTGTGAAGAGTTCACATTTTAAAAAATTCTCCACTGAAGGATAGAAGCAACTGAAGCAGTGAATTAGCATGATTCAAAAGCTATACAACAAAACATGGCCCTTTTCAGAAAGGTAAAATGAAAATAGAGGATAAAGTGGTGAAAGCCATAAGCTGCCTTAACTCATTTATAATTATTTTTCCCATAGTTAAATCTATTTTCTGCCTTTGCTTAAATATTTGAGTAGTGTTCTTACTTTAAAAGGAGGAAAATAGTCCTCAAAAATGGATGCTTCCTGTAGCTTGCACATCCTTTGTTCCTTCACATTCCTCTTACTTCATGGCGTTGTGCTCATTGACAGCCTCTTTAAAACTGTGCTTCTCCGACTGGTCCATGCTGTCTGCTAATTTGTACCGTGGTCTCTGTGTTTGGTATGTTGAGTCCTAGTCTCTTTAAATGCATTCCACTGATTCAGATATATTTAAAACACTATGATGTCTGGAGAAAAAAAAAAATGTTGTGATCAGGCCGTTTGTCACCGTGCATAGGAATATTAGATTTCCATCAGACAGAAAAGATATTATGGGTTTTTCTCTGGCTACTGTACATGCCATAAGTAAAACAATGATGCATGAAGTTGAACAGACTGCCAAAAATAGATCAGGAGGAAAAATTTCTCCCATGACAATTGGCTGTGATCCTAGGGATTTTCCCTTTTACTCTGAAACCTTGCATAAGAATATTTCTTTTTTCTCTATCTCTTTTCTCTTCCTTTCTTTCTTCTTTTCTTATTTCCTCCCCTCTTCCCTTTTCTGCCTTCATTCTTTCATTTTTTCTTTCTTTCCTCCTCCTTCCCTCTCTCTCTTTATCCTTCCTTCCTTCTTTCCTTTAAAACACTGTGACTTTTGCTTTGAAATGCTCAGCAAACTAATAGCAAAACTGGAGTGTGGGTTCATCCACTTAGAATAAAAAGTCACCGCATTGGCTTTCCAGGGAAATATGTTCTTCTCACTCCTAATTCTCAACTCTCCATTCCTGACTCAAAAGAGCCTGGCAGTCTTGGGGTGATGCCATTTCTAAAAGAAATAGAAATAATTGAGAAGAGAAAGGAGTTCTTCCAAATGTATATGCTCTGGCCAAAAATATCATTACTACACAGAGATTTACAGCTAAACTCAGACATCAAGAACATCGAGAAAATACCACCACTACACCACTGTCATAACCAAAACCTCAAAACCGAAAACTCTAAAACTCCTCGGAGCATCAGTATAGGTCAGCTAGACTGTGCTGTCTACACAGTTATCATTCATAAACATGTGGAGTGTCTAGAAGTTGACACCACCCGGAATTGTCCCAGCTCTAGTAGAAATGTAGGAATTTGGGGGCAGTATGATATGTGGGCTCTGGCAACCAAGAGAATTCTAACACAGCATGTTAACTTTTAAGCAAGTTACTCTTTTTTTTTTTTTTTTAAACCTCAAGCTCCTCATCTGTGAAGTTCTTCGCTCCTGCTCTGAAACCCTAGAGAAGTTGTGGTTTATATTATCCCACTGGCTCTCTTTTCCTGCTGGTTAGCTTTCTTTGCATTTATACCTTGTGTTCCAACTCATATTGTGGGAGCCTGTGTTTTTTTGTACTCTTTAAAGGGCCTGGCATGGTCCTTTTTATTCAGAATGACAGTATCAGATGAAATCTAGGAGAGCATGGCTTTCAGTAATTTTAAATTGAGTTCGAAACTTCCAAACTGATGAAAAGATGGGGATAGAATGTGAGACAGTGTATTTGTGTTTTTCCCCAACAGTGGTAGCCCAAGGTGTGCCTGGAGTGGTAGAAATGATGGAAAGGAGGTCAGAGACCTCTATGAAGTAGCAGATAGAGAATTGATAAGTTGTATAAAGGGCATAAAGGAAGAAGGAAGGAAAGCTGTGTGCTAGTTTAGACCTGAACGGGGAAGATGCTAGTACCTTGAGCAGAAATCAGGACAACAGGTGCACACACAGGTTCTAGATTTGCAGTTCTCAGCGTGGGGGTCAGGGATATGTGTGCGTGTTGCTGGTTGACAGAGAGTTAAGAATGCAATTAGGAGCTAGGGAAGAGACCATGGTTAGAGAGACTTAGGACTGACATGTATCAGGTGGGTGTTGAAGCTGTGGAATTAGATGAGATCACCTAGGGAGAGAGTAGGAAGAGAAGAGAAGTCAGAGAAAAGACTTTTAGGTGAGACTTTTGTTTCATCAGCAAGAAGGAAAATAGAAGCCAGCAGAAGTGGTTTTGTAGAATAAAAATCTTCGAGAGATTTTTCTCTGTCTCTCTGGAGGGAAACTTAATAAATCCTTGGAGAAATGTTTTCTCTAAATTATTGTATGTCTCACTTACATGCATGCATGTATGCATTTGCCTAAAAGACTATTTTGCAGAATGCAAATGTCAAAAGTGGAAAGATTGGGAGAGGCCTTGTGGTTAACTTGTAGAAACAAAAATAGTGCTGAACAATTTTTCAAAAGGCAAGAAACACCAAAGGCAGAGCAAATGACTACAGAGGCACAGACACTTCCTACAAGATCTGGGTGTCATTGGCAGGCAGAGGCAGCCATGCACCATCATCAGGCACTGAAGTTCAGTTGAAGGACACATGTTTTTTTTTTTTTTTGCCATTCCAAAACTACTCCCCACTTTTTTAGGGAAGGGGGCTTAACTTTGGAACATTCTCAGTTGTTCAAATGTTCCTTTTTTGGGGTACTGGGTATTGAAATTTTTTTTTAACCTACACTATTCTCTTTAATTGGGTTTAGTGTTACATCATCCATGTGAGAGAGGTGTCACCACTCCTTTAAACAGTTGAAGAAACTGAAGTCTGGACAGCTGCCCAAAGTCTCACGGAGTTCACAGGTGGCTGGGCTAGGATTAGTCTCCTGATAACAAACTATAGGTCCTTCTTCCCACCACACTTTACTGAGATTCACTAGTGATAGCATCCACTTGGACTTGAGCATCCATTCAGGGTATTGCTAAGGTACAGACTTTAGTGCAAGTGAGAGCTGATTGGAAGCCCAACTTTCTCACTTATCAGCTGTGTGCATCACTTGACCTCTTCAGGTTTCATTTTTCCATGTGTGTAAAATAGAATGATATTTATTTGGCAAGGCTATTGTGAGAATTAGAGGTCATGTTTATGAAGCTCTGACAGTATAGCCCAGCAGGCTCCTTTGTCCATGGGATTCTCCAGACAAGAATACTGGAGTGGATTGCCATTTCCTTTTCCAGGGGATCTTCTCGACCCAGGGATCATACCCAAGTCTCCTGCATTGCAGGCAGATTCTTTACGCACTGAGCCACCAGGGAAGCCCATTAACAGGATAGGCACTTGTTTAAGGAAAAAGAACAAATTGGAAAGCACAGTGATGGTTTTCAGGGCAGGGAGCACTTTTCCCAATGTTTTACTCCCCCTGTGCTGCTTTCCCATTTTTCTCTTGTGCCAACCATCCACACGCCACTGAGGGCATAGTAGGTGCTCTGTAAATAATTAAATTCCATTAAGCTTTAATTCTATGCCATGGACGCAAGCAGGTTCTGCCAGCCATGGCCTTGAGTGTGGAAATTTCAGTGTGGCACAGGGTGGGACAAGGGGAGGGGGGAGGAGGAGCTGGCCTTGTTTACATTTGCAGCAGAGGTGACTGTGAAGAGGGAAGCACTTTTATTTCCCCTGTGAACTGGCCGTGCATTTTGCTGGAGCAGCTGCTAATGGAAAATAATAAAACCCATTTTCGTCAGGCAGTATCTGGAACACTTACAGGTCAATTCAATGCTCAAAACAGATTGTTACAGAGCACATTAGTTCGTCATCAACATCCACTTTGGTCAAGGGATTTTTGCCATTGGAAATTGAATTTATAGGTCATGGTCTGTTATGATTCCTGAAAATCATTGAATCTTTGTAAGTTAGGGGAAGCATATAACCAATTATTATAAATGAGCACACATAATCTTTCCATTTGTTAAAGTCACAAAGGTAGCAAATTAAGCTGTGGAAGACTTGAGAACTAGGGCAGCTGCAAAAATATGACTTCACTAATATTAAACCTATGTTCTGCCTATTAATTAAAGAATTTGGTCTCAGTTCCATAGTAAATCCCATCCCAGCCAGGAGGGAACGTCAGCCCTGTTTTTTTTTTTTTTTTTAAACACTAAAGCCAGTGCATGACATGAAATTCAAGGTGCGTTTATTTGCTGCTGCTCCCATACTTAAGTGCACTTGTATTGGGACAGTTGTTTCCAACCAGAGTTAAATGAAGTCAGTTGGAATTTCTAAACACATTACCGATAATGCGGTTGCCTGGTCTGGTGGAAAGAACTCTGCCTGGTCATGAGGTGCTAACTTGTCTAACTGCTGGACTGTGGGCAAGTCGCTTAACTACTCTGGACCTTAGTTCTCTCCCTTCAACGTAAGCATTTTGGACTGGATGTTCTCTAAGAACATTTTTCTGTCTATTTCAAACATTGTTCTTGTTTTCTTCTAATTACATGAAAACATATATGTATTCATGGTGAACCAAAATAAAGAACAAAAGAGAAAGTCAAACATATAATGCTATAATGCAGAGATACATACAGTTAACATACAGTTAACATTTCAGTGTATATTCTTCTAGCCTTTCTATGTTCACACTTACATGTACATATACTTGTGTATATTTAAATATACACCAAAAATGAAATCATTCTCTGTACACACCATTTTGATACTTCCCCTTTTTCATTTAACAATGTGAACATCTTTGTGTCATGATTTTTCAAAATGAAATTCCAGTGTCTGAATAGGCCATTAAGTTCTTTACCAATCCCCTATGAATAGATAGCTCAGTATTTTTCAATCCCTTGCAGTTTTACACAGTGTTATGATGAAAATCTTCATGGCTAAATCTCTGTAAATACTTCTCGTCTTAGGATAAATTGCCCCAAACAGAAGTGGTGGCTTGAGAGGTACATGTTTCTTAGGTGTTGAATACATTTCTGAACTCATGTCAAGTTTTAATTCTGTGGTGCGCTTTGTCTTTGGAGACAATGAATTCCAGCTAGACTCAGGCATCCTCTGAGCATGAACACTCCCTTATAATTAGGCACATTTGGGTGCACTTACACAGTTACATATTTACAGGTGGGCACTGTTAATATTATGCCATTTGGTGATTCCTGGGAAGAACTGCAGTGTACATTTACATGACCTTCTGCTTGCTTTCTCCCTGGGGTTATTAAAGAAAAAAATGTCACTATATAGTTCTCAGTTTCCAGAGACTTTCCAATGGACTCTCTAAGACTCTTAGTTTCTTTTAACACATTTACTGAGCACCTACTATGTGATTAGTAATGAAGTCTTTGACATTAAGAAGCACAGTGTTTGGGAAAAAGAACTGCATAACTGACCCAGCAGATCTACAGGGTCAGTGAGAGTTGTATAGCCTTAGCAGCAGCACTGTAGGCATTGAGAGAAGTCTGGATATCCTGCAGAGAAGGGAGAAAGGGAAATGAATGAGGCCTCTGAAGATGCTGTGTTAGCCAGAAGTCTTTGATAACCCCTGACAGAAGAACCACCTCAAGTCAGCTTAGCAAATAGGGTTACATTTACTGACTACTATTACCTGGGTTTCTTCTGCCTGTAATGCAGGAGATGGGGGTTTGATCAGCAAGTTCCCTGGAGGAGGACATGACAACCCATGCCAGAATTCTTGCCTGGAGAATCTCATGGACAGAGGAGCCTGGTAGGCTACAGTCCATGGTGTTTCCAAAGAGTTGGACATGACTGAGCAAT
Organism: Tragelaphus eurycerus; assembly: GCA_935064755.1. Classification (NCBI taxonomy): domain Eukaryota; kingdom Metazoa; phylum Chordata; class Mammalia; order Artiodactyla; family Bovidae; genus Tragelaphus; species Tragelaphus eurycerus. The sequence continues at coordinate 4,760,702 of CAKXYN010000064.1, forward strand.
GAGTGAACCGTGAACTTCCTGATGTTCAAGCTGGTTTTAGAAGGCAGAGGAACCAGAGATCAAATTGCCAACATCCTCTGGATCATGGAAAAAGCAAGAGAGTTCCAGAAAAACATCTATTTCTGCTTTATTGACTATGCCAAAGCCTTTGACTGTGTAGATCACAATAAACTGTGGAAAATTCTGAAAGAGATGGGAATACCAGACCACCTGATCTGCCTCTTGAGAAATCTGTATGCAGGTCAGGAAGCAACAGTTAGAACTGGTCATGGAACAACAGACTGGTTCCAAATAGGAAAAGGAGTACGTCAAGGCTGTATATTGTCACCATGTTTATTTAAATTCTATGCAGAGTACATCATGAGAAATGCTGGACTGGAAGAAACACAAGTTGGAATCAAGATTGCCGGGAGAAATATCAATAACCTCAGATATGCAGATGACACCACCCTTATGGCAGAAAGTGAAGAGGGGCTAAAAAGCCTCTTGATGAGAGTGAAAGTGGAGAGTGAAAAGGTTGGCTTAAAGCTCAACATTCAGAAAACGAAGATCATGGCATCTGGTCCCATCACTACATGGGAAATAGATGGAGAAACAGTGGAAACAGTGTCAGAATTTATTTTTCTGGGCTCCAAAATCACTGCAGATGGTGACTGCAGCCATGAAATTCAAAGACACTTACTCCTTGGAAGGAAAGTTATGACCAACCTAGATAGCATATTCAAAAGCAGAGACATCACTTTGCCAACAAAGGTTCGCCTAGTCAAGGCTATGGTCTTTCCTGTGGTCATGTATGGATGTGAGAGCTGGACTGTGAAGAAGGCTGAGCACCGAAGAATTGATGCTTTTGAACTGTGGTGTTGGAGAAGACTCTTGAGAGTCCCTTGGACTGTAAGAAGATCCAACGAGTCCATTCTGAAGGAGATCAATCCTGGAATTTCTTTGGAAGGAATGATGCTCAAGCTGAAACTCCAGTATTTTGGCCACCTCATGCGAAGAGTTGACTCATTGGAGAAGACTCTGATGCTGGGAGGGATTGAGGGCAGGAGGAGAAGGGGATGACAGAGGATGAGATGGCTGGATGGCATCACTGACTCAATGGATGTGAGTCTGAGTGACCTCCGGGAGCTGGTGATGGACAGGGAGGCCTGGCGTGCTGCAGTTCATGGGGTCGCAAAGAGTCGGACACGACTGAGTGACTGATCTGATCTGATCTGATCTGAGCGATGATCACTTTCACTTTTTACTGAATCAGCCCCTAGGAAGACCAGGGATTCTTTTGTTTTCTTCTCTCTGTGGGTTGGCTTCATTCTCAAAATTCTCTAAGTTAGTGGTTGGAATTAGGGCTGCTAGATGCTTGTGTGTACATCTTTAAAGTCTTAAGTTCAGAGGGAAAAAAAGGCTCTTTCCCAGTTCTAGTTTGAAAAATCCTAAGCAGCACTCTTATTGGGGTGATGGGCCTGTGTGGGAAGAGGCATGGGGACAAGAGGAGAAGTCATGATTGGCCAGCTTGTATCAGATGTCCATACCTGTGGTCAGGAGTTGTTGCTATCACCTTAAGCGAAGGACAAAGGTCATGTGGTGTAGAATCTAAAAAAGCTGAGTTCATAGAAGCAAAGTAGAATGGTGGGGCTGGAAGTTGGGGAGAGGGGATAAATGGTGTATAAAGTTCCAGTTGTAAGAGGAATAAGTTCTAGGGATCTAACATATAGCATGGTGGCTATAGTTGACAATACTATACTGTATGCTTGGGACTTCCCAGGTGGCAATAGTGGTAAAGAACCTGCCCACTAATGCAGGAGATGTAAGAGACCTGTGGTCAATCCCTGAGTGGGGAAGGTCCCCTGGAGGAGGGCACGGCAATCCACTCCAGTATTCTTGCCTGTAGGATTCCATGAATAAAGGAGTCTGCAGGGCTATAGTCCATGGGGTTGCAAATAGTTGAACATGACTGAAGCGACTTAGCATGCAAGCACCATATATTTGAAAGTTACAAAGAATAGACTTTAGATGTTCTCACCGTAACAATAATCAAAATAATAGTTAGGTAAAGGATGTGTTAACCTTATTGTGTAAACACTTTGCAATATATATTGATACTTGTATCAAATCATATCGTAGACCTTCAGTTCAGTTCAGTCGCTCAGTCGTGTCCAACTCTTTGCAACCTCATGGACTGCAGCACGTCAGGCTTCCCTGTCCACTACCAACTCCCCAAGCCTGCTCGAACTCATGTCCATCGCATTGGTGATGCTATCCAACCATCTCATCCTCTGTTATCCCCTTCACCTCCTGCCTTCAATCCTTCCCAGCATCAAGGTCTTTTCCAGTGATTCAGTTCTTTGAATCAAGTGGCCAAAGTACTGGAGTTTCAGCTTCAGCATCAGTCTTTCCAATGAATATTCAGGACTGATTTCCTTTAGGATTGACTGGTTTGATCTCCTTGAAGTCCAAGGGACTCTTGAGAGTCTTCTTCAACACCACAGTTCGAAAGCATCAATTTTTTGGCACTCAGCTTTCTTTATACTCCAACTCTCACATCCATACATGACTACTGGAAAAACCATAGCTTTGACTAGACAGACCTTTGTTGGCAAAATAATGTCTCTGATTTTTAGTATGCTGTCTAGGTTAGTCATAGCTTATCTTCCAAGGAGCAAACATCTTTTAATTTCATGGCTGCAGTCACTATCTGCAGTGATTTTGGAGCCCCCAAAATAAAGTCTGTCACTGTTTCCATTGTTTCCCCATCTATTTTCCATGAAGTGATAGGACCACATGTCATGATCATCATTTTTTGAATGTTTAGTTGCAAGCCAACTTTTTCACTCTCCTCTTTTACTTTCATCAAGAGGCTCTTTATTTCTTCTTCACTTTCTGTCATAAGGGTCGTGTCATCTGCATATCTGAGGTTATTGATATTTCTCCTGGCAATCTTGATTCCAGCTTGTGTTTCATTCAGCCTGGCATTTATTTCACTTGATGTACTCTGCATATAAGTTAAATAAGCAAGGTGACAATATACAGCCTTGACACACTCCTTTCCCAATTTGGAACCAGTCCATTTTCCACATCCGGTTTTAACTGTTGTTTTTTGACCTGCATACAAGATCTCTCAGGAGGCAGTTCAGGTGGTCTGGTATTCCCATCTCTTGAAGAACTTTCCACAGTTTGTTGTGATCTATACAGTCAAAGGCTTTGGCATGGTCAATAAAGCAGAAGTAGATGCTTTTCTGGAATTCTCTGCTTTTTCTGTGATCCAACAGATGTTGGCAATTTGATTTCTGATTCCTTAAAGTTATACAATATTGTGTCAGTTATATCTCAATAAAACTGAGAAGAAAAAGAGGGAAAACAGTGCTGCTGCTGCTGCTGCTGTTGCTGCTAAGTCGCTTCAGTCGTGTCCGACTCTGTGCGACCCCATAGACGGCAGCCCACTAGGCTCCCCCGTCCCTGGGATTCTCCAGGCAAGAACACTGGAGTGGGTTGCCATTTCCTTCTCCAGTGCATGAAAGTGAAAAGTGAAAGTGAAATCACTCAGTCGTGTCCTACTCTTAGCGACCCCATGGACTGCAGTCTACCAAGCTCCTCTGTCCATGGGATTTTCCAGGCAAGTGGGGTGCCGTTGCTGTGCAGGCTAAAATATGAATAGCATTTAAGATGGGAAGACTTTATATGGAAAAAAATTTTAATAGACCATGTCAGTAGGAGGTGATCAAAATATATGAATTGAATAAACAATTGAATGAAAGGGCAGTCAAAGAAGTAGAAGAGAAAGTTTCTTCTTTGATTGGCAGAATTTCACATTAGTTATTTATTTCATCTTCATGTAATCTTTCAGAGGTATATTCACATTTTGCAGATAAAGAGGTTAAATCAAAGCACTTCATTAATATGTAACATGATTCTAACATAGCTGATAAAATTCTTCTAAAGCCATGACCCATGGAGCTGTCTTAGGCAGAGTTAGGTTAAAAAAATCAAAGGAAATCAAAACAAGCAAACAACAATAAGCTAATATATAAGCAAAAAAAGAAATAGTTTCACAATAACTGAATCTTGGATTTCTCGAATGCCACAAAGATGAATCCCTGTAATGTTCTGTGACTTCACCGTGCACTTGTTTTGAGCCTCATCTCTCTCAGTGTTCCTGACCTAGTTTGTGGGCACTAGTCCTTCTCTACCCTGCCCCCATGCTGAGCTTGCATTCTAAAGCCCCAGATAACTAGTCTTGAAGAGTAAGACTTTCCCTGGACTTAGCTGGAAGACAAGCTAGAATCTGTTTTAATGGGTGAGCGGGGAAAGACTGAAAACTTTTGCATTTCTAATTTGGTCATAGTACACTTTTTAGTGCAGCTGTGATTCTGACTCAGATCTCCTTCCAAGATTTGCGTGTGTGTGTGTGTGTGTGTGTTTTACTCCCCTCCTCCGTTTCGTCTGGGGAGAGCAGTGGAATGACATGAGAAAAGGCTGATTATCCCGGTCCTGCTTTCTTGATCTCTGCTGTACTAAAATACATAATCACTAGCACTTGCTGCTGCTGCTGCTGCTGCTGCTGCTAAGTCGCTTCAGTCGTGTCCGACTCTGTGTGACCCCATGGACGGCAGCCCACCAGGCTCCCCCATCCCTGGGATTCTCCAGGCAAGAACACTGGAGTTGGTTGCCATTTCCTTCTCCAATGCACTAGCACTTAATAGAATACAAATGATTTAGAGTAATCTGTACTTCTCATTGTTTCTGTTTTACTTAGGTTAGCCCAGCATATTCGGTCCCTCAGCCTGGGTACCCTCTCCCTGCTTGTCGTCTGGTGGATCCCTGCTCATCCCTGAAAGCCTGGCTGATGTGTTGTCTTCTCTGTGATGCCTTTTCTTAGGACTCATGGAATGCCACGCATTTGTCTTTTTTAAATATAGTTTTATTTGTTTACCTTTGCTGTGCTGGGTCTTCACTGCTGCACGGGCTCCTCTCTAGTTGTGATGCTGGGGGCCTCTCATTGTGGTGGCGTCTCTTGTTGTGAAGCACAGGCTCTAGGCACTTGGGCTCAGTGGTTGTAGCTCCTGGGCTTTAGAGCTCAGGCTCAAGAGTTGTGGCTCATGGGCCTAGATGCTCTGTGGCGTGTGCGACCTTCTCTGATCAGGGATCGAATCTGTGTCTCCTGAAGGTTTTTTTTTTTTAACCACCGAGCCACCAGGGAAGCCCCGTGCATGTGTCTTTAGTGTTGACTTATCACGGTTTACTGTAATTATTGTTTACTCATTTGGCAACTCCAAGAAGGTGCTTCTCTAGTGTGGGGACTGCACCTTATTCATCTATGCATTCTCCAGTGTCCAGCATGGCTCCTGCCACTTAGTAGGTTTGCAGACATTTTCTGAATCAGTAAAAATTTACTTGGTGGTTCCTATATGTAGTGGAGGGCTGTGGACTCAAAGGAATGTTCAGGAACATTAACTGACTTGTCCTCGATCAGAAGAGAGATGCTGTATGTCCCTGAGCAGGGGATGACATGATAAAATTCATGGTTCAGAAATGGACGTGGCAAGTGACAAGTGAGATTTTCAGGCCTTGAGGGTAATTGCCAGTGATTTTGATCTTCTTCTGTAGCTTTGGGGAAACAAATGGAACTGATGGGAAAGAAGCTTTTCTGGAAACTTCTCAGAGGTAGCTGGTACTGATTCAGCAAGAAAAGGCTTTAGGGAAGACCCTCACACATTACCTCCCTTGGCCAGGCTCAGAGAATGAGAAGGAAGGAGCTCTTTTTTCCCGAATGAAGTGCCAGGAACTCTGTGCTGACCTATCCTCTCCTTTTGATTTCTTGTGCTGTGCCTCCCTTCTGCTTCACATGTGTACTGGCGTACACTCCATGACTGAAGGTACTATTGACAATGTCCGACTCTGCAACCCCATGGACTGTAGCCCACCAGGCTCCTCTGTGCATGGTTTTTTCCCAGCGGGAATACTAGAGTGGGTTGCCATTTCCTTCTCCAGGAGGTCTTTCTGACCCGGGGACTGAACCCAGGTCTCCTGCATTATAGGCAGGTTCTTTACCATCTGAGCCACCAGGGAAGCCCGCTGCTGACAGTAGGGTCTGATCTATCTTATATTTACAACTCCACAAATTTTTCTTAATATGAAACTAGTTCTTTTATAATTGGCTCCATTTGACACAATAATTTCAGCCATCCCGTGAGGACTCTTTAGAGTCTCTAGAGCTGGATGCCTGTCACTGGATCATCACACATGAGTCTTGCCAGCCTGCACAAGTCTTGCCAGTCTTGCTGGCACATTCTTGAGTTCTGTCTTTTCAGGTGAAACCACCAAGGCAAAATTTATAGATGATGAAACAGAGAAAACTGAGATTCAGTGATGTTAAATGATTGCTTAAGGTTGTACAGCTCTAGGAGAAACCCCCAGATTTAAAAAACACATTTCAGGAGAAACTGGAAAAAGGGACACCAGTGAAAAAATGATGAGGTTAGAATTGTGAAGAAGGCTGAGCGCCGAAGAATTGATGCTTTTGAACTGTGGTGTTGGAGAAGACTCTTGAGAGTCCCTTGGACTGCAAGGAGATCCAACCGGTCCATTCTGAAGGAGATCAGCCCTGGGATTTCTTTGGAAGGAATGATGCTAAAGCTGAAACTCCAGTATTTTGGCCACCTCATGCAAAGAGTTGACTCATTGGAGAAGACTCTGATGCTGGGAGGGATTGAGGGCAGGAGGAGAAGGGGACGACAGAGGATGAGATGGCTGGATGGCATCACTGACTTGATGGATGTGAGTCTGAGTGACCTCCGGGAGTTGGTGATGGCCAGGGAGGCCTGGCGTGCTGCGGTTCATGGGGTCACAAAGAGTCGGACATGACTGAGCGACTGATCTGATCTGATTTAAAACTCAAGAAAGAGTCTGCATGTCTACTACTCTGTATGTGCTGAATGATGCCAACCACTGAAGTCACTCGAGAAAATTCTAGGACTTAAGAGTTTTTATTTGACAATATTAACTCTCTTGGGCAGGAATTATAGTTTGTTCAGTATTAATGGCCTTAATTTACACAATTTGGGGTTGGTTTTTAGCTGGATATTGTTGTTTGCAAATGTGTAGTTTCCTTCGGATTAAAACAGTAACATGACATAATATGATCTTAAGTTCCAATTTGCACATCATTTATCTGAGCATTTATTTATAAAGATGAAAGATTTGGTCTGGGTAATCAAACTTTTATGGGGTATCATTATGTGTTACATGTGTTCCAGGGGATAAAGATACATCAAAGATCTAGACCCTGTCCTCAAGGAGCTCATGTTCAGAGGAGGGTCAGAAACTTTTCCTGTGGTTGTAGCAGTGACAGAGTTATGCACAGGGAGCTTAGAGAAATGTGGAGGAGGAGGAAATAGCCCTACTGGGAAATGTGGGAGAAAACCGAGTTATGTCTCGAAGAATGTAAGAGAGTTATTTGGGTAAAGGAAGATGGAAAGAATGTCACATAGACAAGAACAGGGAGATAGATGTAAACAGATGCTATTTTAACATGAGTCATCAACCAAATTAACAGGAGAATGTTTTATCTATTTTGGAGAAGTTTTCATTCATTTCTAATCATATAGTTTATATGTTCAGGAAAACCTCTTTTTCCCTTATTTCTCTGATCTGGGTGCCTTTGCTCTTGCCCTTTCATTCTATTCATATTAGATGTACATCATCAATTCTCTTCAATAGGGAAGATAATATTATAAGCAGGAAAAAAATAAAGCCAACATTGATTAAAATTTCACGCTGAAAGGATTTGAGGCAGTTTGTTTCAGATTCATGTAAGTTGAATGTATAGAAATGATGTACCACAATGTCCAATGTGAAAAGTCAACTGGATAATGCTTAGGTTTAGGTTTTGCATCTGATATTAGGTGATTTCTGTTTTGTGGCTTACCTACTTCCCAAAGCTCATCTTCCACAATAAGTTGACCATGACCATTTCAATACTAGCAGCTACAATTTTAGAGACACCCATAGGGTTTTGAATGCAGATAGATGTGACTTGTAATCAGTTTTAACTCACTTCTGTTTTAACTTTGAACTTATAGCTTCTCTGAACTTTAGTTTCCCTATTCATAGAATGGGAGAGAAATACTTAAGTTTGTTTTGGGATTAAGTGAAATCTTAGTAATGCTTACTTAGAACATAATAGGTGATGAATGAATTTATATTTGCTACCCTAATTCCCTCGAGTATCATATTGTTTAGGGAATAAATACATGACCTTCAAAGCGTCCAACTTCATAGTCAAAAGTACAAATTAGTCACCAGGGTGAAAAGCTCAGTTGCTCCGTTGGTCAGTAAGGCAGAAAGTTTAGAAGTCCAGTCTGCCCTCTCCAATGACTCAATTCTTTCTCAGTTATATATACAGATACTTTCTGGGTTTGTCAGTTTCTCACAGGCCATCTGGCCCAGCTTTGTCCTGTTGTGATATGCTTGCCTGGTGGCTGTGGGTGTCGGCTAAAGCTACCATGAATACACTGAATGTGAAGTGGAGGAGGCCTGTGAGGTTGTCAGCTGACCAAGTGGCAGTGGCAGCCTGGGAGGCATTACCCCTGCAATGACTGCGGTACTTCCGTGGGGGGAGGGGTCGCTAACAATTCCTCCGTGTTCCTGGCACTTCTCTCACCAAAGCAGAGAGACCAACCAACCAACCAACCAACCAAACTCAATTTTCCTCCTCACTAAATAAATTGTTAAAATATTTTGGTGGGCAAACAAGGTGCTGTAGTAGTTGCTTGGTCCCCCATGGCTCATGGCATTCCAGGGCAGCATAATTCTATTTAGCAGGGCTGAGAATCTGTCTCTCATCTCTCAGAGGGGAACCAAGTGCTAAGATGGTAGGGCTTTTCAGCTACATGAATAGGAATCACCAGCCCCTCCCTTAGCATGTTCAAGGGTTGGGATTCAAGGGCAAAATTTCCTGGCAGGACCTTGACTTCATCTTTATCTTGCCAGCCCAGGGGTTATAATTGGAGAAGCACTAGTTCTTCCCTTGGCAGAACTGGGGCTGGGGTCCAATCCTGGGGAGGTTGCGGCTGGTATGATATGGTGAGATTAAACTATAACTCACCAGAGTTCATGGTTGGGGAAGTTTTGTCTCCCCCCTGGTGTAGTTGGTGAAGGTGGGGTCCATGCCTTATGGGCGACTGAAATTGATTAAGTGCCCAGCAGTGACTGGTTACTGTGGCTATATGTGGGTGACTGATTCCTTTTCTGAGAAGCCAGCTTGCAAGTAACCACGGATAAGGGAACCCCTACTACTTTCACGTACATAAAATACTGCTGCTGCTGCTAAGTCGCTTCAGTCGTGTCCCACTCTGTGCGACCCCATAGACGGCAGCCCACCAGGCTCCCCTGCCCCTGGGGTTCTCCAGGCAAGAACACTGGAGTGGGTTGCCATTTCATTCTCCAATGCATGAAAGCGAAAAGTGAAAGTGAAGCCGCTCAGTCGTGTCCGACTCTTAGCGACCCCATGGACTGGAGCCTACCAGGCTCCTCCGTCCATGGGATTTTCCAGGCAAAAGTACTGGGGTGGGGTGCCATTGCCTTCCCTGATAAAATACTGACACATATATAAATACATGCACATAAAATATTGGTGTTACAGTTTTATATTAAAACTAGAATTGCTTGGTTCCATTTTGTTAGCCATTAAATATAAAATTTATTTTTCCCCCTTTAAGCAAAATATAACTGGGGCTGTAGGAGTTTCCTTGGCATCCTGATTTTGATCCCTAGGCTTGTAGTAGGACCTAGGTAGCTGCAATGGTAATAGATCTGATACTAATTCATAGCATCTTTAATAAATACATAGAGGCAAGACCCTGTGGACTTTAAGGTAGTCCATCCATCCACTCATTCATTCATAAAAACCTATATTTACTCAAGATCTGCAGATTACTTGGAGCAGACTTATGGACAAATACTACTTGAGGAATTAATAGTCTGCTTGCAGAGAAAGGAAGTTGAGCCCACAACTGTAACCAACATAGTAATACATGCTGCAACAGAAACAACTGTGAAGTTCTCCTGGAGTGTAGAGGTGGGAATAACTCATGTGGTCCTGAATAACCGGGGAACACTTCTCAGTGGGTATGCTATTCAAGTTAGGCCTTGAAATGTGAATAAGAGTAAAGTATCTCTGCAAAGGCAGCATATTTTGTGCAAAGGTCTGAGGGCTGGGAAATTGAGGATTTAGCTTTCCAGTCATTATAGTCAAGGAAGACAAGTATGAAACTGGTTGAAATTGGGTGTTGGGTTAGCCAACCTGGAGGGCCTACCATGGTAGGTGTTGTTATTCCCATAGAGATGACACAGAGTTCAGGAGGCTAAGTTAACTTGCTTCTGGTCTTATAGCTGGTGTCACAGCTGGATTCCAAGCTCACTTAATCTAACTCAAAAATCTATATGGGTTCCACTATTCCACAAAGTCCTCTTCTCAAAATTTTAGAGTTTAATTCAGTTCAGTCTGTCTACTGAGCATGTACTAATACTCAAAACACTATATTGGGATTTCAGATGGACACATAGATAAACAAAATATTGTTCCTGCTTTCCAGGAATCAATCAGCTTGATGGAAAGAGATGTTCATATATCACCTATTCAAGGTAGATCTTAATGACTAATGTCACTGGGGCATATGCAATAAGTTGTGGGCTGGGGAGGGAGAAAGGAATTCTGCCTCCGTGATTCTGAGAAAGCTCCCTGGAGGAGGAGAGATTTTATTTGGGTCATCTGTTTGTAAATATTTATTTTATGAAAATTGTGGGTTTTGTTTTTTAAACCTTAGTTAAGTTTAACATCATGTCTCAGCTCATTTCAGGTATAAATATTGAGTGAGCAGCCATTTCCGTCTCCAGGGGATTTTCCCAACCCAGGGGTTGAACCTGAATCTTCTGCATTTCAGGCAGATTCTTTACCGTCTGAGCCACCAGGAAAGCCCTTAACTTTAACGTCTTGTCCGAGGTTATTTCGGGTTTAGTTTGTGTCTGGAAACTAATGCAGAGACATAATCTTTGAAAATAAATCAACTGACAATGTTTTCTGTTTTTATTTTAATGTCACCAAAAAACACTAAACCAAAACAATATCTAGTCTACCAGATTAAAATTCATGAAGTAAAACATTCTAAAACAGTAATGAACACAAGGCAATTTAATATAAGTATAACCCATTATATATTTTCCTAAACAAGTTAGAGCGTCAGGTTGCATTCCATAAAGAAAAGTTTTTATATTTAATTACACAGGAATAAAATGACAGAGGAACCATTTTTTTTTTTTTTTACCTCTACACCTAAGATAATGTAATGTATTGTTCTTTCAGTGGGAGAAAAATTAGTTATAATGAACTTGTAATGGAAATGAAGTGGGAATATTTTACTTAAAGAACTTAGCAAAAAAAAAAATCAAAAGATAAAAGAGCAAAGGACATGATCAGAATGTTCACAAAAAAGGCAAAACAAATGGTTAAAGGCATGTAAAAAATTGAGCAATAGAGAAATGCATGGTAAAACAAGAAGCCGTTAGTTTCTTTTTGTCTGTTAAATTAGTAAAGAATTAAAAGGGAGAAATCCTCTGGCAAGAATTTGGTAAGACTGGGAGCTCATATGCTTGTTGTAGGACTGCAAAGTGTTTTTATCTTCCCAGGAGCAATCAGATAGTGTATATCAAGAACTGAAAAGCACAATATTTAACCCAGTCATTCTGTATCTAGAAATAGAAATTCTCCTAAGGAAATAATTTGAAATGTGATGAAAATGAATGCACAAAGATATTTTATTACAGAATTAATTATAATAAAAATGAAAATGCAAATATCTGCTAATAGGGGAGTGGTTAAGCACATTGCAATATTACATGATATAATGATCTAGCCATTATGAAAAACATTTTGAAAATTTCATGATGTAATGAAATATGGGGAAATTCTGATGTAATGTTGTATGTATAAATAGTACCATTACAACTGTAAAAAAAAAATCCTGTCTGGAAGGAGACATCAAAATGTTATTAGTTCTTATCGAGTTGTGGCATTTGGCAAATTTTGTTTTATATATATTCTAAATTTTCTACATTGAGTACATGTGATATTTATGATAGAAAAGAAGAATGATAACAAGCCTGGGCTCTGAGTCTGTCAGATGAGACCAGTGTTCTTAAATTTCTCTGAGACACCAGCTTTGCTGCCAAGCTTCATAGGCAGATGACAGTCGGGGCTTGAAGGTGTCTGTTCAGAACTTTCTGTTGGGGAGGCAGTGGCTGCTGCCGTTTATCTTTAAACATCTGCCACCACAGGGTTCTTGAAGAAATCCTCCGAGGATCGCGTATTTGAAAGGCGAGGCAAGACAGTCTATGGCAGCCACTACTGAGACCTCTCCTGTTTCTCTCTGCAGTTAACATGGTGGCTCTCCTGGTCTGGTCCAGCAGTGGAGCAGAGTTGTGTGCAGTGAGCTCGGGACACAAAAGCGCTGTGAGGTCTCTGTGCTGTTTTAGAAGACAGTTTTGCAGAGTGTCAGCACCCACAGCTGGAGGGGGGAATTGGCATCTTTATGTGACTATTGCGTCCTGGAAGAGCCCTGCATCCCACCAGCAGGCGAACTTGGGGCTGGCTCTGAGCAGATGATGCTACCAGGGAGGTCAGACGGCCTGGAGCTGTGACAGGGAAGCAGGCCTAGCATGGGCAGCCTTGACTTCCCTACGTTACCCAACCCTGCCAAGTCAGTCTCTAGCAAGTGTCTTCCCATGTCCATCAGGCCAATAGAATGCGTCCAAGCTCAGTTCAGAAGCAAAACAAATCTTCTTTGATCAAATAATGGCCAAGTTGGGGCTCTCTCTCGAAAGCACAAGATCTCCCTGGAGGCAGTAGGTGGGGTTGCTTTAGAGTAATCATGCGCGTGTGTGTGTGTGTGTGTGTGTGTGTGTGTGTGTGTGGTGGGGGGTGGGGTGAATTCTCTGGTTGTGCTGCTCATGTGCCAGATTGCAGTGCCCAGCACAGCATCTCTGCACACGGCCTGCCCCCAAGCTAGGTGTCGGGTGCAGCCTCTCTGCACACGGCCCCTGAGCTGGGGTGAACCAGGCACAGATGTTTCACCTGAGGAACTGAAATCACTGGTGCTGAGGTGCCCTGTAAGCAAGTGAAACTAGACAAAGACTGAAGGAAAAGAAAAAAAGGTTAGAGAGAGTTCATTGTATTACCCAGGTTCTATTTTTATTTTCCGGGAATTCTTAGTGGGCTTGGCGGGTGACAGCAAGTCTTGAGTCTGTGACTCCTCTCCAAATGGCATCAGCCAAGTTTGCTTGATAGGATTGGTTTTGTTCAATCTATTGAATCCATCCAGGCAGTTATAATAATAAGGATGGTCAGCACACATGCCAGGCCCTTTACCTATGGTATTTAATTTAACTGCATCTTTGCCACCATCCAATGGGGGCGATGTCATTATCCTCATCTCACAGGTGAGGAAACGGGTCTAAGTCTCAGTTACAAGATAGCAGATCTAAGATTCAAGATCAAGTCCTTCCAGTTCCAAAGCCTATCACGCTCATAACCAGTATACTCACGTCTCCCAATCTTGTCGTTTTAAATGTGTCACTATTTTTACCAAAGCCATGTATCATTAATTTTTCTTTAAGTCAATTTATTTTTGTTTTCCATTAAATTTAGCCTTATCCTAAGCAATAATGGGTATGGAATCATGAGTTTAATGTACTGTGTGTGTGTGTGTTGTGTGTATGTTTCAAATGCTTAGGCTTTAAAAAAAAATAGTTTCAACAGAGGTTTAATCCCTGAACCTTTAAAAATATTTGCAACAGCAGAAGATGTGTACCATTTGGGGAAAATACATTGCAGCTGCTTTCCTTAGACTGGACCAACGGTGCTAATAGGCTACTAACCAGTTGCTGTTCTTATTAGTAGTTTTATCTTCCTGCCTTTGGTAGAATCGGCCCAGTGCTAATTGCTTCTCGACGTACGTATCTCAAGCACATAGTTGCTCAAAGGAAGCTGCCATCTCCTCTGGTTTTCCTTTCAGAGCTAGGATGTCCAGCATGCGCTGCACTCAGACACTCGCAGCCTTGCACGGAGGCCGTCCAACCTATGAACCAAGCATGTCAGGCCTTAGGAGATGAGAACAGTGGATCTGGCTCATTTGTAAGCAGCTCGATGACTTCCATTTAATACTATAATTTGCAGTGTCATTTACGGGAGGAGATGGGGAAGCCCCGAGGACCACTTTATTTTACCTTATTGTGTGGGACCTGGCAAGATAGCTGAATCCGGTCAGTCATGCACTCAGCCATGAAACATTTATCTGTGAGAGAAAGTCTCTCAGGGAAAAATGAGGTTCACTTCACCTCTATGCTATACACGGATGACGCTTTCACTATGGTAGTGCTCTATGCAGACAATCTGAGAAAAATCTGGAAAGCTGCAAACTTGCTGCGTGTACAGAGCCTTGAACCAGGAATTGGTAGGCCTTGGTTCTTATACCAGCTCTTTTCATCTTCTCCAGGCTTCTGTTTCCTCCTCTGGAACAGTACCTCCCTCCCCAGGGTGCTGAAGTGTACCCTGAGGATGTGAAAGTGAACAGTCATCTGGAATCTCTCTGCTGAGGTTGTCACTGTGACTCATCTATGTCTAAAATCAGGGGTCAGAGCCATGGATTTCGTACTGTTTTCCAGCCTGTGCACATCGCCTGGGCTTGTTGGTTAGCTGAGTAAATAAGATTGATGGTGGCATCTTCTGTTTTTATTAAGCTTCAGAAACTTGTCCGTGAGATACGGCATTGGCCACTGCACTGAGGCAGGAGCAGGAGAAGATGAAGGAACATGCAGGATAGGCCAGTCGTCTTCACCCTGAGGAAAATGGAAGGAAACCAGTGTGGCCAGGAAGGGAAACAGCACCAGGGATAACCACCAAATATTTTGGTCATTGGTCCAAAAACCCGAAATGTGCTGAAAAAATAGGCGGTTAAATTTAGTTATTCCAGGACTCTGTATTCTGATGAGATGGCAGTAAGGAGTCATTTGACCTTTATTTGTGGTCATCCTGTCTGGAGAAATTTAACTTTGGTGGCATGTTAACCCTGAACAGCCTCCTGATCTAGGCAATAAGTTACTATGCTTCTTCTAGGAATAGCGATATATGAAGCACTGTGACAGGAAATTAGGGCTCTGAACTCACTACCGTGCTTTCGGGTGGGCAGCATCACTGCCGTTTTACTGACAAGAAGATGGGCAGAAGGTTTAACCCCATTTCTGAGGCGGCTTAATCAGCGGCAGAGCCAGAATGCAGAGTTTGGTCTGACTCCCATACTCATGCTTGTTGTATGCTACTTTTCTCTACACTCAGTAATTCTTCTGGAGGTGTCAAGGTTTAACCTGGCTTTTGTTGACCTGAGTGCCAAGCCCTGACGGTCCATTAAGAGAACTAAGGAAAAACATGTCACTGAATAAGAAGTCTGAAGTTTATTACATTAGTTATCATACAAATAGATTTTGGAAATCACTTATCTAATTAACCATTATGATTATTAGTCAGTTGTTTCTATGGCGACAACTCTATCTTATTACTCAAAATAGACACTTGTTTATGTACATATTTCTGTGCATTCTAGACATCAGCACGTGCAATTCTGGCAACAGGAGGAAGGACTCCTGTTCTTTGAGCGTGACGTCTGTAGGCTACCCTGAGTCTGGTCTTGTTAATCCTCCTAGTGGACCACCTCCGGCTCAGCCCTCCTCACTGCCATAGCTAGAGAGCAGTGGCTCTCAAAAGTGGCTATACTTCGGAGTCATTGGGAAGTGATTGTCCATGCCCAGAACATCAGCATCCTGGCAGGTGAGAACCAGGGATCAGCACTCTTAAAATTCCCCAGGTGTCTCTAAGGCTGAGTGCCAAGGGCTTTCAGTATAATCGGCTGCAAGTATTTCTGGACAAAGACGCATGAAATTCTCTCTCTGCAGGCATGCCAGAACATGAAACAGTGATTCTCTAACCAGGTTGTACACTGGAATCACCTGTGGAGAAGGGGCTCAAAACCTACATGGTGGCTGGGCCCCATTCTCACCAGATGTTTTAGTAGGTGGTCCCTGGAGGGGGCAGCTCAAACATCAGTATTTTTAAAAAGCCCTCCACGTCATACTAATATGCAACCAGGTTTTGAAGCACTGATTCACACCTACTAATCTTGGGAGGAGGCCTCTGGCCCAAGTTTATTGTGTTTCCACTACATTAATTTCTAGTAAGGCCTGATGCTTTTCAATAGATATCTTCCAGGTTCTAACATTAAGAATTGAATGGGAAAAAATTAAATTTAAATAAAATTTTTCAGCTGCATAGGGGTGAACATCTTGCCAGCTTAGCTATTGAATACTGGTACTGTCAATTATTAAGGAAGTAGTATTGGGTATCTGTGAGGGGCAGGGAGGTCTAGTTTAGCTTATCTATTTGGCCTGTTTCCTATAATTTGAAGCCCATTTCCCTCATAGAAATGAAGAGCTTAAAACAACAAAAGCAACAACAAATCAATGACCATAGCACATTATGTTAGAAAGTTAAAAATGCTCAAGCTGTTTAATAATGTAAAATAACCATGCTTGTATTAACTGTTCAATAGTAAGCAGCTATCTGTCATTTGAATTTCTTCCCATTATTTTGGCCCAATGGTAATTCTTTCACTTTTAGTGTGTGTAGTTTGCCTGTTTATTCCCTTTCCCTCTTCAGATTATAAGAGTTTTGAGTCCACAGTGGCTCCTTTATCATCGTGAGAGAGAAGTTTTCTAATGACTCAGATTTCTAAATTAAACCTAAAATGTTTACTGCAAAGATGCCAGGCACACATTATGCATCACTGTTGCTATACAATAATATAATTCAGATAGAAATTACTTTCGCAAATGGCAATCAATTTTTGCTACTACTTCTTGCTTTCTTGACAATCTGGTCAGTGGACTGTGGAAAGTGCTTTTACTTGATTACTTACATTGTTGATAATCATTGTGGTTTTTGGCAGAGCTAAGGCATTATTTCACAGACCTGCATTGCAATGGGGAATGGGTGTAACTTTAAAACCCAGCCAAAGTTCCTGTGGCTTTAGCCAACACCAAGGAATGTACAAACTCAAGCACAATTCTTATGAGACTTCATTATTTTTTTATGGTGGTTTGCCATGGGCCAGTCCACACAAGGGGACAGGGTAAGCAAATATGGAACCATGGAGGTCTGAGGTTCCTCTGCCCCTCAAGGAGTCTTATACTGTGGAGTCCTCTGTTCTGTATGGAGACATAAAGAACACCCTGTGTGTCTCACCTAATGCCCAGGACACATATCCTTTCACTTGGAACTTAGGATTTGAAAGAAAGGAAGCATGTTTAAAAATGTGTGTGTGTGTGTGTGTGTGTATAAAACCTATGATGCCACTTGGCTATCTTCCAAAGACAGAGAGAACCACTACTGCAGGCCGAAGGCTTTATTTGGATCTAAATGTTGAAAAAGAAATAGAAGAAACAGAGACCTGAAATGTGGCAGGTACCTTTTTTGGAAGTGACTTTATGAGAATAAAGAATGATGGAAAGAAGCAGAGCTATATTGAATGATTGCTTTTATCACTTTTTGCCAACTCCTATCCTTGACTTTTAAATTGTTTAAACATTTCAAACAAATCAGCTATTCCGTGGTTGAATTCTCGTGGAGGAAATTGACTCTGATTAGTCCAAAACCACCTCAGCAGCCAACTGAAAGACTAGAACTGGTTTAATTTCTTAAAAAATCAACAAGGGTATCAGTTATAAAGTGGAATATCTGTCTTGCTAGAACCTAAGCTAAGCCCTCTAATTCCTTTTATATAAGTCAGTGAATAGCTGTCAGATATGTGAACAAATTTTGGACATTTGAGAACTGTGACTTTGAACCAATGACCTGGAGGTCCTCTGTCCTTATTCGCACACCTCTGAGCCACCTGCTTTGGCACAATACACAGTCATTATAGACATGGCATCATCCGGTTGTGAGAATCCACCGGTGTGTTTTTAGAATTTCCAGTATTTTTCTAGTTCAAGTGGCACTTACTTTGGACTGCTTTTGGTCTCAATGTCCCCATCCTATTTAGTGGCACCACCATCCATTCAAGTCACTAAAATCAGAAACTGTCATTATCTTTTAGTTGATAAGCCTTGTCCATCTACCTCTGTGCCTCCTGAGTCCCTCGTCTTGTCTGTTACCATCACCTGACTTCAGGCTTCTTCTTGAATAGCCAAGTAGCTTTTTCACTCACCTCCGCCACACATCCTTTCTTCACCTTGCTGCCAGATTTTCATCTTAAACCAGAGATCAAATGTTATTGCAGTGCTTAAGTTTTTCTTTGTCTCCTTGATTATGTTCTGATTCCTTCTGTTATTCCTCACCCCGGTCATCTAAGACTGTTGTGGCCGCCCTGCCTTCCGACTGATGTGCTTTCTGACTCACGTGCCTCCTGATTCACGTGCCGCCTCCTCTCAGCTCTGGTTCTACTGGGTTGCCTTTTTTTCTAATAGCATGTGTTTCCATATGTTTCCATGTTTCTAGCCAGTTGCTCCTGCTGTTTGTTCTGCCTACAATTCCCTTCCTCTTTTTCTTGAGAGATCATAGCTCACTCCTCTTGCAAAGCCCACATCAAATATTCCTGCTCCGAAGTCTATTCTGCCTCATGAGACATGGGATACTCCTTTGAACACTTAGGTGTATCTGTTGTCATACTCCTCCCCAGGCCTACTCATTCCATAAATATTTGTGTATTTATGTGGTTTTAACATGAGTTCCCTGAAGACCGGACCTTTTTTTCACCCTTATCTTCCTAGTAATTAGCACTGCATCTGACCATGGTAGAGGCTCCATCAATATTAGATTGAATTAACATTATGAGGGCTCTCCTGTTAGCTCAGTTGGTAAAGAATCTGCCTGCAATGCAGGAGACCCAGGTTCGATTCCTGGGTTGGGAAGATCCCCTGGAGAAGGAAATAGCAATCCACTCTAGTATTCTTGCCTGGAAGATCCCATGGACAGAGGAGCCTGGCGGGCTACAGTCCATAGGGTCGAAAGAGTTGGACATGACTTAGCGACCAAACCACCAGAATTATGAAGCACAGCCTTTCTACATGGTAGCTCCTGGAAGCACTGCAGATTGGGAGATGGAGATTCCAGCCCAATTCCTTATCAGACCTGCCATTGTATCTTACATGGGTTGATCTGTGCTGCTGCTGCTAAGTCTCTTCCGTCATGTCCGACTCTGTGCGACCCCAGAGACGGCAGCCCACCAGGCTCCCCCATCCCTGGGATTCTCCAGGCAAGAACACTGGAGTGGGTTGCCATTTTCTTCTCCAATGCATGAAAGTGAAGTTGCTCAGTCGTGTCCGACTCTTTGCGACCCCATGGACTGCAGCCCACCAGGCTCCTCCATCCATGGGATTTTCCAGGCAAGAGTACTGGAGTGTGGTGCCATTGCCTTCTCCGGGGTTGATCTGTATGCCCCTTGAATTCTTTCTGAGCTTAAAAATTGGGAGTAAGTCTAAAAGTGGCCAGCTATTTCTTTCCTGTGCTGTTTGCTCTATCTGGCCTCTTCATGAACTCTCACGTCTTCTATTAATAATCATTTCTTCTTATTGTTCTCACCTTTGCTTTTGTGTTGGTACTGCCGTAGCCACTCCAAAGGCCAACTTACCTTGCACTTCTACTTCCAGTCTTGCCTGAACCTTCTTCCAGTCTAGATTTTCTTTTGTTGAACCTCTCTAGGACTTTAGAATCTCTTTCCTACTATTCAGGATTTTATTACATATAGATTTATACTGTTTGATAGCTATTTGACTTGGCAAGTTTTTTTTTTTTTTCTGCTCAGTTCAACTGAGGATTACTGTAGTGTATAGCATAAGGTTTTAAGACCCTGATGCTGGGAAAGACTGAAGGTGGAGGAGAAGGGGGCAACAGAGGATGAGATAATTGGATGACATCATCGACACAATGGACATGAGTTTGACTAAACTCCAGGAGATAGTGAAAGACAGGAAACCTGGCATGCTGCAGTCCATGGGGTTGCAAAGAGTTGGACACGACCTAGCTACAGAACAACAAGCTTGATGTTGTTGCCAACAGAGGCATTCCAGTGTCTTTCCTGGAGGCCTTGGATTTGCTGTACCAGATATATAACCATGGGCAAGTTTTTAAAACTGCCTAAACTTCAAATATAAAATGGGAAACATAATAGCACCTATCATATAGAATATAGAAGAGAAAATACATCTGAAACACTTTTCTACCTGATGAATGTCTTGGTAAGCGATAGTTATTATTAAGAACAATTTTAATCAGAACCTGTTGAAACTGATTTATCTTCTACCCGAAGCCTACATAACTAATGACTGATCCTTTGAGGTTTTTATCATGTTGCCGGATAATTATAATGACTAGTTTGGCAAACAGTCAGATCATGCTTGGTTCTCCATTCCTCCACATAGAGTGCAGAATGGCCAAGGCAGGTACTGACATCATGGTTTGTTCAGTGGTGTCTTGTGGCCCAAATGAACCACAAGAGCTTATGAATTGTCCTAAAACACACAAAATGTGATTCATTAGACACTAACTAATAAACTGAGTATATTTTTGGTGCCATCATACCCAGACTATAAAGTAATTGAAATAAATCTGAGACATATCTCCTGAAAGAGGTCTACTCAATCCTCAGCCAAAGGAGGAAAAAAACCCCACAACCCTATCTCCTCAACACAATGACGCAGGAAGTATTTGTTTTAAAACCATTTCATTTTGCTTTCTTAATTTCTCATATCTTATCTCAGAAACTGAGAATTAACATGGCAAAAGTCCATTGCTTTGAGTTTAGGAAAAAACAATATAATTTTTCTCTATCTTTCATAGACTTGGCTTGTTGGGCCAGAAGCCCGACTCAATTGGACACAGCTGCACTCTGAACTTACATCACTAGTTAACATTTCCACTTCGAAGCATTCATTTGGCTTATTTGTTCCAGAAGGTTTTCTGTTCCCTGAGTAAATGTTTCGCTATGCTGTACCCACAGATTCATAAACTAGTTCAGTGGCTGATTTTTCCAGACTGTGATTTAAAGAGCCCATGACCTATTGAAAAAGCGGCATCTGTTTTCACCACTGGATATGAGGCCTGCCCCATACACTGTTTCAGTATAAGTTAGGTTTTGTCTTTTGGCCCTGAATTTCCACCTGTGGGGCTATTTTCTACCCGGAGAGAGTTAAATCTGCAGAGTTCATCTGTTGTCTCGTTCTTAACTGTACCCTAGTCTTTCTTAAGGCATTAATAGTTCAGTGGTAACTCACTCCAGTATTATTGCCTGAAAAATCCCGTGGATAGAGGAGCCTGGTCGGTTATAGTCCATGGGGTTGCAGAGAATTAGACATGACTCAGCAACTAAGCAAAAGTCATGATTGCTCATTCATACATGAAGCTTGTGAGACTGAAATTTGGAACTATTTTAAGATTTTTTATAGAAAAAGGATGACCTGGGCAAATCAGGTTTTATGATAGAAGTGATTTTATCCGTTATGGTATTTGAGGCAACAGGCTTTGATCCTTATTTGCCAAGTTGAATTTGTCTTTCTATACTTACTATGGGCTTCCCTGGTGACTCAGACAGTAAAGAATCTGCCTGCAATGTAGGAGATCTGGATTTGATCCCTCGGTTGGGAAGATCACCCAGAGAAGGAAATGGCAACCCACTCCACGATTCTTCCCTGGAAAATCCCATGGACAGAGAAGCCTGGCAGGCTACAGTCCATGGAGTTACAAAGAGTTGTATACGACTGGCAACTACCACTTTCACTTTCCACTGTGCCTAGCTGGGAAACCTTAATTATGTTACTGAAGTCCTCTGGGATTCAATATTCCCATCTAGAAAAATGAAGATAATAATAACACCTACCTATTAGGTGGCTGTAACATTGGTACCCAGTAAACACAAAATATACTTACTATAGGCTTCTGTTGGTGTGTTTCTCATGAAGAAAGACCAAGATTCAAGTACTTGGTCCTTGATTTGGAGTTGTTCATTGACTAAAACCCGGGCAGTATAGAAGAAACAAGCCTAGCAGTAGGAGAGCAGCTAAATGCTGGAACTACTCACTGCAGGGTGGCAGGAGGAACTGGGGGTTGGGAAAGCTTGGGACAGTACAGGAGCACACTGCTGGTGACTGTCATTCTGTTGGTGGGTGTCAGCATCTCTGTGGAAACATCCTCTATTTCACAGATGGAGCAACTGAGACCTTGTCATTTATCTCGCTTCTCTGCTTCGGTGAGATTCAGGGTATGGGGAAGATGATTTCCACATTTCCCTCCTTTTCACTTTAATCCCCATTGAATATTGGGACAGATTTTATCCAGTACACCAGACGTGTATATTACCTACCAGACGTGCTTCAGAGGTGTCGAGAATTGTCCTCTAATGGACAAACAGGATGTGGTTGTGTGGGGCAGTGATTCTGGCTGGGGAACTCCCTGAGCTGCATGCCAAGCTGCTCTGCTGACACCTAGCCGAGGCCAGACAACCCTGCCCAAGGCCAGGGCCCTGGCTAAGGAAGAGTGGGTCCCGAGAGCTTACTGCTATGACACATAGCATGCACCTCACTGGTTCCTTGAGTCATGTTGCCACTTGTTCCTCCACTTCCAGTTCTCCTGTTCTCAGGCAGGCCCAGCCAATGACTGGGTCAACAGTTGAGGTCTGTTAACCTGGCAGACCTTTCTCAGGAGTTAAAGGGCTGCCAGTTCTGTGGCTACTGTGGTGCCTGGCGTATTCTCCAGGATGGCCGTGCATAGGAAATATACTTCTACAGTGGAGACTATCTAGTATTTTATGTTGACATTGGTGTGTGGTCCCTATGGAATGTTGGTAAGATGAGGAAAATAGAGGGCATGACATTTTAATACATGTCAAGACATCTTTAAGGGATCAGAAAAGCCTCTAATTAGCTAGCACCTATTTGGAATAATTCCAGACGTTATGTATTACCTCTCATAAGACACTGTTGGAGAGCTTGGCCAGAGCTATACTCCTGCATTTTTAGAGTACTTGTAAAGAGGAGTGTTTTGTCCATGAGGATGTGAGTTACTTTGGGAGACTTGGTTATTTCTTAAGAGTCTAATAGCATCGTTCAGTATAACTTTTTGTGATAATAGTTACATTCTGTAATTAGCCACTAGCCTCATATGGCTCTTGGGTGCCTTGAAATATGGCTGGTATGACTGTGAATGGGATTTTTAGTTTCTTTAATTTTAATTAAACAGCCAGTGTGAATATTACCTACCATACTGGACAGCACAGGAGTGTGATACTACTACCTAATTTATGGGCGGCATACTCAATCATTATATGTTAAATTGAATTGAACTTAACATTCTTTAGGGCACTTGCTAAAAGATACCTGTATAATATGGTTTTCAAATTTATAACATAATTTATTTTCAGTAAGTCTAGATTTTGTATTCATATAACACTTTAACTAAAAACTTATTCTACATCCAAACCTAAACCGTCATTATTACTATTTCAGTGTTTTGAGACCCCTGGGCTTGAGGAAAGGAGAATCCTGACAGTGATGCATGACTGTTTTGCTGTTTCCATAAATATACTTTATAGATCTTCTCTGCCTTCCACAGGGCTTCCTAGATCATTTCCCAGTGAAAATGGGAAACTGGATATTTCATATCTCCACTTTCCCTCTGCTGGGGAGGGAAGAGAGTGAGTAGCACTTGCCACTGAGAGATGTCTAGGTTTGAATCCCCATCTGCAACTTTGGAAAAAGCATTTAGATCTTTATAACTTCAGTTTTTCTTATCAAATGAGAATGAACTGAATTCTTTTAGCCCTAGGTGTCTTTCAGAGCTAAAGCATAAGAATCTTTGATTTAAAATGTGTGTAAATCTTTCTGAGCTGTGAAATACTATACAAATATTTATGACCATGGCTATTGTTGTTTTTTCCTGTGGTCATGTATGGATGTGAGAGCTGGACTGTGAAGAAGGCTGAGCGCCGAAGCATTGATGCTTTTGAACTGTGGTGTTGGAGAAGACTCTTGAGAGTCCCTTGGACTGCAAGGAGATCCAACCAGTCCATTCTGAAGGAGATCAGCCCTGGGATTTCTTTGGAACGAATGATGCTAAAGCTGAAACTCCAGTATTTTGGCCACCTCATGCGAAGAGTTGACTCACTGGAAAAGACTCTGATGCTGGGAGGGATTGGGGGCAAGAGGAGAAGGGGACGACAGAGGATGAGATGGCTGGATGGCATCACTGACTCGATGGATGTGAGTCTGAGAGACCTCCGGGAGTTGGTGATGGCCAGGGAGGCCTGGTGTGCTGCAATTCATGGGGTCGCAAAGAGTCGGACACAACTGAGCGACTGATCTGATCTGATTGTTGTTTTTTATCTCAGCTGAAACTGGAGCATTTATTTTGGCCTCCATGGCATATTTTTCCACTCCCTAAACTAACTATTCAGCCACTGCCTGTGATAGAGCCTTATCAGTGGAAATATTCAGGATTTAATATACTATATTATATGCCTCATAATCATGAAGTAGCATCTGTTAAATGCCAGTCTGCATGGTATAGAGCTGATCTTTGTGTAGTAGATTGGTTAAATGAAGCCAACTTTTCTGTGGTAGGAGAAAATTTGAAGAGTTCCCACTCACATTCAACATTGGCTTGATGATATAAGGAGAAATCTTGGTTCTGGTCCTACCTACAAGGTAGATTTATTGCACGAACTGCAAAATTTATTTAACCTACATATAGATTGTCTAGAGAGGAAACTAAGTCTGTGATAGCAATTTTGGATCTGTCAGGTGATTGTACCTGGATTTCTTAATCTGCCTTTAAACTTGAAGATGAGGGGCATACCTAGTTTTCATTCTTTCTGAAAACTGTGCTCCTGGAATCAATTGTTTAGAAGTATAGTACATATATAGTGAGTTGCTATTATAACTCATACTATATGAAGATATGGGCTTCCTCAGTGGCTGGCTCAGTGGTAGAGAATCCACCTGCCTTGCAGGAGATGCATTCCTGGGTCAGGAAGATTTCCTGGAGGAGGGCATGGCAACCCACTGCAGTATTCTTGTCTGGAGAATCCCATGAACAGAGCAGCCTGGCGGGCTCTATCCATAATGGTGCAAAGAGCTGGACACGACTGAAGCGACTCAGCATGCACACTCATGCAGATACACAAGGAAAAAGGTGACTTCTGTATTTTTCTGCAGCTTATCTGAGCTTTCTTTTGAATTTTTAATCTGTTGGGCAATAAAGAATGTATCATTATCGTTTGCTGCATAAAACAGTTACCCTCAAGGGCTGCGGTTTAAAACAACAAACATTTATTATCTCATGACTTCTAGGTCATTAATCTGAGTGTGTTTGGTCATCTGGTTCAGGGTCTTTTAGAAGGCTGAATTCAAGGTGTCATCTAGAGCTAGATCTAGAATGACCAACTGTGTGGGGTTTCTCAAGACTGAGTGGTTTCCTGGGATGTGGGACTTCATTGCTTATACTGGGAAAGTCTTGGGAAAACTGAGATGAAGTGGTTACTTTCATCTGACGTCTAGACTGAGGGACAGTCTTTCAAGCTCATCTGTGTCAGGTGGCAGGAGTTAGTCCCTCATGAGTTGTAGCACAGAGGTCCTCAGCTCTTTGTTAGCTATTGGTCAGAAGCTTCCCTTAGATCCTCATCACATGGACCTCTCCATTGTGCAGCTTACAGCATGGTAGCTTGTTTCGTTAGAACAAGCAAAGGTGAGAAGAAAAGTGAGCAAACTGGAAACCAGAGTCTCTTTTAAATCAGATATTTGAAGTTCCAACCCAACACTTCTGCTGTATTGCATGTGAGAAGAAAGTCATTAGGTCTAAAGAATACGCAAGCACAGTGAATTATACAAGGCAGGAAATAGGGAGGCATCTTAAGGAGCTGCCACTACAAGGGGAAAATAGTAAAATGTAGTCCATTTGGCAAATATGGGTAACAGTAATTTTGCAGTAATCATCCAGAATTTAAACTTTTCTTGTCTTCCTTTTCTGAGATGGCTTCTCAGTATATAGCAAGAAGAAGATCTACTGACCATGGGCCATGGGAAAGAGGGACCTCAGACCATCTGTGCTGCCCTGGCTCCTCTGTTCTCTGCAGCAAGGTCCTTTTTATGCCTGGTGACTGCTGTTCAACAGCTGACGTTGGCAGCTGGTGGACACATGCTCTGTAATCTCATGATTCAGTAGGGGCTTGACTGTCCTCTCTGCTGATTTGGTGTCACGTCCATTCTTGTCTCTCCCACCTGACCCTCTAGCCTAGCAGCTCCCCTGAGGCCCTTACAGTAACCCTCTGGTAAATTCTCCACCCAGTATCATCAGATGTAGCCTGTTTCCTTTCTCAGGGCATGTGTTTCCTTTCTCAGGGCAGTATCATCAGATGTAGCCTGTTTCCTTTCTCAGGGCATGGTCTTGAGGTCGTTTGAGGGCTGAGGGCGACTCCAAGGGGCTAAACTGAGCTTTCCTCCCGGCGCCCTGCCCCCGCCTTCCCCACATACTCACACCATTCAAACAGTGTTCCCCGGATGCAGCTATTCTGTGACAATTTGCTCTGAGTCCCAAATGGGAAAGGAAGCAAAAGCACCTCCCTATTTGCATACACCTCATTCTAGGCTCCCACCCCCATTTTGGGGGAGGGGCGGGCATGGGGTACGAAGGAGGCTGTGATATTCAGTGATATGTGCAGGCTCCTATACCCCAGGCACATGGTTAGACCTGCCACTGATGGGCCAGGTCTGGCTCTTGCTGTGTTAAATGAGGTCAGGACAACTTGGAGTGGTTCTCTTTTCCTTTCTTTTTTCCCTCTATTCCCAAAGGTTGGCTTTCATGACTGTTGTCTTGAAGTGGATTTGTAAACGTCAGATTTATGACCCAAAGATGATCAATGGCCTCTTATTCCTTGCAGCAGTGAGCCTTTGGCTTGGCTGGTATGTCAGAGCTGCAGAGGAGCATAATTTAAGGGGGAAAGTGTATTCAAAATGCCAAAAATACTATCCCCATTATATGCATTGGGTTTTATAGCTGTAGGTGACTTCCTGGAGTGACTGACAGCCCTGGGTTGGGGTTCAAGGGCCTACTCATTCTAAAAATAGAGGAATTATTTTTAAAAAATGCTTTTCTAGTGGCAGTGCTATGAATCCAATATTTTAGTGCCCCAAAACAGAGGTTTTCTGTGGGGTTAACCCCACAGATTGAGAGAACTGAAAAAAAAGTTTATGTTTGTGTGTGGAGATGAGGGGAGGGGTGCTTAAAAAGGGAACAAGGACCGAAAGTGAAATGTAGTCTGCAGGGAAAATAGAAAGCATGAAATGTACATAGTGGGAACAAAATGGTTAATAGTCTTCTCTTCCTAACCCTCCCAAGCAGCTGCATCCAGGGAGGGAAGTTTGCCATGGAAACACAGGAAGTATCAGTGATCTGGGCAACAAGGGAAGCTTTTCTTGTTCTATCCAAACTGGAAGTAGCTCCCTTCCCACCAAAATGCCTGGGGCTATACAACACTTCTCTTTGCGGTGGCACAGGATGTAGAGACTGAGTGCTATTTATGGCAGCAGGCAGCCAGAGATGGCAGTTTGTAGAACACACTTGGAGGAAGAACATACTCTGAAAAATGGAGTTGATGAGGAATTTGAATTAAAGGTGAGCTTTGAGTAATTACAGATAGAGAGACAGCATTAAATAATTGACTTTATTTAACACAGGAGACTGTCTTGACACAGGAGAGTGGTCATTTTAACCCAGATGGAGAGATACAGACACATATATAGAGGGGCTCAGCGTCCAGCAGTGTAAGAGCTGGATCCGAAAGAGGAAGGACTTGTAAATAGGACCACAGCAGAGATACTCCCCTCAGCCACACCTGGCCACAGATTCTGAAAAATTTCTTAGTGATGGGGGATTGTAAGTTAACATCAGCCCTGCACTGAATTAAATATACATTAAACTGCACATAACATTAAGGTATGTGAATATGAATTGTTTATAGGTTTTTTTTTCCACTATGGGATTTGAGTGATTCTCAATGCATTCCTTTTTATTTAATTTTTAAATGAAATCTGCAGTTAAAGACCCCTCCTGATAATGTTACGTCTGTTACTTCACTGGGAGTGTCTAAATAATAAATTTGGGTACACAGTATGACCCAACCAGGCTAACAGCTCCTCTTACAGAATGCAGCTAACTGAAGCTCATCCCCACCCTGTTATATGATGATTTACAAGTGCAAAGGACAAAGGGAAAAAGGCACAAGATGAGAGAGACTGACTGAGATATAAGATCAGAGGAGGAAGTGCAGAAGAGAGTGAGCATGTAAAGGGTAGCATGACTATTGAGGGTGGAGAGAATCTGTAAAGCTGTGGATGGATCTGGGAGGAAGGAACTTGCATAAGTTGTATGTGCTTTTGCTTTTGGCTGAGGAAAGAGGAAGAGATGTTTGAGGGATGAGGAATGGTTATGGTAGTGGGCTGAAAGGGTGTTGATTCTGTCCTGGCTTCAAAGACAGTTGGTACAAGTTCTCTGGAGAAAATACTAGCAAAAGCAGAAGAAACAGTTTTTCTCTGTGACCCAAGTGAAATGGTGGCCTGGGCATTCCTTCCAGTGATAGACTTGAATAGTGTTCCTCCTGGCCGTCTTGGGCTTCCCTGATAGCTCAGTTGGTAAAGAATCCGCCTGCAATGCAGGAGACCCCGGTTCGATTCCTGGGTTGGGAAGACCTGCTGGAGAAGGGAGAGGCTACTCACTCTAGTATTCATGGGCTTCCCTTGTGGCTCAGCTGGTAAAGAATCCACCTGCGTTCGACTCCTGGGTTGGGAAGATCCCTTGGAGAAGGGAAAGGCTACCCACTCCAGTATTCTGTCCTGGAGAATTCCATGGGCTGTATACCCCATGGGGTTGCAAAGAGCTGGATATGACTGAGTGACTTGCACTTTCAGACATCTTGAAGAATTGCTGCTGCTGTCTCATTAGAAGGCAGCCTTCTGAGGGAGCACGGGTAACTGAAGAAGTGATGAGGCATTGCCCTTGGGCGACTTCTCGAGGCCATCTGCCAAAGTGGGGATGGAGGGCAGCTCTGGATCAGAAGAGGAAGCTGAGGGGGTCATCCATGGTGAGGCACTTGTAAGAGCTCACACGGCACCACCTGAAAACACGTAGTTATAATTAGACCAAAGTTCCTGGGATGCTGTGTAAAAACATGGAGTCATATATCAATGGTATACTTTTGTACAGTATTTCTATTAATATACCCCTTCTGTACCAGGCTTCCCAAGTGGTGCAGTGGTAAAGAATCTACCTGCCAATGCAGGAGACTCAAATTCAATCCCTGGATTGGGAAGATCCCCTGGAGGAGGAAATGGCAACCCACTTCAGTATTCTTGCCTGGGAAATCCTATGGACAGAGGAGCCTGGGAGGCTACAGTTCCTGGGGTCACAAAGAGTCAGACACGACTGAATGACTGAACACATAGCACATGGTTTCTGTACTGGGTTCTAGAAGCATGCTATTGTCCCCATTTCAATAATTAAGAAACTGAGGCTTAGCAGTTAAATAATGTGCTTACTGTATTAAAATGTAAAGTTTTAAAGCCAGGATTTAAACACTATTTATCTGCCTACAAAACTTATTTATGTTGCCCACTAAGCTTGATGAGCCCTTCGGTGCTTCTCTGCTAGGCCAGTACAATCCCAGAAGCAGTTGAAGTAAGAACTTTAAAAGGGCAGGTCATGTGCCAGATCTCACACACTTGGGAGATAATGGCCAGATCAGCTGGAAATGTCAACAGAGTCCTGAGGACAGTGGCTCTAAGTACAGATCACATAGTCTCTGGTTATGGGAGGAGGAATTTTTTGACTAAGCAAAACTGGAATATGGGTAAGTTTGCTCATGGTTGTATGATCAAGTGTTTGGGCACTACATGTGTTAAGGGTGGGTATTGATTGGTTCACCAGTGGTGGTTATCTTGGCCAAGTTGCTTAACTTGCCTAAAATCCATTTTCATGTATAAGATGAAGAATATGAAAGCATGTGTTTTCTAGGATTATTGTGAGAATTCACCACAAATACACACTGTGGCAGATTGTATTTTCCAAAGATGACCACACCAGTATACATACCCCAATCCCACATGTGTTTCTTAAATGTGACTGACATTCTCCCACGAAAAGTTGAGGTCTATATTCACTGTTTGACTCTGGGCCGACCGGAGTTCTCTGGTCAATAGATATGGCAAGAGTGATGCTACGTGACTTTCAAGGCTTGGTCATAAAAATGATACAGCGTCCACCTGTTCCCTTTCTTAGGATACTTGCCTTTAGAATGCAGCTATCATGCTGTAAGGAAGCACAGACCAACTCTCATGCAGAGGTCAACATGGAGAGCAAACATGGCCCCCCATAGACAGTCATCACCAAACACCAGACATCAGTGAAGGAGCTTTCTGGCCGTTCAGGTTCCTAGCCTTTGAATCTTCCATCAGCAGCTCCAGAGAACAGAGCCCAG
Organism: Tragelaphus eurycerus; assembly: GCA_935064755.1. Taxonomy (NCBI): domain Eukaryota; kingdom Metazoa; phylum Chordata; class Mammalia; order Artiodactyla; family Bovidae; genus Tragelaphus; species Tragelaphus eurycerus. The sequence goes on from CAKXYN010000064.1 coordinate 4,791,316, forward strand.
CTGTTCCTACTGTATCCCATCCAAATTCCTGACCCGCAGTATCAGTGAGCATGACTCATTACTGTTCTGTGCCACTAAATTTGGGGGTAATTTGTTATGCATCCATAGTAACTGGAACACACTATCATACCATGTAAATCATACAAAAGAAAAATAAGATAGCTAGGGAATTCAAGTACCCCATTTCCTATTCATTAAGTTAATATGCATTTGCTAGAGCAAGTGTACTCAATCAAGAGTCAGTTCTGGAATCTAACAACTTCGTAACCAAATTGTCAGGGATATATACAAGGAAAACATAGAGACACAGTGATACTTTTTATCTACAGATTAAACATGGTCTCTGGGCCCTTTTAACTTTTTGACAGAAAACAAACTTCTGTTTGCTGATCTCTAACAAATATTTTAGCTGAGTGCTCACAGATTTACTTTTAACTAAAGCTCTGTTCAGGAATGAGGAAATTCTAAAAAGTAGCTCAGGGGTGGCTAACCTTAGCTCCTGTAGTAATAATAAAACTTTATATTTACTTGGGGTTTTTACATCCTTAATCTCAAGTGGAATTGTTTAATTGCTTTGTACAGATTTAGCATAGAAGCGTATAGTGGCCATAGAATATAATGTGTGTGTGTTTGCTTCTCCTTGCAGCTGTTGGGGTATATGAGTGTATGCATATCAAAGAGAGATATGTGCAACTGAGGATGAAACAAAGAAACTAGTGACCACTTTTGGCACCTATGTACTTGTATTAAGAAATACAGCTCTGGGATAGAACCCTGAGAGGATTTGTAAATTGGCACTTGCCCAGTTGCTATGTGGATACAAGGCAACCATCTCACTCTTGGAGAAATAAATACCATGGAAGCATTGGGCAGGCAAAGGAAGACATTATATAGTTGTTTAAAGATTCTGAAGGCCCAAGGTTTTACTTTAATTGCAAGCTGACAGGCTAGCCTGCAATAGTTTCAAGGATGCAGTAGAGTTGAGACTGAGTCAGAGGCAAAGGACATATGTTACTACTCACAGCAATAGCAGGAGCCGGAGAACCAGCATTTTACACCAGTTCCTAGGTTGTAGTTCTCGTGGGATGTCTTGAAGAGCGCAGACAATACCTGTAAACACAGTGAGTTTGTTATAGGAAAAGAACAGGGTTTGTTAGGGAACTTGCATCTGGTGTAATATGTAGTCAACATGCTTGATCTTTGCTTCAGGGAGAGGCATTTTCTTTATTATAAACTGTATAGTAAGCATGCCTGCCCTTTGCTTCATGGGGAAACACTATCTCTATCTTTCAAGGCTGTAAGTAAACCTGATCTTTGCTCTGGAGGAAGATACATCCATATTTTAAGGCTGTTTGCTATATGAATATGCTTGAAAAAATATTTCAAAACAAAGGGAAGTCAATATCTGTGCAAACGAGAAGTGCAGAAATATTGAGATTCAAGGAAATTTGTCTCCCAGTAGTAATCCCCAGTCATCAAAGATCTAAAGAAATTGCAGAACAACTTATGCATTGTCCAGTGATCAAAGGTCAATTACATCTATATGCATTAGAGAAAATATGGATATTAATGTGTGCACCATAATTTGGATTTGCGTATTTTTTCGCTCTGGACTCTCCTTCAGGGTGGTCCCCATCACTGAGACAGCAAAGAGAGCCTTACAAACATTGTTTCCTTTGAGTTCAAATTTATCTTTTCCTATTGGTTTGGGGATTAGGTGACTGTTGAGACTCTGAACGTCATAATTCACAATGACACTGTGAAGTGAGTAGAAGAGCTCCAGCTCATGAAAGAGGAAATTACTGCATGGCTGGTATGAGGAAAGAGAACAGGAGAGTAACAGATTGGTGGTGGCAAATGCAGAAAGGTAGTAATAAAAGCTGCTTCTGAGACTTGCCTAAAAGAGTAAAGGAGGCGTATTGGGGCTCAGCTGCTTTGGGTTAAAGAGGATGTTAATCGCTCACTACTTTCAAATATATTTTCAGCCATTTTACTGCTCTGCTAATTGGCTGCATCCTTGTGAAAAAGAAACTAGACAAACAGCTTATTGGCCCAGGGAGATGCCAAGAAAGATTGTTTTTTTTTTTTTTTGCCTGAGCTCTTGCTGGAAACAAAAAATGTCCTTGACAAATTAACATCCAAATTATACCATATTTGTGGACTAGAAATCATGCTACTAAGAAATTTCATATGCATTAATCTCTGGCTAGTGAATTACCAGGGACCTTGGGAGAAGCAAATACAAAGCCACTCTGAATGACTGCTTTCACAGCCCAGGTTGCAAAGGAATCCAAAGATCTGGACTCAAGATGAGCTCACAATAGAAAATTATAAGGTAAGAATCCATCATAAGCAGTAACTTGAGATAAAGACAATAAAACAATTTTGTTTCAAATAATTAGATAAAAAGAGATAAAACCTATGAGAAAAGAATAAGATAAAATGAAAAACATATAAGAAAATTTGGAAAAAAAACAAAAAAATCAACAACCAAATAGTTGAATTCTGCTGCTGGCCAGGATGGGATTACCTGTTTCTTTCTTAGTGATAAGAGTTGACACTCTGGACAAAGTATAACAAACAAGCACCTGAGAACCCTGGAAATTTAGCAGAAGCAGAAAGATTGGGGAAAGGAGTAAAAATTTGAAAAAGTAACCTATTCAGAAGTAAATTTGTGGTTTTTTCCTCTTAAGTTCTCCATCTTGCATTGACATCCCAAGTTGCAGAACTGTAGCTACTTTTTTTTTTTTTTAATTTTAAACTTTTTATTTTATATTGGAGTATAGCTTATTATACTTTCCAGGAGACTCAGTGATAAAGAATCCATCTGTAATGCAGGAGACTTGGGTTTGATCTGTGGGTTGGGAAGATCCCCTGGAGAAAGGAGTGCCACTTCACTCCAGTATTCTTGCCTGGAGACGGAGTTGGACACAACTAACACATACACATAGGTGATTAACAGTGTTGTAATAGTTTTGAGTGAACAGCAAAAGGGATAGCCATACATATGCATGTATCCATTCTCCACCAGCTCCCCTCCTATTTGGGCTGCTACATAACATTGAACAAGTTCCATGATAAACACTAAGATGAGATCTTTCTGGCCAGGTCTGAAAAAGGGATACCAGAGAGGATGTGGAGAATGTCAGAGGAGAGAGCTGAAGAAAGGGACCCCCTAATTATGCCTTTGAACCAGAACTAATTCCAGGCTCATGCTGGACCTGGATAAGCATGGGGCGGGTACTTAAAGCAGTGTGGCGGCAGCTTTGAAATCTGAACTCATAGTGGAGCCACTGCCCAGGGAGAGTGAGACAGACTTGTGTTCTAGACCTAACCGAGTTGATTGTCTGTAAAACAAACAAATTCTCCAAGACTTTAGCAGGACCTAATGTTTTACAACAAAACTCATAATGTCCAATATAAAGTTAAAAATTACCCCAATGCCACAAACAAATAAAAAAGGCCCCGGGAAAATGTGACCAATTTTTAAGGGAAAAAGACAATAAATACAAAATCCCAAGATGACCCAGAGTTTAGAGAGCTAAGACTCTTAATTCAGGTATTACTATGCTTCATATCAAGATATAAGCACTCAATAAATGGAAAGATAGAAGTTCTATGCCGAGAAATAAGAAACTATAAAATAGAACCATGTAGAAATATTAGAACTGAAGTACAATATCAGAAATCAAAAAAGAATCCATGGATCATCTCAGCAGCAGAATGCAGATGACCAGTCAGTGAACTTAAAAGGTAGATCAATAGTAATTATTCAATCTTACTTGTTGTCATTGTTTAGGTACTGAGTTGTGTTCAACTCCTTTGTGACCCCATGGACTGTAGCTCGCCAGACTTCCCTGTCCATGGGATTTCCTGGAGTGGGTTGTTGTTTCCTTTTCCAGGTTATCTTTCGGATTCAAAAATAGAACCCGTGTCTCCTGCTTGGCAGGTGAATTCTTTACTGCTGAGCCAACAGGGAAACCCTTCCCATCTTAAAAACACAAAAAAAAAAAAAAAAAAAAATACAACAAACACATATAAAAAAAAAGAAAAATAACCTAAAAATGAACAGAGGCATAGGGACTTTGGGGACAATATTAATATGTCTAACATTTTCATCATTTGAGTTCCAGAAGGAAAGGAAAGAGAGTGTTACAGAAAAAAAAAATATTGAAGAAATAATTACTGAAATCATCCCAAATTTGAGAGACAGAAATTTATAGACTTAAGAAGTTCAGCAAAACCCAAACAGGATAAGTACAAAGAAAAATGAGCCCAGATATATCATAATCAAATTGCTGAAAACCCAAAATAGGAAAAAATAAATCTTGAAATAATACATTCTGTGCAAAGAGACAACAATTTGAATAGCCAAAGATTTCTCTTAGGTCATGAAGGTCATAAAACTGTGGAACTATATATTTAAAGTGCTAAAAAAAAAAAAAAAAGAATACTGCCAATCCAGAATTCTGTATTCAGTAAAAATATGTCAAGAAGGAAGAAACTCTTAGAAAAGAAGGAAACTACTAGAAAACTAAGAATTTATTACCAGCAAATCTGGTCTAAAAGAAATACTAAAGAAAGTTAATTAGGCTGAGGGGAAATGATACTGCAGGGAAACTTAGAACTTGAGGAATGAAAGAAGAACAATAAAAATAGCAAATGTCTGGGGAAATTTAGGGGAAGGCAATGGCACCCCACCCCAGTACTCTTGCCTGGAAAATCCCATGGATGGAGGACCCTGGTGGGCCGCAGTCCATGGGGTTGCTAAGAGTCGGACACGACTGAGTGACTTCACTTTCACTTTTCACTTTTATGCGTTGGAGAAGGAAATGGCAACCCACTCCAGTGTTCTTGCCTGGAGAATCCCAGAGACGGGGGAGCCTGGTGGCCTGCCGTCTATGGGGTCGCACAGAGTCGGACACGACTGAAGCGACTGAGCAGCAGCAGCAGCAGGGGAAATTTAAGGCTGTCCTCAAGTTCTTCAAATTACAACAGTTGAGAGCACAAATTATAACTGCGGTGGAATTATCAATGTATATAGATATAAAGCATATGACAGGTATAACATAAAAGGAAGAAAGCAAACAGACCTATATGGTTGTACCATATTTTACTTGAAGTGCTAAAATATTAAATCAAAATAGACTAAAAATTAGATATGCTCTTTTGTTTGTATGGCAGCCATGAAAAATTATGCAATTTATGCAATTATTGATGCAAATGTCTTTTGAAAGGTTTAAAAAGAGTATCTAAAGAGAAGTAACTGAGTAATGTAATCATTCATCAGTGTTTTCAGTTTCACTGCTTATATTTTTAAAAAGTTTATAAAATATTTGTTAATGCCTTGAATTTGGATGGTTGGGATGGGATTTTTGTTTTTATGCATTTGTATATGTCTCTACACTAAAAGGTGATAAAGAAGTAGTGTATAGAAATATACAACAAACTGTGGGACATTCTTAAAGAGATGGGAATACCAAACCACCTTACCTGCCTCCTGAGAAACCTGTATGCAGGTCAAGAAGCAGCAGTTAGAACAGGACTGGTTCCAAATTGGGATAGGAGTACATCAAGGCTCCTTGTCATCTGTATTGTCACCTGCTTATTTAACTTATATGCAGAGTACATCATGTTGAGATGCCAGGCTAGATGAAACACAAGCTGAAGTCAAGATTGCTGGGAGAAATATCAATAACCTCAGATATGCAGATGGTGCCACTCATGGCAGAAAGCAAAGAAGAACTAAAGAGCTTCTTGATGAAAGTGAAAGAGGAGAGTGAAAAAACTGGCTTAAAACTCAACATTAAAAAAAACTAAGATCATGGCATCCTGTTCCATCACTTTCTGGCAAATAGATGGGGAAACAATGGAAACAGTGATAGAATTTTTTTCTTGGGCTTCAAAATCACTGCAGATGGTGACTGCAGCCACAAAATTAAAAGATGCTTGCTCCTTGGAAAAAAAACTATGACAAATCTAGACAGTGTATTAAAAAGCAGAGACATTACCCACAAAGGTCTGTCTAGTCAAAGCTATGGTTTTTCCAGTAGTCATGGTTATGGATGTGAGAGTTGAACCATAAAGAAAGCTGAGCACTGAAGAATTGAAGCTTTAGAACTGTGGAGTTGGAGAAGACTCTTGAGAGTCCTTTGGACTGCACAGAGATCAAACCAGTCCATTCTAAAGGAAATGAATCTGAATATTCATTGGAAGAACTGATGCTGAAGCTCCAGTACCTTGGTCACGTGATGTGAAGAGCTGACTTATTGGAAAAAAGTTCTTGGTGCTGGGAAAGACTGAAGGCAGAAGGAGAAGAAGATGGCAGAGGATGAGATGGTTGGATGGCATCATCGACTTCATGGATATGAATTTGAGTGAGCTCTGGGAGTTGGTGATGAACAGGTAAGCCTGACGTGCTGCAGTCCACGGTGTTGTAAAGAGTCAGACATGACTGAGTAACTAAACTGAACTGAACTGAGAAGGTGATAAAATGATACTGTTGTTTTGGGATCTGCTTTGAAGTATGAAGAAAACTTGGCTATGCTGTTTTCCAAGTTGTCCTCATTCTTGTGGGCACAAATATCTGTTGTTACTAATTTGAGGAAAGTGATTCTATAATTTCTGCATCTACCTAATGTGAATTGCAAAATTCCTTGGCAATACTTTAAATTCATTCAGCAACTCAAAAGGACATGAGTCACTAGGCTTAATGTGGAGACCAGCCAAGTCTTGGTGGGATCATAACAATGTGCTCACCTCTTGCTTTGAGGGAGCTGCCTGCTGGGAAGAGCAGAGGAGCCTCTGGGTGAGACAGCTCTCTGTGGATCTGGGGGTGGGGGAGGCTGTGCTTAAAATGCACTGGAAACAGAATTTGGCAGTGATGGGATACTTGTAAGTTTTAGAGAGTAAGAATTAAGGTTGCCCAATGTTAGCAGGTTACATGGTAGTCAAACAGGAACAAGGTCAGTTTTCATTCCAATCCCAAAGACAGGCTATGCCAAAGAATATTCAAACTACCATACAGTTGTGCTCATTTCACATGCTAGCAAGATTATGCTCAAAATCCTTCAAGCTAGGCTTTAGCAGTACATGAACAGAGACCATCCAGATGTACAAACTGGGTTTAGAAAAGGCAGAGGAGCCAGAGATCAAATTGCAACATTTACTGGATCATAGAGCAGGCAAGAGAATTTCAGAAAAATACCTACTTTGGCTTTATTGACTATGCTAAAGCCTTTGACTGTGTGGATCATAACAAACTGTGGAAAATTCTTAAAGAGACGGGAATACCAGACCACCTTACCTGCCTCCTCAGAAACCTGTATGTGAGTTAAGCAACATCAGTTAGAGCCAGCCATGGAACAACAGACTTACTCAAACTTGGGAAAGGAGTGTGTCAAGACTGTATATTGTCATCCTGCTTATTTAACATATATGCAGAGTACATCATGCGAAATGCTGGGCTGGATGAATCACAAACTGGAATCAGGATTGCTGGGAGAAATATCAGCAACCTCAGATATGCAGATAACACCACCCTTATGGCAGAAAGTGAAGAAGAACTAAAGAGCCTCTTGATGAAAGTGAAAGAGGAAAGTGAAAAAGTTGGCTTAAAACTCAACATTCAGAAAACTAAGATCATGACATCCGGTACCGTCACTTCTTGGCAAATAGATGGGGAAACAGTGGAAACAGTGACAGACTTTATTTTTTTGGTCTCCAAAATCACTGCAGATGGTGACTGCAGCCATGAAATTAAGAGACGCTTGCTCCTTAGAAGAAAAGCTATGACCAACTTAGACAGCATATTAAAAAGCAGAGACATTACTTTGCCAACAAGGGTCTGTCTAATCAAAGCTATTGTTTTTCCAGTAGTCATGTATGGATGTGAGAGTTGGACTATAAAGAAAGCTGAGCAATAAAGAATTGATGCTTTTGAACTGTGATATTGGAGAAGACTCTTGAGGGTCCCTTGGACTGCAAGGGGATCCAACCAGTCCATCCTAAAGGAAATCAGTCCTGGGTATTCATTGGAAGGAATGATGTTGAAGCTGAAACTCCAATACTTTGGCCACCTGATGCAAAGAACTGACTCATCTGAAAAGACCCTGATACTGGGAAAGATTAAAGGTGAGAGGAGAAGGGGACAACAGAGGATGAGATGGTTGGATGGCATCACCGACTCAATGGAGATGAGTTTGAGTAGGCTCTGGGAGTTGGTGATGGACAGGGAGGCCTGGTGTGCTGTGGTCCACTGGGTTCACAAAGAGTCGGATATGACTTAGCAACTGAACAGCAACAACAGCAAACAGGAGCAAACACTATAATAAGAAATAGAACAAACTTGTTATTTATCTAACCAACCACTGTTCTTCTCTTTAATCCTCTCAGCAACCCTGAATGGCAAAAAATATCATACACATCTTAGTGATGAGGAAACTGAGGTTCAGGGAAAGATGAAGCTAAGATTCTGTGACAGATGTGTCTGGCTCCAAAGCCCTTCTGTTACAACCTGTGTTTCTTAGCATTATTGATGTCAGTGGGTATCTAAATAGATAACACTTGTTTTCTGTTCAGGTGTTTGTAATATACAGATATGTGTGTGTGTGCTCAGTCACTTCAGTTGTGTCCAACTCTTTGTGACTCTATGGATTGTAGCCCACCAGGCTCCTCTGCCCATGGGATTCTCCAGGCAAGCATACTGGAGTGGGTTGCCATGCCCTCCTCCAGGGATCTTCCCCACCCAAGGATTGAACCAGCATCTCTTGTGGCTCCTGTGTTGCGGGTGAATTATTTACCGCTGAGTCACTGGGGAAGCCCATACACATATAAACATACCTATAGGAATTTTTGAATTATACCTGTAATGAAAAATGTTTTTATTTAAATGAGACGTAGTTCAGTGTGCAGTCCCACTATTGTATATGTCATAGATTCACTTTGATGGAGCATTTTCTTACTTAAGACTCTCTTACCTAGTGAAGGGGTCTGTGTCTAGCTTTAGGGAATAGGGTTAGATTATATTCATTACCCTGTTTATCAGGCTTTGTGTGGAAGTCTATTGTTAGCCTATCCATTACAGTTCATTTTATATGTGTGCACACACACATACATAGTCTCACTGTCTCAGATTCTGTGAAGTTAAATAAGTCAGAAGACAGCAGAGGTTAATTATCTGTTTACTCTAGAGCTCTAGTAAGGATGCCAATAGGTGATCATAAACCTAAGCCCTCCAGAGAACACCAGGCCTTGCTGAGATGAGCAGCTGGTGGATCCATCCTGTGTTTGTGCATAAGGCAGGGAGATGTCTAAAAGGTGTGTTTCAGGAGATTCTAAAAAGCCATTCTAATGGCCTCTTTATAGTCCAACACATACCACCGGACAGATATTTACCTAATGAGCCCTTTGTTTAGTTAATTCGCTGGGCTCTAGGACAGAGGAGACTGGCGTGCTGCAGTCCACAGAGTCACAAGGAGCTGGACACGACTGAGTGACTGAACGACAGCTGTGTACAACAAAGATGAAGCAGTCAAAGTCTGTGACTTCTCGGCTCTCCCCATCCAGTGATGAAGAAGGACCAGAAAGAAAATAACCGTCAGGGTTGTAGGCTGCTCAAGGACCCAGGTCAGCACATACCTAATGCTGTGAGGTGAGCTGGGAGGGGAAAGCCATGCAAAACTGCAGGAAGATATTAAAGGTGGATGTTATGGTTCAGTTAGAATTCACCAGGGTTATGAGAACACAGGGCCTTACAGGCAGAGGGAAGCATCGGGGCAGAGCAGTGGCAGTGAACTCTGCTCCTGGCCAGTGAGCAGTGCGTGGCTTGAGCTTCAGAGAGTTTGGAGAGGATGGGATAGAAATGCGGAAGTGGAGGCTAGAAAGGGTCAGAGGCCACATCACAAGGTATATAGCTGTATCTTGTTGGCTGTAGTTAGGGTGATGATAAAATTGATGGTTTAAACTGGGATGATTTTGAGAGCAATGAGGAGATGCTAAAAATCTTTGGAATTTAAATTTTTGAATATTCATTTATCATAAACATGATTCTATTAAGTTTTTTGAAGAGAAAATTCTTTATTAAAATATGAAAACATTTGTTTTTGAAAAACAAAAAATATGAAAAAAATCTTGTAAAGTAAAAATTCAAAAATTGCTTTATGTGAACAATAAAAATAACATAAGAAAAAGCAAAAATTATCCTTACTATAGCCACATAGTTTAATCTGCCTGTTTATAACTACCTTGAATACCATGCCATTAGTATTTTTCTGAGACTATATTTTTCCATATAATCTTATTTTTAATGTTTTAATAAAACAGCAGTGTTTAAAGCTCTATTTTATGGTATGTAGATTACAATGTTTGATAACTCCAATGAACTCTTCTCTTTTTTTAATTGAGAAAATACTTTCCCTGCAGGCACTGAGAAATGTTCAAAACAAATTATGCTAAATGGAGGATATTCTCAATTCAATTTTTTTCATATTAAAATGTGTAAACATCTCTGGCTGTTTTCTTCTATTCAGTGTAACTTTCTTCAGCAAATTTTTTATGAGATAAAATTCATCAAACAAGTTGTTTCTGTTTATGATGTTTTTGAATTCTTGCCAAATATAAATGTTGCAAATTATCAGCTTCCTGAAATTTCATTGCGTTTCAGAACAGAATAACATTTATTCAATGAAAAATAGTAGTTTACCAAATGACACTCCCTATAAGAAATATATTTTAAAGGGCAATTATAGAATTTCAAAATAAACCTACATACCTTTAAGCTCTTGTCATTTAAGTAATTCAGGTTTTGCTTTGCTTTTGGAGGGGAAGTTTCAATGACTTCCTTGTTGTAAGCTTTGTCTTTAGAAATCAAAATTCACTAAAAACTTCAAAAACTGAAGGTTTTTTTTTTTTTTTTACATTTTCAGTACTTTATTTCCAACTATTTTTGATTAAAATGCAAACAAAAATTAGACCACTTGTTTGCAATAAAGTTCAGTTCCATTTTAGGACACTTAGGTTAACATAAAGAAAAAAGACTATTCAAAGGCTCAAACATTTTTAATGACCAGTGCGTTTTTATAAACAGGCAAAAAAGTATGTATTGTCATGTGAAATAATGTTTTTGTTTTCATACCTGTCATTACAAATTTTTATGCAGTTAAATCATTTAAACAATGTATATGAGGGTACAGTTCAGTTCAGTTCAGTCGCTCAGTCGTGTCTGACTCTATGCAACCCCATGGACTGCAGCTTGCCAGGCCTCCCTGTCCATCACCAACTCCCGGAATTTACCCAGACTCATGTCCATCAAGTCGGTGATGCCATCCAACTGTCTCCTCCTCTGTCGTCCCCTTCTCCTCGGATGCCTTCAATCTTTCCCAGCGTCAGGGTCTTTTCAAATGAGTCAGCTCTTCACTATAAGGGTACATACATGCATAAAATTTGAGAACTACAGCTCTCAAATACTATTGTGTTTTGAGGAGTAGAATACCAGCTTATTTTGCAAACTTACAAATTATATGTATACCACAGCCAATTCTGAGTTCCACTCTTTTTAGTATGTTTCTTTAGATCTTTGTTTATACCATATTACAGGGTCCCATCAGTTTCTAATTGTTTTACCACAACAAAAGTAATATTATTACTCTTAATATTGAAAAATTTATTTCAATTTACAATAGCAAAAATCTCAGTTGTTTCATCTGTGCTTGAATGAACTGCATGTATTTCATAAGTTAGTGAAAACAGTTGAACCACTTTTGAATTAACTGATTTTTCTGTCTGAAGCTAAAGACTCTGATGCAGAACTTATATATACTATTTAAATATTTGAGGTTTCTATTCTAATATAGATAGCACACTGACAACCATCACTTTATTTTTATGCTTACACAAAGAAACTTGGAATAAAAAGTGAACAATATTAATTTAGAAAAATCATGTGATCTTAAAGAAAAGTGATGTCTTATAGTATGTTACAGAAACTCACCTTCTATGGCTGTTCATATTAAGCTCACTTGTTTGGGCAAAATCTTTCATTAACTTTTGGAAGAGTTGCTAGTGTTTATTCAGAAGTTTTGAGTTTTCTGGTTTGTGTGTGGCCAGTAGCTCACATGAGGATGGTACTTCTCAACAAATATTTGGTATGAGTTACTTTTTATCATCAACTATCTTAAGAAATGAAAATTTAGTCTTAATTTTTCATTAAGCTTGAATTTTCTTTTTTAGCTATTACCATAGAAAAGGTTTATCGCAAAATAAGAATCCATTGTTGTCATTCAGTTGCTAAATTGCATCCGAGCCTTTGCAGCCCATGGATTGCAGCACACCAGGCTTCCCTGTCTTTAACTGCACCTCTCAGAGTTTGCTCAGATTCACGTCCATTAGGTCAGTGATGCTATCTAACCATCTCATCCTCTGCTTTCCCCTTCTCCTTTTGCCCTCAACCTTTCCCAGCATCAGGGTCTTTTCCAAACGACTCAGCTCTTCGCATCAAGTGGCCAAAGTATTGGAGCTTCAGCTTCAGCATCAGTCCTACCAATGAACACCCAGGACTGATCTCCTTTAGGATGGACTTGTTGGATCTCCTTTCAGTCCAAGGGACTCTCAAGAGTCTTCTCCAACACCACAGTTCAAAAGCATCAGTTCTTTGGTGCCCAGCCTTCTTTATGGTCTGACTCTCTCTTGACTACTGGAAAAATCATAGCTTTGCCTATACAGACCTTTATCAGCAAAGTGATGTCTCTGCTTTTTAATATGTTGTCTGGGTTTGTAATAGATTTTCTTCGAAGGAGTAAGTGTCTTTTAATTTGGTAGCTGCAGTCACCGTCTGCAGTGATTTTGGAGCCCAAGAAAATAAAATCTGTTACTTTTCCCCCTATCTATTTGCTGTAAAGTGATGGTACCAGTTGCTAAGATCTTCATTTTTTGAATGTTGGGTTTTAAGCCAACTTTTTCACTCTTCTCTTTCACTCTCATCAAGAAGTTGTTTAGTTCCTCTTTGCAGTCTGCCATTAAAATGATATCACCTGCATATTTGAAGTTGCTGATATTTCTCTCAGCAGTCTTGATTCCAGCTTGTGATTCATCCAGCCTGGCTTTTCATTAACAAACAATAAAATATACATTATATCAAACAATAAAATACATTATACAGTAAATGGCAAACTTTTACAGTAAGAATATTCAGACTATTCTTTATATGCTCTTTGTCAGGGTTGCTCAGTCTCTTTTTCCTGCACATTTTTCATTTATATTTATTTATTTTCATGTTTCCCACTTGACTATCCATGTGTTAGTCTATGACATCTTATACCTTGAATGCAGTGTCCCTGAGCTGGAAGGAGTTAATTAACTTTCAAATATGTCAAAGAGCAGTTCAACTTATGAATGAATTATGAATCCTGTCTGCTGGCTTTGGAAGGAAGATATAGTTTAAGTTGAGTTTTGAAGGGATTGGGAATGGAAAGTTGGTTTATCACTGGTTATTGCTCAGATTTAACCAAATGTCGAGGTAAATCTTCTCATTGCATGTGATTCTCACATAGAACCAGAAGAGTCTCTGGGTTTATAAAGTTCAATTTAGTCACTCAGTCATGTCCAACTCTTTATGACCCCATGGACTCCAGTATGCCAGGCTTCCCTGTCTATCACCAACTCCTGGAGCTTACTCAAACTCATGTCCATTGAGTCAGTGATGCCATCCAACCATCTCATCCTCTGTCATCCCCTTTTCTTCCCGCCTTCAATCTTTCCCAGCATCAGGGTCTTTTCAAATGAGTCAGTTCTTCGCATCAGGTGGCCAAAGTATTGGAGTTTCAGCGTCAACATCAGTCCTTCCAATGAATATGCAGGATTGATTTCCTTTAGGATGGACTGGTTGAACCTCCTTGCAGTCCAAGGGATGCTCAAGAGTCTTCTCCAACACCACAGTTCAAAAGCATCAGTTCTTCAGCACTCAGCTTTCCTTATAGTCCAACTCTCACATACATACATGACTACTGGAAAAACCATAGCTTTGACTAGATGGACCTTTGTTGGCAAAATAACGTCTCTGCTTTTTAATATGCTGTCTAGCTTGGTCATAACTTTTCTTCCAAGGAGCAAGCGTTTTTTAATTTCATGGCTACAGTTACCATCTGCAGTGATTTTGAAGCCCCCCAAATAATAATAAATTATAAAGTAGAGGTCCATTAAACATGTTATGACTTATTTTAATACAATTATTAATATCAATTTGGCAAAAAGTTCAAATCTAAGACTAGTGCTTAACCTGATGGGACACTCAGAGACAGAAACCAAGACTGTCTTCAGTAAATGGAAGCATATTTTTTCTATCTGGAGAGTACTGCTACAAGTTTTAAGCAAGGAAATCCCATCATTAGATTTGTGCTTTATAGAATAGATTTGGAATTCAGGCAGTGAGCAGTAAAGTTATGGTAGAAAGAATTTATAAAATGCAAGCTCAAGTATTTTGGGCAATAGTAAGCAATTGTATGCTTTTTAATAACTTTACTGTAGTTAATTTTCGGAGAAGGCAATGGCACCCTACTCCAGTACTCTTGCCTGGAAAATCCCATGGACGGAGGAGCCTGGTAGGAGTCGGACACAACTGAGCGACTTCACTTTCACTGTTTCACTTTAATGCATTGGAGAAGGAAATGGCAACCCACTCCAGTTTTCTTGCCTGGAGAATCCCAGGGGCAGGAGAGCCTGGTGGGCTGACGTCTCTGGGGTTGCACAGAGTCGGACACGACTAAAGTGACTTAGCAGCAGCTGCAGTTAATTTGGGGCTTCCCTGGTGGCTCAGATGGTAAAGAATCTTCCTGCATGCAGGAGATCTGTGTTTGATCCCTGGGTTGGGAAGATCCCCTGGAGAAGTGACTGGCTACCTACTCCAGTATTTCTGCCTGGAGAATTCCATGGACAGAGGAGCCTTGTGGGCTACAGTCCATGGGGTTGCAAAGAGTTAGACATGACTGAGTTACTAACACTTTCACTTTCATAGTTTAGTGTGTGGTTAGTGGAGAAGGCAATGACACCCCACTCCAGTACTCTTGCCTAGAAAATCCATGGACAGAGGAGTCTGGTAGGCTGCAGTCCATGGGGTCACTAAGAGTCGGGCACAACTGAGCAACTTCACTTTCACTTTTCACTTTCATGCGTTGGAGAAGGAAACGGCAACCCACTCCAGTGTTCTTGCCTGGAGAGAAGCCCAGGGGTGGGGAAGCCTGCTGGGCTGCCATCTATGGGGTAGTGCAGAGTCGGACACAACTGAAGCGAATTAGCAGCAGCAACAGCAGCAGCAGTGTTACCTAGAAACTGGAGAATAGGATTGAAAAGAAATGTAACTTAGGAAAATTTTAACAGAGACTCAAGGTGAGGTGGCACTGGAGTACGTAGCAGTCTTAACAGGAGTCAGAAATAAAAGGTCTCTGTCAGAAATGATTGCCAGTTGATCCCCAGTAAACATCTTCTTCTTTCTGTAATAGAATTCCTGGTTTTAAGCTGCACATGTGTTATCTCAACCTCTTTTGAAAGGGGGTAGTGCAATATATCTAGCTTTTGGCTAATACATGCCACCAGGAATTCAGTACAGTTCCTGGAAGCATTTTGAAAGGGAGAGTAAATCCCCCATCCATCCTCTTCCTCACTGTCTGGGATGCAGAAATGATTGCAGAGCTCAAGCAGCCATTTGGGTCATTAGTCCAGGAAGCTGCATGCTAAGAATGGAGGAGCATCAAGAGAAAAACATCAGAAGAGAGAGAGAGTTTGAGTCCTTGTGTTCTGTGACCCTGGACATCTTCCTCCCAAATTTGTTCCACATGAGAAAGATAGGAAATTCTGACTGTGTCATAGATAGTGTTTAAGCTATTATCATTTGGGTTGTCCTTTACATCTGCTGAACTTAATTCTAACTGGGATGAGTTATAATTATTAATTATAACATAATAAAATATTCACTTAAGAAAAGCTTTATATGACTTTATATTTGATCTTTTTAAAACTTTTAGACAGGTAGAACAGATGAACTTCCTTTTAGAGAATGGAAGTTCATATGTGATAATTTGCTTAGGGTCACATAGCTAGATAGGAATAGATCTAATATGTAATTTGAGGCCACTCACTTCGGATTCAGTTACCTTGTTAAATGTGGAGTTGGCACAAAACTGATAATGAAGAGAGGAGCTTTGTAAGGGGAAGAGGGAGATCATGAAATGTGAATTTTATTCAGGACTAGCATAAAAAATATGCAATATATCAGATATATAAAAGTTAAAGGGTATACGCAAAGTGGTATAGTTCACTTAATGTCTTATGTGCTTAATAAATAATGAATAAAAATGTCTTTGTTGATATTGTCATGACTTGTATCAATACTTTGAGATTCTGAGACAGAGCTTCATGTCACGTCAATGTAGGCAAGTGGGTATTTTTTAATTTAAAATTCTTGAGGATGATGAACTTCACGCAGCTTGGAATTTTGTTTTTAGGCGATATTCCATTAATATGTACCTATTAGAGTAGCAGTCACATTAATTTTTTACCTTGAGAGATTAAAAATGAGCAAGGGAATATGCATTATCTTTCTGTACTAGCATCAAACCTCAGCTGTGCTAAAATATGTTAATCTAATGGTAGGTTGGGGGATCTAAAAATCCAATACATTATTGGTTGGAAGAAATTCTAGTTATCTCTTTTATAGGCTCCAGTAACCTGAAAATATATTCTGGTTTATATTTACATATCATTTTTTTAAACCAATTTGATTCAATTATGAAGCTAATTCTCTACAGCATGAAGGCAATTATTTTCATTGCCAGTAAAATTTATTTAGAAGAATTAGTAAGTTCAAACTGAAAAGTTTGTTTAGAGGCAAAGTTCTCATCAAGTCTAAGATAATTACATGTTTTTAATGTTCTGTAAGCCAAAGGGTGGAAGGGGACAAGAAGAGATCTTATGTTAGTCTTCTCAGTATTTTATGGAACATTCCAGGGGTTTATTTAAGGTCCCCTCAACATGCAGTTTCAAAATGTGATAACTATGTAACACTCAATAATAGGTGGCCTGGAAAAGACTTACTTTACTTGACTAATCAGTGTAGAGATGCTTGGGATGACAGGTCATGAATTGATCTTCTGGGATTCTGTCAGTGTTTAACCATGCCAACAGATCATGCAGACCCACTGAGAATTGAAGAGAAGGAAAAATATAAAAGTTTCTAATGTTGCAAAATAACTATTGTTATATTATCAATTTAAAAATTATTTTTAATATATGTATTTGGTATGTTTATCACTATATCTTATGACAAAATTTTTGACATGTTGGAAAGTTTTAAGTGGGATGTACCATTATTTCTCTTTTGAAATATATCTTGCTGAATATGTCCCCTGTGCTTTATAAAACCATCACATGTCCATGCTCCAAGATAGTTTTGAAAGAGTTAAGAGCTCCCCAGAGAAGTCCAGAAGTTACAGTTAATTATTAGCAAGTTCTCTTCTTATTAGATGCTTTTTTAAGATTAAGAAAAATCATTGCTCCTATTTTCCTGTGGTCAAAAGTCATATAAAGGCTCGATGCCTCAGAATGCTGATGGTCTCCTGTGGGGAAATACAACGCCAGGATTTGCAGTTTTATCATGTATTTTTTACGTATGCTTAAAGGTTACATTGTGAGCTTCAACGTCTGTTAGTATTCGCAACACAGGGGACAGCTAAATCACCAATATTACCTAATTCTAAGTTTTCTTTCTGTTATAAACAACTCTGAGAACATAATGTTTCAGTGCTATTAGCCACAGAAGTTGCTCCTGGCCCTTTGCTGACATTTTCCAATGACGGCAATAGTGACAACAATCGGAAATAGGTTATTTTTAAATTTTAGAGAAAAATATTGAAATGATCCTAAGAGACTAAAACTTATATGTGAGGCGGTTCAGGGAAGCGAATTCCCAGAGGAGTAAAACCCTGAACTTGTAATAGAGCTATGGAATTGGTCACTTTCTAGCTAAAGCCGTTGGACCCAGTCTGCAGCATTATTGGAAATGTCACAGACATTCAAGATTTATTTGTGTTCTATGGGAAGCCTCAAGTCTTTGAGCATCTATGGAGCACCTGCTTCTCTTAGAGCAGAGGACGTGCAGACACAGGACTGGGATGATGCTCTCTGGCACTCAGTGAGGGCCTTCTGGCGATGTGTCTGGTGCCCAAAATGTGGCTGAAGTACCTTTACCTTTGGTCCTGATGAAGCCATGGGGACACTGGTGGCATGGTCAGGGATAGTCTCAGTGCTTATATGAAACAAGGCAATGGCATCTGGGAGCATCTGGAGGATGGTCCTTTGAAAGAGTGCTGGCTTACTTAGGAGGAAAGAAAGGCCCATTTGGAGTGTTTCTGTCTGTGAAGTTGAAGGGAAGCAACACTTTGAGTTCTCTGCCTTTTCTTCTCATATGACCTGATACACATGCATGCGTTCATGCTCATTTGCTTCCGTTGTGTCGGACTCTGTGCAACGCTATGAACTTCAGCCTGCCAGGCTCCTCTGTCCATAGGATTCTTCAGGCAGGAATAGTGGAGTGGGTAGCTGTGTCCTCCTCCAGCGATTTTTTCTGATGCAGCCATCAAACCCATGTCTGTTACTTCTTCCTACATTGGCAAGTGGGTTCTTTACCACCGGCACCGTCTGGGAAGCCCTCTTATACACACACATTGTAGGTGGATTCCTTACTGTCTGAGCCACCAGAGAAGCCCACACCTGTGTTTGCTCAAATACAAAACAAGCATTCTAATACAAATACAAAACAAGAGTTCTAATAGGGGAACTTTTTCTCCTGTCTTCTTTATTGTCTCCCCTAACAGAAAGTAGACAGCTAAATAAATAATTGTAGGCTCTTGGAAGATTCACAGTGATTGCAGTAGTGTGCTGTGGTCTTAACAAAGCAGAGGTGAGAGGGACAGGAATCAGGTGATGATGCAGGAATTGCTTTGAGGTCTTCTCCAGATAGTTCCAGAGAGATGAGGTCAGCTGGGAGGCGGATCATCTCCATTGAGCCTCGGGAATTGGAGTTGGTGTTTCTCTGATGGTTCTTTCAGCCTCTCAAGTGGTTGAGGGTTGTGATTTATGTTGTGCGATGCTTGGAAAATCTCTAGTCATCATGAAAAACGGTACTTTTTCTCCTTTGTTTTCATGAAGTGGTCATCTTAAACATGCTGATAAAGATATTTCAGGAAGGCCTGAAGCCAGAGGAGCATATTCTGCCTGGGAGCCATTACCTGACTCAGGCTGTAAGCTTCTCATGGATTCATCTCTGTTCAGCTTTCTTAACACTCATCTGGTCCTGTGGGGTTAGTTATGTCTGCCTCTGTGTTCTTGAAGCACTTGCCACGTTGAACTTTGTTTTTATCTTTGTTTTTTATCTTTCTCCTACTGGATTGTGAGCTGCTTAAGATCAGAGACTTTTGTTTTATTTATATTTATATAAATTATAAATATATTAGTGCCTAGCAGTGCTTACACATAGTTGATATAAATAAGTGAATGTTCCAGAGTAACCTTTTGGTATAGTTTGTAATTTTACTTATAAAGCAAAGGGCTTACCATAGAAATTTTGGAAAATGTAGATAAAGAGAATAAAATAAAATAATATTATACTATTACTCAGAGTGAGCATCGCAAACATTGATATGTATCCTGCCAAGCTTTATTCTAGGTTTGTGACTGTAAATTTAAAAATAAAAGAAAAAGAAAAGAATGGCATTATATAACACACTGTCTTACAAGCTGCTTAATATTTTTCCATATCACATATTCTTCTCTTAGTGCTCTTCTACTATAGGGTTCTACTCAAGAGTTCTTGACTTTCTTTTTATGAATGTACGAAAACTTACATGACCATTCTTCTATTTTTGGAAATTTATGTGAGTTCCAATATTTCTCATGGACAAAGATTGCCACAGTGAGCACCCATGTGCATCCTTAGTAACTTAGGATAAATTCCTGGTAGTGGAACTGCAGACAGAAATACCCAACTTGCAGATAAATACCCCATGGTGGGTCGCTGGACCGTATGATAGTTCCATTGCTAATTTTTTGAGGAGCTTCCATACTGTTTCCTATAATAGCTGCATTCCTGTTAACATTCACATCAACAGTGCACAAACGTTCTTGCAAATGCTTCTTATTTCTTTATCTTTTCTGTAATGGCTGTTCTAACACTACATGTGTGAGTTGCTATCCCATTGTGTTTTTTCGTTTCCATTTCTGATGGTTAATAATATTGAGCATCTTTTGCTCCACCTGTTTGGCATCTGTATGTCTTCTTTGGGATAAAGTCCATTCAGATCTTTTGCCTATTTTTAAATTGGATTGTTTTTTAACTATTGAGCTTTATGAGTTTTTTATATATTTTAGATTCTAGCCCCTTATCAATATATGATCTGCAAATATTTTATCCCATTCAGTAGGTTACCTTTTCAGTTTGTTGATTGTTTCCTTTGCTGTGCTGAAGCTTTTTATTTTGAGATAGTCCTACTTATTTAATTTTTTGCTTTTGTTTTTGGTGTCACTTAAAAAACAAACAAACACTGCCAAGTCTGACATCAAGGACTTTACTATTTATTTTCTTCTAGGAGATTTATGATTTTAGGTCTTATATTCAAGTCATTTATTAATTTTCAGTTATTTTTGAGTATAATAAAATGTGTACGATAGTGGTTGAATTTCATTCTTTTACATGTGATTGTTCAGTTTTCCCAGTAACGTTTATTGAAGAGATTGTCTTTACCCCAGAGTATGTTCTTGCTTTCTTTGTTGTTTTTATGCCAGTACCAAAATGTTTTGTAATAGTACCATACTGTAGCTTTGTAATATAATTTGAAATCAGGGAGCATAATGTCTCCAGATATTTTCTTCTTAAGATTGATTTAGCTATCTGGGATTTTTTTTATGAGCCCATACAAATTTTAGAATTGTTATATTCTTTTGAAAAATGCCATTGGAATTTTGATAAGGGTCAAATTGAATCTGTAGATTGTTTTAGGAAGTATGGAGCACTTTAACAATATTGATTCTTTCAATCTATGAGGACAGAATATGTTTCCATTTATTTACATCTTCTTCAATTTCTTTCATTAATGTCTTAAAATTTTCAGTATATGGATCTTTCATTTCCTTGGTTAGATTTATTTGTAGATGCAACTAGGAATTCTTTTTATTCTTTTATTCTTTTTGATGCAACTCCACATGAGATTGTTTTATTTCTGATAGTTATTAATTTACAGAAATACAGTGGATTTCTGTGTATTGATTTGTATATTGCCATTTTACTGAATTTATTCCAACAGTTTTTTGATGGAATCTTTAGGGTTTTCTGTATATAATATCATATCATCTGTGAATAGGGATAGTTTTACTTCTTCCTTTCCAATTTGGATGCTATTTCTTTCCTTCCTTCCTCCCTCTCTTCCTCCCTCCCTCTCCTTCCCTACCTAGGACTTGCAATACTATGTTGAATGGATGTTACAGAATGGGCATCCTTGTCTTGTCCTTGATCTTAGAGGAAAGGCTATGACTTTTCACTGCTGAGTATGATGTTAGCATTAGGCTTGTCATATGTGGCCTTCATTATGTTGAAATACATTCCTTCTATCCCACTTTGTTGAGAATTTTTATCATAAATGGGTGATGAAGTTTGTCGTATGCTTTTTATGCATCTATTGAGATGATCACAAGATTTTTATTCTACATTCTGTCAGTGTGTGGTATATATCATGTTGACTGATTTGTGGGTGTTGAACCATCCTTGGATCCCTGGAATAAGTCACACTATCATGAAATATGATCCTTTTAATGAACCATTGAACTCAGTTTGCTAACATCGTGTCAAGGGTTTTTGCATCTTTGTTCAACAGGGATTGTTGTTTAGTTGCTCAGTCATGTCCAACTCTCTGCAACTCCATGGACGGTAGCCCGTTAGGCTTCTCTGTCCATGGAATTCTCCAGGCAAGAATACTGGAGTGGATTTCTTTCTCCAGGGGATCTTCCCAACCCAGGGATAGAACCCACATCTCCTGCATTGGCAGGAGAATTTTTTACCACTGAGCCACCTGGGAAGCCCATTCAATAAGGATATTGACCTGTAATTTTCTTTTCTTTGATATCCTTGTCTGATTTTGTTATCAGGATAATGCTGCTGCTGCTGCTAAGGCGCTTCAGTCGTGTCCGACTCTGTGCGACCCCATAGACGGAAGCTCACCAGGCTCCCCTGTCCCTGGGATTCTCCAGGCAAGAACACTGGAGTGGGTTGCCATTTCCTTCTCCAATGCATGAAAGTGAAAAGTCAAAGTGAAGTCGCTCAGTCGTGTCCGACTCTTAGCGACCCCACGGACTGGAGCCTACCAGGCTCCTCCGTCCATGGGATTTTCCAGGCAAAAGTACTGGGGTGGGGTGCCATTGCCTTCCCCGAGGATAATGCTGGGGACTATATATATTTTAAAAGTATTTGGTTACATTACAAATTTATAATAACTTACATTCTTACCAGTAGCATATTTACTGATCATTTTAACTGAAACGGTTACCAGTAGCATATTTACTGGTAAGAGTGTAAGTTATTATAAATTTGTAATGTAACCAAATACTTTTAAAATGTATATACTCCCCAGCATTATCCTGATAACAGAACCAGACAAGGATGTCAAACACTAGGTGTTGTTATATAATATATACATGTAAAAATTTGTCAATTTAAAAGGTGAAAAACCACGTAGAATTAAGATGACAAAATGTTGTATCACTGAAATTACCCACAAAGACTTAGCATTGCTGGAACCTGGAACTATATCTGGGGGCACCAGGCATCAGCTTAAAATCTGTTGATGGTATAGCTACTGGCAACAAGGAAGAAGGAATTTCCAGTTAAGGGCTGGTGTAGCAGGGTCAGAGAAGTTTAGGAGGAGAAGACAGGGAACATCTCTGGGAAGTCTAGAACCTAAATGGGCCAGATGGTGACCATGGTGGTGATCCTCTCTGAGCCCAAGGAAGAGATAATGAGTCAGTTCAGGGAACAGTTTGGGCAGGAGTGAGGAACCAACGACAAAACATGTTATGCCAAATATTGAGAAGTCAGGATCAAGACTGGAAATGTATGAAAGGAATAAATGTGGAAGAGAAGGCTTTAGAAGCCTACACTTGAGCTGAAAGTAGAAGTTGGATCAGGGCTTCTGAGCAGGTGGAATGTTGATCTTATTCTGAAGACAAAGGAGAGATGACCTTTTCATCAGATCAGTCAGAGCTGGCTTAGAGTTTTGGCTTTGCCACTCACTGTGTGACTTTGAACATGGCATAGAGGCTTGGGTCTCAAGTTTCTCTCTATTTAAAAAAAGGATGACTTAACAGTTCAGTTAAAATGATCTCTAAGATTTCTTCCAGCCCAGAAACCCTCTGCCTCTATTTCCAATGAAAACATTGTGGGGAGGTGAGGGAGGTATTGGGGTGGCGAGCACATTGTGCAGCCATGGATTTAGCTTATATTTAGATTTATGCTTTGGAGTTATTACTTCTGACAACAAATCATCACCCAGAAGTCCACTAATACATTGAAATGACTGCTCTGTTTTGAAATTCTAAACTGTGATGCTGCTCGGTTTACTTGAATGAACAGTGGTGATATAATCAGCTGCAAATATTTCTTTTCTACGCAAGACATCTGTCATGTTCGACTCCTAACAGTGATCCATAAATGCGGAAAGCTGTGCCGTCAAGCATTTTCATTTTTCTGTAGTCCTTGTCACTAATGAGAACTTTGAGTTGAAAGGGACTGGAAAGCGAAGCAGTGTGGGACCAAAACCCCAGCAAATGTAAAGCGACAACTGCTTAATTTGAAGCGACACTTTTCTGTGTTTGGCTTTTCCAGCACTATGAGTGGAGATGTTTGCCACTGGAAAGTCAAAATGCCTGCAAAAACAAATGCCCAATTTTCAAATATCTGGTCTGTACCATTTATGTTTAATACTAAATGTGACACAGTGTAATGTCCTATCGATTAAATTAAACTGCATGAGTGAGGGAGATAGAATTTCAATCGAATTCTTAGATGAAAAATGAGCTGCTTGTCGCAGAGTTTTCCTGGCAATCATCTAACATCCTGCTAGATATTGGCTGGCTCCACTTAAACAGCTGGAACCTTGCAGCCATCAAGCTATGTCTATATGAGGGGCAACCCCCACCCATACTCAGGGGAAAAAAATCTTGGGCCTTTAAAGAAGAGGGAAAGGATTTCCTGGCTAGTGGGGGCTTTAATAATTTTTTTTTTTCTGCATGTGATTGACATCTTTTGGAAATTTTGCCTGCTTTTTTGGTGAAGTCATTATGATGTGCTGCACAGCTGCAACGTATGTTTAGAAGATGCATTTTACACTCAATTCTTCTACCACCAACAGCCTAGGAAACAAGGAAGCCTATTCATCTTGCTATCTGCTGTTTAAATAATGTTATTGTGTTTGGGGCTGCTTGTGTGCTAAGTTGTTTCAGTTGTATCTGGCTCTTTGTGCACCTAAGGACTGTAGCCCACCAGGCTCCTCCGTCCATAGGATTCTCCAGGCAAGAATACTGGAGTGAGTTGCCAGGCCCTTCTCCAGGGGATCTTCCTGACCCAGGGATTGAATACATGTCTCTTACATCTCCTGAATTGGCAGGCAGGTTCTTTACCACTAGTGCCACCTGGGTAGCTGGTGTCATCCAAATATTATGCTGTAGGAAGGTGTTAACAAAATGTAATACCCTAAGAAGACATTTCTGGTGGGATAATAGCAGTTCAAAGGGGAATGATACTTGCTGTGTTAGTGCCATTTATTTTGTTCTTTGTCCCCACGAGGTGGGATAAGAATAATGTTTTGCACAGATCTAGATTTCTGCACAAGGAGGGTGGGGTAGGATGAGAACCTCCTTAGTGACTCTTAGCTCAGAAATTCTTCCTTTGTGGAAACTTAGGACAAAATGATGGAGAAGGCAATGGCACCCCACTCCAGTACTCTTACCTGGAAAATCCCATGGATGGAGAAGTCTGGTGGGCTGCAGTCCATGGGGTTGCTAAGAGTCGGACACGACTGAGCGATTTCCCTTTCACATTTCACTTTCATGCATAGGAGAAGGAAATGGCACCCCACTCCAGTGTTCTTGCCTGGAGAATCCCAGGGACGGCAGAGCCTGGTGGGCTGCCGTCTCTGGGGTCGCACAGAGTTGGACACGACTGAAGCGACTTAGCAACAGCAGCAGCAGCAGCAGGACAAAATGAATAAACTTGCTCTGGAATGTGATGATACCTGGGAGACAGAGACATAGTATGAGGTCATTTTGGGCCCAGCAGTTATGGTCAATTGAATTAGAATTATAACCAGTGAGGTCATTGATTTTGGACCTATGCTGCTAGGGTGTGGTTCCCTAGAGAGTACCGAAGGCCTACTACCCATCTTTTGGGATATGGTTAAAGATGAAATACAGCCTGGAGAAATCAAACCAAGAGCATCATGGGAAGGGAGCACAGCCTGCAAAGCCAAGTGACAGTGTGTATCTCTGGAAGCAGAGCCCAGCACAGAGGTATGCCTGCGTGACATACAGGAGACAGAGGAGGCATGAATTTCCCTAGGAGGACAGCAAGGAGGGCCCTGTCAGCTGTGTAAAGCAGTGCATGAAGTGCAAAAGCAAAGAGACAAAGACAGATTGAATATGCAAAAATACAACCAGTAATAGCAATAGCAGTCATAGGAACAACTAGAGCAGTCAGCTCTGTGCAT
Organism: Tragelaphus eurycerus; assembly: GCA_935064755.1. Taxonomy (NCBI): domain Eukaryota; kingdom Metazoa; phylum Chordata; class Mammalia; order Artiodactyla; family Bovidae; genus Tragelaphus; species Tragelaphus eurycerus. The sequence continues at coordinate 4,817,109 of CAKXYN010000064.1, forward strand.
TGGCAACTGAGCTTAAATAAATTCAGGAGTAAACTATGGTAAACTTGGACTCCAAAGAAAAGATGATGCAAAGAGAAACACAGAATAGATTATGATATAGTTATATAGAGAATACCAGGCAGTCATTTAAAAGAAGATATAGTTGATAAACAAAATGAAAAGACAATCTGTGGATTGGGAGAAAATATTTGGAAATGATGTGACCAACATGGGCTCAATTTCTAAAATATAAAAATAGTGCATACAACACAATATAAAGAAAAACCCAAGCAAAAAATGGGCAGAACACATAAACAGATGTTTCTCCAAAGAAGGTGTACAGATGGCCAGCAGACACATGAAAAGATGCTAAACATCACTAATTATTAGAGAAATGCAAATCAAAACTGCAATGAGGTATTGCCTCATACCAGTAAGAAGGCCATCATCAAAAAGTCTATAAATAATCAGTGCTGGAGAGGGTGTGGAAGAAAAAGGAGCCCTCTGATATTGTTGATGGGAATGTAAATTATTGCAGCTACTATGGAAAACGGTATGGAGGTTCCTCAAAAAATTAAAAATAGCACTACCATATGATCGAGCAATCCCATTCCTGGGAATGAATCCAGAAAATGCTAATTTGAGAAGATACATGCACCCCCCAATGTTCATTTCAGCACTATTTACAATAGCCAAGACATGGAAGCAACCTAAATGCCCACTAACAGGTGAGCAGGTAAAGAAGATGTGGTATATATCTACAATGAAATATTGCTTAGACATAAAAAAAGAATGAAATAATACCATTTGTAGCAACATGATAGTCTTAGAGATTATCATACTAGGTGAAGGAAGTCAGATAGAGAAAGATAAATATATGATATCACTTATATATTGTTGTTCAGTTGCTCAGTTGTGTCTGACTCTGCGACCCCATACTCTGCGACCCCATGCACTGTAGCACGCCAGGCTTCCCTGTCCTTCACTATCTCTTGGAGTTTGCTCAAACTTGTGTCCATTGAGTTGGTGATGCCATCCAACCATCTCGTCGTCTGTTGTCCCCTTTTCCTGCTGCCCTCAGTCTTATCCAGCATTAGGGTCTTTTCTAATAAATCAGCTCTTCATATCAGGTGGCCAAAGTATTGGAGCTTCAGCTTCAGCATCAATCCTTCCAATGAATATTCAGGGCTGATTTCCTTTAGGATTGACTGGTTTGATCTCCTTGCTGTCCTCTCAAGAGTCTTCTCCAACACCAGACTTCAAAAGCATCAATCTTAGGAGCTCAGCCTTCTTTATGGTCTAACTCTCACAACCATACATGACTATTGGAAAAACTACAGCTTTGATGAACCTTTGTTGGCAAAATAATGTCTCTGCTTTTTACTATGCTGTCTAGGTTGGTCATAGATTTTCTTCCAAGGAGCAAGTGTCTTTTAATTTCATGGCTGCAGTCACCATCTGCAGTGATTTTGGAGCCCAATAAATCACTTATATGTGGGATCTTAAAAAATGATACAAATGAACTCATTTACCAAACAGAAGTAGACTCACAGACACAGAATACAAAGTTATGGTTACCAAAAAGGAATTGTGGTGCTGGAGAAGACTCTTGAGAGTCCCTTGGACTTCAAGGAGATCAAGCCAGTCAGTCCTAAAGGAAATCAGCCCCGAATATTCATTGGAAGGATGATGCTGAAGCTGAAGCTCCAATACTTTGACCACCTGATGTGAAGAGCCGACACATTGGAAAAGACCCTGATGCTGAGAAAGCTTGAGGGCAAGAGGAGAAGGGGGCGATAGAGGATGATATGGTTGGATGGCATCACCAACTCAATGGACATAAGTTTGAGCAAGCTTCGGGAGATGGTGAAGGACAGGGAAGCCTGACATACTGCCATCCATGGGACTGCAGAGTCGGACACAACGGAATGATTGAACAACAACAAACAACCACAGCAACAAAGGGGAAAGTGGGAGGGGGAGGGATAAATTAGAAACCCGGGATTAGCAGATGTACACAACTATATATAACATAGACAAACAGTGAGGACCTGCAGGAAACTGTATTCAATATCTTGTAATAACCTATAATAGAAAATAACCTGAAAAATAATTGATATTTATATATATATTATGTGTATATGTATAACTGAATCACTTTGCTGTATACCTGAAATTAACAAAAATTGTAAATCAACAGCAAAAAAATTGTTTGTTTTCATATAAATGTCAGACATATTTCAGTTGAAAACATGTTACAGATGGTATACTATGATCAATTTGTAAAAATCTGTATGTATATAAGTTTGTGTAAATGTGTTGTATGAATACATGTGTGATTATGCATCTATGCACATGATGTTTTTCTATGTGTATATATTTTTAAGTAATATAAGGAATATTTTTGAAATTTCCGCAACCTGCCAATAGTGATTTCCTCTAGGAAACAGATCATAAAAGATCAAGCTGGGCTGGAGAAAGGATAGGAAGGAATAAGAAAGTGTTGCTTTTAACTTTTTCTTATATTGTTTGCATTTTTTTTTTTTTTTTACTATGAGCATGTAATGATAACAATAATAATGATGTTGATTATGGCAACAATAAATTACAAAGACCCAGAACCTAAGTTGAAACTGTTTATTATCTAGTCAAGGGAAGCTAGAAGAATTTAACAGTCACTTGGTGACAGACACATAATTCATCCAGCAGGTGCTGCTCATTAGAAAGTGCTAGAGAGTGGGTTAAATTATGTTTTGAGGGTACTTGGAAATGATATTCAATGTTTTCATTTCTCAGTAAATTTTTTTTTTTAATTAATTTCCAAAGTCCTAACTAGACCTCACATGCCACAATTATGAACACTTTGGCAGAGTTGACCCTGGCCAACTTTGTCACATTGATGTGTGTGTCTAGATAGGGCCTTGTTGATCCTGTCTGGGGTGTTTGGAGTCATACAGATTCCAGCCACATAACTGGTGCCTGAACTGGGGCTGGCTCTTCAGTCAAGTTAGTATTATATAGGGAAGAGGGGGTGCTGCCAGCTCAGCAGATCACTGAAACGGGATGTGAACACAATGGAACACTTTGGCTGACCTCTTATCCTTTCAATGCAGGACTATCTCACTCAGTGTATCAGTGGATTTGTGTCTCCGCTTCAAGTGTGAAAGAACATGAACTACTTTCATAGCTTCTTAGGCAGGAAGGAGGGAGACATTTCTTAAAAGCTATTCCTGAATGTCTTCCTCTTGTGATTAGAAGGGAGGAGGCTGGCTAGGGCTGGGGGCGGATAACATTCTTCAGCGTCTGGCTGGGCTGCCAGCCCAAAAATCTTTCTTTTTTTTTTTTTTTACTTCTCCTGCACCATATGGATACAGGAAAAATATAAAGAATGTGTTCCCTGCCCTTGAGGAATTTATAATCTGGTTGGGGGGCAGCCAAGCCGCTGCTGGGTAGCCTTGGATCAACTGCACCATGAGCTGGTGTGAGGCTTGTGCTGTCCCAGCAGGCCCCAGCTGTTCCCTTTCTGGGGGTCCAGCCCTGAGCCAGGCCACAGGTCAGTGGGCCGCAGGGGGAGGCACTATCACATTTCTCTCGTTTTGTAACATTGCTTTTGGCCACAGTTATAGAAATTTCTCAAACTAAAAGCTTCTAGTGAACTCTCTCTGGTTCAAGTTAGTAAGTTACATCATTAATAAATGGTTTGTAGAACCCTGTTTTTCTTGAGAGATATAAAGATACAAACAAATACACAAACGCATGCATGCACAGACTAGTAATTATAAAACCCATCTTTTTGGTGGTCATAGCATCTTAGAATTGGAAAAGATTGTAGAAATCACCAGACAAGCCCTGTCATTTTAACTTTGCAATAATGAAGCAAAGGCACGTGTTTTACCCATGGTGGACATTTAATAAATAGATGGTATTTTCTAGTTTCTAAAGCAGTATTCTTTTTCATGGTAGAATTTGGGAATGCCTGGTAATGTGGACTGAATTCGTGTTTGTTGCTGTTGTTCAGTCACTAAGTTGTGTCTGCCTCTTTGTGATCCCATGGACTGTGGCACGCCAGGCTCCTCTGTCCTCCACTGTCTCCTAGACTTTGCTCAGATTCATGTCCATTGAGTCAATGATGCTATCTAACCATTTTATCTCTGCCACCCCCTTCTCCTTTTGCCTTCATCTTTCCCAGCATCAGAGTCTTTTCCAGTGAGTCAGATCTTTGCATCATGCGGCCAAAGTATTGTAGTTTCAGCTTTAGCATCAGTCCTTCCAGTGAATATTCAGGGTTGATTCCCTTTAGGATTGACTGGTTTGATCTTCTTGCTATTCAAGGGACTCTCAAGAGTCTTCTCCAGCACAATTCAAGACTATCAGTTCTTTGGCACGGGCCTTGTTTACTGGAGAAACCATAGCTTTGACTATACAGACCTTTGTCAGCAAAGTGATGTCTCTGCTTTTTTAATATGCTGTCTAGGTTTGTCATAGCTTTTCTTCCAAGGAGCAAAGATAGTTTAATTTTGTGGCTGTAGCCACCGTCCACAGTGATTTTGGAGTCCAAGAAAATAAAATCTGTTGCTGTTTCCACTTTTCCCTCTTCTGTTTGCCACAAAGTGATGGGACCAGGTGCCATGACCTTGGTTTTTTTAATGTGTTTTAAGCCAGTGTTTTCACTCTCCTCTTTCACCTCCATTAAGAAGCTCTTTAGTTCCTCTTCATTTTCTGCCATTAGGGTGGTATCATTTGCATATCTGAGGTTGTTGATATTTTTCCCTGCATTGTTGATTCAAGCCTGTGATTCATTTAGCCAGGTATTTTGCATGATGGACTCTGCATATAAGTTAAATAAGCATGGTGACAATATATAGCCTTGACATACTTCTTTCCCAACTTTGAACCAGTCTGTTGTTCCATGTCCAGTTATAATTGTTGCTTCTTGACCTTCAGGGAGATCCAACCAGTCTATTCTAAAGGAGATCAGTCCTGGGTGTTCATTGGAAGGACTGATGCTGAAGCTGAAACTCCAATACTTTGGGCACTTCATGCGAAGAGTTGACTCATTGGAAAAGACTCTGATATTGGGAGGCATTGGGGACAGGAGGAGAAGGGGACAACAGAGGATGAGATGGCTGGATGGCATCACCGACTCGGTGCACATGAGTTTGAGTGAACTCCAGGAGTTGGTGATGGACAGGGAGGCCTGGCGTGCTGCGATTCATGGGGTCTCAAAGAGTCAGACACGACTGAGCAACAACTGAACTGAACTGACCTGCATACAGGTTTCTGAGGAGACAGGTAAGGTGGTCTGGTATTCCCATCTCTTTAAGAATTTTCCAGTTTGTTCTGACCCACACAGTCAAAGGCTTTAGTGTAGTCAATGAAATAGATGTTTTTCTGGAATTTCCTTGCTTTCTCTATGATCCAGTGGATGTTGGGAATTTGATCTCTGGTTCCTCTGCCTTTTCTAAGCCCAGCTTGTACATTTGGAAGTTCTTAGTTCATATATGGCTGAAGCCTAGCTTGACGATAGAGTCACCTTGCTAGCATGTGAAGGGAGTGCAACTGTATGGTAGCTTGAACATTCTTATGCACTGCACTTTTTTGGGATTGGAATGAAAACTGACCTTTTCCAAGTTTGTGTTAGTTCAGTGTATTTCAAATGAGAAGAGATGAATTTCCAAGTGATATCTTCATTTTTACTTATGTGACTACTTATTGTCAACATGGGCAGGTGGCAAATGAAAAGTTAATCTCCTTTATGTTTTTATCTCTCTCAGGCAGGAGAACAGAGATAAGATGGGCTGAGTCAAAGTTGGGGAAGAACAAGGGCCTGGATCTAGAAATTAGACAACCAGTCAGAACAAATTAGAGACTGACATAGGCTTGTAAGTTGGAGAGAGGGAGGTAACAGTAAGTGGAAGGGGAAGAGGGCAAGCATTGGTAACCATGAGGTCTGACAGAGACAGCAGGGAGCCGGGATCTGACGTGAAGACAGCCAGCAAGACTCCAGCTCAAAAAGGAACTGTGCCCAAGACAAGGAGTCAGCCATGGGGAACCAGGCAAGTCCCCAGCTCCTAAAGTGGTTGCTGACATCCGGGCTTAGTTATGGAGGTGAAGGGGCATAGAGGCTTTCCTACATCAATAGTAAGACTGACTTGATAAGGAGTTTAGAAACCATCAGCCTAAGATTCTTTCATTTCCTCTAGTCCCTTAAAAAGATTCTGGTATAAGGTTTAAGGCAGCAGGGATTCCAGGCTAGGGCAGAGGGGATAATGCTCAGAGTTTGGAAATGGATGAATTAAGACCACCTGACAATTCAATACAGAAGAAATGAGAAGAGAACAGGTCCAAGGTCAGTAAGATTTGACTTTGCAGCCTAATTCTTCTCTACATTAAAGTTTCTTTAAAAAATGTTACTAATTTGAATGGCTGTTGGTCAATGTATAGACCATGGAACAAACTTTGGAGGTTGGTAAGATTTTGTAAGTGCTATAAAAAGGGTGAATCAGAGTGCTTAACTTGGTGGGGGGGATTAGTGAAGGCATCTAAAAGAAGGGCAGATTCTCAATAGGGACCCAAAGAACATGTTTGGAGTTGGGGAGAGTGGTGTCGAGACAGGGGGAGCAATAAGGATGCAAGAATTTTAATGAGAAGATTGAGTGGGGAGTATAAAAGTGAGGAGAGCAAGCCTTAAAACTTGGCTCAGAAGGAAAGAAAAAAATGAGATAGGAAGGTAGTTTGAGGACCTATTTTCCTTCAGACTTTTGACCATAATGAATACTTGGCTGTTGCTGCTGCTAAGACGCTTCAGTCGTGTATGACTCTGTGCGACCCTGTAGATGGCAACCCACCAGGCTCCGCTGTCCCTGGGATTCTCCAGGCAAGAACACTGGAGTGGGTTGCCATTTCCTTCTCCAATGCATGAAAGTGAGAAGTGAAAGTGAAGTCGCTCAGTCATGTCCGACTCTTCACGACCCCATGGACTGCAGCCTACCAGGCTCCTCCGCCCATGGGATTCTCCAGGCAAGAGTACTGGAGTGGGTTGCCATTGCCTTCTCCTCAGTTCAGTTCAGTTCAGTCGCTCAGTTGTTTCCGACTCTTTGTGACCCCATGAATAGCAGCACGCCAGGCCTCCCTGTCCATCACCAACTCCCGGAGTTCACTCAGACTCATGTCCATCGAGTCAGTGATGCCATCCAGCCATCTCATCCTCTGTCGTCCCCTTCTCCTCCTGCCCCCAATCCCTCCCAGCATCAGAGTCTTCTCCAATGAGTCAACTCTTCGCATGAGGTGGCCAAAATACTGGAGTTTCAGCTTTAGCATCATTCCTTCCAAAGAAATCCCAGGGCTGATCTCCTTCAGAATGGACTGGTTGGATCTCCTTGCAGTCCAAGGGACTCTCAAGAGTCTTCTCCAACACCACAGTTCAAAACTATCAATTCTTCGGCGCTCAGCCTTCTTCACAGTCCAACTCTTACATCCATACATGACCACAGGAAAAACCATAGCCTTGACTAGACAGACCTTTGTTGTCAAAGTAATGTCTCTGCTTTTGAATATGCTATCTAAGGTGGTCATAACTTTCCTTCCAAGGAGTAAGCGTCTTTTAATTTCATGGCTGCAGTCACCGTCTGCAGTGATTTTGGAGCCCCCCAAAATAAAGTTTGACACTGTTTCCACTGTTTCTCCATTTCCCATGAAGTGATGGGACCGGATGCCATGATCTTCGTTTTCTGAATGTTGAGCTTTAAGCCAACTTTTTCACTCTCCACTTTCACTTTCATCAAGAGGCTTTTGAGTTCCTCTTCTCTTTCTGCCATAAGGGTGGTGTCATCTGCATATCTGAGGTTATTGATATTTCTCCCGGCAATCTTGATTCCAACTTGTGTTTCTTCTAGTCCAGCGTTTCTCATGATGTACTCTGCATAGAAGTTAAATAAACAGGGTGAGAATATACAGCCTTGACGTACTCTTTTTCCTATTTGGAACCAGTCTGTTGTTCCATGTCCAGTTCTAACTGTTGCTTCCTGACCTGCATACAGATTTCTCAAGAGGCAGATCAGGTGGTCTGGTATTCCCATCTCTTTCAGAATTTTCCACAGGTTATTGTGATCCACACAGTCAAAGGCATAGTCAATAAAGCAGAAATAGATGTTTTTCTGGAACTCTCTTGCTTTTTCCATGATCCAGCGAATGTTGGCAATTTGATCTCTGGTTCCTCTGCCTTTTCTAAAACCAGCTTGAACATCAGAAAGTTCACGGTTCATGTATTGTTGAAGCCTAAGCTTGTTTCTCTTGCTTGGTCGGTGTGTTTGTAACCCGTTCTTGGGGAGTTACATTGATGAATTACTCAGTGAAGGAGTAAGGGCTTATATTTTCTCAGGCTGTTTTCAAATCCTTGAAAGCCCTGAGATTTGGCCTTTGCTTCTTTCTATCTTGGGCTTCCCTTGTGGCTCAGCTGGTAAAGAATCTGCCTGCAATGCAGGAGACCTGGGTTCCATCCCTGGGTTGGGAAGATCCCCTGGAGAAGGGAAAGGCTACCCACTCCAGTATTCTGGCCTGGAGAATTCCATGGACTCTATAGTCCATGGGGTTGCAGAGTTGGACAGGACTGAGCGACTTTTACTTTCTTTCTATCTAACACTTTTCTTCATCACAGAAGAATACATATGATAGGTGATGAAGAACTGGTTGCTAAGTATGTAGAAAATAATTTTTTTTCATCCTTGAATTAGAAAAAAGAAAAAAAAAAACTAAAATGAAGGATCTAGAAGGGATTTAGAAAAAGAGTTTCTACCCACTCCTCATTACTTGGGGTTTATGAAGTCTGTGAGTGGTTCATTGTCATTGAATGCTGCAAAAAGTGGTGAGTTGGTGAAGGATATTTCAAGGAAAGATGGGTGAAGAAAAGTCAGCAAATGCCTGAAAGTAGATCTCAGCACGTCCATGTCTAGGAGGGTCATGAAACTATATCAGAACATGGACATGTTGTATTTGATTCTGTACACTTTCAGCTATTAGTACTCACACAGATTGTATTGTGTGATATAGCCAGATGATAGAGAGAGGCCAATTGGCCCTGGAAAATCAATCATCTGAGGAAGCTGACAGCAAGAGTTTTCCATGTCATGGAGCTTAGTGGTAAAGAACTCTGCACCTTTTTATTTTTTAAACTACATTGACAAATATCCCCTCAAATAAATTAACTTTCCTTCTCTGACTCGTCTGATGGGAAGAATCAGTTCACAGACCATTATGTGGGCTAATCCACATGGTCAAAAATTACAGGGACTATCTTATTTCCCTATAAGTTAACAAGTGATGGGGAGAAGGAAGTCATTCCATCTATCCCCCTACCCTGCCTTTTAAACAGCATTTGCCCTACATTCTTGGTGTTCAGATCAGATCAGTCGTTCAGTCGTGTCCGACTCTTTGCGACCCCATGAACCTCAGCACGCCAGGCCTCTATGTCCATCACCAACTCCTGGAGGTCACCCAGACTCACATCCATTGAGTCAGTGATGCCATCCAGCCATCTCATCCTCCACCGTCCCCTTCTCCTCCTGCCCCCAATCCCTCCCAGCATCAGAGTCTTCTCCAATGAGTTAACTCTTCGCATGAGGTGGCCAAAATACTGGAGTTTCAGCTTTAGCATCATTCCTTCCAAAGAAATCCCAGGGCTGATCTCCTTCACAATGGACTGGTTGGATCTCCTTGCAGTCCAAGGGACTCTCAAGAGTCTTCTCCAACACCACAGTTCAAAACCATCAATTCTTAGGCACTCAGCCTTCTTCACAGTCCAGCTAACACATCCATACATGACCACAGGAAAGACCATAGCCTTGACTAGGCGAACCTTTGTTGGCAAAGTGATGTCTCTGCTTTTGAATATGCTATCTAGGTCGGTCATAACTTTCCTTCCAAGGAGTAAGCGTCTTTTAATTTCATGGCTGCAGTCACCATCTGCAGTGATTTTGGAGCCCAGAAAAAGAAAGTCTGACACTGTTTCCACTGTTTCTCCATCTATTTCCCATGTAGTGATGGGACCAGATGCCATGATCTTTGTTTTCTGAATGTTGAGCTTTAGGCCAACCTTTTCACTCTCCACTTTCTCTTTCATCAAGAGGCTTTTTAGTTCCTCTTCACTTTCTGCCATAAAGGTGATGTCATCTGCATATCTGAGGTTATTGATAGTTCTCCCAGCAATCTTGATTTCAACTTGTGTTTCTTCCAGTCCAACATTTCTCATGATGTACTCTGCATAGAAGTTAAATAAACAGGGTGAGAATATACAGCCTTGACGTACTCCTTTTCCTATTTGGAACCAGTCTGTTGTTCCATGTCCAGTTTTAACTGTTGCTTCCTGACCTGCATACAGATTTCTCAAGAGGCAGATCAGGTGGTCTGGTATTCCCATCTCTTTCAGAATTTTCCACAGTTTATTGTGATCTACACAGTCAAAGGCTTTGGCATAGTCAATAAAGCAGAAATAGGGTAATCATAAAAGTGAAAGTGTTACTTACTCAGTCGTGTCTGACTCTTTGCAACCCCATGGACTGTAGCCCACCAGGCTCTTCTGTCTATGAGGTTCTCCAGGCAAGAATACTGGAGTGTGTAGCCATTCCCTTCTCCAGGGGATCTTCCTGACCCAGGGATTAAAACCAGGTCTCCTGAATATTACAGGCAGATTCTTTATCGTTTGATATATCTGAGAAGTTGAGTAATCATAAATGTGCTAAATATACACTGAAATAGTAATAAATCGAGAATAGGGGAAAGGGAGTTAGGAAGAGGAAAGGATTGGGAAGATATTTCATTAGTCAACATGTTTTGCCTAAAGATCACGGAATAAGTCCAAGCAGAACATTTTCCATCACAGAGGCAATTATTGGACACCTTGCATGTGTGCTCAGTTGCTAAGTTCTGTCCCACTCTTTGTGACCCCATGGACTGTAGCCCACCAGGCTCCTCTGTCCATGAGATTTTCCAGGCAAAAATACTGGAATGGGTTGCCATTTCCTCCTTCCAGGGTGTCTTCCTAACTCATGGATTGAACCCAAGTCTCCTGTGTCTCCTGCATTGGCAGGCAGATTTTTTTTTGTCACTGAGCCACCTGGGAAGCCCAGGACCATTGGACATCTTATATGCAATAAAAAATATTTTAAAAATACAATTTTGAATGCATTTGCACAGGGATAAATGTTAAAATGATGAATTATTTATTCATATCTGTTCCTTTCATGAACAGCATTTGTAACCCATTGCTAAGTCACTTCAGTCGTGTCCGACTCTGTGCGACCCCATAGATGGCAGCCCACCAGGCTGTCCCGTCCCTGGGATTCTCCAGGCAAGAACAGTGGAGTGGGTTGCCATTTCCTTCTCCAATGCAGCAAAGTGAAAAGTGAAAGTGAAGTCGCTTAGTCGTGTCCGACCCTCAGCGATCCCATGGACTGCAGCCTACCAGGCTCCTTCATCCATGGGGTTTTCCAGGAAAGAGTACTGGAGTGGGGTGCCATTGTCTTCTCCGTTGTAACCCATTTAGATAGAGATTATTTCTCTATATCACAAGCAATTCACCAGGTAAAGACAGTAAGTCTTAGCCAACTTGGATCAGGGAAGAAAATAATGTTTATACAGGCATTTAGTTTATGAAAATATAAATCTTTTGCTTTACAGCTCTTATTAACTATTATTGTCGAACAAAATGAATCAATTGGCTTTAGCTGTAGGTGGCTTGTTTACCAACTGCCTGTTCTTCTCCTGACAAATGTAATTTCAAATGAGGATTAGAAATAACTGCTCTGAAATCCATGTAATTTGGCTTTGCTTCTGGTAAAGGTTATGGTATAATTAGCTGATTCATGACACTCTGTAAGTATCATATCAGAAAATAAAACCCTTTGGAAACAAATGACAGATGATGTACAAATAGATAGCCTAGCAATGTAAACAGTAGGGGGAATTCATTAAGTGTCTGCTAAAAGCTTTTGATTTAATTTTGCCTATCTTTTATGAGATTTTTTTTAAAAATGTATAAACCAAAATGACAAATGATAATTATCTTGAAGGCATGTGGCATGATAAATCCAAAAATACATGATGTATTTTCTTATTTCTTTAGAGAATCTTTTTGGTTTATTTGTTGTATTACAAAAAGATATGTTTTTTTTTCACCCATTGATTATTTCCTGGGAGGTACCATAATTAAGGTCTCAAGAATTAAATAGACTGGCACAATCATCAGATGACAATGAGCTATCCATGGTGTTGGGACATCAATCTAATAACATAAAAACTATTGGTTTTGAAAATCTTACTCTTTTTCAGTGTGATTACCATTTGTGCTTGTATAAAACTGAGGTTAATTTATGGTGGGTTTATTTCTAGCCAATCTTGCTAATGTTCCAGGACTTTTCATATTCTGTATCATTTGATATGTATTGTCATAAAGCTTTTATATTTTTCAAACACTTCAGCAGTTTTATGCATTGAGTTTGTTATTAAATGTCATTGTGTCACTTTATGGGATCCTATTTAAAGAAAGTTAGTAGCTAAGGAAGGAAATGAGAAACATTTATAATTCGACCCCAACTAAACTCAAGGGCAATATGGGACTTGGTAAAGAGAATTTATAAGTTTCTCAGGTACTCTTCATAAAAATAAAGCCAAAGCACAAGAAAGCAAAAAGAAAACCAAAGATGAAAACAAACCAAATAAAAATTTTACTTGCTAATCACTTAATACCAGATGCTGGGTTTTATGAGTATGAAATTCTAGACAAAGTATCATGTCCTGGAACAGCCCTTCCTATATTTCACAGTCATTTAAAGGCTAGCTTGAATATTCCTTTCTCTACCCCTGAGGCAGAATTAGGGACATCCATGCCCATATCATAGAATTTGTTCATACTATTTTTTCTCACATGGCCATTTGGTTAGTTTTGTATTTGACTGACACCCACTCAGACTGGCATTCATAAAGAACAAAGACTTTGCTTTACCCCATCCATGTTTTTCCAGTGTCTAAGACACAGCCATGAAATTAAAAGATGCTTACTCCTTGGAAGGAAAGTTATGACCAACCTAGATAGCATATTCAAAAGCAGAGACATTACTTTGCCAACAAAGGTTCGCCTAGTCAAGGCTATGGTCTTTCCTGTGGTCATGTATGGATGTGAGAGTTGTACTGAGAAGAAGGCTGAGCGCCTAAGAATTGATGGTTTTGAACTGTGGTGTTGGAGAAGACTCTTGAGAGTCCCTTGGACTTCAAGGAGATCCAACCAGTCCATTCTGAAGGAGATAAGCCCTGGGATTTCTTTGGAGGGAATGATGCTGAAGCTGAAACTCCAGTATTTTGGCCACCTCATGCGAAGAGTTGACTCATTGGAGAAGACTCTGATGCTGGGAGGGATTGGGGGCAGGAGGAGAAGGGGACGGCGGAGGATGAGATGGCTGGATGTCATCACTGACTCGATGAATATGAGTCTGAGTGACCTCCGAGAGCTGGTGATGGATAGGGAGGCCTGGCGTGCTGCGGTTCATGGGGTCACAAAGGGTCGGACACGACTGAGCGACTGATCTGATCTGATTATTATTATTATTTTTACTGGAAATCCCCATTTCCCTAATTGTTTCAGCACTCTTTTTTTCAAATCAGTTGTAGTTGATGTCTTCCCTGAGAAAAGGCAAGTTGAACTCTCTTTCATTGGCCTCAGGACAAGCTGTGTAAGCAGTCACTATTGTGGTACATACTCTGAGAAATATCAAAATACTCTTGTCCCAAAATATTTCCTGGGAGTTGTCCCTTTGTGATGACATGCTCCTCTTTGAGGATAAAAATGGAGAGGTTTGGGATATTTTTTCTACTGATCTTCAGAATTGGTTCCCCAGCACTTGTTTGGCTCTGGTTGCTAGGTGTGGCCCCTTCTGGCAGAAGATTTAACCCTGATCTGAGAGTACCCATCTGACCCTGTAGCTTCTCTGTTCATCTGACTTTCACTTTACACTTCTAAGAAGGAAGGCCTCTTGTTTCCTCTCAGTCACTATCACCTCTCACCTGGGGTGGGAGTGCACCCCCTAGTTCCTCCCAGGGTTGTATCTTCCTATTATCTCCCCCTTGGTTTGCCTCACTCTTTAAGTTACTTTCTGGGCTCCTACAGGCATTTGGGTTAGTACTCTGCACTGTGTCTCTGACTCGTAAATCTATTCTTTAGGACAGTCATGCTTTCCATATGATGATTGCTGCCATTCATAAAATAATATTTAGACCCCAGCTGGTCATACTGAAAGTGAGATAATCAACTGTTGTGCTCATAGTTGAGCTTCACAGGAAGAGTATATCCTTTTATTGTTTTCTTTTATTGAAGTAATGGTTAACATAAAGATGAGGCTACAGTTGGCAACTGTACATGAAGATTATGCGGTTTCCGCACTCAGTTGGGTGAAGCCAAAACCGCAGATAGAAATAAACACAAGTTGTGAGAAGATGGAACTTCATACAGTGCTTGGGGAAGGTTTCCAGGGAAATTGTGTCAGCGACACCCTGGACCTTCTTTAGGTGGCTTTAATTCCCTCAGCCCTATTCGTGAGCCAGAGAGCATCTTGAATGGATGCCCAGCAGCTCCTTTTCATCCTCTTCCCCAGCAAAGAAGATACAGGGAAGAATTAGGAAGCGCATATTTGCTGTTTTTCTTTTTCTTTTTACAGTCTCATTGCAATCTTAAGAAGTACACTTCCTGTTTTTGCAATACACAAATCACTGCTCTCTTTTAGGAATGGCCTATTAGGAGAAAAAAATTACAGGTCAGTATTCTACTTTTATTTAAATTGTAATAGTTACTCTTGGTATTTAAGGAGAATAATTAAAGAAAACAGTTTTAAATGGGCATACAGGTTAAAGAGATAGATGCTTTAGCAATGAAAATGAACAAAATGATTTAACAGTTTGAAGAATCACATTCTGATCTTTCTTATACATGCCATCAGTAAATTAAGTTTGAGATGCATTCTGTTTATGACTGATTTGTCCACAAAGAACACTAGAGCCTTGAAAGAAATTGTGTTTTTGGTTTGTTTCTTTGCAGCTGAACCAGAAGGGATGAACACAGGGAACAGAAAGACAGTTCAGGTGTGGTTCCATCATGTCCTTTACACTGCCTTGTTCTTACATGTGGTATTTATAAATTATGAGGAAGGTAATATTTAGACTGATCCTTGGAAGATGGATCAGCATGTCCTTGGAAAAGTTCACTTCTAAAGAACTTTGTAAGTTGGCCAAAGAAAAGGTTACTGGACTCTGGAGATGAGGAAGTGGCCTCTGTGGTCAACAGCAAGAGCACGATTTTGATGGGTGAGGCTGGTGAATGCTGTCTGGCTTCCAGAAAGTCTGGACAGAAGAGGGCAGATGCTTTGAGAGAAAAGAGAATGGAGACAGTCTTTCTGTTTTTCCTGCCTTCACTGCTAATGGAAATTGAGTGTTTACTGGGGAGCCCATATGTCATATTTATGTACAGCAATAATGGTAGAGATGAATTAGTGGCATCAGTAGTAGGGAGCCTTGGGCCTAGGGAAGTACTCCAGACAGTACCAAATGCCTTTTGGTAAACCATGACATTGCCACAAAAGTGTTGTGTCATAGAACCTTGAGAATCCTCAGCTGTGTCAATATGTTTTTTTATGGTTAATTTCACAGTTTTTAAAATTAAAAATTTTTCTTGTTGCAAGAACAAGTTTTTATTCCTTGAATTATACATGTGAAAGTACAGAAAAAGAAGGCTAAAAACACTTGTAATCCCACTCAGAAGAGTTAAGTTTGGAGTGGATATTTCCCTGCTTGAAGATACCTTTGTTAATGTTCTGCATTTAATAGTATACCTTGGACATAATTCTTATGGATCATTGCTCACCTAAGTTATATCTGAGTGCTCTATAGTTTTTTTGTTTGTTTGTTTTCTTCTGCAGAATTCAGAAAATGTGATCAACACTCTTAGATGAGGGTAGGTGGACCCATGGCCAGGGCAGAAAGTTGGAATAGAGGACCGCTGAAGTATGAAATGTTATTTTGGTGTTGATTTTAAGATGAATATCTTGTTTTTAGCTATCCAACTCAAAAACCCTAAGTAAAAAGAAAAATAAAACAAAAACATCCAGTTCACAATGGGGAAATTTGGTCTTTTATTTGGAACAAGTGGTTATTTGGAAACTTGAAGGAAGAAAGGAGGAGTTGTAGGGGAAGGGGAAGCTCTTCCTCTGGGTTTAGCCCTTTGCAATCTATGCTTTTGGAGAAGGCAATGGCACCCCACTCCAGTACTCTTGCCTGGAAAATCCCATGGACGGAGGAGCCTGGCGGGCTCCAGTCCATGGGGTCGCTAAGAGTTGGACACGACTGAGCAACTTCACTTTCTCTTTTCACTTTCATGCATTGGAGAAGGAAATGGCAACCCACTCCAGTGTTCTTGCCTGGAGAATCCCAGGGACGGGGCAGCCTAGTGGGCTGCCGTTTCTGGGGTCGCACAGAGTCGGACATGACTGAAGTGACTTAGCATAGCATAGCATAGCAATCTATGCTTTCTCCATCTCACTGGCCACTTCTTTTGTTCCTTTCACACAGACCACTTGTCAACCTCCTGTCCTTGAGTTTCTCTACAGGCGGATCTGAACTTGGACTAATTTCCAAATAGATACAAAGCTCAAATTGCATCCCTCTCTTGTTAGTTTTACGTTGGAGAGGTTCACACTGCTCACAGAAGAACATCCCATCTTGTACTCTGACATTCAAGGGTTTCTAAAGCCTATTTCTTACTGGTCTTTTCCAAATTCATTCATTCATTCTACATGTTTTTAAGCACCTGTTCTAAGTCCTGAAGACAGACAGTGAGCATGACTCGGTTTTGTTCCTTACCATTTGTCAAAGGCCCTCAGAGACTCATGCTCTAGGCTGCTGCTCTCTGGACCTTATCACCTGCCATTTTCTCTGCTCTTTTTTCAAACTCTCAGTTAAAATCCCTTAGAACACGCCTTAAACTCCACCTCCTTCATGAAGCTGTCTGTGATACTTCTAGCCAGGATTATTCTTGCCTTCTTCTGAGCTCCCTTAAATGCCAGTGTCTTCTCTTTGGTGATTGACTACACTTTACCTTGTATTATAGTCTTTTCTGAATACGTGTCACCTGTCCTGTCAATCAGTAAGCTCTTTGAGAGCAAAAATTACCTTTCATTTATCTTTCTTTTTTCTCTTCCTAGAGGATAGTAAAGCACAGTGATTAAGAGTTGGGGCATTATGGTCAGATAAATCTGGACCTAAATCTGGGCTCTACCAGCTTATCAGCTGCATTACCTTAGGCAGGTTACTCACTCACCTCAGTTTCCTCATCTGTAAAATGGGAATACTAGTTGCTCAGAAATTTGCTTGTAAGAATTAAGTAAGATAATTTCTGTACAGTGATGAACACGTTCCTGACACAAAAGTTCTTGGTAAACTTGGCATCATTGTCCCTCAGTGTGTATTTGCTAAGTGACTGAATTAGCAATTGATCTCTTAAGTAGCTCAGGATCAGTACCTGCTGTGTACATGAACCTTTCTGTATTCATCTTTGTTTATGAAGTATTGTTTGAAAAATTGAATTATCTGAAATCTTGTTTCTTTATTTTTACCTTCCATAAATAGACTAGACTGTCCAACTTTATTCTTTCTCACATATTCCCCTTGTGTTTGGATATTAATAGTAAAACCAATGCTAAGTGGTGACTGTAAAATGAATATAAGCAGCCAACATCTCTATAGAATTTTTAAAAAGATCATCTGATAGCAGTGCTTTTGCCTACATTTCCCCTGGGAAAAGAACTCAGCCTGAAGCGTGACAAGGCCCTTCTTGGAAGCCCCAGAGACATCACAGCTCTGACAGAGATAGACGCAGGTCTCATGGTGCAACCTAATTTCACCATGAAGCAGAGCAAAGACACCTTCTTCCAATTTGTTCTCTTTCGAAAGGCAAGACAGCCATGTTACAAATATTCAACAATTTTTACCAATGGGAAAAAATCTGGCTCTGTGTCCCATGAACACAGGAGAAGGCCATGGTGTTGGAATGAAGACAGTGTGAGTTTCTGCATTAAGTTAGTAGAGATGACAACGTGCCTAAAACCTGGATGAGGTGTCAGAGTGGGAACAGGTTGGATGATGATGTAATCCAGATTCTCAGTTTAAAATGAGAGGAGGTTAAAGGACCAACATCACATGCTGCCAGCAAAGGGCAGTACACTGTTGGGGTCACACAGCTGGAAGCCAGACTGTTGGGGCAGGAGAGCCCTCCATCTGTCAGCCGCGGACCCCTGGGTGGTGACTTACCCTCTTTGTGTCCTGGTTTCCTTCCATGTAAGAGAGGAGTAATAGTACTTACTTCATAAGAGTGGAATGAGGATGGAATCACCTAATGTATGCAAAACGTTTAGAACTTAGGCTGCCCCATGGTGATTATTCAGTATGTATTAGCTGTTGCTGGTGATGGAAGATGGAGAAGAGCCCAGTGCTATTCCCTCTGAAGCAGGAGATAGGTTACCCCTGGTGCACAGAGAATTGCTCTTTGGGGATTATGTGGCAGTGAGGGGCTAAGGTAGGGTGGGGGATGGGAGGGATGGGCTGGAGGTGGTCCTTTAAATGAGTAGAGAGCTATGCTCGTGGCGCACTTTGAAGACTGGGGGAGATATCCTCCATTAAAAACTTTCTAGTGTTATAGTCCCTGAAATTCCACCTTTGAACAACTTTTTTGGTCCAATCATGGTCTCTTCTTGGCAGTTGTCATTTACAGTGAAGACCCTTGGTCATGGGGTTAAGGATGACCTCAAATTATTAACATATTAGCACAAAACTTAAACTAGTTTATTCAAGGCTTTGAAAATTTGAGACTTCTGAGGGAGGTGTTGGATGCTAGAAGAGTACAAAAAGGAGTGGTTGAAGTCAACATCAACCTCCATCTTAATTTTTTTTTCCTGGACTTGCAGGACTGAGAAGAGCAAGGGTAGGGTATGACAGGCCTCCTGGGTGCTGGGCTTGGTCTTTCTTACTATGACAGAGACAACTTAGAGTGGCCCCCCTCTAGATTCAAGCCCTGACCACCACTATGCTACCGAGACGATGATAATGACTCCTGATGCCTGATGCCTGGAACACCAGAGATTCGTGGAAATAGAAGAAACTGCCTCAAAATTGAGGGGAGTGTATAGTTCTGCCCTTAAAACTTGCTTGCTATCAGTATGTTATAGGTGAATAAATTCATATAGTTGCTTTATGGTGCACAAAATGGTATTTTAGCTGCCACAATGGATTAGAAACCGAGAATCTTCTTATTCATTCTTACAGTACATTTTAAAATTGCTAAGTCAATGCATATTCTAAATTAAGACTAGAAAGAAAAGAATCTTTGGGCGAAATTCTGTATGTCAGACTTGATCAAGAATTGAAATTACATAGAGAGATTTGGAAACATCTGGTAATGTGTTATTAATAAGCTAGCAGAAATGAATCAACAGTTCTAACTGAGAAACATTAATTTGCATAAAACACTAAATAAGACTGCATAATATACATTTTTCATCATATACAATAATTCTGCAGTCCAGACATTTAAAAACATACCAACCAAGCAGGAAATTTATACATTGTTGAAAACTGGATTAAATTTATAAATGAAGAGAAAAATCTGTTTTTTTAAGCATTATGTTTATTATACTTTGCCAATAAATTACAATATTAACTGTGGTACAGAAACAGCAGAAATAAATCAGTTCTACATCCTCTTGAAGTGAAACAATTGTTCCTTTCTGCTAATAAATAGAACATGAATGCATAGTTAATAACATGCCTCAGACCTCTATTCAGACTCTTACATAGTGAAACACAAGCAAACTCTGAGTTTGAGTTTTATAATCTGAGCTAGACGTTTTATAAGGAATCTGCATATCATTTGGTATGCATCCTAAAGTGTCGAGTTGCAGGAGGAGAACGACTGGACATGCCATGGAGAGGTCAGCTGAGTGGCCGTGGAGTGGGCTGCTCACTTCACAACATCCTAACCATATGTGTGGTTAGGAGCCACACAGAACAGACAGCTGTGCTGGTCTCTTCCCAGCTCTGTGTTCAGTGCAGATGCCCATTGGTAGCTTGGGGTTGGCTGTGATGGAAGGATTTACACCAAGGGAAATGGCATCATGCTATGAATTAGGGCTTGTATTCGTGAAGAGATAATTATGAAAAAGTTTTTAAAGATTTATTTATTTATTTTCGGCTGCACGGAGTCGTCATTGCTGCGCTCAGGCTTTCTCTAGTTGCAATGAGTTGGGGCTACTCTCTAGTTGCAGTGTGAGGGCTTCTCATTGCGATGGCTTCTCTTGTTGTAGAGCATGGGCTTGAGGCCCGTGTACTTCAGTGGTTGCAGCACATGGGCTTAGTTGCTCCATGTCACGTGGGATCTTCTAAAACCAGGGATTGAACCTACATCCTCTGCAGGGGAATTCTTAACCCTTGTACCACCAGGGAAGTCCCTAATTGTGAAATATTTAAAAAAATATCTTCTGTGTGACCATGAGCAAGTTGCTAAGCTTCTTTGGTCCTTTGTTTCTTTATCTCTAAAATGGAAGAATGTAGTATTTCAACCTTGTATGATTTTGATGTGATCTAAATGAGATAATTCATACAATTTCTTACTATCTGCCACATGGTTCTTAATAAGTGTTAGAGTGATTATATTTGGGATCACCAATGTTTTATGTCTTCTAGTGGGAAAATTAACCTGGCAAGTTCTTTTTTTGGTAAATGAGGATGAATCACAAGAGTTAAATGTTTATTGAATATTTGTTATGTACCAGGTACTACTCTAAGCACATCCTATATATTATATTATTAAATCCCCACTGCAGCTCAGTGAGAGAGGTACTCATTTTATCCCCATTTCTAAAATGATGAGAGTGAGATTTAGTAAGGAACTTACTCAAGATGTAAATAGTAAGTGGTAAATCTGGGATATGAACCCTGGTAGTTTAGCTCTGGATTGCATGCTCTTAAGTATATATACTCTTATGCTGCTAGTAAAGTCTCATAGGACATTAGAAAAGGACAGGACCTTAGTCCAGCCTGGTCCAAGGCATTGTGTTTACAGATGAAGGGAAGAGGCAGATAGACTTGCCCAAGGTCAGATACAAGCTTTTGTGTTTCCTGAGTCCAGTTCAGCCCTCTATTTGTTTAAAAAGGAGATAGCAAGGCAGTTGGCACAGTGGTAAAGAGTCCCCTTGCCAACACAGGAGATGCAAGAGACATGGGTTCAATATCTGGGTAGGGAAAAATCCCCTGGATTAGGAAATGGAAACTTGCTCCAGCATTCTTGCCTGAAAAATTTCATGGATAGAGAAGCCTGGTGGACTATAAGTCACCTGGGTCGCAAAGGCTCAGACACGACAGAGTGACTGAGCACAGAGCGTAAGACACGGTTGCTGAGTAGTCACTCAGTCGTGTCCAACTCATTTGCCACCCCATGGACTGTAGTCCGCCAGGCTCCTCTGTCCATGGCATTTCCCAGGCAAGAATACTGGAGTGGGTTGCCATTTTCCTTCTCCAGGGGATCTTTCTGACCCAGGGATTGAACCCACATGTCCTGCTTGGCAGACAGATTCTTTACCACTGAGCCACCTGGGAAACCCAGCAAGATAGTGCCCACACTCAAATATAAGTGGGAAAAGCATGCATGCTGGACGGGAATCTGAAAAAACAAGGAATATGTGAAAAAATATCTGGTATTTTGTGGTCTGTCTCATTCTATGCATGCTAAGTCACTTCAATCATGTCTGACTCTTTAAGACCCAATGGACTCTAGCCCACCAGGTTCCTCTGTCCATGGGATTCTCCAGGCAAGAATACTGGTGTGGGTTGCTATGCCTTCCTCCAGGGCATCTTCCCCATCCAGGGATTGAACCTGCATGTCTTAGGTCTCCTGCACTGGCTAGTGGGTTCTTTACCTCTAGTGCCACCCATCTAAGGATTAGTTTTCCTTCCCTGGGCTAGACAATGTTTCTTTTAACAGCTCCAATGAAATGGGGTTGTCATTGTAGCAAGAGTCAGAAGTTGGTTAAAGGGCTTCAGTAGAAACTTTTAAAGATGTTTCAGAGGAGACAGTGGAAATACTCAGACGTTATGTAGGAAGAAAATGCATTGCTTTTTAGTCCCTTTGGCTTGAAGGAGGAAAACTTCTCATTGTCAAGCATCCTTCCCTGCCAGCCCTCATTCCTTCTGATACTGGAGCTGCTTGTTTATGTTGGGCTGAGTGTGTGTGTAATGGGGGGTAGGGTGTGAGTAGGTGGATGGATGGCCTGTTTTCAGGACCAAGAAAGCAGATGTGATGCCTTGATGGCAAAACTTTGATCACAGTCTGATGTGGAGATGAATCTTATTAATCCTTACTAGGCAATTGTCCCAGCCCAGGTAATTTTATTAGATGTTAAACCATGGGCAGGCCTGCTCTTCAATGCCCTGTGGGAAGGAGGCTTCCTAAGCTAAGACATAGTCATTCTTCCTAGTGCACAATCTTATAGCTATGTCAATAGAACAAAATCCAGTAAACTTTTGGTATGACTTTCTCAGGAAAATAAGTGGTAATTATTTTCTATTTTTATAGGTGGGGAAAAATGTTATATGATGATTGCAGATACTACATGACACTTTGTATAGAAGTTTGGATTGGGTCAGGCTGAGAAGTCTTAGGCAGGGGAGAGTCTAGAGGCAGAGAGTGGGATGAGGTGAGTGCAAAGAGACCCAGTTCTGTGAGGGCAGCTAAGATCATTATCTTAGTTTCTAGAAGCAGAGCCTGAGACAGGGATTCTTGGGCACATGATTTATTGAAGTGGTTCTCTATCTAAGAAGGATATACTTAGCTGGAGTCTAGCTTCATGGGGACCTGTGATGAGCTGTGGGTAACAAACTGCACCCCAGAGATGGCTGCCCCTCAAGGCAAGGGGCTAGCCTTTTGTGCTCCAGGTAGTCATTCATTGGCCATTGGCGTAACTTCCATAACTTCCAAGGGAGGCAGCTCCATTTGGCTAGGGCAGTTCTCTGAGGGGATTTTCCTCATGGTTCAGTGGTAAAGAGCCTGCCTGCCGATACAGGAGATGTATGTTCGATCCCTGAGTTGGGAAGATCCCCTGGAGAAGGAAATGGCAACTCTCTCCAGTATTCTTGCCTGGGAAATCCCATGGACAGAGGAACCTGGCAAGCTACCGTCCATGCAGTTGCAAAGAGTGGAACATGACTGAGCAAGTGAACAATGACAAGTTCTCTGAGATGGGCAAGCTGTGCAGCTTTTGTATCCATTAGTCAATATACCAGGGCTGGATGTATCCCCTGGCGCAAGTATTACAGGCACACAGCCAGGAATACTGAGATGTGTAGTTTTGGGACTTTGAGTCCAGTCAAAATTGTGTTGGGGAAAAGGGTTTTGAGGTCCCCACTGGAAATTCTAAACAGTGGAACAGACAGGTTTCAGAGCAGACTGCAGCAGCTGGAGTCAACCAGCCCCTAATGGGATTCAGGTTGCCTGGGTGTTGGCAGTGAGTGGCTGGAGGGTCACACAGGACTCTGGGCTCAGGGGTTGCCCACTTCTCTTCTGCTCAAGTGCTGGCTAGAAAACCCTCTTGGAGTTTGTTGGCTACTAAAGGGATCATTACTGTTTTAGGATTTGGGAATTCTCTAATGTTTTGTCAGCAGGGAACCTGGGGACTGAGTGGGATTCTGTTTTTCCAGGGGGCTGTGATGATAGTGATGGTGCTGGTGCTGTGAGTGTGAAGTGGAAGGGAGAGGAAGGAAGATGGAGTCTCATCTCTGGACTTAAGCTTCATCCTTGTCCTTCTGAACAGAGGCTGAAGTCTCTGTCCTGCTGAGTCTGAGTCCTGGCCACTTAGCAATGGTACAGCCTGGGACAAGCTGCTTAATCTATCTGTGTGTCTCTTTCTCCACCACCAAAGTAACATCAAAAATAGTTAACTTGTGGTTACTGTGAGGACTCTATGAGCTAATATATTTGAAGTTTATTGCATGTAGTCAATGCCAATAAATCGTATGGATATTATTATTAGCTGTTAATGGATTTAGTTAGTAGTGAAAAATTGAATCTCTCTCTCCCCTTCTCTCCCTCTGCTTCCTATAAATCATATTCTCTGAATGCATTCACATTATAGTTAAATATCTAAACATAAGGGAACTCTGAAAAAAGAATTTGGAACGTCACAAAATAACAGATATTTAATGTACATTTTCCTGCATATTTTATTGCCATTCAATGTGGTAATTGTCTTTTATTCCGTATGCTTACATTTGTGAAACCAGTCTGGGGGTCACGAGAGCCCAAGAGATGAAGAAAGTGCTCCTTAGTTACCATGTAAGGGGCTGGCAAAATTTGACTTAGAATTAGCCAGGTTAAAATGAGCTTGTATTTTAATAAAATAACAATAAGACAGTCTAGGCAGCTGGGGAGTGGGAATTGTTTTGAATTACATACTATTTGGAGAAAAAAAGAGCTGTGATCAGAATAACAAGGTCTTACTGTACATCACATATTGTATGAATTCTACTGTCTCTTAGAAATACCCTTTGTGTCTTTAATCTTTTATGATTGTCATGCCATTCTGGGAGCCACTGCGTCCTTTGTGTTATTCTATTGTCAGCCATAATGAAACAATTGAGATGACAATTATTTGCTTGTTTGGTTTCAAAAGTTTTCTGTGTTTAATCCCTTCTGTTGTCTGCCTCATGGTACCATGGTGTGATATATCATGTCTGCCTAGATTATAAGAACAAAAAAGTCATGCTTTTATGCTGCTCCCCCAACCCCCCCCAGGAGAAGTCCCTTCTTAAATAGAGTTTACTGGAGATATATTAAAAGTACTATAGTGAACATTAAGAATAGTTGCAGCTATCCATGACTCAGATAGTTTATACATACCAAGATGGTAGATGAGGTCAAAGTCTCCCATGGGGTTTTTAAGTCTAATTTTATAAACCTTACATCAAAGCAGATAGATTGACAGTGAGAGATAGGACTTGAGATTAGACTTGTTAGAAAACTCAGGAAACATGGTAGGTATTGCAAACATTACCACTTACCAGTTACTTAGCTCTTCTGAGTCCCCTTATTTGTATTAAAAAAATACCCCAAAACCAAAAAGAGGGATTGGGAAATAATAATTTTTGCCTCATGGAGTTATTTTGAGGCTCCAATGAGATGATGCAGGTAAAAACACTAAGCCTGGTGCATGATAAGGGCTCCTTAAATAGTAATGTTGTATTTCAGGATGGTTTCAGCCCAGGCTGCATTCTCCTGGGTGTGCCTAACTACCAGCATTTGCTCAGAATCAGAACTCTGGATTGCAGGTGATGGGAAGGTCTGTTCCCTTCCTTGGCTTTCCGGGCTGACCTCCCAGTTTTGCTCCCTCGCCTGACTCTGAGAGGGTTTCCCTGGTGGCTCAGCTGGTAAACCGTCTGCCTGCAATGTGGGAGACCTGGGTTTGATCCCTGGGTTGGGAAGGTCCTCTGGAGAAGGGAAAGGCTACCCACTCCAGTATTCTGGCCTAGAGAATATATATAGTCCATGGGATCACAAAAAGTCATACATGACTAAACTACTTTCACTTCACTGACTCCGAGAGTTGCATGGGCACAGATGGGAAAGAGTCATTGATTGTTACAAATGTCCATTGGGATGTGAAGGAAGACTCTGATCTTGAATTTTGCATTTGAAACAGTTGCTTAAATCTGTTATTTTAGAAACACATGTGCTTATGTAAACACGTGCATGTACTATGCACATCCACATGTAAAGCTCAGATATTGTCCACAGGAGAACAAAATATCTTGATGAAAATGAATAATTCAGCTAATCACCCAGATGTGTTAGCTATATGGTGCCGCACAGCTGGGTGATCTGAAACAGATAGCTGTTTGGTGACTTGCAAATAAAGCATGAAGATAATAGAATCTCCCTTTTTTCCTCCAGATTTTTGGCATCACTTAGACATAATCTAAATGATATGGCAACATATGGTAAAATCTCTCACATTCAAAGGCATACAAGCAGCTAGCTAACACTTTCTACTAAAAAAACTTGCTCATAGGTATTTTGATGAATCTAAAATTCTTACAAAGCACATCGTTTGAAAGAAATATGGCAGCGAAACAAACTGCTGCATTCAAAGCAGGGGTATTGAAAGGCGTCAGGCAAACATTTTTAACCTCATGTTTGTGTGCAGTCTGGTCAAAATAGAATAGATTTTCTTTTATGGAAGGAGTTTCAAAAGGGGCGAAAAGACAAAGATTTAGTGTTTGAAGGAAATCCTTCAGGTTTGCCTAAACTTTGGCATCTAGCTATTCTCATTAAATAAGCATTTTTGGCTTCTGATGTGTCCAGTCTGAAGGAACCAGTACAATGTTATGCTTTGAAATTAATTACTGTGGAAAGTCTTTGTAAATGTGACTATAAAATAGAAATCAAGTTGGACCGGAAGCAAAGTGAATGAGTAGGAAGCTAAAATAAATACCATGGCAGCATGTGAGAGGTGGAAGTTAAGTTTTTAGACCATCAGTATGTTAGTTTTAATTCCCAGATTCAAATCTTTAAGAGCTTTTCTGGAGCTAATGGGATGATTGACGTTACAGGGCAAGAAGAGAAACTGTGTGCTGGATTTTTCATTCTAGGTGCAGAGTTTTAAAGAGTTATGGAGTGTAAGAATTGAATGGGACTAAGAGAACAGCTATCCAGGGTCACAAGTATAGATGTTCTAGAGCCGTTGCAGGTAATTCACGGGAATGAAGCTGGGCAGAGTAGGCACATAAGCATACAATGAGTAGCTCCAGGCATCACTCGGAAAAGGTGGGAACATTCTGGTGCAAAGAATCAGCTCCAGTTTATTGCTGCCATGCAAGAAGCTGACCCAACCTTAGCAGCTGCTCCAACTTTTCAAGAAAATCTGGAATTCTAGGTTTTATGTAACGTTTCCACAATATTTATGATTTTTTTTCATTCAGTGATCAGCCTACCGATCTCTAGCTTGCTATTTTTCATCTAGTCTAACCACACATCTTAATAGATGTGGAAGCCAGCCTGAGAGAAGTGAGTGCCTTGCTGAAAGTCCAATGGCTAGGTGGCAGCACTGGAACTCAGATCACCTCCCTTTTCTGCTGCATTACTGCCACAGTGGACTGGAAGGCTTCCCTGGTGGCTCAGACGGTAAAGCGTCTGTCTACGATGCGGGAGCCCCGGGTTCGATCCCTGGGTTGGGAATATCCCTTGCAGAAGGAAATGGCAATCCACTCCAGTACTATTGCCTGGAAAATCCTATGGACAGAGGAGCCTGGTAGGCTACAGGCCATGGGGTCGCAAAGAGTCGGACACGACTGAGCGACTTCACGTTCACGTTCACTGCCACAGTGAGCACAGCATTCTACCCGTAACAGGGTTCAACAAGGGATTGCTAGATAATTGCCATGGATTAGTAAAGGTTTTCATAACTATGCTCCAGTACACCCCTGAAGGACTTCCCTGGTGGCTCAATGCTAAAGAGTCCTCCTGCCAATGCAGGAGACACCAGTTCAGTCCCTGGGTTGGAAATTCCCCTGGAGGAGGAAATGGCAACCCACGCCGGTATTCTTGCCTGGGAAATTCTATGGACATAGAAGCCTGGTGGGGTACAGTCCATGGGGTTGCAAAGAGTCAGACATGACTGAGCGACTAAAAAACAGCAACAGCAATAACACCCCTGACACTATCCCTAAGATACGTAACAAATTTTTGTCATTTGTCTTTCTTTTTAAATGTTGTTTCAATTTTTCTTTGTATTACTTCATTCAGCTCATTTTTTCTTTACTGTATTTAATATTTTTCTCTTCGCTGAACAATGCTTCCATACTCTGTGTATTTCACATATATCATCCAAGTTTCTGTATTTGGCTCTTATTCCTTACAACTCAGTCTCTCAAGGTTTGAAAGTATCTTTAATTGATTATATCTTTTCTGTATATTGCTATGCACTCATTAGAGGGGGTAAAATTTAAATCTGTAAATTGGAACGTTAGGCTAATGGAGTCAGTTGTTGTTGGTGGTCAGTTGCTCAGTTGTGTCTGACTCTTTGTGACCCAATGCACTGTAGCACACCAGGCTTCCCTGTCCTTCCCCATCTCCTGGGGCTTGCTCAAACTCATGTGCATTGACTCGATGATGCCATCCAACTATTTCATCCTCTGTCAGCCCTCTTCTCCTCCTGCCCTCAATCTTTCCCAGCATTAGGGGCTTTTCCAATGAACTGGCTCTTTGCCTCTTGTGGCCAAAGTATTGGAGCTTCAGCTTCAGCACCAGTCCTTCCAATGAAGATTCAGGGTTGATTTCCTTTATGATTGACTGGTTTGATCTCCTTGCTGTCCAAGGGAGTCAGTTAGCAAATCCATTTTCCATGAAGGATGCCACTATGTATTCCTCAGAGAATATGAGGAGAATGTCCACCTGTCTTCAAGCCTTCAGATCTTGAATTCAGTGCCTGTAAGAGAAGAAGCACTTATACAAAGAAATAAATATATACTCTGGCTGGGACTTCTTTCTGTGACTTCAAATAATTTTTTGGAAAACTTTGTTTCCAAAGGCATAAGGTACAGAGAAAGGAAAACTACTCTTGTGAAGACATAAGAGTGAAACAGTAAGGAATCTATTACTATGGAACTGTTAGCCACACCCACACACGTACCACCAGACTAGGAACTCTGTTGTTCACACTTGTATTTAGGCTTGATGGGAAACTATGCTGTGATTCTGTTACTGAGCGTCTCCTCCATTTGAAGAGCACTTATTTCCCAAAGGGCTTCCACATGCTACTTTTCTTATTTTATCCTGGGAAAACTGAGGCTCAGAGAAGGTGAGTTTTTGTCATTGCTCAATACCTCACAGACCAGTCATAGAAAGAGATAGACTAGAACTTGATCAACTCCACTGCTCTTTCTCTGAGGTCTCTCTCAGCTTTGGGGTTGTTCTCACTAGCCTCCGTGTCACGATGCTCCATGTTAGATGACCTGCTGAAATAATTGTGCACATTTGCCTACCCTAGGTAGTGCCATTAAAGACAATGGCTATACATGGAAGTGATTAAATATATTAATAAAAAATCTCTAACTCTCAGACTTTCAATTCTTTGTGCATGAGGACTGTTATGGTAAGAAAAGGAAGAAATGTTTTCCTGGGTGGGATTTTCATACTAGCAAATTGGCTGTTCTGTCTTAAATTCATATTGTTACTAACTGGCGTTAGAATTTGTGTTCTGGGCTGTGCATATGCTAAGTAGCAATTTTCCCTACTTGTTTGGTTATGGAATAGCACACACATTTTACCTTATGAAAAAAGGAAACAGCTTGTGCTGCCTCAGGAGGAAATATCTCATCTAATAATTATGATTTGAGACATTGGCATAGCTAGATGCTGACCCATGAGCAGGCCAGGGAAAGAAACATGGAAAAAGCAGTTTTGTTCTGGGCTTTTTCCTCAACTGGATTTAAAAACAAACATCCTTAGAGCAAAGCACTGAAGGGTGAGAGGCAGCAAAGAGGCAGATTATTAAAGCATTCATCATAGAATTGCAGGCAGGCCCAGGAAGGATGCCAGTCCTGCCAGGGCTGTCTGGATGAAAACTTCTTGTAAATCAGAGTCCCCAGAAGAAATCTCTAGGCAGGAGAAAGGGAAGGGCTGAGTGACTCCCTTGCAACCCTGCTTCAATAGCTTCTGAACTGTAGCTTCTGAAACCTTTCAAGGAAAGGGTCAGTTACATGTGGGAGGTTGAGCTTTGGGGATTGGAAGACTGGATATTTAGCATTATTTCAGTGATGGTGCCCTGAGCATGGATTTTTATATACTTGTTCATTTATATGAATGAGAACTAAGTGTGTATAATGTCAGGTGCTTTTTCTCATCTGATGAAATGATGGACTATATCTTTTTGTATTTATAGATTCACTTTTAATTTTAAGTCTGATTAACTTATACTGTAATTCAGTTCAGTTCCTATAGGAATGTAGTAAATTTTTGCTTTAGTCTCAGTACAATGTCTGGTCAAATTGTCTACTTGGTTTCAACTTTGGCCTTGACTCCATGACCTTTAAGGCTGAATAACCAGGGTCTACTTTAATGTTGCTAATGAAATCTCTGAAGTTGGGATGATCAATGATTGAGTGACTGTGTTAGTTATCATCATGTATAATGTACATGATAAAATCAGTATTAGGCACAAATCATGTCTATCTGAATAACCTCATTAAGATACAGATAAGTATGCTATATGTAAGGGACTTTATATATTGAAATTTCCATTTAAAATACAAGTGTATGTTAATTATCATAAGAATATTTCAGTTATTGATCATAAATATTGATAATTTCATGAACAAAACAGCTAAGAAGCTTCCAATAACTAGGGCTATAAATTGACAGTTAATAGACAGTTTAGATTAGCTCCCTGGCTTTAAGGATTTATATGCTGTTTGAACCAGCATATGTTTATAGACAAATAAATGATACAAAAAAAAGAATAAAGGTTGCATTATATCATAGTTATCTTCTTTGTCGAACTGTTTGCATTGGAAAAACTAAAGAAAACTTTAAGAATGGTATTTGATTTTTAGTTATTTCATTTCAGTTCAGTTCAGTCACTCAGTCGTGTCCGACTCTTTGCCACCCCATGATTTGCGGCACGCCAGCCCTCCCTGTCCATCACCAACTCCTGGAGTTCACTCAAACTCACGTCCATCGAGTTGGTGATGCCATCCAGCCATCTCATCCTCTGTCGTCCCCTTCTCCTCCTGCCCCCAATGCCTCTCAGCATCAGAGTCTTTTCCAATGAGTCAACTCTTCGCATGTGGTGGCCAAAGTGAGTTCAGCCTCAGCATCATTCCTTCCAAAGAAATCCCAGGGCTGATCTCCTTCAGAATGGACTGGTTGGATCTCCTTGCAGTCCAAGGGACTCTCAAGAGTCTTCTCCAACACCACAGTTCAAAAGCATTAATTCTTCGGCGCTCAGCTTTCTTCACAGTCCAACTCTCACATCCATACGTGACCACAGGAAAAACCATAGCCTTGACTAGATGGACCTTTGTTGGCAAAGTAATATCTCTGCTTTTTAATGTGCTATCTAGGTCTGTCATAACTTTCCTTTCAAGGAGTAAGTGTCTTTTAATTTCATGGCTGCAATCACCATCTGCAGTAATTTTGGAGTCCCCCAAAATAAAGTCTGACACTGTTTCCACTGTTTCCCCATCTATTTCCCATGAAGTGATGGGACCAGATGCCATGATCTTCGTTTTCTGAATGTTAAGCTTTAAGCCAACTTTTTCACTCTCCACTTCCACTTTCATCAAGAGGCTTTTGAGTTCCTCTTCACTTTCTGCCATAAGGGTGGTGTCATCTGCATATCTGAGGTTACTGATACTTCTCCTGGCAATCTTGATTCCAGCTTGTGCTTCTTCCAGCCCAGTGTTTCTCATAATGTACTCTGCATAGAAGTGAAATAAGCAGGGTGACAATATACAGCCTTTACGTATTCCTTTTCCTATTTGGAACCAGTCTGTTGGTCCATGTCCAGTTCTAACTGTTGCTTCCTGACCTACATATAGGTTTCTCAAGAGGCAGATCAGGTGGTCTGGTATTCCCATGTCTTTCAGAATTTTCCACAGTTTATTGTGATCCACACAGTCAAAGGCTTTGGCATAGTCAATAAAGCAGAAATAGGTGTTTTTCTGGAACTCTCTTGCTTTTTTGATGAACCAGTGGATGTTGGCAATTTGATCTCTGGTTCCTCTGCCTTTTCTAAAACCAGCTTGAACATCTGGAAGTTCATGGTTCAAGTATTATTTAAATGTGCATTTTTCAAAAACAGTCCTGTTTAGGAAATTCTTCAAAGAGATATCATTATTTCTGCCAAATTTTAAAAGTCTGATTAGTAGCATTTTTAAAGTCAAGCTTATCAAGGTATGATCTATGTATAGGGAAAGCTGCCCATTGTACATATATAGTTCAATGAGTTTTGACAAATGTAATCATCATCACAATAAAAATCTAGACTATGTCTGTAATTAGTTTCCTCGGGCTGCCACTCCAGAGTACCACAGATTAGGTGACTTAAACAAAGGAAGTGTGTTTTCTCCATTCTAGAGGCTCTTCAACACATTTGTGATAGGATAGTTTAGCTCATGGTATTTCCATCAGCCCAGAAAGTTCCCTTGTGTCCCTTTCCAGTCAGTCCCTTTTCCTGAGCCCAGCTCTTGACACTTCTTTGATATTTCCCATCCCTATAGTCTGTGTTTCCCAGCTGTCCTGAGGCTTACTTGCCTGCCACGTGGAAGCAATGGCAGCATCCTGGTGCAGGGGTCTCCCTAGTGTAGGACCACGCACATGCAGATGGGGGTCCAGACCCCAGCACTGTGAGTGTCTTCAGAGTTGGCTGGGTTGCTGAGCTGGACACACACACACACTCTCACCAGGAGCAGCTGTGTCAGCCACATGTCTACCTCCTGGGTTACTCAGCACAGAGCATCCCTCCTAGTGTCAAGATACCTGGAAGAAAGATGGGGTGATGACAATAAGGTTGCTAGGTGAAGTTGAGTAGCTGATTCTGGTCTAGGCAAGAAAAGCCTAGTGGTCAACCTTTCTCAAAAAGGTGCACATTTCCAGTATCCAGAGGGCTGGGCAATCTTCACTGACTGCCCCTTTCCTCGGGGCCAGGGATATCATCGTCCTTGTACGAGGTCTTTCTTCAGATAAGGTGATTGATGAAATTATATCTTAAATAATACTAATGGCCATTGCCATTTGCAGACTATTCATAACATGACAGATATCAGTTAAAATGCTTTTAGGGAAGTTATAGTGAATTCCTACAATAGTATGTTTTTTTTCTCATTTAGCTAGGTCTTATTAAAATTTGTTGTTGTTCAGTCATTCAGTTGTGTCTGATTTTTTGCAACCCCAGGGACTGGATCATACCAGGCATCCCTGTCCTTCATTATCTCCCAGAGTTTGCTCAAACTTACATCCATTGAGTCGATGATGCCATCCAACCATCTCATCCTCTGTCACTCTCTTCTTCTCCTGCCCTCAATCTTCTCCTGCATCAGGGTCTTTTCCAATGAACTAGCTCTTCGCATCAGGTGATCAAAGTATTGGAGCTTCAGCTTTGGCATCAGTCCTTCCAACAAATATACACAGTTGATTTTCTTTAGGATTGGCTGGTTTGATCTTTTTGCTGTTCAAGGGACTCTCAAGGGCCTTCTCTGGCACAATTCAAAAGCATCAATTCTTTGGTGCTTAACCTTCTTTATGGTCCAGCTCTCACATCTGTACATGACTACTAGAAAAACTATAGCTTTGACTGTATGGACCTTTGTTGGCAAAGCAATGTCTCTCTAATTTTGTATGTATGTATTTCTCTGGTTTTGGAAACACATAAATGGAAGTTTAATGTGCTTAAGGTATTTGCCCAACTCTTACATCCTTTTTATACTCAAAGTTATTTTCTGATACAGACAATCTAATGTGATATTGGACTTCCCAGATTTTCTCATTGTTTACTTTAGAGGTGTTATGAAAATCATCTTCATGAATTCCCCCATCCTTGCCTTCAACAGAGGTCAAGCTGCCCTGATCCTATGACGAGGAAGAAGATGGAGGATGAGATGCTAATGATGACAAATGATAAACATAAAATCACTTCCTGCCTTTTTTCTAGAACATACCACAACAAATAAGATATTTAAAATTTGTGGTCTCATTTTTTCCCTCTAAGCACAGTTTGTATTAATCTTTCTAAAGGAAACTCTCCAATATGGGTCCTGTGTAACTGGAAGACACCAGAGAAGTTTCTTTGTTTTTAACATCATAACATTTCAGAGAGAAACATCTTAGCCTGAAGACAGTGGAATTAATAAAATTATTATTTTTTTAAACAAATGAAGAAGCTGAAGCCAGGGAAATTTCCATAACCTGATCGGAGTCATAGAAACTGCTTTCTGACTGACTGGTTCTCAATATCCTGCCTGTTCTATGCTTCCATACCACTTCTCAGAAGTAGCTGCTAAGTCACATCAGTCGTGTCCGACTCTGTGCGACCCCATAGACGGCAGCCCACCAGGCTCCTCTGTCCCTGGGATTCTCCAGGCAAGAACACTGGAATGGGTTGCCATTTCCTTCTCCAGTGCGTGAAAGTGAGAAGTGAAAGGGAAGTCGCTCAGTCGTGTTGGACTCCTAGCAACCCCATGGACTGCAGCCTACCAGGCTCCTCCATCCATGGGATTTTCCAGGCAAGAGTACTGGAGTAGGGTGCCATTACCTTCTCCGTCTCAGAAGCAGAGGTAGGTGAAATTCCCACCATTAGAGTTAAATTTTTTTTCTGGTCTAAGGCAGCATTGACATATGGGATTCATTTTATGTTCCAACTTGAATATATTTGAAATGGTTACCAAAAGCACTATGTTGAGCAGAATTGTGAATGTGCACCTGGGCTTAATGTGAAAGAGTGTCATAATCGTTTTCTGGTGTCTGAGTATATGTTGGGAATAGTGGCAGCACCTGTATCTGCCAATTCTGGGTTAAGGCATTGCCACTCCAGTCTTTTTTTTTTTTTTTAAAGAAATATCTTTCAGAAAAATACATTAATGTTAACTTGTAAATATATCTTATCATCTGTTAGTAACTACTGGAGCTAGGTGAGATCTGAAGAAGAAGGAGACCTATGGATCTGGCACTTGGGGTTGCTCGCAGATGACAGAGTCAGTTGGGGAATAGCAGAGGTGGTGGGTGGGAATCTGGGCCAGCAAGAACTGTCAGTGCAGAACGAGTGCCTTGGTCTATAGCAGAGCTGTGGCTGGTGCCAACAAGCAGAAAGAATTCAGAAATCAGAGGTGGGAAGGTGCTAGAGTGACCGATTGTCCCAGTTTTAAAACAGGGGTAGTCCTGGGCAAACTAGATGGATTGGCTATATTGGAAAGCACGAACAGAAACTTTGGCCTGTGTCATAGCTTAAAGTGAACATACTATTTGGTCAGTGTATTATCAAGCTATTCCTGTGATCATGCTACATAACAAACAACCCCCCAATTCTTAGTGGTTTGCGACTGCCAGCATTTCTCTTTTTTGGTTCTATAGACCTGCTACAGTTTGGACTCAGGCAGACTGTAGTTTGAGAACTACAGGTTTCTGCTGTGTGACTGTCATTCTCTTTGCACCTATGACTTTTAGAACAATTTCTTCTTATAGAAATGGATTGGACAAGAGGCCAACGCAAATTGTGCAGATATGCTTCAAGCCTTGGCTTGTGTCAAATACACTAAAGTTCCATTGGCTTAAGCAAAGTCATGTGGCCAAACTCAGTATCAATGGGGTAGACAAACATACCCCACTTTTAACGATGCCATATCCTGTTTAGTCATGTGGAAAAGTTCATGGATGGATATTCCTTCAATAAAGAGGGAATAAGGCCTGGGACCACTATTCAATCTATGATGTCCATAAGTAATCTGTGTCCAGACCCAAACCAGTGTATCCATATTTCTCCAGCACCAGCATATTAGGTGCCCCATAACTGTGAAAAATGAATGAATACCTCTAAAATAGGATTTTCTTATAATAAAGTGGTTCATGTTCCCATTTTTTTCAAAAGTTGTCTGGCCCCTTTATTATTAGATGTTAGGAGCCTCCTGAGGGATGCTGTAGATCAGATGTCCTAAATGGCTGTTAGGAAATCTTTCCTTCTCTGACCTACTATTACCCCTTGTCCAGGAGTTTTTTCCCCTCTGCATTTCTCATCCTCCAGTTAGATGGCAGGCTCCTGGAAGCCTGGAGAAGTATGAGAGGTGTCCTGGTCCTTTCCAAACCGGGAAGACATAGTGACCTGTGTGTTCTAGGGACTGGTGCTAATTGTCCCCTCCAACTCTCTTCCTCAACACCTTACCTCCCCCGCCGCCACCCCCAGGGATTGGCACATGGCTGGTTTGTGTTCCCAGAATATCGCTTGACTTGAAAATGAGGCTTGTGATTTAAAACCTTTTTATATTTCAGAATTAAATGCAGACATAATCACTACCCTCTCTTCCCCGACCGTCTGTCCCCACAGCCATTATGTGTGTGTGTGTGTGTGTGTGTGTAGTGTATTTGCTGAAATCATCTTAAATGTTTCCTGTGGTGTTGGAGAAGACTCTTGAGAGTCCCTTGGACTGCAAGAAGATCCAACCAGTCCATTCTGAAGGAGATCAATCCTGGAATTTCTTTAGAAGGAATGATGCTAAAGCTGAAACTCCAGTATTTTGGCCACCTCATGCGAAGAGTTGACTCATTGGAGAAGACTCTGATGCTGGGAGGGATTGAGGGCAGGAGGAGAAGGGGACGACAGAGGATGAGATGGCTGGATGGCATCACTGACTCGATGGGTATGAGTCTGGGTGACCTCCGGGAGCTGGTGATGGACAGGGAGGCCTGGCGTGCTGCGGTTCATGGGGTCGCAAAGAGTCGGACACGACTAAGCGACTGATCTGATCTGATCTGATCTGATGATCCTGGTATTACATTTCCAATTTTGGATACTTTTGATTTTTTTTTTTATTTTTACTAAGCAATGAAAAGGACTGTTAGATGTGGAGAGAAAAATACTTTAAAAGTTAGCCTAATATTAGACGATCTTGTATGGAAGCTATGCCTTCTCTGGCACACAGAGGAATTCAGAAGTGTCTGTGTCCCTTAGCAAGCACTCGGGTATCCTTTTATATTTAGGATCCAAAGTACCCAGGAAAGAGTCGCAGAGCACCTCAGGTCAAACCTGGCTTTCAGCTCTGAAGACTTCCAGCACAGACATCTGAGCTGGTTGCACAGCAGAAGCCACAGTTTCCTTTCAAGCTTAAAAATGTATTCAGCAGCTCAGAATGAAGCTGCAGGACTGAGCCAGCTGTGCTCCGTGTACAGGCACAGGGCACTCCTCTTTACACAAAGCTGAGGGAACAGGGCTGAACACAGGTGTCTCTCTTATTTAACATAGACCCATTCCTGAAGAGTTTGCTGTGTCAACATTCACTTTTAAATTTTGAAATTGTGTTTGGAATTAATTGTTGTTGTGCACTAAGAACTTGGCCTAAAGAAAATCCTCCAAAGTCTTAAAAAAGAAAAAGACTTGGCTGTGTCATAAATTTCATCATGTAGAATTGTCCTTTTTCACTGACTTCAATAAAAGACTGGAAGAGACTTTTGAAAAAATGTGTGGCCTCTAAATGATGTAATACCATATGACAGCAAGAGAGAAGAAATTGGATGTTAATAGCACTTAAAAAGAATCGCAGATCCTAAAGACTTTCCTTGGATGCTGATCCATAGATGTTGTTTTGTGACGTATTGCTGATCTGTATTAAAATCCCAGGGACAGAACTGGGGTAGGGTCAGCCCAGGGATTTGCTTTCCTGCTATTGCAGTGTTTCAGAATTTTGATTTCTCCTTTCTCTTTACCTCCCATTGGTCTAGTCAGGTACATTGCGAGAACATTTCTGAGTTCTTGTCAGCACTTGTGACCTTTTTTTCTGTCTTCAAACCTTGAGGAATATAACACATTCTTGTCATTATCAATAAATCACAGTGACTGACTTTTCCCTGAGTGGATGTCTACAGGGGGTTCCTGTGTAGTTAGTTAGAAAAGAGTAACTTCCCTTCCCCCACCGCATGTGATCACTGTTGTTGACATGTATAAATCATTTCATGTTTATTTTGTATTTGGTGCAAAGAGCCAACTCATTGGAAAAGACCCTGATGCTGGGAAGGAGGGAGGGCAGGAGGAGAAGAGGGTGACAAAGGATAAGATGGTTGGATGGCATTACCAACTTAGGGGACATGAGTTTGAGCAAACTCTGGGAGATAGTGAAGGACAGGGAAGCCTGGCTGCAGTCCATGGGGTCACAGAGCTGGATATGACTTAGTGCTGAACAATAACAGTCTGCTTCCACTGTCTCTGTTCTCTGATTAACTTGGTCAGTCACTCTTTATACCTTGTAAGATGGACCTAATGATACCTGCTGTACCAAATAGTGGGGTAGTTCTGTGTCCTACATGGCAATTGGAAATGTGTGGGATGTTGTTGAGTTGTTCCAAAGATTGGGTATCCATTGGTATTAGTGAGAAGGGGCCAGAGATGCTTAATATTCAGCAATGCACAGGACAGTCCCACATAATAACTGGTTGCACTCAAAATAAGAACATTGCGAACAGATATGAACATTTTGTGAAAAGTCTAGCATGGCATTTGAATGCAGTTCATAGCTCATGTCAAGTACTGATGCCTTATAATGAGACTGACTTCAATTAGGCTCATACCCATCTGCAAGAGGACACCTCTTTCTTGCTACTTGTCGTGAGACCAGTGGGTTCATCTTCTATTCATCTAAGCTCATTCAAGAAAACGACACTTCTAGTAATCACTCTGATAAAAGTAACTGTTCTTCAAGGAGCACTTAATCATTCTCTAGTTTCAGAAGAAGGAAATTTGCATGCTTTAATCCATTTCTTCTTTGGGACAAACCTTGGAGCAGATGATAAGATTATCTAGTGCAGATGAGGAAGTTTTGGCTACCAAATCTTGCTAACTTTATTTCCAATCAAGAATCAGAGTTTCAAGGGGTGGAGAGGGTGGCTCATTCCTTGGGCAACAAAGTGTGCTTCCTCTCCTCTCTTTGCTTCCCCTAGCCCTTCCCCTACTAAAAACAAACAAGATTAAGCAAATGAGCAAGAAAACCAAAGTGTGAACTCTTTAATAAAGGCATTCAGGGCCACCAGTTTAGTCTGCACACATATAGTGTTCTTCCTATTTCTGGAGATCACCCAACATGCGAGGCCTTTGTGTGATCAGGGCTCCCTGGAGCAGTGTGGTGTGACATTCCCTGGAATCCCTAATGGTATCATTTGTCTGAAATGTACTAGGTTTCTGACTCCAGCACGTACTGCGTGATGTATCACGATGATCCTCTGGGACACTCTCAGCCATACTGTGGAGGCTGCTTGAAGCTTGGTCCTGATCTGGCAGATGGGGTCAAGATGGCTCCCAGAATCTTCATGTGTTAAATATAACAGGAATCTATAAACATTCCTTTTGAGTATTTTGCTCTAGAAATTTGTAAACTGGGAGATGTCTGTAAGATGAGTTATTTAATCTTATAAATATTTCTATGTAAAGAAGAACTGCTTTATATAAAGATCAACTTTAATTAGAAGAACATATGATGTCATTATGGTATGGGTTTGTTGAAAGCCTAATAATTGGATTATCATTGTGGGCTGTCATTAAGTAGAACATCGCTCTAGATTACAGGGGTGACTTAACTTGAGTCGAAGAGCATTTTCTGAATTTGTTTTTCCCAGAGAATCAGGCCACCCTCTTGACTGAAGTAATGTTTTTTGTGGTTTGTATATAAGGATGTGTGCCATGTCCACATTTATCCATTTTTATTCCAATGAATAAGAAAAGCTGCTTTTTAATATATTTAATTCATTTTCACAGATCAGTGCATTTGCAAGAGTGGAGAGCAGAGACATGAGGTGAAATGGGGAGTCCTGACAAAAGCAATTGACAAAGGCACGGTTTGTAATAAATGAGAATCTTGGAATTATATTGCCAAATTATGCAGACCTTTCCAGAAAGAGTAAGTCAAAGCAGATCGGATAACTGGCTCACAATTATCAGTGACAAAGAGCAGCATTGCTCCAGTCTTGCCCCTTCTATTGGTCTCCCTGTGGGTGTCCCTTTTGGGATTTCTCAGGTGGCTCAGCAGTAAAGAATCTGCCTGCCAATGCAGGAGATGCAGGTTCGATCCCTGGGTCAGAAGATCCCCTGGAAAAAAAAGAAGAAGAAGACCCCCTGGAGAAGGAAATGGTAACCAACTCTTGCATTCTTGTCTGAAAAATCCATGGATAGAGGAGCCTGGTGGGCTATAGTCCATAGGGT
Organism: Tragelaphus eurycerus; assembly: GCA_935064755.1. Taxonomy (NCBI): domain Eukaryota; kingdom Metazoa; phylum Chordata; class Mammalia; order Artiodactyla; family Bovidae; genus Tragelaphus; species Tragelaphus eurycerus. The sequence continues at coordinate 4,857,110 of CAKXYN010000064.1, forward strand.
CACAAAGATTCCAACATGACTTAGCAACTAAACAACAACAACAAAGCCAGGAAATGTTGCAAAAATACCTTAGTTGGACCCAAGTGAGTTAGAATGATTAGTTCAGTCATTATCAGGACTTTGACAACAAAAAAGGCACTCAAGGCCACACAAGGAAAAATATTCCATGGTATAAGAAAGCAAATGTCAGTAGTACAATCCTTATGATTTGGCACCTGAGAGTTCAAACAATGAGACCTGAATGACTCAAAGATGCTCTTATAACCACACAAATGTGTACTCTGGGGTCCTGGGCATAATGAGACCGGGGCCAGTCCAGTGTTCCAACCCCGTCCTGGATCTCTGCCCCTGGTGTCCCGTTGAGCTTCCGCCTGGATCCATCCTGCCTCCTTTCATTTCTGGCACAACACTGTTGTTTTCCAGTCCAGAACCCAACGCAGCCCTTGCAAATCAGAGTGCCATATGGATAGGGAAGAAGGTAACACTGAGCCATCTCATTTATCCTCACAGCATTAGTTTGAGGTAGGGAAGGACAGGAGTTAAAAAATGACATCATAGACACAGTGAAGCAGGAAGAAATCAAGGACTGAGATCAGGAAATGGTGGTGTTTGAGGACAAAGCCCCAAGACTTCTAACAGCCAGTCTTAGGCTCTTGGACAGGATGAAACTGCTAGCATACTACAGGGAAACAGAAAAACTATGTTAGTAGTTTTTGCTTGTTCGTTTTTAATAATCAGTAGGCCACATCCCAGCTAAAGTTAGTGGGTAAATAGAACCTATTTCTCTCTTTGTAGCATTTGTCACCAAAGCCTTTGACTGTGTAGATCACAATAAACTGTGGAAAATTCTGAAAGAGATGGGAATACCAGACCACCTGATCTGCCTCTTGAGAAATTTGTATGCAGGTCAGGAAGCAACAGTTAGAACTGGACATGGAACAACAGACTGGTTCCAAATAGGAAAAGGAATACATCAAGGCTGTATATTGTCACCCTGTTTATTTAACTTATATGCAGAGTACATCATGAGAAAAGCTGGACTGGAAGAAACACAAGTTGGAATCAAAATTGCTGGGAGAAATATCAATAACCTCAGATATGCAGATGACACCACCCTTATGGCAGAAAGTGAAGAGGAACTAAAAAGCCTCTTGATGAAAGTGAAAGTAGAGAGTGAAAAGGTTGGCTTAAAGCTCAACATTCAGAAAACGAAGATCATGGCATCTGGTCCCATCACTACATGGGAAATAGATGGAAAAAAGTGGAAACAGTGTCAGACTTTATTTTTCTGGGCTCCAAAATCACTGCAGATGGTGACTGCAGCCATGAAATTAAAAGGCGCTTACTCCTTGGAAGGAAAGTTATGACCAATCTAGATAGCATATTCAAAAGCAGAGACATTACTTTGCCAACAAAGGTTCGCCTAGTCAAGGCTATGGTCTTTCCTGTGGTCATGTATGGATGTGAGAGCTGGACTGTGAAGAAGGCTGAGCGCCAAAGAATTGATGCTTTTGAACTGTGGTGTTGGAGAAGACTCTTGAGAGTCCCTTGGACTGCAAGGAGATCCAACCAGTCCATTCTGAAGGAGATCAGCCCTGGGATTTCTTTGGAAGGAATGATGCTAAAGCTGAAACTCCAGTATTTTGGCCACCTCATGCGAAGAGTTGACTCATTGGAGAAGACTCTGATGCTGGGAGGGATTGGGGGCAGGAGGAGAAGGGGACGACAGAGGATGAGATGGCTGGATGGCATCACTGACTCGATGGACATGAGTCTGAGTGACCTCCGGGAGTTGGTGATGGACAGGGAGGCCTGGCGTGCTGCGATTCATGAGGTCGAAAAGAGTCGGACACGACTGAGCGACTGATCTGATCTGAGCATTTGTCAAGTCAGATTTTTTTTTTTAAGCACCTTGCTTGATCAAAAGCATCTGGAAAAGTGGCCAAACCATTTTTTCTCACTGTTTCCCTTTAGTTCTGACAAAATAGGATTGCAAACTGAGAATGAGTATTGCTGCTCTGGTCCCCAGGTCCCCAGGACTGCCTTGCAGGACTGAGCCAGCTTTGTCTGTTTAAGATGAGTGCTCACCTGGGTGCCACCAGGGAAGAGATCTTGCTACACAGGTGAGACAGCACAGCCCTCCCACCCAGGCTCCACCCCCAAGTGCTCAGCTCAAGGGTTCTATAAGGATTCCTAGAGATGGAGCATTTGCTGGCAGAAATATTGTTGACATGAAAGAGCCAGTGACAAGATTTTAGGATGCTTATATAGCTCATGTCCATTGCAGTAGTCTTGGATCTCTTCCTCTTAATTGCCATTCCTTGTCTCTTGCTAGAAGCCTCTTACATTGACTCTCTTGATGGTAGAACATTGTAATGCAAAGGAACAATCTTTGGCCTGGGAGCTCTGAGACCAACATTCTTTTTGATGGATTAAATATATATATATTTTCACTGTTAGGCCATTTGTCTGGTAGGTTGAGAGATGGCTCTTGATTTTATCTTGGGAAATTTCCTTTTTAATTAAAAACACTAGTCCTCACCTTAAAGATCTTCCTATTTTAAGGAAAAAAAAAAAAACAAAAAAAACAGACCTCATTATTCTTTAGTTAATGTTTGCAGAATGACTTTTGGGTGATTAGTGGAAGAGTTCCTTCTGCCTGTCAAATTAATCCAATTTCAATGACTTATTTTTTTTAAACTCTATTGAATCACCTTGTTTTGTCTTTGTGGCACAGTCATTGCTAATTGTAGACTCTCAGAGCTAAGGGGACTTGGAGTTCAGTTCTTTTTGTAGATAAGGACATTCAGATCCAGACACATTGCTGCATTTGCTGGTGTGTAAGAGACATCCTTCCCCAGTGTAGCAAGCAAAAATTTCCTCGCATCTTATGAGTCATGGTTGCTGACTGAAGGAAGATGTAAATATCAAATTTGCTTTAGAGCAGAAGCATATGTCATCAGAAGAGAAAATACGTTATTTTGTTCACATAACTATAGTATAACGCATTTCCAATAGAAAATTAGAAGTTGTGAGTATATATGCTGCTGCTGCTAAGTCACTTCAGTCGTGTCTGACTCTGTGCGACCCCAGAGACGGCAGCCCACCAGGCTCCCCTGTCCCTGGGATTCTCCAGGCGAGAACACTGGAGTGGGTTGCCATTTCCTTCCCCAATGCATGAAAGTGAAAAGTGAAAGGGAAGTTGCTCAGTCATGTCCAACCCTCAGCGACCCCATGGACCGCAGCTTTCCAGGCTCCTCCGTCCATGGGAGTTTCCAGGTAAGAGTACTGGAGTGGGGTGCCACTGCCTTCTCCATGTGAGTATATATAGTAATATGTAATCTAAAAAAGGTAAATTCTGAAAAACAATTGTGTTCATGCATGCTGTTGCTTATCACTTCCAATAAATATGTAATGAAAGTACAGAAAATACCCCCTCCCCTGAAGTCTTCAGTGACATTATGCATGCATCGTGCTCATGAGCAAATATGTTCAGTAACCTTTTAAAATCTCACATAACCCGACTGTGCTTTGCAAACACCCAGGGCCCCTTCAGAAAGAGTCACTTGTAAACAATTTTCAGAACTGTGAAAAGGATTTCAAAGGTTTTTTTTCTCCTTTACCAAAGAAAGCCATGTGAGAGGAGGAGGAGCAGGCAGGGGTGGGGAGTGTCAGAGATAAGAGCTGCTGCTGCTGCTGCTAAAACCCCACACCCAGTGGCTGGTTAGTGATTCAGTGTAGAGGGCAATTGAGAGAGAAGCTCAGCTGGTGCCTTGAAAAAAAAAAAAATAGAGTGCAAGTCTGTTCTCAGCAAGTAATAGCCTCCATCATTTTAACCTGGGCCAAGTGGGTGGAACTGCCCCTCCCTCCCAGCCCCCGCAGTCCTCTGGCTGCCCTTGACTTTCTTTCATTCTGATTTTACCAGCACAGAACAAAGACAGAGCACTGGGAGGCAAGGTGGGAACTGCCCCAGGCCGCACTCTAGGCCCAGATCTGAATGGGAGGTGGGCTATTAGTCCCTGAAATTGCTCTCTGGGTTTTCCTTGGCCTGTATGGTTCTTTTTTGTACTTATATACTTTTTTCTTTTTCTTTTTTTAATAACTTGGTTTTGAATTGACCAGCAGACCTGTCTGTTTGCTCAGCTTGATCTAAATTGGCTTTTGGTTCAAACTTCAGGTGGTTTTTCAGTTTGACTCTGCTCCTCTCTCTCCAGGAAGACAAGTTCGCCCATATTTAGCATCTTTGCTGACAGAGAACCAGCAGGCTTGCTGTTTGAATCTACATCTGAATGTACCGTTTGGCCAAAAAAAAAAAAAAAAAAAAGATCACTCTTTTAGGTTCGTGGAATTTGGTTGCTTTATTTTTGGCCACAGTGCTTCTCTGTCATGTTGTTTTACATTTCTCTGGAATTCTCTCTTCTGTGGCTCTTTCAGCAAATTTTCTCTGCATTGCCAGCTTTTATGAACAAATGGGAGACAGCCTGAGTTCTGCAAAGAGTGTTCATCCATCACAATACTGGAACCTGAAGCACCTATGGGGGTGCCCCACACAGAGATACTCTCTCTGGAGGACTGTGTCTTAAAAACAGAATTATCACTTACTCTTCTAAATCAATCAATCCTGCACCTGTAGTAATGTGTCAGTGGTGAACCTGTGTATGCTCCTAATAAAGTAATAATTAATCATTACCACTCAGATGCAGTATCACATATTAAAAGGGGTAGTAGTTCAAAACAATCCACAGAATGTTAAGGATAAAAGCCAGTAACTCTCCTTCCCATAACATAATTTCAAGGAACATTTTTCTGTAAACTTAATTTTGGGATTCTATATTTGATTTCATGTTGATAAATTTGGGAGAACAGAAGTTCACAAAAATTGTGCTTTAGAGAGTTGCCCAAGTAATTGTGGTTAGGTATTGATCTAGGTTAGAAGTTCTAACTGAAACCCGGTGGCTCGAGTGGATGGACAGAGAGAGACAGTGTAAAGAGTGACTGCTGTTAAAGAGAAAACATAGCTTGACAGGAAAATGGCCCAAACAGATTTTATTCAGCAACTACTGCAGTAGGGGTAAAGAGACCTCGATGTACAACTGGGCTCAGTTCTAAAGACATCATGGACAAGGCAGGATTTATAGCCAAGGAGCAGGGTGTGGTCAGTGGGTGGAAAATTACTGAGAGCAAGCCTGGGATGGGGAAGGATGTTGGTTAAACAGACCTGACAGGATTCTTGAAGGCAGGCCAGGGTGATCAGGTATCACTCAGGGAATGAAGAATGTGATCAGATAGAGAGGGTGATCAGATATGAGGATGAGGGATTCTCTAAATTGACTTAAGCAAGGCTCTTGCTAAAACTGATGGTTCAGGCACGAGAAGGAGGGATGCCAGGGCTGAGGCCCAGAGGGCTCAGAGGAGCCTCATTAAAGTTTCATCAGGGACAGAGTTTTGTCACTGCAAAGATGTCTGATTATGGCTTTAACTGGGCTAGATTGCTTTAATATATTGTGGTTAAAAAATTTTTTTTTCTTTATTGCTGACCTTTGTATGTGGGTGGGAAAGGAGAAAGTTGGTGTATACAGTCACTCACAGAACTTAGCAGATACAACCTATTCTTTTTTTATTTTAATTGATTTTTTTTTTTTTTGGCTGCACTGTGTGGCTTGCAGCAGGATCTGAGTTCCCAAACCAGGGACTGAACCTGGGCCATGGTAGGGAAAGCGCTGGACTGCCAGGGAGCTCCCTACAATCTTACAACTGCATTTTCTGGAACAGTCTCTCCCCTTTGGTTCCCAGGGCAGGGGAAGAGACTAGGGAGCTGTGCAAAGGCTTTTCATTGACTCACCCAGAAGGGACACGGCCACTTCCTCTCACAACTCATTGGCTAGAACCAGTTACATCACCCCACAATGGCACCCCACTCCAGTACTCTTGCCTGGAAAATCCCATGGACAGTGGAGCCTGGTACGCTGAAGTCCATGGGGTCGCTAAGAGTCGGACATCACTGAGCGACTTCCCTTTCACTTTTCACTTTCATGCATTGGAGAAGGAAATGGCAACCCACTCCAGTGTTCTTGCCTGGAGAATCCCAGGGACGGGGGAGCCTGGTGGGCTGCCATCTATGGGGTCACACAGAGTCGGACACGACTGAAGTGACTTAGCAGCAGTAGCAGTTACATCACCCCACTAATTTTAGACCTGGAGCTGGAAAGAGTATGTGTTAGTGAAAGTCCCTCAGTTGTGTCCAACTGTTTTTGACCCCATGGACTACACAGTCCATGGAATTCTCCAGGCCAGAATACCGGAGTGGGTAGTGTGTACTGTGCTGAGGGTTCACGCCTTTTTAGAGCAGTGGGGGCTTGCTAATTACCAAGTGGATCCAAAAAGTCGGCCTCCTCCAACTCCTCATTTCAATGTGTTAGCTGATACTCCCCTTGGGGCTTGTTCCTCTACATCTTTGATCACCTCAGGTAAATTGATACCACCTATTCCTCAGTCTGCTGGTTCACATGGTAAAGAATGCAGGAGACCAGGGTTTGATCCCTGGGTCCAGAAGATCCCCTGGAGAAGGAAATGGCAACCCACTCTAGTATTCTTGCCTGAAGAATCTCATGGACAGAGGAGCCTGCTACTGCTGCTGCTGCTAAGTCACTTCAGTTGTGTCCGACTCTGTGCGACCCCATAGACGGCAGCCCACCAGGCTCCACCGTCCCTGGGATTCTCCAGGTAAGAACACTGGAGTGGGCTGCCATTTCCTTCTCCAATGCATGAAAGTGAAAAGTGAAAGTGAAGTCACTCATTCGTGTCCGACTCTAGCGACCCCATGGACTGTAGCCCACCAGGCTCCTCCATCCATGGGATTTTCCAGGCAAGAGTACTGGAGTGGGTTGCCATTGCCTTCTCCGACAGAGGAGGCTAGTGGGCCAAAATCTATGGGGTCGCAAAAAGTCGGACACGACTGAGTGAGTGACAGTAACAGCCTTTCCCTTCGCCAGGGGATCTTCCCAACCCAGGACTCCAACCCCGGTCTCCTGCACTGCAGGCAGATTTAGAAGTTCACTTAATGAGGATTGTTGTGTGTTCTATATTTACACTTACACATGTATGTTATACATGCCTTCCGTTGCCTTTAGGAGCAAGGTCAAAAGAAATATTGCAAATATGGAGCACAAGACAGGAAAAGGCTTAATTCTTAGATGTGTCTTGTTGTAGTTTTAATTCAGCGCAATTATTAGAACATATTTAAAACATCAAGCAAAATAGTTACATGGACTTTCCTTACCCCAGGCACAAAAGCTTTCAAATAATGGATGTGGATATTTCCTATTTCCAGGAATGTCCTTTGGACCTTTGTTCCGAGACCATCTTGAAAGGGAACAATTTAGGGATATTCTTTTCAGAGTGCCCACTTTGCCAGGAAGTGCCCTAGGAAGGGATTATGAACTGTATCTGGGAGTTGCGTTAGCTTGACAGTAGTGGTTAAGGGCTTCCCAGGTGGCTCAGAGGTAAAGAACACGCCTGCCATTGCAGGAGATGTGGGTTTTACCCCTGGGTCCAGAAGATCCCTTGTTGAAGGAAATGGCAACCCACTCCAGGATTCTCTTCTGGGAAAGCCCATGGCCAGAGGAGCCTGGTGGTCTACAGTCCATGGGGCTGCAAAAGAGTGGGACGGGACTGAACGACTAAACAGCAACAGTGGTGCTTCAGGCCACACTGATGCATGTAGATGCATGTATGTATACATATGTATGTATATATGTGTATACAGTTGACCCTTGAACAATATAGAGGTTAGGGGCACCAGCCCTGCATGCAGTAACCCCCTCCCTCTGTATAATTTATAATCAGCCTTTCACATCCCAGTTCCTGCACACCTGCAAATTCAACCAATCCCAGATCATGAAGTACTTAGCGTTTACTACTGAAAAAATTCACATATGAGTGGCCCCACGCAGCTCTGTGTTGTTCAGTGGTCAATGGTATATGTGTGTATGTATCATATGCACGTGTATAACGTTGTAGGTGGGTTGTGCTTCCTACAGCATGGCACAGCCCAGTGACTCCTGATTTACCCCAGTTCGTTTACTAATTTTGTTATCTGACGGGATTCCTGGACTTGCTAACCCTGTGGAAATGGGTGAAGAAAGCCCCTCCGTGGGGCTTTTGCTCTAAAAGAAACTGGTTGCCGTTTCTCAGCAAACAATGAAGAGATTTACTAGGTATTTCAGAGAAATGAGTGAATAAATTGGCTATGTGGTGTGAATTATGCTAACTCTGGCAGCATTGGACATTTAAAAGGTCAAAAAAAGTCTCTATTATGGCAAAAGCAAAATTACAATTATGTAAATAGGGAGTTTCACCATATTACTTGTGTTAATCTCTTATCACCAAAGGAGTAAATGGTTTTAGTGTGTGGTATACAACACAGAACCATTAAGTCCGTGAAAGCAGTATTTACTGAGAGAAATAGGAAAGTCTAATTTAATTTAAAACCAATGCATCCTGGGGAGCATCTGGCTTTTCCATATCATGCTTCAGAGCCATGAAGTGGAGCAGACAAGGGTCCCCTGATGCATGTGAAGCAGTGAGGCCCACTCAGAGATGAGCCCTCAAAGACCTACAGGCTAGTATCCGTGTTCTGATGCTTTTGGAGCAAGGCCATTTTCTCTTGAACCAAAACACACGATTGGGAACAGAAAAAATTTTGATATCCACATGTCAAGTCGGTTAGAATTAACTAGTTTGCTGAGCAGCTGAGCCAGATTTTACAAACTTGAGCTCGTTTGGGGTCCTAGATTCCTTCCTGGCATGCTGATTTTCAAGCTGGTGCCCATTATGCTGCTCATATTAAAATGCTATGAAAGCAAAGCATTTTGTGTTGAGTAGTTGAGCAAACTCTATTATACGGTAATTATACTATCAGTATAGAATCTAATTTTATATGGAGGAGGGGGTTTTAACCAAATGCAAGAGGAAAACTAACGAACAGAATTTTTTCTTTATCACTATGGGATGGTAAAATTACAGAACTGTGCTCACTTGGGAGGCTATTTTTAAACCTATTTCTACCAAATAAAATTAACTCCAATTTTGCTGTATTTTAATAAAACTTAGCCACTGTAAAAATAAATGTAAATTCTAGGGGGTTGCCTCTATTTGATGCTTATTGACCGGGGTAAAAATGCCTTTGTCAGTGACCAATCATAGGCACACTTGCTCCATTACACATACTATTTTAAGCGTTATTGAGATATTAGGCCTCAGGTTACAAGTGAGTAGGACCATCTCAGATCTAATTTCTTGCTAACATTGGGGACGTTGGAAGATGTGGAAGGGGGAGGGGAAGACCTCGTTAGCTATAGAATCAACTGAGAAACTCAGGTTACTTATGAATTAATGAGATTGGTTATATCATTTATTGGATTTAATTAAATACTTATTAAATGCCTGCCATGTGCAGGGCATTCCATTAGGGACTGCAGATGAGTAAGAGTAGGGAATATATAATCTACTGTACATCATTTGTATTTGTTTATTGGTTGCATATAAGTATTAAGAATTAAAGTAATTACAAAGAAAGGGATTATCCAGTACATGGATTATCCAAGCTCTTTACAGCTCCTTTTCCTCTGACTACTTTACAGCTCACATCTACCTCTTCAGGGAGAAAGATGAAAAAATAAATGAAAACAAAACAGTAAAGCTTGTTTTCTGCTTGTTAGGAAAACTGGAAAACTGGGGAGTTTGGAGCAAGAAAATGTACCAGTTAAGAGTTATAAACTAAGTGGTTTTTCTTTGTTGTTTGATGCTATTGACCGATAAATAATGTACGTATGTATTCATTTGTTATACACATGATATATGCCCAAAGATATTCATGTATGCAAACATATGGATATTAAGAATATACAGTACACATCCTGCACACACTTAGGGTTGTGTGACGCATAACGTCTGTTCTGTTACAGCTAATGCAAGAGAAAAAGCAAATCTAGTAATCAGATTTCAGTCTGCATTTCCACAGTAAAGGGCTGTTATTTGTTTGAAGCTCTACACTTGGAGGAAGAGTCAACAACATGAATTTGTGATCCTGAAAATGTGTGGCTTGCACAATAAAACATACTTATGGAAAGCAGATTTTCATTTATTTAGTAAGTATTAATGGGCTTTCCAGTTATTCAGTGGTAAAGAATCTGCCTGCCAATGCAGGGGATGCTGGAGACACAGGTTCCATCTCTGGGTCGGGAAGATCCCCTGGAGGAGGAAATGGCAACACATTCCAGTATTCTCCCTTGGATAAACCCATGGACAGAGGAGCCTGGTGGGCTACAGTCCATGGGTCACATGAAATCAGACACAACTGAGCATCTGAGCATGCACTCATGCACAATGCATTAATATACATTGGGAAACTTAACCAAAAAAATCTTTATAATAAAATAAAATTGAAAACTAGATGGACTCACATACTACATTGTCCTTTTCTGACACACATCAGTGGTGGCAAGTCTTCTGCCAAAAAATATGCCATTTTTTTTTTTTTTTTACTGGCATCATCTACACTGGATTTTACTTTTTTTTTCCTCTCAAACTTGAAACTCTACTTCCAGCAGGAATTTTGGCCCCCCAGTTGGCCAGAATCTCAGAGGAAAAGGGGCTACCCCTGGGGAGATGGTCAGGCCAAAAGGGGAGGTTGCTATTTCCTACCCTTTTCTTTTACATCAAATGGCCTCCTCCCCTCAAGAGGAAACTTGACAAGACTTGTAGTCCAGAGCTCTTCCCTTAAAAATTTGATCCTCTTATCTTAAGCCAGGGGTTTCCAATCTTTTGAGATATGAATGATACACTTTTAAGCCTAAAAATGTTCATGAATTCCTAAATGATAGCAGATTTTAGATTTATATCATCCTTTCAAGCCATGATCCTCGAGAAAGAACTCCCTCCTCCCCATACTCAGGAAAGTTATGGGAAAGATTCTTATTAATTTGGGTCACATACCATTCATTCCTCAAAAGTCAGATTCAGCTCTCTGAGCAGAATCAGCCCAAACTGAACCACATAGAATGGGGCTCAGACAAAAAAAAAAGCATTTCTTTTAACCAGAATAAAGGAGATGTGATGATAAGCTGGCAAAAAAGTGTATGTTTACCCACATTTACAAAAGTGCTTTGAAAAATGATGTCAGATCAGATCAGATCAGTTGCACGGTCGTGTCCAACTCTTTGCTACCCCATGAATTGCAGCACGCCAGGCCTCCCTGTCCATCACCAACTCCCGGAGTTCACTCAGACTCACGTCCATCGAGTCAGTGATGCCATCTAGCCATCTCATCCTCTGTCGTCCCCTTCTCCTCTTGCCTTCAATCCCTCCCAGCCTCAGAGTCTTCTCCAATGAGTCAACTCTTCGCATGAGGTGGCTAAAGGACTGGAGTTTCAGCTTTAGCATCATTCCTTCCAAAGGGGGCTGATCTCCTTTAGAATGGACTGGTTGGATCTCCTTGCAGTCCAAGGGACTCTCAAGAGTCTTCTACAACACCACCCTTCTTCACAGTCCAGCTCTCACATCCATACATGACCACAGGAAAAACCATAGCCTTGACTAGATGGACCTTTGTTGGCAAAGTAATGTCTCTGCTTTTGAATATGTTATCTAGGTTGGTCATGACTTTCCTTCCAAGGAGTAAGTGTCTTTTAATTTCGTGGCTGCAATCACCATCTGCAGTGATTTTGGAGCCCAGAAAAATAAAGTAACAATATACAAATGCATAGCACTGATTTCCTTCTTTTGTTCTGCTATAGGTTTAAAATAATGCTTAAAAATCAAGCAGTTATGTTCAATGTAGCATACATGTTAACATTGTGCTCTACTTTCAGTTCAGTTCAGTTCAGTCTCTCAGTCGTGTCCAACTCTTTGCTACCCCATGAATCGCAGCATGCCAGGCCTCCCTGTCCATCACCAACTCCCGGAGTTCACTCAAACTCATGTCCATTGAGTTGGTGATGCCATCCAGCCATCTCATCCTCTGTCGTCCCCTTCTCCTCCTGCCCCCAATCCCTCCCAGCATCAGAGTCTTCTCCAATGAGTCAACTCTTCGCATGAGGTGGCCAAAGGACTGGAGTTTCAGCTTTAGCATCATTCCTTCCAAAGAAATCCCAGGGCTGATCTCCTTCAGAATGGACTGGTTGGATCTCCTTGCAATCCAAGGGACTCTCAAGAGTCTTCTCCAACACCACAGTTCAAAACCATCAATTTTTCGGTGCTCAGCTTTCTTCACAGTCCAACTCTCACATCCATACATGACCACTGGAAAAACCATAGCTTTGACTAGACGGACCTTTGTTGGCAAAGTAATGTCTCTGCTTTTGAATATGCTATCTAGGTTGGTCATAACTTTCCTTCCAAGGAGTAAGCGCCTTTTAATTTCATGGCTGCAATCACCATCTGCAGTGATTTTGGAGCCCCCCAAAATAAAGTCTGACCTCTTTCCACTGTTTCCCCATCTATTTCCCATGAAGTGATGGGACCGGATGCCATGATCTTTGTTTTCTGAATGTTGAGCTTTAAGCCAACTTTTTCACTCTCCTCTTTCACTTTCATCAAGAGGCCTTTTAGTTCCTCTTCACTTTCTGCCATAAGGGTGGTGTCATCTGCATATCTGAGGTTATTGATATTTCTCCTGGCAATCTTGATTCCAGCTTGTGCTTCTTCCAGCCCAGTGTTTCTCATGATGTACTCTGCATGTAAGTTAAATAAGCAGGGTGACAATATATAGCCCTGACGTATTCTTTTTCCTATTTGGAACCAGTCTGTTGGTCCATGTCCAGTTCTAACTGTTGCTTCCTGACCTACATATAGGTTTCTCAAGAGGCAGGTCAGGTGGTCTGGTTTTCCCATGTCTTTCAGAATTTTCCACAGTTTATTGTGATCTACACAGTCAAAGGCTTTGGCATAGTCAATAAAGCAGAAATAGAGGTTTTTCTGGAACTCTCTTGCTTTTTTGATGATCCAGTGGATGTTGGCAATTTGATTTCTGGTTCCTCTGTCTTTTCTAAAACCAGCTTGAACATCTGGGAGTTCATGGTTCACGTATTGCTGAAGCCTGGCTTGGAGAATTTTGAGCATTAATTCACTAGCATGTGAGATGAGTGCAATTGTGCAGTAGTTTGAGCATTCTTTGGCATTGCCTTTCTTTGGGATTGGAATGAAAACTGACCTTTTCCAGTCCTGTGGCCACTGCTGAGTTTTCCAAATTTGCTGGCATATTGAGTGCAGCACTTTCACAGAACATCTTTCAGGATTTGGAATAGCTCCACTGGAATTCCATCACCTCCACTAGCTTTGTTCGTAGTGATGCTTTCTAAGGCCCACTTGACTTCACATTCCCGGATGTCTGGCTCTAGGTGAGTGATCACACCATCGTGATTATCTTGGTCATGAGGATCTTTTTTGTATAGTTCTTCTGTGTATTCTTGCCACCTCTTCTCAATATCTTCTGCTTCTGTTAGGTCTATACAATTTCTGTCCTTTATCGAGCCCATCTTAACTGTTTTTAATGCACTAGGTCAGATGCCAACTAGCTTTTAAGAGGAAAAGTCCCAGTACATTTCTTTTTGATTTCCTATCAATCTTGATTTGTCCACAATGTTCCAAAATTGCCTCTGACCAAAGAGAGTCAGTCCTCGATATCCTTAGGTATTCTTTCTTGCTTTTTCTCTTATTACCATATAGTGTTATTATGGAGGACTGGTACCGCACAAACCAGTGATATTTGTCTCTTCCTTGTATTAAATCTGCTTCACCCTTGCCAGAGCTTCAGTGGGTTGTCTTGGACTCCAGGGTTCCAGCTCACATGCACAAATACTATTTGTCAACACTTAGGCCAGGAAAGAATGATTTCCAATTTCAGTTTAATGCCATACAGGAGCTGGGTTTCCTATGGGGTTTTTGGCCAACACGGTAGATTATAATACCATAGCCTCTGTTTCTGGTAAGTTCTCCACTGGGAATCTTGGGGTCCTACCTTGATACTAGAGCTTGAGCATGCCCTGCAATCTTTGCCCGGTAGTGTATATACCTTTGAGTTTTGGTAGGAACCTGAGGAATTTTCTCTCAGAAGGCATTTTTAAAGTGAATTGATTTATCTTATCATACACTCAAGGCTTTTCCTTCTCAGGTCTTTGGGAGGGGGACAGATTTTTCCTCAGGGCAAGGGGATACTTTTTAACTTTAATTTTTACAGAACAGCCAGGCTACTCTTATAAGAACAAGATTTTCCCCAAGGAGAGTTTCTCTTTTGAGATGGTGGAAGACTGGCATAATTATTTTAAAAAAATCTCCCTCCCTGGGCGTCCTCTTAACACAAAGGTAAACCTGGATTTCTGCCTCAAGGCTGCACCCCCTGACGTGTTCCCCATGTTTATGAATGAATGGTATCTCTTCCTACCAAGATGACCAAGGCCAAGCTGGAAGTCAGATCTGAGTCTTCTTTCTTTTCAACTTCCTAACTTCATTCAAGCCATTAGCAAGTGTTGTCATTTCTTCTTCCCAATATCAACTGATTCCATTTCCTTCCATCCCCATTCCCACAAACTTAATCTCTCCTCTGGATTTATACGACAGGTCCTTCTGACCTAGTGTCCATAGTGCAGCTGGGCTTTCAGTTCAGTTCAGTTGAGTCGCTCAGTCGTGTCTGACTGTGACTCCAGCACACCAGGCTTCCCTGTCCATCACCAACTCCCGGAGCTTGCTCAAACTCATGTCCATCTAGTCAGTGATGCCATCCAACCATCTCATCCTCTGTCGTCCCCATCTCCTGTTTTCAATCTTTCGCAGCATCAGGTGGCCAAAGTATTGGAGCTTCAGCTTCAGCATCAGTGCTTCCAATGAATATTCAGGGCGGATTTCCTTTAGGATTGACTGGTTTGATCTCCTTGAAGTCCAAGGGACTCCCACGAGTCTTCTCCAATACCACAGTTCAAAAGCATCAATTCTTCCACTCTCAGTCTTCTTTATGATCCAACTCTCACATCCATACATGACTCCTGGAAAAACCATAGCTTTGACCAGACAGACCTTTGTTGGCAAAGTAATGTCTCTGCTTTTTAATATGCTGTCTAGGTTTGCCATAGCTTTCACTGAAGTGCAAATGTGATCATGTGATTTCCTTACATACAGCTTGAAGTGAAGTGAAGTCGCTCAGTGGTGTCCGACTCTTTGCGACCCCGTGGACAGTAGCCTACCATGCTCCGCGGTCCATGGGATTTTCCAGGCCAGAATATTGGAGTGGGCTGCCATTTCCTTGGTGGCTTCTCATTTTCTTCAGGCAGGATTCCAGAAATAGTGCAGCATCTTTCTCATCTCTCTCACCTGTCTCTCACTATTTCCTTTATCACAATCATTGTTTTGCTTATACCAAGGCCTCACTTTTATATAGGGCCCTGGACTGACTTCTGGACCCATTGCTTGTGCAATTCTTATTCTCTGGAAATGTCACACCTCAGATCCCCTTCCTTTACATTATATATATTTCTACCTAGGTTCAGATATCTGACATCCCCCAGCTGGGCTGAAATGCCCCTACCATGGATCCTCTGTGTTCTCTACCACAACACCCTGTTCATCATTACTCTTCAAACTGCCTTTCCTGCCAACAAGACAGTGAGCTGCATGAAGACACCAGCTATGTCTGCTCTGGCACTGTCGTGCTCCCAGAGGTTAGAACCCACCTGGTACATAATGGACATCCATTACATATTTACTGTAGCAAATACATTAATATGTCTTGGAAGGCAGCATGGTCCAGGGGAGAGAGTTTTCACTGACAGTCAGGAGGTATAAATTCTGTGATTTTTTTTTTCACTCCCTGTATGATTTGTGTGTAAGATGCTATATTAATTTTCCTGCTGGAGGAGGGTCACTCCCTGTTGGGATAGAATCTGGTCCTTAGTCAGGGATGCCTGGCTGAGAGCTGAACTCTGGAGGCAGTGCTCAGCAGCTCATTTTGATTCACTCTCACATTTTCTACATGTGACTCTAACTACGAAGGGAAAATGTGAATGCTGTTGCATGCCCCTCGAAATATGAAAAAAAAAAAAAGTATCTGAAGGCCCCTGAGTGAGATGACTGATTAGGCTAACTCTGAATTTCCAGTACACTAGAATTGAAATAATAGTCCCAGAGGTAAAATTATACAATAGGAATAATGTTGCAAGCTGATAACACCAACTTTCTGACCTAAGGATGGTCTCTTTTCCTTCTGGAAACCATATTTCCACCAATAACATTCAGAAAGCTGCTTATCTGGGCTGGAGTTCATGTGATTAGGTTAGAAATGGGCTATGCTGGCAGTCGTTATTTGTACTGATTTCTCCTTTTTAAAAAAATGCATTTAGAAAATGATTCAGTTCCTGTACAGTAAAATACATATCTATTTTTTTGCAGTGCATTTTTAAAATGGCAAATCATAAACTATTGACCTTAAGAGAAATTCAATAAATCATTAAAATGCTTCTGCTCACAAGCCTAGTTCTGACTAATTCCTCACACTTGGCATTATCAGATATATTAAGACTTTAGTCACCCTTACCAACCACCTAAATATTGCACACCCTGGCAGCCTTTTGCTAAATGTAAGCCTCTGAATCAGGGCGATAGGATTTTCTTTTGGCATCAAATGTATTATTTACCTGTTTATTTTCTGGGATAGAGGGCGTAGAACCCAAATGCCTGGTTTCTCTGAAGCCTCAGTGCTGGAGCATGCCCATTTGCAGAGAGGCACTCCAGTGTTCTTGTTTAGAGAATCCCATGGACAGAGGAGCCTGGCAGGCTACAGGGTTGCTGAGTTGGACACAACTGAGAAACTGATCACTCCCGTCCAGAGAATGGCTGGTGGGCCTCTGACATGGGGACAGTGAATAATAGAAGGGTTGACGGAGCCAAGACTGCCTCTCTCAGACTCGTATCATTTTGGGGTGGGATGTGAAGATAAATGCTTAAACAACATTTTATTTTACTTTTTGGATGGTGGTGATTTTAAAACTTCAGTCACTTGAATTACAAAATAAATTATCTCTCATTTTAACAATTCAAATCCTGCAGATATATCTAAGGTAACAAAAGTCTTCTTGGGTTTCCCTGGTGGCTCAGTGGTAAAGAATCTGATTGCCAATGCAGAAGACAGAAGTTTGATCCATGGTCTGGGGAGATCCCACATGCCATGAAGTAACTAAACCCATATTCCACAACTATGGCCTGGGAGCTGCAGCTCCTGAGCCCAGGTGCTGCAGTTCCCAAAGCACACACACTCTAGAGCCCGTGCTCTGCACCAAGAGAAGCCACCACAATGAGAAGATCGTGCATCACAGTGAAGAGTAGCCCCTGTTCACCACAACCAGAGAAAAGCTTGTGCAGCAACAAAGACCCAGTGCCATCAAAAATAAATAAATAGAGTCACTGAAGATTTTTTTAAAACGTCTTCTAAGTTGCCTCCTCTCCCACTCATATGCCATCATATACTCTTCTAAGTTTTATTTTGTTGTAATTATCAGCACATATATGGCATCTTTGTTTTCCTTCTATTTAAAAATATTTATATAAGAGGCTCATACTAAACATACTGTAACTTGCTTTATTTGTTTATTTAGTCACTTATCTCTCTATCTGCTCATTAGCTTAATATGTCTTGGATTTCTGCAGTATTCTCTTTTATGAACTCTGTTATGGGACTTCTGCTCTGTGCCACGAATCTGGCTTTTGTGGACCCTATTGGATTCTATGTTCACTACTTCGGTTTGTGCTTTTGTTTTCTCTCTCCAGCTGGATTTAAAGACAAAGATGGCATCATTTTTCTCTCAGTGCTTACCACTTAGTAACTGATCGTTTAGAGCTGTTTTTAACCAATTCTTAGGGCTGAATTTCAGTTTAATTTAAACAGGTTCCTTTTTGTAGGCACACGCTTTGGAGTCATGCGTTTTGTATTCTCTGGCCCTGAACCAATTACCACACCTACTTGTAGAGCTAAATATTTGTGCAACCAAAGTGAAGCAGATAATTATGCAATTACTCAGATAATTCACAGGAAGACAGGAGTCTGCCTGAATGACTCAGGTGATCCTGGCTACTGTATCGTATATTAAAGATAGAAAATTCTTTCTTTTATTAAGATGTTTCAAAGTATGGGGATGAACCCTCTTGGGGTTGGAGTGAATTTTGTGGGTGAGCAAGAATTCTTTGTTAAAGGCTTTCCAGGTAATTGTGAGAGTCACCTTCTCTATTTGAAGATTATTGTCACAGAAAGTGCTTATTAAGGCTGGCACTGTGCTGGTGGTTGGGAAGGCAGTTGTGAGTAAAAAACACACAAGGTGTCTGTCCTCATATGGCTTACAGTCTGTATGAGCTTCCTAGAGTTGCTGTAACAAAGTACTACAAACTGGGTAGCTTAAAACAACAGATGGCTTTTTATTTTTTTTAATTAAGGCAGAGTATGATAGAGTTACAATATTATATTAATTTCAGGTATATGACATAGTAATTCAATATTTTTATAGATTCCATTCCGTGCAAAATTATTATAAAATATTGGCTGTATTTCCTGTGCCGTACATTACATCACTGTAACTTACTTAGTTTATACCTAGTAGTTTGTACCTGTTAATATTCTTCGCCTATTTTGGCCCTCTTCTGTCATTCTCGGAACTACTAGTTTGTTCTCTGTATCTATAAGTTTATTTCTGTTTTGTTATATTTGTTCATTTAAACAACAGAAATTTATCCTCTCACATTCCTGGAGGTGAAAAATTCCAAAACCAAAATGTGATAGGGGCCATGCTCCCTCTAAGGCCTCTAGAGCAGGACATGTACTTGTCTGTCTTCATGTCTGGAAGCCCCAGATGTTCCTTGGCTTCTGGTAGCATAACACCAATCTGTCTCCATCTTCACATGAACATCTTCCCTTTGCATCTCTGTCTTCACTGGTGCTCTCTCTGTGTTCTGTGAGCAAAGTTCTCGCTTATAAGGACATTGGTTGTATTGGATTAAGGCTAACTCTAGTGACCTCATCTTGACTTACTTAAATTTGCAAAGTCCCAGACACAAATAAGATCACATTTGTAGGTGTTAAGTGGGTAGAACTTCAATTTATTTATTTATTTTTTTGAGGGGACACAATGCAACTCATAACAGAGTCTAAGGTTTTACTCCAGTGGGGCAGACAGACATTTATTCAAATCATCAGAGAGACAGATAGAGTATAACCAAGAGGACTTACAGAGGAGAGTGGCAGGGTGCTCCAGCATCTCATACAATGAGGATTAGACCTGGTCTGGTTTCTGGGGCAAGTGGGCTTGGGCTGAGTAAGTATTAACTAGGGGCTCAGGGGAAGGCAGAGTAATCAGCATATGTAGAAATACCTCTAGAGAAGGAGGTAAACACCAAAGAAACTAATGAGATTGGAATGGAGAGAGCAAAGGGCTGAGATGAGGATGATCAGTGCTCAAGGGGTGAGCCATTATCAGACCATGTAGGGCCTGGAGATCAATGCTGGACATTTGTATCCTCATCTTAAAACAGGCAAGAAGTTGGTGAAGGGATTAAGCTATGCTGGAGGTTGGGAGGCAATGATGCCTTAAGGGTGACCTCATCAAATTTGCATATCATAACCATCACTCTGGCTGGAGTGTGCACAAGAGTGAGAGTAATGCAGACTGGATGAAGGTACATTCAGTCACATGGCAGGTGAGAGATTATGTAACTTACACTGGGGAGGTAGAGTTGGAGATCTGTAAAGAGGGAAGATTTTGGAAAAGAAAAAATACTTGAAGGATGAAACAAAATAGAAATTGGGGATCAATTGGACATGAGGAGAACCTAGTTAAGGTTGGTGTGAAGGTTCCTGACCTGAGAAAGCTGGTGAGGGAGGAAGACCTGGAAGATGACCCGATTGGGGACGGAAGATTATGAGAGGAGCTTCTTTTGAAGTGACATTAAGACATCCAACAAGAGACAGCAAGCAGGCCCTGGATATGCAGGGCCTTGTTTGAGGCAGCTAACAATTTGTTCAGTAACTGAAATTTTGTACAGTCCTGAACAAATATATTGGGTGGAAGTCTGGTTTACCCTTCTCAAGCCAAGAGGACGATTCTGAGCCTCAAGGCTTCCAAAACAGATTTTAAAAACACAAGACAGGTCATTCCCTTCTAGGTATAATAAGTGTAATTCTGGCAGCTACCATTGGACAATGTTTGGGAGAGTCTGCTAAGGGGTAATAAGGCCCAATGAGCAGAATGTTTTAGACATGGCTAACTCAGGGGATGGAAAGTGAAAGTTGCTTAGTAATGTCCAACTCTTCACGACCCCATGGACTGTAGCCCACCAGGCTCCTGTGTCCATGGAATTATCCAGTCAAGAATACTGGAGTGGGTTGCCATGCCCTTTTCCAGGGGATCTTCCTGACCCAGCAATCAAACCCAGGTTGCCTGCATTGCAGGCAGATTCTTTACTATTTGAGCCACCAGGGAAATGGACCACAATTCAGCAATTTTTAATTTTTCCATGAAATATATTACTAAAAATAACAGGGTGAGTAATTAGTGATCCCTAGTTACTGTTTTTTGTTTGTTTTTGTTTTGTATCACAGATCAAGATTAAAATACTTCTGGAAAAAGCAAGTGAAAGACCACTTCCTTTAACCTTAGGAGCATCTTCTCAACATAACGTAACTTTAGTTTTCTTTCTGCCTCTTGAAAACATCTGCTATCTCTCACCTATAAAATTTCTCAGCATTTTCCCTCAGCCTGGGAAGCCCTTGTAATTTGAGTATTAAAAACATTTGTTGCCCTTTTTCTTGCTGCTTAAATTCATCTAGGCTCATGGGCCAATGGCTTCCTTACTCAGCTATTGTGCTCAGGATCTCACTAATTAGCTAGCTCTCTCCTGCAACAGAGCTCATTACTTTTTTCTTGGGGCTGATGTCACTCCCCAAGCTAGGAAGCTCCACACTGTCTTTTACTCCTAGAGTCTCTTTCTTGCACCCCACCTTGCTTTGATTATTCAGACTTTTCCTAAGACCGAAAGAGAAAAGCTGATAATTTATTTCTTTCTCTAAAAGCTGTCTCTAATCCTGAGATAATTTCTTTCCAACTGGGAGAAAAGTTACCTTAGCAACTAAGCAACTAATTGACTCAATTAACTTTTCCCCTCCTCCTTTATCAATATTCAATTAACATTAAATCGCTTCTTTGCTATGCTCTGTAGTTTAATAACCTTCTAAGCAAATAGCTGAAGTGGACCATGGACTGCAAGTAGCTGGATGAAGAATGTCTCAGAGGGGATGAAATGTTTTGGAAGAAGAGTTGTGGCAAACCTAGACAGCTTATGAAAAAGCAGAGACATCACTTTGCCCACAAAGGTCCATACAGTCAAAGCTATGGTTTTTTTAAGTAGTCATGTATGAATGAGAGAGTTGGATTATAAAAAAGGCTGTGCGCTGAAGGATTGATGCTTTTGAACTGTGGTACTGGAGAAGACTCTTGAGAGTTTGTTGGACTGCAAGGAGATCCAACCAATTAATCCTAAAGGAAATCCACTCTGAATATTCATTCTAAGGACTGATGAAGCTGAAGCTCCAATAGTTTGGCCACCGGATGTGGAGAGCTGACTCATTGGAAAAGACCCTGATGCTGGGAAAGGTTGAAGGCAAAAGGAGAAGGGGGCAGCAGAGGATGAGATGATTAGATAGCATCACTGATTCAATGGTCGTGAATTTGAGCAAACTCCAGGAGGTAGTGAAGGACAGAGGAGCCTATGTGCTGTAGGGTCGGGGCATGGGGTCACAGTCAGCCATGACTTAGTGGCCAAGCAACAGCAGGAGACTCAGAACCTGAAGCCATCTTCCTCATTCCCCACCTTCTCTTGGTGTTATTTTAAGACTCCTGGATGCAATTTAGATGACGCTGTTGGGAATGGAGGGGAAAGGAGGAAACTCTGAAGTGACCAAGATTAATTTTCTAGCAGTCAGTAAAATGGACTTCAGGACCAGAAACAGGTCCTGTGTTTTGCCTATAAGACACAGAGTTACATGTTTCAAAACAGAGTTACATGTTTTGAATTTTGAGTGTATGGACAAGAGATTCATATTATTGTCAATAGTAATAGAGGGCAATGAAGGAACACCTACCAAATTAAAACAAAACCAACAACGACAACAACTGTAAGGCCAAGAAATAAGTGGGACTTTCCCTAAAAGAATCAAAGGAGGAATGAGCTGGATACTAGCCTTATTGCTGTAAGCTGGTTTGGAAGTCCGTATACTTTTCTCACCTTCTCCAAACGCAGAAACAAGTTGCTCAACTGGAAATTCTCAGTGCTACATCCATGACTGCCTTTGCTTCTTTAACCTCATTATCACCTGCCCCAGACAGTTTCTCTAGCCTGAACATAGGCATATACTTCTTATGTACATCATCCTTTCTGGGAATCAATGGGGGTAAGAATAAATGCATTTATTCTATTCTGTCAAGTTAATCATTTAGGAAAAGTGAGTGAATAGATACATAAAAATTGCAAAATCATCTCAGTGACCCTTGTTGGGTGCTTACTACCTGCCATATTCCGTGTACTCTGATGATCTCATTAAGAACACACTAGGAAGTAGATGCTATTGCCTTCATCTTACAAATGGAGGAATCGAGGCTTGAAAATGTATGTACCTCAGTTAATGCTACACAGAGTCACTAAAATTCTGGGATTTGGATCCAGATGAGTTGAATGCTAAAGATATTTATTCAGTTGCTATCTATGCTGTCTGCATGATCAGGGAGGAGAAATTATTTCCCTAATTAAGCACATGCCTTCCAATGCCATGTCCAGGGACACTCTGACCTTGGCAAATGATCAAATGAAGCTCATGCATACAGAGGTACAAGTCACATGTGTGTAAAAGAACCTGATCCTACATAAACTTCCAATAGTGAGATTCATCTTTCTGTCCATTGTATGAAATAGCTGTGAATATACTGTTTGTTTATGAGCAGCAATCCTGGGACTCAGAACTGCTGGATTTAGCAAATAAAATGACAAGGTGAACATTTAAATTTCAGATAAACAACAAAAAATGCTTAGTGTATGTATATTCTTTGCAATATTTGGGATATACTTATATTTTTAAAAAATCATTATTTATCTGAAATTCAAATTTTACTGGGTGTCCTGCATTTTATCAGGCACTACAGGGACTAGGTTCAGTTATTCCAAAGCATGTGCTTTCTTCTTCTTCACTGTCTTGCCTAATAATGAGCCCTACTATTCTGGTGAAGACCAGAAAAAATATATCATATACACAGCTCTCCCAAATACACCTTGTGATCCAGAGCAATGCCCTGGAGGATAGCAATGTGGGGGCCTTGCCTTGGACTGATCTTTCCTAGCACCTCCTCTCTCCCACTTGGAGCTCCCTGACTGGAGAGTCGCATGTTGCCAACAATGCTTGGTTCTCCTCCTCTTTCTCTGTCATCTGTATTTCTCTCCCTAACCCTAAACACGCCCATTACTGCCTTCGCATTTGGTACCTGATTATGCATGAGGCTGGGGTCAGTATTTAGAACTGGAAGGATTCATGGATATTTCTTCACAGTGAAAAACTGAGGACCTCATGCATACATACACACACATTGTTTATTCAAAGTTGGCTCAGCTAGAAAGAAGCAGGACTGCTGTGGGAACTGATGGTCAGCCAGGAATTTTTCTGCTTTGGGTGACTCTGCTTTACCACACTGTGGGACAAGTTCTACTTCTCTGCTTATTTCCACAGCTCACTCCCCTTCTCTGATGGTGATGATGATAACTACTATGACAGTAGTTGATCTCTTAAGTCCTAAGCATTTTGTACATTTTTTCATCTAATAGTTCATATAAGGGGTAAGTTAAATACTGTGAGTTGCTAAGTTTGATCCACTAGATTTTCATGCTGCTAACTCTCATTTTTACTCTCCCCAAGAATACATCAAGAACAACAGAGCCCATCTTGAAATAAGTTACAGTAATTTGCAGAGCGTTTGAGAAGTATGTATTTGTGCTTGTTAAGCCTGACAACTCTTTCAGCTTCTTGTTTCCAAGGAGTGGGTCGATACTACAGTTGGGGAGGCAGCCTATCTAACTCTGGTACTGAGCTGACATGCACAGTCCTCAGAGGCTCCCTAGATTTTCCTCCTTTCATTTTCTGTTTATGCCAGCATGCTTTGCAACTTGTGTGTATTTATTTTATTGCTTTGAAAGGTTGAAGATATTTGAGTGTGTATTGTTTTTAAGGAAGAATACAAACACTCAGAGGAATTTCTTTTATGTTACACATTTGTAAATAATTTTGTTTGATATAATTAATTTATAGAATATAGCTTCCCTTGTGGCTCAGACAGTAAAGAATCTGCCTGTAATGCAGGAGACCCAGGTTCGATCCCTGGGTCTTGAAGATCCCCTGGGGAAGGGAATGGCAACCCACTCCAGTATTCTTGCCTGGAGAAATCCATGGACAGAGGAGCCTGGCCACAGTCCATGGGATCACAAAGAGTCAGATGACTAATACTTCCTTAATCACATGATTAATTTGGAAAGAATTTACAGTTTATTGGACTGCATGGGAATATAATGATTACTACCATTTATTGAGCATCTGCTGGATCATCAAAAAAGCAAGGGAGTTCTAGAAAAACATCTATTTCTGCTTTATTGACTATGCCAAAGCCTTTGACTGTATGGACCACAATAAACTAGAAAATTCTTAAAGAGATGGGAATACCAGACCACCTGACCTGCCTCTTGAGAAACCTGTATGCAGGTCAGGAAGCAACAGTTAGGACTGGACATGGAACAACAGACTGGTTCCAAATAGGAAAAGGAGTACATCAAGGCTGTATATCATCACCCTGCTTATTTAACTTATATGCAGAGTACATCATGAGAAACTGTGGGCTGAAAGAAGCACAAGCTGGAATCAAGATTGCTGGGAGAAATATCAATAACCTCAGATATGCAGATGACACCACCTTTATGGCAGAAAGGGAAGAGGAACTAAAGAGTCTCTTGATGAAAGTGAAAGTGGAGAGTGAAAAAATTGGCTTAAAGCTCAACATTCAAAAAACTAAGATCATGGCATCTGGTCCCATCACTTCATGGGAAATAGATAGGGAAACAGTGGAAACAGTGTCAGACTTTATTTTTCTGGGCTCCAAAATCACTACAGATGGTGATTGCAGCCATGAGATTAAAAGACGTTTACTCCTTGGAAGGAAAGTTATGACCAATCTAGACAGCATATTAAAAAGCAGAGACATTACTTTGCCAACAAAGGTCTGTCTAGTCAAGGCTGTGGTTTTTCCAGTGGTCGTGTATAGATGTGAGAGTTGGACTGTGAAGAAAGCTGAGCTCTGAAGAATTGATGGTTTTGAACTGTGGTGTTGGAGAAGACTCTTGAGCATCCCTTGGACTGCAAGGAGATCCAACCAGCCCATCCTAAAGGAGGTCAGTCCTGGGTGTTCTTTGGAAGGACTGGTGCTAAAGCTGAAACTCCAATACTTTGGCTACCTCATGCGAAGAGTTGACTCACTGGAAAAGTCCCTGATGCTTGGAGGGATTGGGAGCAGGAGAAGGGGACGACAGAGGATGAGATGGCTGGATGGCATCACTGACTCGATAGACGTGAGTTTGGGTAAACTCTGGAAGTTGGTGATGGACAGGGAGGCCTGGCATGCTGTGATTCACGGGGTCGCAAAGAGTCGGACACAACTGAACTGAACTGAACTGAACTGAACTATGGGCTAGACACCATGTAAGATATGTTACCTCGTCTACCTCTAGTTTCTAACAATTGTGGAAATGTAGCTGTTTTTATCCCGGTTTCACAACATAGAAAATGTGAGTCTCTGAAGGGTTAAGGAATTTCCCCATGAGCACAAAGGAAGTGGAAAGGTTGAGTATTGGACTTGGAGCAGGCCAACTTGAAAGTCAGTATGCTTTCCAAATACTGTTTAAAAAGAAGTTGTGTAGTTTGTTTTTGTGGAAATTCTTTCTCTCTTCTTAAATTTTCACAGTGTCCATCAGCATGTTAAAGACTCTAAAAAGTCCCGCAACAAAGAAGTCTATTTGACTTTTTAAATTTTATTTATTTATTTATTTTTGGCTGTGCTGGGTCTTTGTTGCTGAGTGGGCTTTTCGCTAGCTGTGGCAAGTGGGGCCTACTCTTTAGGTGCAGTGTATGGGCTTCTCACTGAGGTGGCTTCTCTTACTGTAGAGCACGGCCCTAGAGCATGTGGGCTTCAGTGGTTGTGGCCTTTGGGCTCTGTAGTTGCGGCCCCTGGGCTCTAGTGCACAGGCTCAGTAGTTGTGGCGCATGCGCTTAGTTGCTTAGTGGAATCCTCCTGGACCAGGGAGCAAACCCATGTCTCCTGCACTGGCAGGTAGATTCTTTACCACTGAGTCACCATGGAAGTCCTATTTGATTTTTTTGAAGCTCAGAATTTGCATATAGAACTTATTTGATGAAAGAAGTTTTTTTTTTTTTTTTTTTAAAGGGTACATCTATTAACACTGTAGGGACCAAGTCTGGAATTACTTTACCCCTCCCGTGGTAGGGGCCACGAGTATATCCAGGATTACAGAGGACTTAACACACTGCCATTTGAAGGTCAATTAATGACTTTAAGAGGAACTATTGCAATATAAAAAAGAAAATTAAGGAGCAGGAAAAATATGATAATATTTTGAAATATCTGAAATGCTGTCATGTGAAAGACTAGATTGCATCAAAAAAGTCCATGCGTGCATGCATGTTTAGTTGCTTCAGTCATATCTGACTCTCTGTGACTCCAGGTAGCTGGGGAGGCTCCTCTATCCATAGAATTCTCCAGGCAAGAATGCTGAAGTGGCTTGCCATTCCTGGAGTGGGTTGTACTCCAATACTGGAGTGAGTTGCCCTCCTCCAGGGGCTCTTCCACTCAGGGATCAAACCCGTGTCTCCTGCATTGCAGGTGGATTCTTTACTGCTACATCACTGGGAAAGCCCTCCAAGGTTTATAAGGGGTAGAAATAGAACCAGTGCTTAGATGACACAGGGAGGTAGATTTTGGTTTTACTTAGGAACTTCCTAACAGAACTGCCAAAAAATAAACTAGACCCATTATTAGAAGTAAAGGACTGTGGATGCCATGGCTACTTGGTGAAAATTGCTGAGTGCTTAAACTAGATAACCTTTAAGAGTTTTGCCATCTATGATTCTGTTTGTATTTAAACTGGTTAATCTCATTCAAAATATATTAATTTAATGATGAGCAGTTTATCCACTAGTTTATCTTTGTCTCTATAAATATAAAGTTAGCCAGTTGTATCATTCATTTGTTCAGTCACTAAGTTGTGTCCAAATCTTTGCGACCCCATAGACTATAGCACTTGAAGCTTCACTGTCCTTCACCATCTCCTGGAGTTTGCTTAAACTCATGTCCACTGAGCCGTGTTGCTATTGAACCATCTCATCCTCTGCCGCCCCCTTCTCCTCCTGCCCTCAGTCTTTCCCAGCATCAGGGTCTTTTCCAGTGAGTTGGCTCTTCATGTCAGGTGCCCAAAGTATTGGCCAATTGTATAATAAACAACAAATTTTATGCCCGATTTAAAAAAACCAAAAATCTAATTTCTGACTGTGCATACTACAGGATATTAATATCAAAGTCCACATTTTTCCAGAGATGGATGTTCTTTCTTAGTATGTGTTTCACTTTACAGGGGTTGCTTATTGACCTACTCAGGGGCTATGGGATTAGGAGCAGTGCTGATGAGGTAAGGGGAATGATTTTCTGTGGTGTTGGTGTGTCAAGGGGGGTGCCTTTGCTCTGGGTAGATAGTAACAAATTTCTGAGGGGCTAGGTCTAGGTTAACAGATAAAGTTTCAAATCCTTTTGTTATGTTACTTAAGTAAACTCACATTAAATATATTAAAAGTATTTATAATTACATATGCTGCCCAAACTCTCAGAGAGGAAATTGTGAAAACATTAATAACTCTATAGTCCCCAGGAATGTAAACACCCATCTTGACTGAAAACATTAGAACACCTTCAGGGTGTAGAGAATTTGGGAGTTTTTTTGCTATTTATGGGACATAATGATATGATGATGTACTTGATTCCATTAGACAAACTACAAACAATTTCAAAGTCTGGAAGTATGACTGTCTTATGTGAAAGTCACTCAGTCGTGTCTGACTCTGCGACTGCATGGAATATATGGTCCATTGAATTCTCCAGGCCAGAATACTGAAGTGGGGTAGCTGTTCCTTTCTCCAGGGGATCTTCTCAACCCAGGGATCGAACCCAGGTCTCACACATTGCAGGCAGATTTTTTATCAGCTGAGCCACCAGTGAGGCCCAAGAATACTTGAGTGGGTAGCCTATCCCTTCTCTAGGGGATCTTCCCAACCCAAGAATCAACCCGGGGTCTCCTAGACTGAGGAAGATTATTTACCAGCTGAACTACCAGGGAATCCCTATGACTGTCTTACATGCATATGTTATAAAACCATGACCACAAATATGAATATAAGCTAAAAAACTTTTTTTTTTCCTATTAATGTGTATTTGCTGCAGTTTGTTTTCTGATGTTTATTAATTTGCCAGCAGGCACTGAAGTTTTGAAAAATTATGAAAAAGACTGAGTAATCTGAGTGCCGGGTTTTCAATCCTGAGTTCCCTTTTGCATGGAATTCCATTCGCTATTGGATGTCTGAGGATTCCTAGGGAGTGTTTTCGTGTCCTGATCCTCTCTTCTCACTGTCTTCCTCCTCCTCTCCTAGCCATACTCTGAACCGCTGTCCCAGTCTCAGTTCAGTGGATTCTTGTTACTCAGTGTGGCCCACCGTCACCGGTAGGTTGGTATTTCCTGGTCCCACCTCACCCTGCTGAATCAGAATCTGAATTTCAGCTGGTTCCCCAGGGATTTGCACCTAGAGTACATCATGAGAAATGCTGGACTGGAAGAAACACAAGCTGGAATCAAGATTGCTGGGAGAAATATCAATAACCTCAGATATGCAGATGACACCACCCTTATGGCAGAAAGTGAGGAGGAACTAAAAAGCCTCTTGATGAAAGTGAAAGAGGAGAGTTAAAAAGTTGGCTTAAAGCTCAATATTCAGAAAACGAAGATCATGGCATCCAGTCCCATCACTTCATGGGAAATAGATAGGGAAACAGTGGAAACAGTGTCAGACTTTATTTTTCTGGGCTCGAAAATCACTACAGATGGTGACTGCAGCCATGAAATTAAAAGACGCTTACTCCTTGGAAGGAAAGTTATGACCAACCTAGATAGCATATTCAAAAGCAGAGACATTACTTTGCCAGCAAAGGTCCGTCTTGTCAAGGCTATGGTTTTTCCTGTGGTCATGTATGGATGTGAGAGTTGGACTGTGAAGAAGGCTGAGCACGGAAGAATTGATGCTTTTGAATTGTGGTGTTGGAGAAGACTCTTGAAAGTCCCTTGGACTGCAAGGAGATCCAACCAGTCCATTCTGAAGGAGATTAGCCCTGGGATTTCTTTGGAAGGACTAATGCTAAAGCTGAAACTCCAGTACTTTGGCCACCTCATGCAAAGAGTTGACTTATTGGAAAAGACTCTGATCCTGGGAGGGATTGGGGGCAAGAGGAAAAGGAAACGACAGAGGATGAGATGGCTGGATGGCATCACTGACTTGATGGACGTGAGTCTGAGTGAACTCTGGGAGTTGGTGTTGGACAGGGAGGCCTGGCTTGCTGAGATTCCTGGGGTCACAAAGAATAGGACACAACTGAGCGACTGATCTGATATGATCTGAGGGAGTGTAAGGAGAAGGCAATGGCATCCCACTCCAGTACTCTTGCCTGGAAGATCCCATGGGCGGAGGAGCCTGGTAGGCTCCAGTCCATGGGGTTGCTAAGAGTCAGGCACGACTGAGTGACTTCACTTTCACTTTTCACTTTCATGCGTTGGAGAAGGAAATGGCAACCCACTCCAGTGTTATTGCCTGGAGAATCCCAGGGACGGGGGAGCCTGGTGGGCTGCCGTCTATGGGGTCACACAGAGTCGGACACAGCTGAAGCGACTTAGCAGCAGTAGGAGCAGGGAGTGTAAACAGAGACCTCAGGGACATATTCAAGCAATAAAATATTCTAATTATTAGATTAAGAAAGGTATCCACCCCCCTTTTCTGAGAATTAAAAAAAAGAGAGCGAGAAAGAAGACATAAAGGGAAATAGAGGGGAGAGGAAGGGACGTTAACATGGATGCTCAGGGCAGACCCTAGGTCAGTTCCATGATTTTCAACTCCCAAAGCTTCTGGTGGTGTCTGCTGAGGTATCCAGGAGCACTTGGTGTGAGGAGAACCAGGTTCTGAGAGGTCTGAAGATTATATCATTCTGGAGACCTTCTTTCTGAAAAAGAGCATAAAGTTCCAAATGAAGCAAATAGGAATGGAGTCTTAAAAGGCACCTGCATAAGTAAGAGGTTCTGAAGGTTAAGCATCATCAGTTCATCAGCTTTAAGGTAAATCCCCCTCTGAGAGGATCTGGTGTATTCAAGAGTATATGTGCGATATGAAAGAGTGGGATGTGTGGGTTTAGATGGTGCAAAGCAGAGACCACGTACAGCTGCTGGATGTAGGAACCAGAAAGTGCAGAGAGGAGCTGGTGTGAGAACTCAAGCCTTGTTAATTAGCAAAATTTGGAGAAGGCTTTGGACCTCCTTACAGAATTGAATTGGGGGTGTAGGTATCAGGGGTGGATGGGGTTGAGTCAATCTTATCTACAGCTCTCAAGAGACTCCTTTGTATTATCAGTTCTTTTTAAAATAAATTAACAAATGAAATACTATTTATTTTCATGCCT
The DNA here is from genome assembly GCA_935064755.1 of Tragelaphus eurycerus. Taxonomy (NCBI): domain Eukaryota; kingdom Metazoa; phylum Chordata; class Mammalia; order Artiodactyla; family Bovidae; genus Tragelaphus; species Tragelaphus eurycerus. The sequence continues at coordinate 4,888,003 of CAKXYN010000064.1, forward strand.
TCTATGCTCCAATCAAATTGGGATACTCATTGTTTTAATAATGTTCACTAGTATAATTATATGCCTGAATAATTCAGACTGATAACATGGTGCATTATAGGAAAGTTCCTGGTGGATATGAGAAAATTATTAGGGAATTTGAGCTAATGGGAATGGTGACTGATTCTCAAAGTGAAGAATGGTAATACCTTTTATGGGAAGGAATTTAATGGATCAATTATTGTTAGGTACAAAATTAATTTATACAAAAAATCTTTCTGAGCCTTGACCCTGTTCTAGACATTAGCAATAAAAAGAATATTAATAAGACAAAACTTCTTCCCTCAAAGAGAAAACAGACCAGTTAGTGGCTATATCAGTGTTTTGGGGCAAGGCAATAGGATAGGATGGAAAAATCACTGTAGTAAGGAGATCCAAAATTCTTTTAGAAATCTTGCCATTAACTAGAGGTATGAGGTTGGTTAAGTCACATTTGCAATGGCTTCTTTCATGGAGTGACAGAGAAGTGAGGAAGGGAGGATGTGTCATGATCATTCCTGTAGGAATGTGAATCTTGTGTGGAAGATAGAGAAAGATGAAGGATTCATAGGCAGTAATTGTCATGGGAGCTATTGAAACTCATCAACTGGCATGTTATATGTGGTACCAACAGGTTGAGTCATATGCTGGCAGAGGATATGTATACTTTGGATAATTGGGACTTGGTTACTTAAATTCACTGGACATTGTAATGGAGATTAGCTAGCTGTTACCCAGGACTGTTTCCTTTTCCTCTTGAACACACAGTAGAATGAGGTTTCCCAGCCTGCCTTGCTGTTGAATGTGCTAATCTGAATGAGTCCTGAACAATGGAAGGTGTATCCAGAAGGACTTGCTTGGAAGAACCGCCCCCATGGAATGCTTCATATTCTTTTTGCGGCAAGGTAATGAATGAGATAGTCAGTAGAAGGCGTGTGTGTCCCTGAACCACAAGTTGGAGAATAAGAATTTGCTGTTATTGTTTAGTCATGTCAGACTCCTTTGTGACTCCATGAGCTGTGGCCCTCCAGGCTCCTCTGTCCATGCAATTTTCTAGGCAGGAATACTGAAGTGGGTTGGCGTTTTCTTCTTCAGGATATCTTCCTGACCCAAGGATTGAACCCATGTCTCTAGCATTGCAGGCAGATTCTTTATCCCCAAGCCACCAGGGAAGCCAGAGACTAGGAATAGATGTCTACTTTTCAGGTGGCTCAGTGGTAAAGAATCCACCTGCCAGTGCAGGAGATGCAAGAGGCTCAGATCTGATCCCTGGGATGGGAAGATCCCCTGGAGTAAGAAATGGCAACCCACTCCAGTTACCTGGAGAATCCCATGGACAGAGGATCCTGGCGGGCTACAGTCCATGGGGTTATAAAGAGTCAGTCAAAACTGAGAACACACACGCACAACACAATCAAGAATACCTATTTGGCTCATGTGTGAGAAAGAAATGTCTGTTTTGTTAATAACTAAGATTTTAAGTTTGTTTTTATAAAGGCTGATTATCCTAATTCAGAGGTCAATAGACTATGGCCCACAGGTCAAATATGGCTTATGGCTTGTTTTTCAGTCTGTGAGAATTTTTTTTTTACATTAAAAAAAATTGAAATATAGTTTATTTATGATACTGTATAAATTAATTTCAGGTATACAGCAAAGTGATTAAGTTTTTTTTTCAGAATATATTCCATTATAGGTTATTGCAATATATTGAATATAGTTTCCTATGCTATACAGTAAATCTTTGTTGCTTATCTACTTTATGTACAGTAGTTTGTATCTGTTAATCCCACACTCCTAATTTGATCATCTCTCTCTCCTTCTCCCTTTTGGTAACCATTGTTTTCTCTGACTGTGAGTCTTTATATTTTTAAAAGATTGTTTTATAAAAAAGAATATACAACAGAGACCATATGTGGCCCACAAAATCTAAAATATTTATTGTCTGGTTCTTTACAGAAAAAGTTTACCAATCCCTGTTTAACCAATATAGAAATTTCATATGGCAGAGACTTTGGATTCTAGGCTGATAGGAAGTCTCCTAATTACAAATAGTTTTTAACATATAAATGTGTATAATATATTGAAAAAGAAACCATAGACTTCCACTTCTAGGAAAAAAAAAAAAGGAATAACAGGGGCTGGTTTTATCTTCCAAAATGAAACAATTAAGAGGAAAAAAACAAAAAAAAACCTCAGAATGTATAATTGGTTTTTAAGACTATGAATTACCAGGCAATAAAGAACAGTGATTCCTGAAAGATGGGAAACAAATGAGGTGAGTTCAGTTTATTGCTTGGAGAAAATTGTCACGCCTTGTTATAAAGAGGGAGACCCTTGGAGGTGCCTGACAACCTCGTTGAGTGTGTTTTCAATGCTGGGGGGAATCCCCATATTTCCTTCCATGTGGAGGAAATCATGGAGGAGACTAAAGTCACCACCCAGAAAAGCAGAAATGAGAGCTAGGGAGAGAATTTGGCTTTGCCCGAGATTCTGGTTGAGTCCAGTTGTTCCTGAGAACCAGTGATAGGCCTGACCTTTCTTTTTTTCTCTTTTCTTATACTCTGTGTGCTATTAACTTGCTGATTTGTCAAGTTACTTTAAATTAGGCTTCTCTCATACTAAATACTTCAACAGATTACTATGTATTTAAGAAAGTGATTTCTAATATCCCTTTCTTTCAGTGCCTGAGATCTTGGGATAATACTGAGTCAACAATTGGTATGGGTTTTACCAAATCAACACTTTCTTTTAATATGTTTATGATATACCCACTAAGCCCAAGGCATTCTATGTTTTGCTGAAAAACATTCTTATCAGGAGTGCATTTAAGCAGCCGCTCAATTTTGAACAACTAAGTAATTTTGAGGCTCCCCACTGTAAATAATTTTGCAGCAAAACTCCTGGGTGTACATTGCTGAAAAAAAGAGATAAAACCCCAAATTGAACTCATTAGAATTATGTGACCATAGGGAAATGAGAAGCATCCAATGATAACTTTTATTTTCTTAGAATCCTTTGGATTCTAAATCAGCTGTGGACTAGAAACTGGCTCCTAGACTTTATCTTTTATGGTAATGTACACCATAATCAAGAGAATGTTTTTTTGGTTCCGAGGAATTTTATTTTAATAAAACACTCTGAATTCAGTCATCCATTTCTTCCTCTGTTGTGGCAAACCAGTGGGAGGTAAAGAAATCCAGCACATGTTGTAGCTCTTCCTTACTGTGTTTCTGTTTCATTTTTAATTTGCCTTTTGTGTTGTATATTGCAGTTGATGGATTATTTTTCTCAGTGGTTTAAGGGGTAAAAATAGGTCTTCCCTGTCACTGGAGGGCCCTTTTTCTAGAGTGTGGTGGTGCTTCTTAACGGTCGAGTGTTAAGCACCCTCTTACCCCTCATGCAGGTTGAATAGCCCCAAGGAAAACATCTTAGGAATGATTAGATTGTGGCAGGGTAGAGTGCTAATAAACAAAGAATCCGTACTTAATAAACATCTATGAAGTGAGAGGTAGTTAGAAAATCTGTAACTGATATTCACGTATAAAGCTACTTCAGTCTCTAAACTTATTAAGATATTCTTTAGAAATTTATAACATCATGAAAAAATATGCTTTTGGAAAAGTTTTAAAATTTTGTTGTTTTTTCCTCTTTTGGAGTAAATAAAAAATTGTTTCTCCACTTTTGCCTAAATAATAGTGTCTGATAAGAACTTTTATAGCCCATCAGTCTAGAGGATCCCAGTATTTTGTATACCAAAGTATCATATTTGTCACATCTATCATGTTTATCAAAGTGTTACCCTTACCCTTCCTAAGACTCTTCACTGTTATTAGAATACCTTACTTTTCCATCTCTCTCTCTCCAGTGAGAATCTAGCTGTGATTAATACCCTTTTAATACCCCCCCCTCATCATTTTTTTAATCATACAAGTAATACATTTGTCATTGTATAAATGTGAAGAAATGAACTAAAAAAAAATCACTTCATTTCCCTACCCAGGGATGTCTGTTGTTAACCTATTCTCTACTTCCTGTCGGCCCCCAGTGAAAGTGAAGAGAGCCTACCAGGCTCCCCACCAGGGCGGCGGGGGGTGCCTCCTCCCCGGTGTTAACCTATTAGTAGGTTAATAATATCCTATTATTTCCTTTTCTTCACCAACTCCTCCTATTTTTCTTTCCCTTCCCTTTTTCTTTCTCTCTTTCTCTTACACATGTATGCACTCATGTATAATGTGTGCCTTGTTGTGTAAACTGCAGTAGAATTAAACTCTTTATCCCATATCATAGAAGTTTCAATATCACAAAAACACACAGAGTATCACTTCTAATGACGATCTAATGCTGCACAGAGTTTTATTGTGCAGTTATGCTTCAGTGTAGCTTCAGAAATACATAAAATATTAGTGAGTTGAGGTATGGTTTTCAGAATGCCAGCTAGTCATCCTTTCTCAGACTTGGCTATATCATGTAATCTCACTGTCTTCATTTCCACCTAGGAGAGCAAGACACTAAATTTACCCAGAACACTACACAGGAGTGGTGTACGGGATTAATAAATACTTGAGACGGTAATTTAGGAGGTGAGAATCAAAGGATTGCCCTGAGACAAATTGCAAAACAGGAGAAACTGACTTTTGAGATTCAGCTTTCTCATCTGTAACTTGGGATTAATATCAGTATCATAAGAGTGTAATGAGGACAGATATTAGAATAAGAATGAGAAAGTATCAACCACTGAGACTGACATCTAAAAAGACATCAGCAGATATTACTGTCCTACTTGAGAACCCTACCTTCCTGCTCTGAGTTTTTATTTTCTCTCCTCCCTGCTTTGTCAATTCTTTTCTGGTTTTTCTCTGGTCCCCAGGGATCCTATATTTATCCTTACTATGAAAAGCCCAGCTTTCAGCTCCTTCCTTCAGTACTACACATGTCAGTAGTTATTAGGTACTTAAAGAACATTTTAACAGGTAGTAGGTGATGTTCTAACTGGAATTTCAGATGTTTGGCATTGGGCTGGTGAGATTTATCCCTAGTCAGTGGGGATTTATTTACCTTGCTTACCATGCATGAGTTTTCCATGATGGCCAATAATAACAAGGTTGGTCTTCAAAATATTTAACCAACGGGTTCTTCCTCATCAGCCTGGATGTTGACAGAAAGCAACTAGTTTGGCCAGACAGTCTATAGTGGATGTCTGTTGACCTTGGTAAATCACTTTACAGACCCTTGAGTTCTTTACGATGTTATCTGGGCAGTGTAGTAGTACACTTTGTGGTAGTAGAGTGGGGTGGTGGAAAGAATCTGAGACTTGAAAACATTATATTCAAATCCTGGCTCTGCCATTTCCTAGCTGTGTAATTCAGGCCTCAGTTTTCTCGTTTCTAAAGGAGAATTATCACATGTACTTTCCAGGGTGGGTTGGTTTGTTTTTGGTGAGACCCAAAAGAGATTTTTCTATGGAATTGCTTCATAAGGAGAGAAATTAGTTGTTGTGATTCAGGAGTTCCAGTTCTCTGTATGTGACAAAGATAACACCAACAGTGCACCCAAACTACAATGAGGAAAGATTCCAAATTTAGTGTAAAATGAAATTTCATATTTCAAGTCTTAGTGAGATGTATATTTCTGTGTTTGAGGCTCTTTCTCACCTATGAAATAAGAGTTTGTCCTCAATTGTTGCTAAGGTTCCTTCCAACCCTTTCAGATCTATACTGTCAGGAGCCACGGCTTTTTATCAGGCAATCTCTTTGGGGATGTGTCTTCTTTGCCAGGCTGGTCAGACTCATTTTAACTGAGTACAGCTGCTTCAAGGCCAGGCTCAAGCGATTCTGGTCTGAACCCATGAGTGGCCCAGAATATGAGAGAGGCAGACAAAGGTTTCAGGTTTCTCAATCAAAGCTTCCTGCGGCTGTACCAGCTATTGTGTCTGCTTTCCCAGCTGACTCAACCCTGACCTGTCATGCTGTGCCTGATATTTATATTTCTGGAAATGGTTAGCCACATTACTAGGTAATAAGGTTGCAAATTCCAAGTGTCTCCTGTAATTCAGGTCAGATGTTGTCCTGGGAGTGGGTGGGAAGGCAGAAAGCCCAAAATTGAGGTTGCTCTGCTTGAGGGCAGATGACGAGATCATGCCTGGCTGGCTACAGTATTCCGCGGTAGTTGTTTGTACTTTGGGGAAGGACCTACTGAGCTCTTAGCTCAAGTTTTCTTGTTCATGATTTAGATTTATGTCACACTTGAATTTTTTCAGTTCTTAGTGCCTCATACTTAATGGAATTTGCCTTTAAAAAACAGAATATTAGTATGGGAAGAGAACCAAGAGGTTAAATAATCCAACTCACTCTTTCAAGGTGAGGGGAGACACACAGAGAAGACTTCCTTGACTCGGGTCAGGACCACAGAGCTGCTAAGTGGAAGAGTCAGGCCTGAAGGGCCTAGTTTCTGATTCTAAGTTGATTGCTTGATTCAGAATCCTTTCCCAGGCTGCTTCCTGTTTGGTGGTTTGTCCTTGGACACCTCTGATGTCCAGTTGGCCTCATTCCATTTGTTTGTTCCAAATAAGCACTGTGGTTCCCAATATACCGGGACATGATCTGCATACAGGGATCTAAAAGTGCTCAGGGTGTGGCAAAACAAAACAACAAAGCACAAAAAACAAACCCTGGAAAGGAGGGGAAAGACAGAGGCATAATAGGGACCAGAGTGTAGGTTGCTGAAGGTGACAGAATTCTCACTGACGCAGATGCAGATCCACTGTCTCAGTCAAGACAGTGATGTATTTTAAGTCTTTCCATGGGGTGCCCAGGGAGGTGAACCAGCTGCATCCTCTGCTTTGCTGCTTTGTCCTGGGACCTGGAGGTGGAGGGTTTGTCACTTATAAGTTCCCACCAACACCTCCCCTCAGACCTTTCAGATTCTGCCAGGAACCAACTTGTAACTGCTGGAGCCGGCTAGTCAGCCTCAGGTTCCTGACATCTGGTAATGGGGAGGAACAAAGGGAAGGAGGCCAAGTAGGGAACAGATGAGCCTTGTGGCTGGAAAGTGAACCAGAGCATGAACAGTGGCCCTGACAGGGAGATGCAGAGACACGCACTCAGACGACGCATGTCCTGACACATCTCACACTCTCACCAGTACACTCACACACACACAGCAGTGGGAGGCGGGGAGAGCCCCCAGGCCGTGGTACTCCCGAACTCGTGTTACCTTCTCCAGCACCGCCATGAAGTTGGCTAACCTGGCATGTACTCCACCACCGTGGAGATCCTCAACCCTCTGCAGAAGAGCTTGGAGTCCAGGAGGGAACCCCGCATGGTCTGGTCTGCATGGTTTCCAAGTCCCCCAGAACGGGAACCACCTGTGCCTCTTGCCCGGCATGCAGTTTCTTCCATTTCCCAAGTCTTGGGAGGAACTGATGCGGCTTGGGCATCTCCTTCAGCAAGCAATCAAAATGATTCTGAGAATGAAGCATGTTTAGGGGAACACTGATGAAGAAGGATGAGCCTGGGCCTTGGGATCCAATGAACCTGAGTTTTGAAGCCATCATTCGATAGGTGCTTTATAATCTTGAGCTAGAGTTTTCAGAACTGTAACTGAGAGGCTGTACTGTGAAGAGGTCAAGGGTGTAGCTTGTGGAACTAGAGTGCCTAGGTTTGAATTCTTGATTCTGTTCTTCACAGGCCTGTGACAGTAGGCAAGCTATTTAATTTCCTTTCACCACCATTTCCAACCTATAAAGCAGTATGATGATTCGAGAACTTTTCTCATTTTTATGAAGACTGAGTTACTACATTAATTTACTCAGAAATGTACCTGATTCATTGTAAAGACCATATAGGCACTTGCAGTTCATATTAGACAATGGATGATGATATTATGTTTTCATCTTTGGTTAAGGTTTGTGCATATAAGATGATGTAGATAAATTACCTGTTATGAAACTGATGCCCAATAAACAGTATATCCTTATTAAAAGCAGGCTACATGACAATGGTCTATATGAGACCTTATTATTATATTGCTAACTAATTACTGAGCTACTTAAGAGACCCCAGGGAAAAGGAGTGATGAGAAGGGTCTTTCTCAAGCCCAGTTTATCAGTCATACTCCAGCTGAGAGTATCAGGCACTATAGCTCCTTTAAGGAGAGAAAAGTACATCCACTCTCTGTGCATGAGCAATACTGAGGACAATTTCAGAGCCCTGGACAACTGTTATTAGTTAAAATCAACTCAGATCCTGGTAAAAAATTCAATAGATGTGAAAAACCTAGCTCATTTGAAAACTACTAAAATGCATGAGAATAGCTCCGGAAATCCCATCTGTTTCATATTTACAGAACTCCTAGTTCCTTTGGTCTGGGCACAACTGACTCACTTTTCATTGTGTTCCTATGGCACAGTGTCTTGTCATTTCTGAAGAAACCAAACAGCAGGTTGTGTGCATGAGTAATGTGCATGCCCACTCCTTGAAATTGATAAGGCTGTCTAAGGATTTGATTACTTGTGATTTGCATGGCAAAGAGATGATATAATATAGCAAAGTTACAGTTCTTCTTTTTTAGTGTAATGTTGTGATGTCTAATCCATGTCTATCCCCTTTCTTTTGCTCACATATACAATGAGGGGCGGCAGTCAAAAAGGATTCTAAGACTATATCTGGCTGTCTCCTAGTTCCAGCACTTAGTAGCCATGTGACCTTGGACAAATTAACTAATCCTCTTTGCCCCAGTTTTCTCATCTATAGAAAGGTTGAGTAAGAGTACCTGACAGTATTATTTGATTAATTAACACTACCTTTGGCAGTAGCCTCCCAAATCTTAGAACAGTAAATGTTTATTTCTTGCTCACATCACAGCCTAATGGGAGTCACAAGGTTCTCCTGGGTTGCTGCCTTCCAAGAAGTGATTGGATCTAGACATCTTCCATTATGGGAGTTCCATCATTCACTAGGGTCATGCCATCTATTTAAATCTAAAGTAATTAAAATATTAAAATTGAGTTATGCTAATTAAATCAGTAATGCTTCTTCAGTAGTGCTGAAGAAGCTGAACAGTTCTTTGAGGACCTATAAGACTTTCTAGAACTAAAACCCAAAAAAGATGTCCTCTTCATTATAGGGGACTGGATACAAAAGTAGGAAGTCAAGAGCTACCTGGAGTAACAGGCAAATTTGGCCTTGGAGGACAAAACAAAGCAGATCAAAGGCTAACAGAGTTTTGCCAAAAATGCAGTGGTCATAGCAAACACCCTCTTCCAACAACACAAGAGACAACTCTACACATGACATCATCAGATGGTCAATACCAAAATCAAATTCATAATGTTTTTTGTGGCCAAAGATGGAGAAGCTCTATACAGTCAGTAAAAACAAGACCGGGACCTGACTATGGCTCGGATCATGAACTCCTTATTGCCAAATTCAGACTTAAATTGAAGAAAGTAGGGAAAACCACTAGACCATTCAGGTATGACTTAAATAAAATCCCTTATGATTATACAGTGGAAGTGAGAAATAGATTCAAGAGATTAGATCTTATAGAGTGCCTGAAGAACTATGGATGGAGGTTCGTGACATTGACAGGAGGCAGTGATCAAGACCATCTCTAAGAAAAAGAAATGCAAAACACAAAATGATTGTCTCAGGAGATTTTCAAACAGCTGAGAAAAGAAGAGAAGCTAAAGGCAAAGGAGTAAAAAAAGATATACCCATTTGAATGCAGAGTTCCAAAGAATAGCAAGGAGAGATAAGAAAGCCTTCCTCAGCGATCAATGCAAATAAATAGAAGAAAACAATAGAATGGGAAAGATTAAAGATCTCTAGAAAAATTAGAGATACCAGGAGAACATTTCATGCAAAGATGGGCACAGTAAAGGACAGAAATGGTATGGACCTAACAGAAGCAGAAGATATTAAGAAGAGGTGGCAAAAATACACGGAAGAACTGTACAAAAAAGATCTTCACAACCCAGATAACCACGATGGTGTGACCACTCACCTAGAGCCAGACATCCTGGAGTGTGAAGTCAAATGGCCCTTAGGAAGTATCACTACAAACAAAGCTAGTTGAGATGATGGAATTCCAGTTGAGCTATTCCAAATCCTGAAAGATGATGCTGCTATAGTATTGCACTCAATATGCCAGCAAATTTGGAAAACTCAGCAGTGGCCACAGGACTGGAAAAGGTCAGTTTTCATTCCAATCCCAAAGTAAGGCAATGCCAAAGAATGTTCAAACTACCACACAATTGTACTCATCTCACATTCTAGCAAAGTAATGCTCAAAATTCTCCAGCCAGGCTTCCACAGTAAGTGAACCGTGAATTTCCAGATATTCAAGCTAGATTTAGAAAAGGCAGAGGAACCAGAGATCAAATTGCCAACATCTGCTGGATCATTGAAAAAGCAAGAGAGTTCCAGAAAAACATCTACTTTAGCTTTATTGACTATGCCAAAGCCTTTGAATGTATGGATTGCAACAAACTGTGGAAAATTCTTCAAGAGATGGGAGTACCAGCACACCTTAACCTGCCTTCTGAGAAATCTGTATGCAGGTCAAGAAGCAACAGTTAGAACTGGACATGGAACAACAGACTGGTTCCAAATCGGGAAAGGAGTATGTTAAGGCTGTATATTGTCACCCTGCTTATTTAGCTTCTATGCAGAGTACATCATGAGAAACTGTGGGCTGAATGAAGCACAAGCTGGAATCAAGATTGCCGGGAGAAATATCAATAACTTCAGATATGCAGGTGACACCACCCTTAATGGCAGAAAGTGAAAAAGAACTAAAGAGCCTCTTGATGAAGGTGAAAGAGGAGAGTGAAAAAGTTGGCTTAAAACTCAACATTCAGAAAACTAAGATCATGGCGTCCTGTTGCATCACTTCATGGCAAATAGATGGGGAAACAATGGAAACGGTGAGAGACTTTATTTTTGGGGGGCTCCAAAATCACTACAGATGGTCACTGCAGCCATGAAATTAAGATGCTTGTTCATTGGAAAAAAAGCTATGACCAACCTAGACAGCATATAAAAAGCAGAGACGTTACTTTGCCAACAAAGGTCTGTCTATTCAAAGCTATAGTTTTTCCAGTAGTCTTGAATGGATGTGAGAGTTGGACTGTAAAGAAAGCTGAGTGCTGAAGAATTGATGCTTTTGAACTGTGGTGTTGGAGAAGACTCTTGAGGGTCCCTTGGGCTGCAAGGAGATCCAACCAGTCCATCCTAAAGGAAATTAGTCCTGAATATTCATTGGAAGGACTCATGCTGAAGCTGAAAGTCAAATACTTTGGCCACCTGATGTGAAGAACTGACTCGTTTGAAAAGACCCTGATGCTGGGAAATATTGAAGGCAGGAGGAAAAGGGGATGACAGAGGATGAAATTATTAGATGGCATCACCGATGCGATGGACATGAATTTGAGTAGGCTCCGGTAGTTGGTGATGGACAGGGAAGCCTGGCATGCTGCAGTCCATGGGGTCACAAAGAGCTGGACACGACTGAGCGACTGAACTGAACTGTATTAGATCTTAAGTGCTCAGGAATGAAATATGTCTGGTGGTTACCATATTGGACAGCAGTGTCCTAGGGTTCCTTGGAATTTTCCACTGACTCATCTCCATTAAGCCAGTTGCTGCTGCTGCTGCTAAGTCGCTTCAGTCGTGTCCGACTCTGTGCGACCCCATAGACAAGCCCTCCAGGAATCTTGCAGGACAGAAGGAAAAGGCTTCAGGAGTTTCTCTCCACTGTGTCATACTAACTTTAGGGCCTGGTTATCAGTAGATTAAAGGATTTTCTTTTCTGAATTTATAAGACATCATATAATCTGAGTTCTTAAGGCTTGCATTTTGATATTCTACAAATTAAAGAAAATGCTCTCCCTTTTTCTTGATATATCCTGCTCTCAAGTCTGTTGCCCTGATGAAAAATCTTATTTTGAATATCAGAAGCTGAATAGTATCTTGATTTTTCTCTTTCCTTTCCTTATGTAATACCATAAAAGGCAGCCTCAGAGCCTGAGGAGAGGATCATCTACTGGAAATGCAGAAGGGAAAAGCACATTAACATTTTTCATTCTGTTTCCCTGTTAGCACATTTTGCTTGTTTACATTGATCCCTGCTTCTTTCACAGGAATCACCTCTAGCTATTCTCTTCTTAAGGGTTAATACTGTGGTAATAGGACCTAAATAACTAACTGGCACCGTGTGCCTAAGACTCAGACTGTGAGATCATATAATGAAAATAAAATCAACTTATTTAACCAATAAGTGACAAGGGATCTATCAGATTGGTATTTTGGCACTATATATATATATATCCAATTACATGACTATTATTTCATTTGAATTATCTCATTTTTCAGGAAGTTGCATCCTGACCTTTGGGACACAATCTCTGGTTGTCTTTCCAACATTATTTTCTGCCTCTTCAAAGTCATGACTAGGGAATATATTAGGAATTTTCCATTTAAATCATAATTTTGCCTCAACAATAGTATAATAATGTTTTATTCATTTTTTAAACACATCATTTGACTCTTCTGCCCTCATTGTTGTAATTTGATCGTATGTTTGGCTCAGGCTAGTGGGAAACACTGAGTGAGGAGGCCTTTGCTATTTTTAGGATAACCAGCCAGCTAAAGTTGATTTTCATTTGGTGGATCCCAACTGCAAAAGAGTTGGTGAACTTGTCACTGGATCTTTTATTCTGAAGAATCGTATAGTGTTGTTACTACGTGTTTAATTAAATTAACTGACTGAGCACTTGCTACATGCAGAATTGCACAGTGTAAAATTAAAAAAAAAAAAAAAAAGAGTCCTGTCGCATTATCGGTTATTTCCTTCATAGCACTTATTGCATTACCTAATTATCTTGTTTGTTTGTTTCTTTACACACTGTCTATCTTGTCCACTGGAAATGCAGAGACTCTTTTTTTTATTACTATAAAACTAGCACTTGGCACATTGCCTGGAACATAGAGATTTCAAAATACAGTTTTTTATCTGACTCAAGAAAAGATGCTTATATTTTCTGGTAAGAGAATATTACCTGATTCTCCCACTTTTCCCATTTTTCAAACCTCTGTCTCATTAAATCACATTCATCTTAGCCTTAAGCTGCTCTTCTCTCCTCTAATATCTCAGTGGTTACTGCTGGTCTTATTATTCAATGTACTATTATATACCAATCTGTAATCTTTTTTAAAAAAATTATTTATCTTTAATTGGAGGATAATTGCTTTACAGTGTTGTGTTGGTTTCTGCCATCCATCAACATGAATCAGCCACAGGTATACATATGTCACCTCCCTCTTGAAACTCCCTCCGACCTCCCACCCCATCCCACCCATCTAGGTTCTGTGATCTCTTTTTTTATTCTCACTTAATTTATGCTTCTTTTTATTTATTTTCTTATTGATATATGCAACAGAATTTTGTTGCAAGTATTACTCATTATAATGATTGCTGTAAGCTTCTTGAGATCAGTGGAATGAGAGTATTGTTTCTCCTATGGAATCTTAGCAACTGACCCTGTATTGTGTCAATGAATAGGTGGATAAGGGATGACTTTGTCCATATCTCTAAAGATGAAGACCCGTTTGACCTGAGACCCATTTTGGAGTTTTTCCTCAGCTGTACATGTGTCCTTAGGTAAGCCCCCAGAATCAGTGTTGCCTCAGAGATTTTCCCCATTTTTGTCCCTCCTCTTGGCTCTTAGATGGACATTCATTGTCTACTGAATGGAGAACAGATTTGCTGTCCAGGGTCAGCGCTGTGCTTGAGATGGAAATGGGAGCAATTCAGTTTCTGAGGGAGATTGTACTCAAGCCCTCCTGACAATCTAGGGGCCTGGTCACTTGTACAGGCCACAGGCTGTGTGGCTCAGGCCTTGGCTCCATCAGGGTGGCATTGTATGTGAACCGCTGGGTTCTTTTTGGGAAGAGAACACTCTCCATGTCTCCAAACCATGTTGTGATTGTCCAACACAGCCTCAAATATCCAAGCCTTATTAAACTGAAGACTCAGAGAGAATGTGAGTGCATGCACATTAACTTAAGTACCTGGTTATACACATAGGGCACTAGGTCAGGGTCTATGCCAGGGCAAGGTGCAGGCTCCAGTGCCCTGGAATTGTATTGGCTATCCACAGCAAAGGCATCACTGAAGACTCCTCTACAGGCGAGTGGACATTGCTAGGGTTTTCCTGTAAGTCCTGGGCGTGTTCTCCCTGGACATTTAGCACCAAGATTTTTGTACCAACTTGTGAAGCAGTGCCAAGTTCTATTGCCTGCTGCTGCTGCTAAGTCACTTCAGTCGTGTCCGACTCTGCGTGACCCCATAGACGTCAGCCCACCAGGCTCTCCTGCCCCTGGGATTCTCCAGGCAAGAAAACTGGAGTGGGTTGCCATTTCCTTCTCCAATGCATGAAAGCGAAAAAGTGAAAGTGAAGTCGCTCAGTCGTGTCCGACTCTTAGCGACCCCATGGACTGCAGCCCACCAGGCTCCTGAATCCATGGGATTTTCCAGGCAAGAGTACTAGAGTGGGGTGCCATTGCCTTGAGAGCTCCTTAAAAGTTTGCTCAGATGCTGACAGAAGCAATCAAAGCATGGGTTCTGTTTATTCTTTTGCTTTTTTCTTCTTTTTGCAAATGAGAACCAGAAGTGTAAATGTTCCATACCAGTAGAAGGAGATTGTATCAAAAACCACACCTTCTGCCCACATACTCAACTCCCATGCACATTCATTAATTTTAATCACACTGGCTTCCTGGGCTTTCTGCCCTGCTAGGCCTGTCAGTGGGAATCTGCTCTGCTTGTCTGTATTGCTCCAGGGCACCTTTCTGATGAGAACTGGATGGACTCACTTGGCTGGGTCATTTAGACATTTGTGGCTTGCACACTCCAGTGTGATTCTAGCTGTCCCAGCTACTGGTTTCTTCCCAGGAAGTGGGAGAAGACTTTGACCCTTTGTGTTCTGACAAGGGACGTTAGGGCCGTAATTTAATTGGTTTTCCCAAAGTTTGGCAGTAGAGGCCTGCAATCTAACAGGATTCAGTATTGCTTAAGCCAATTTGATTTTGTGTTCCGGCTCCCCAGCCCCTTTTGCACTCGGCAGCCTAGGCAGAACGGACTACTGTGAAAGTCTCTGCCTGACTTTGGGTGGTGGCTTCACCTTCCCTGTACATGGCTTCTAGAAATGCAATGTTGCTGAATGCTCCAGGTACAGTTCCACTACTCAGACACATCCAGACAAGCCTTTCTGACTCACTACGTTGATTCCTGTTGAGAAGCTGCAAGGCTGGACAAATGACCCTGAAATACGGTTTGGCTTTCCTCGTAATTATCTATCTGACTTCACAGGAAGTGGGTGTTTGGTTGCTAAAGACAAAGAGGTGCTCTCCACCCTTATGCTCCTGACTGGAGCCTTGCCATTTTTGTAGGTCCATTAAGAACACACTCAGGCAAGAGTAGGATAGGATGTGTATACCTGTAGGTCTCTCACACAAAGGCAACGCTGTGCATCTTTGGGATGTGAGGTTGGCTTCATAGAGGAGGTGACCCTCCGAGGCAATTCTCAGATCAGATATTGACAAACTCTGGAATCCACTCTAATGCATTTCTTAAGACGTTCTCTTAGTGTCTCCTGGAGACCTGGCCTCCTTTGCCAGGGGTCACGTTTAGGGCACATGTAGCTCTCAGACCTTCCAAAGCCACAGTTCATTTCCTGTTGACTTTTAGCATCCTCTGCTTTCTTAAAGGTTTTCTCTTCAGCCTCACTCCTCATTAGTATAATGCTCTCCTTGGTTTTTCTAGCTCCTTTCCAGCCCTTCACAGTTCTTCCCTGGGCTTCTGAATATTTTCATTTTTGTTTTTTTCTTGGACATATTTTTTTTAGGTTTCCTGGTCTTCTCTTTCTTGTAACCCCGTGGAAGGGGACTTGTCTTTTCTTTCAGAATAGGTTTCTCATGTTTAATACTCTACTTTCCTACTGGCTTGGAAAAACTGTGTTGGAACCTTTGCTCTGACGCAGTTCAATCACATTTTGGCTGGAAACATTTTACACATTAAAATGATGAAGGATGATTTTATTTGCCAGTCTAAGCAAAAATCTCTAAAATGGAAAAAAAAAGAAAAAACAAAAAGATATTTCTGAAGCTACTGAATATGAAAAAGACTCTTGAATATGTAAAAGATCTTAGAACACTACAGGGTAGGACCATGATGGGGTAAATGAGTCTTAGGGAAGCCTCTTGTTTGGGCCACTTTGTCCTTGACTTTGAAAGGTGTTCATTTTCTGCTGAGTAGCTCTTTTTACCCCTGAACTCTTCTGGTGTATGGTCTTTGGCTCTATCTTAGGAGGCAGGGGTCATTTAAAATGCTCCCAGTTGAAAATTTATATCATGGAATAACTCCAACCTTACACACATTTTTAAAGTAGGTTATTAGTCCCCTGACATCTCAGGTGGTAGCCACACAGCCTCTTTGTGCCCTGTAGCAAGATTTGGTGAACCAAGGATGAGACTGGACCTCTTTAATCATGAGGTGCAAACTCTGATTTCTGCAATAATATCTTGTGGCAATATTTCCACATTTAAGTTGGACTGTCTTTTATCTTATGCCTGGCTTCACTTGGGAGTCTGTTTAGTGAAGGGCAGATTTGTGGTGACTTGTCATGTCTTTGAGACTTTTGAGAACAGGCCTCTCCAGAAAGGTTGTCCTCAAAGATAGAATGGCTTCTTTCTCCCCTGGCTAGGACTGACGACCAGATCTCACCAGGTTTCACACCCAGTTGTGGAGAGTGCCAGTTCTGTCAGCTTTGCACAGGCAACTCCATCACTCACTGCTCTCTCTGCATCGATGCAGTTGTCTGTTTACCCTTCAGACAGGCTTTTCTGAACAAGCCTATCGGGCTTGTTACTCTTCATTCGCTAAGTTGTGTCTGACTCTTTGCGACGCCATGAACTCCAGCGCGCCACGCTCTCCTGTCCTTTACTATCTCCCCAAGTTTGCTTGAACTCATGCGCATTGAGTCAGTGATGCCATCCAACCATCTCATCCCCTGTCGTCCTTCTCCTACCCTCAATCTTTCCCAGCATCAGGGCCTTTTCCAATGTGTTGGCTCATCACACCAAGTGGCCAAAATATTGGAGCTTCAGCTTCAACATCAGTCTTTCCAATGAATATTCAGGGTTGATTTCCTTTAGGATCCTCTGATTTGTCTCCTTGTTATCCAAGGGACTCTTAAGAGTCTTTTCCACTGCCACAGTTACCCAGTTTTTAATGATGCTACAGCCTTGTTATACCTGGCGATATCAATGAACTTCCATTTCAATTCAGTTACATTGCAGCTTAAATATTGTTGCCTTCCAGGTGCCAGGCTTGTGTTAAACACTGGCAGTGGAAAGAAAAGAAGCATAGTCCTTACTCTCATGGAATTTAGAGCAAGCTTAATTTTTTCATATTTATAAACTTGGCCCTGACAAAGTAAGATGCCATCAGGTAGTGCTAAAATTGCATGTCCTTCCATCCAGAATAGTTCATTTGTATTACATGAGTGTTTTAAAACAGACTCGGCCTGTCTGTTCTATAATCAGAAACGTAAACTAATTCATGTTATGAGTATTATGTGAAATTGAACTCAACTAATAAATTATAAAAATACTTGCTAGTAATCAAATGTGAGAGAGCCTTCTCCAACTGTTGGAAGTAAAGATGAAGGAAGAAATGAGGTAAGGACTGAATGAGAGCAGGGAGTATACCGAAAAACCCACTTTAAGTAGTTATTACAAAGCAGACTGGAAACAAAACAAAAAGCTCCATTCTTTTTGGTTAAGAAACCATTGTTGGCAAGGGCTGTTAATTCCACATCCAAAAACTTGTTTCCTCTAGCCTGACTTCCAGAATGCAGTTATGTTGGAAACTACTCTGCTGATTAAGTTTTTAAACCACTCCCTCTTCTGAGGGAAGAAACATATTTTATGAACACAAGTCAGCTCTTGTTCATTTTATATTTTAATATTGAAACCCTTGCAAGTCTTTAAATTGACTCAATAAATCCTCATTTATGATCCTTGACAAATGAACCCATGATTGTAAGCAAAGGACAGACAGGAAAAATTGGTGGGAAAGAGCTGAAAAAGGAAAAATTAGGGTGGGAGATGGAAGAAGAGGAAATGCCATTTGTGGGTCTGTCCTGAGGGGTGGATCTTAGGATAGTTTGAGAAACATTTGGGTAAATGTTTCGGGAAACATTTACCCAACATTTGGGTAAAGCCCATAACAAGTACTGTTTCCTTCCTGTACAAGCCCATCATAGCTCTTTGTGTCTACTCTACCTTTAAGAAGATTTCCATACCTCCTGACACATGTACCTATAATGTATCAAATGAATGTCTCTGAAATACTGAGTTTAAAGGAATATCACAGCTAAAGAAGATTAAAAATCTATTAAAGTTTGCCTGTAGTTTGCACTGAGGTGGGAAAGGGAGTAAGTATATGTTGCTGTTTCCCCAGGATCCTCTAGAAAAATTACCTCTAGAATGATCTGGGGGATGAGGTCCCTAATGATCTTTGATAGACCTGGGGAGAGGTATCTTAGGCTAGTTTCTTGTGTTACTAACTTACATGATGACTTCTTGATCTTTATTTTATATTTTATTCATCATCTAACATGGCATCATTCTTTAAATTTATTAAAACATATAATTTTCTTCTTAATTCCAGAGAAAATGCTTACTTATTGTAGGACATTTGAAAAATTCAGAAAAGTCCAGCTAAGAAGTAAAATCACCCACTTTCAGCGATATCCACTGTTAGGATTTTTCATTTATCTTGCCAGTCTATGGTTATATTTTCTTTCGCTTACCCAATTCATTTTGATGATATTTTTATCCTTTGGCTAAAATCCCTGGAGAAGGAAATGGCAATACACTCCAGTATCCTTGCCTGGAGAATCCCATGGACATAGGAGCCTGACAGGGCTCCTGACAAGCCCATACGGTTGCACAGAGTAGGACATGACGGAATGACTAACATTTTGGCTAAAATGGATAAAATGACTTTAACCAGTGAGCTCCAAGTGACTATAAAATGTCTATTAATTACTTGTTCAGTAGACTTTTAGTGGTATTTGCAAATCCTTTTAGGAAACCAAAAATATTTCTAGATGCCTGCAGTCATCATTCTTTGGGGAAATCAGCTTATTCCTCTTCCTCCCAATTTTATTGGCATATAACTGACATGTAATATTGTGTAAGTTCAGGGCTTCCCTGGTTGTTCAGATGGTAAAGAATCTGCCTGCAATGCAGGAAACCCAGGTTTGATTCCTGAACTAGGAAGATCCCCTGGAGAAGGGAATGGCAACGCACTCCAGTAGTCTTGCCTGGAGAATCCCAAGAATAGAGGAGCCTGGTGGACTATAGTCCATGGGGTCACAAAGAGTAGGACTCACCTGAGCAACTAACACTTTCAGTTTCACTTTCATTGTGTAAGTTTAGGGTGTACAATGGGATGATTTGATACAGGTATATATTGTGAAATGTTTAGCACAATAAGGATACTTAACACATTCTTCACCTCACATAATTTCCACTTAGTTGCTATTGTTGTTATGTTGAAAAAATTTAAATCTACTAACATAGAAACTTTCAAGTGTACAATGCAGAATTATTAATGATAGTCATCATTCTGTAAACTAGAAGATTGGATTTTATTCCTCTTTTATCTGGAAGTTTGTTCCCACTGACCAACATCTTCTCACTCCCTCCATCCCTAGCTCCTAGCAACCACCTTTCTACTCTTTGCTTCTATGAGTTTAGTATTTTTTTTTTTTTTTTTGATTTTCCGTAAATGTGAGATCATATGGTATCATATGGTATTTGATTTTTCTTGTCTGACCTATTTCACTTAGCACAATGTCCTCAAAGTTTATCCATGCTGCAAATGGCAGGAGTTTTTTCTTCTTCTTTTATTTGGCTGAATAATAGTCCATTATATGTGTGTACTTGCTTGTGTTGCTCAGTTATGTCCAACTCTTTGCCACCCTATGGATGGACTGTCACCTTCCAGGCTCCTCTGTCCATAGGATTTTCCTGGCAAGAATTCTGTAGTGGGTTGCCATTTTCTTCTCCAGGGGGTCTTCCTGACCCAGAGATAGAACCCATGTCTCCTGTGTTGCAAGCTGATTCTTTTCTGCTGAGCCACTGGAGAAATCCATTAGTCCATTAAATGTATATTGTTTTTCAGTCACTAAGTCATGTCTGACACTTTGTGACCCCATGGACTACAGCATATGAGGCTTCCCTGTCCTTAACCATCTCAAGGAGTTTGCTCAAAGTCATGTCCATTGAGTCAGTGATGCCATCCAACCATCTCATCCTCTGTCACCCCCTTCTCCTGCTGACTTCAATTTTTCCCAGCATCAGGGTCTTTTCCAAAAAGTTGACTATTTGCATCAGGTGGCCAAGTATTGGGGCTTCAGCCTCAGCATCAATCCTTCCAAAGAATATTCAGAGTTGATTTTCTTTAGGATTTACTGATTTGATCTTCTTGTGGTCCAAGGGACTCTCAAGAGTCTTCTCTAACACCATAATTCAAAAGCATCAATTCTTTGGAGCTCAGCCTTCTTTATGGTCTAACTCCCACATACGTACATGACTACTGGAAAAACCATAGCTTTGACTATACAGACCTTTGTTGGCAAAGTGGTGTTCTGCCTTTTAATACACTGTCTAGGTTTGTCATAACTTTTCTTCCAAGGAGCAAGTGTCGTTTAATTTTGTGGTTGCAGTTGCCTTCTGTGGTGATTTTGGAACCGAAGAATATAAAATTTGCCACATTTTTTTTATCCATGCATCTGTCAATGGACACCTGGGTTGTTTCCATGTCTTGGCTATTATGAATAATGCTGTAGTGAACATAGGAATACAGATATCTGTTTAATATAGTGATTTCATTTCCTTCGGTCATGTACCCAGAAGTAGAATTTCTTGATGTTTTGATATTTCTAGTGTTAATTTTTTTGAGGAACCTCCATACTATTTTTTTTAGCAGTCGTACCAGTTTACATTTCTTCCAGTAGTGCACAAGGATTCCCATTTCTCCGCATCCTTCTCAGTACTTTTTATCTGTGTCTTTTTTTGATAATAGCCTTTCTAACAGATGTGAGGTGGTATCTCATTGTGGTTTTGATTTGAATTTCCCTGATAATTAATGGTGTTGAGCACTTTTTCATGTACCTGTTGATCATCTGTATGTCTTTGGTGCTTTCACGTTGGGTGTTATATGTATTTATAATTGTATATCCTCTTGATGAATTGGTCCTTTTATCATTATATAATGATCTTATTTGTCTCTCATTACAGTTTTTGACTTAATGTCTATTTTTGTCTGATATAAATATAGGTAACCCTCTTCTCTTTTGCTTTCTATTTGCATGTACACTTATGTATATTTTTTGGGCTGAAGTGAGTCTCTAACTGGCAGCATATAGTATGGTGTTGTGTGTGTGTATTTTAAATCTATTTAGCCACTCTTCACTGTTTGACTGGAGAACTTAGTTATTCTCTTCCTTGCTATCTCATCCTGTGGCTGATATTGGTAGCCCATGCCTTCCTTCCTTGCTCCAAGCTGCCTCTATACATCTTAACTTTGTTGGTCTCAGGGCATGGTAAAAACTTATGTGAGTCCCTTATGCAGTGTCTGGGAAGGCTGGGGAAGTTGGTCACTCAATCCCACTCTCCCTTTCCCAGTGAGGAGAAATCTCTCCAGCCAGGAAGTTCCCTTTTGATACTGAGCAATGCCTTCCTGGGGGTTAGGTTGGGAAAGGGAAAATGAAGCTATTCTTTGTTTTCTGTGCAGTTTTTCTTAAGTGTTGTTGTTAGACTATTTTGCTGAGGTTCCCTGAGTGGACTCCTGAGCTCTCCCAGAGCTATTTTTGTTCATTAACAAATGTCTAATTGTTGATCTTTGTGAGGATGGAGGCTGATGTCTCCTACTCCACCATTTTGGTGATATCCCAGTCAGCTTAATCTTAATATCGCAAATCAGAGACTCTGTGTAAGCACAAAATATGTACTATCTGGCTTTTAAGTTTTTCCCCCTCAACTTCTACATTTTTCTCTAAATTGATACATTTTTATCTCTTGCAGCAATAGTAAGATAAGAGAAGTTACAGTGAACTTGGAGTCAGAGAATCTGAGATTAAGTCTTGGTTAGGTTACTTAAGAGCTTTAGGACATGCTGTCAAATGAGCAAATTTATCTGGGCCACAGATTTGTCATCTGTAAACTGGGGATGATAAAGCTCACTCTAAAGGTTTTCTGGGGTAGGAAGGGAGTTGGAGGGTACAGCAAATGAGAGGACATGTGTGGGGCAAAAGCAAACTGATAAGTATTGTACTGATGTAAAGTATTCTTGTTATCTTCAACTATGAAAATATGGACACATTTTTCCTTGGAGATGTTTCAGATGAATTGCTCAAAAACATGTGATCAGTTTTCAAATGATGATTCCCCATGTTACAACTCTCTCTAGGAAATAGAAGCCATTTTGTTTCAGGAGAATTTCTCAAACATTTCTGTACTAATTAAAATAACTCTCTGAGGTCCAACAGGCAGAACTGGCTCAAGAGTTTATAGGGACTGCCAAGGCAAGTAGTCAAGTGTGTCTGTGGTACCAAGAGACTTGTGACTTCCTGTTACTTGGTCCTTTTTTTAATTAACAAGCACTGTTCCTCTGTTGCAGCCAGCACACACCCCTGCCAGCAAGCTGCTTTTCCGTTTGAAGCTGTCTTGAAGGTAGGAATATAAGAGAAAACACTTTTAGACAGCACCAAGACCTAATCACTTCCGGGTAACTGGGAAATTCATCATCCTTTCTAAAATGTGTCCTGGCTTTTTCGAGGGTGGAGACTGAGTCTGTGGAGCTGCTCCAGGAGCCAGAGCTGCTGAATCCCCTCTTCCATTTTCTGTTGCAAACAATAAAGGCTGCTCATATCATACACACACACACACAAAATAAGTAAAATGCATCAGCTGTAATTCCCTGATAGCATCTCTTTGGGAGTATCTCTTTGAAGTCTCCGAGTATCAACACATACCCTCTCCACCCCTCATAGTAATTGAATCCTTTCAAGCACTTTTTTTTTTTTTCTGAACTTTTCTGACAATATCAACCATTGCAGAAATAACCTGGAACATTAGTATCACCCTGTATAATTTTAAATTAGGTATTCCTTAGACTGTATGTGAGCCATAGTTCATTTGTTAAATATAGTTTTATAGATGTTGAAACTGAGACACAAGAGAGAATAAATGACTTGCCACAGGATATAGCAGGTGATAGGTGATTCAAAGAATTCTGATACTCTGTCCTCTTTTAGGTCCCAAGCCTACAATTTTGAAATCATAAAAAGGCATCTTAACCTCCACCTCTTTTAAGACACTATATTTCTCTTCCTTGTTATTTCATCCTTATTTTCTCTTGTTCTTTAGTATCTGGCATTCTGTATTCAGATCTCTGTTCTACTTTGGCTTCGTTCATTGTCAGATTGTTTGTTATTCATTTGTGTTTCTTTCGTTCTCATTTACCTTGTGAAATTTAACCATATTTCACCTTCATTGAAGTTTTAGTCTCTGTGTTGAGTGTTAACTTGCACAGTGACTCTAGTGAATTTAAGAAAATAACTGTGTGTGTGTGTGTGTTGGGGTGAGTAACAGCATAACATACTTTTGTATTTATTAGTGCACACTTAGAAGAATGCGGGAAAGGAAAATAGAGCAGAGAACACTGGAAGAGCAAAGAATTAACCATTCACTAATAAAAGGTTGAGTCATTGGCAAAAGGGAAGAGATCACTCTAGAGAATCAGGGAAATAATTAGATCCAAGGAGGCAGAAAGTCTGATCCAGATGGTGGGAGCTCCAGGGGAGGGTAAATCAGGCATCAGGGAGAGATAAAAGAGGGAGGAAGGAGGATATGTAACAGGCTGGCATCCAACAATTGTGTGCTCGGACAGTAGGAATGTACGAGGAAATACTTTCACAGAGCTCTGAAAACAAACTGTTTTTAGTTAAATGGGGGAAATCCTTGATAATAGGCGTGGTGTTGGATCGTCTGGAAAGCTGATCCTCTATAGAGAGTTGAACTATATTTCTGTAGATTCCTATATCTTTGCTAGATTTATTTCATGTGCTTTGGTCTTGTTCCAGCAAACTATTCTGTAAGCTCTTTGAGGTCAGGGATCATGTTTTAGTTTCTTCCAAAGCCCCTCACACAGTGCTGAGATCATGATAAGAGTTCATTAAATTCTTATGAACAGATTTAGTATCTAATACTTATTAGTGGAAAAGACAAACATCAGATTTGCCCTTTGAAATGAGCACAGTTTATTACTTAGAGGTTGTACAGAGTCTTTTTTTTTTTTTTTCTGCCACTGAAAACAATGAGAAAACCAGCAAAGTGAGTCCATAAGTTCTTAGCTAGCTTGGTAGAACCCTCCTTATACATAGGGAGTGAGCCCACCCTGCCACCCCCTCCCCCACCTTGCCATAACCCCCTCTTCCAAACATATGCACAGTAAGAGATGAAGTGAGATGGGGGGAACTAAACTGGCCTGTTCTATAGAAAGAACTCCATCTCTACATATTCCAATCCAAAAATCAGTTAACAGAATTGTTGCCCAATGATTGATACTTAATATGTTAGTTATTAGGGAATCATGTTTGCATGTCAGAACTTTTAAGGGATCCTAAAATAGCCAACTCAAATATTCTGTTCAGTGGTTTCTTGTTCCCCCACCTCCCCACTCCACTTTATAAATGTTGAACCATATGTTTCAGAACATACAGCTGTCCTTGTTCAGAATAGCCCAAAATAGCTTGATTCCCCTGCACCTCTCTGGGTGCTAAGTCTATTTACATTTCAAATTGCATGAGGGAAGTGCCTGGTTTTACATAGATTTTTTTCCCTTGTCAGCAACTTTTCTATAATTTTAACTTAGTTCAACTGACTAACCTAAAACTTTCAGTGTAGTTCCATTAATCAACTACTACATCTCAGGTGCTCAGTCTTCCTGTCATTATCTCACCATTTCATGACTAAAAAGAAAGTTCTCTATGAAGGACCTGAAGAATGCTTTTGGCCCTGTGCAGAACTGGGTAAGGTTATTTTGGCATGCAGGAGTATTCTGAACAACTTTTGAAGTGAACTGAGAAAAAGATGTCACATTCATGAATCAGAGATCCTCTTCAAATTTGATTTGCCCAGAACCAGTATGGTAAGGCATCAGCAAGAATGAGGGCTCCTATCTTTTCTGATTCTTCATTGGATCAATGAACTAAAATATTCTCCCAAATGGTTTCCTAGTGAAGTGCAGGCTCCAAGAACTAAGCTGATTAAGTGGAAAATAAATGATTGTTTAAGGCTCATTGGAAAAGGAGTGCTGCAAAGATTCTACTGCCGGAGATCTACTGCCTGAGATGATGTCATGCCGTGGAAATACTAAGGTGATACTCTGCATATTAGAGATTTTTTGTTTGTTTGGTTTGACATCTTATGGAAAAGCATAGGTCATATGATCAAGGATATTTCTTCAAAATAATTGACTTGAAATGATCACATGCTGACCAATTATTTATTGTCTCCTATGCTATTTCCCACTTCTAACACCTCTGGACATGAACTCAATGCTTTATCTTAGAAATTATCTGTCTTTCTGCTAGTGCAGGTGCTACCCATTCCTCAATGCCAGCTTAGATCTGTCCTCTAAAGCCTTCTCCTCTTGTCTCCCTCAATGTGATTATTTTCCTCTTTGAAACACTTACAGCCCTATTATCCTTAGAATTCCCCTTACACTTGACTTTTATGACATTATATTATTCGCCTATTACCTGGAACAACAGACTGGTTCCAAATAGGGAAAGGAATACATCAAGGCTGTATATTGTCACTCTCCTTATTTAACTTATATGCAGAGTACATCATGAGAAATACTGGGCTGGATGAATCACATCCCAGAATCAAGATTGGCGGGAGAAATATCAATAACCTCAGATATGCAGATGATGCCACCCTTATGGGAGAAAGCGAAGAAGAACTAAAGAGCCTCTTGATGAAAGTGAAAGAGGAGAATGAAAAAGTTGGCTTAAAACTCAACATTCAGAAAACTAAGATCATGGTATCTGGCCCCATCACTTCATGGTGAATAGATGGGGAAACAGTGGAAACAGTGACAGAATTTATTTTTTGGGGCTCCAAAATTACTGCAGATGGTGACTGCAGCCATTAAATTAAAAGATGCTTGCTCCTTGGAAGAAAAGCTATGACCAACCTAGACAGCATATTAAAAAGCAGAGACATTACTTTGCCAACAAAAGTCCATCTATTCAAAGCTGTAGTTTTTCCAATAGTCATGTATGGATGTGAGAGTTGACTAGAAAGAAAACTGAGCACCTAAGAATTGAGGCTTTTGAACTGTGGTGTTGGAGAAGACTCTTGAGAGTCCCTTGGACTGCAAGGAGATCCAGCCAGTCCATCCTCAAGGAAATCAGTCCTGAATATTCATTGGAAGGACTGATGCTGAAGCTGAAACTCCAATACTTTGAAACTGAAACTCCACCTGATGTGAAGAACTAACTCATTGGAAAAGACTCTGATGCTGGGAAAGATTGAAGGCAGGAGGAAAAGCGGATGACAGAGAATGAGATGGTTGGATGGTATCACTGACTCAATGGAGATGAGTTTGAATAAACTCCAGGAGTTGGTGATGGACAGGGAGGCCTGGTGTGCTGCAGTCCATGCATGGGGTTGCAAAGAGTCGAAGATGACTGAGCAACTGAACTGAACTGAACTGAACTGAACTGAACCTATGTGTATTGTAATGTGTATAAATCTTAAGTACCAGTGCTGTCATTTGGATCAAGATATGAAACATTTCCATCTCCTATTAAAGATATTGGCTTTATTTTCGTGTTGTTTGTTCATCAGTATGAATTGTAAAAGCTGCCGGGGCAGAGATCCCATATCTCAAGATCAAGGCAGAAGACAGATGGCATACTCAAAGAGGTCTGACTGACATAGCAAAGGACTTGTCTACAGAAGTTTGGGAATCAACAATGAATCATGAGGCATCCAGAGACTAGAAACAGTTGGAAATGATTACTAGCCCTAGGTCTGAAGGGAAAAGGGACTTTTACTTATTGTGAAGCTGTAGTGAAAGCTTGAGCCTCTCAGAAGTAAAATGAGTCTCTCACAGCAATTGTAACCTAAAACATCATGACCATGGTCTGAATCTAAGCCAAAGAAGGAGGGAGCTTGGAGATAAAGACTGACTTCCACTCAGGCAGTCCTTGGCTCTTTTGCTAATGCCTTCCACTGGCCACACCCAACTGTAAACCTGAGAGTGAGGGGACTCACCCAAGTAGTCAATAGAGGTCAACCTCCCTGAGAACAATCCATGGCAGAAAAAAGTGGAGAATGGATTTGGAAGCACAAAAGGCAAACAGACAATAACCAGAGAAGACTACCTTTTCTTCTATGTCCACTCTAGCGCTTGGCATATTGTCTTGCTCAAAAGAAATGATGAATTTCTTGCATATTGCTTGAGCTATTAACAATTTATAGACAGATAATTGCTTTTATTGAAAATTATGTGTCAGCCATAGCAAATGCCCAGTTCTTTAAAATGAATGGGAGCTGCCAGCTCTGAGTTCAAAGATTGTTTGGAATTATCAGACCTGGAAAATGAAAAAGGTGAAAGGATGGCTTTTCTCCAAAACTGTGTGCTTACTCCTTGGAAGGAAAGTTATGACCAACCTAGATAGCATATTGAAAAGCAGAGATATTACTTTGCCAACAAAGGTCCATCTAGTCAAGGCTATGGTTTTTCCAGTGGTCATATACGGATGTGAGAGTTGGACTGTGAAGAAAGCTGAGCGCTAAAGAATTGATGCTTTTGAACTGTGGTGCTTGAAGACTCTTGAGAGTCCCTTGGATTGCAAGGAAATCCAACTAGTCCATCCTAAAGGAGACAAATCCTGGGTGTTCATTGGAAGGACTGATGCTGAGGCTGAAACTCCAATACTTTGGCCACCTCATGCGAAGAGTTGACTCATTGGAGAAGACTCTGATGCTGGGAGGGATTGGGGGCAGGAGGAGAAGGGGACGACAGAGGATGAGGTGGCTGGATGGCATCACTGACTCGATGGACGTGAGTCTGAGTGAACTCCGGGGGCTGGTGATGGACAGGGAGGCCTGGCGTGCTGCGATTCATGGGGTCGCAAAGAGTCGGACATGACTGAGCAACTGAACTGAACTGAACTGAACTGTGCTGCTGATTCAGGGTTTCAGGGATACCTAACAACTTCTGGTTTCACTGTAGTCTTTTTATCACCAGTGTTAGGATCACTCACGTACCTCACAAACACTTGTTAATGCAATTGTTGTATTAGCTCTCTTTTTAATGCAATTCAATTAAAAGTTGAAAATACTTCCTATATAACATTGGTAGGGAAAATATCATGACTTAGATCTCTCAGTGTTGTTTAGCTGGTGGTGCCTGGTTCGTAACAGTGGTGAGTTTGGCTCTTGACGTATTGTGGGATTTTGATGAGAAAGCACTTAACTTCTCTGTGGGTCTGCAAGATGAGAACCATAGCATCATTTAATGGGAAATATTTCTGGTAGAATTTGTGTTCATCTTCAGAAGAAGTTTCTCACTGGTATTATATAAATGGAAATTTTCTCCTGAGCAGATATTTAATCAGTACTTACTGAAGAATATTAAGTGATGCCATTTTGTCCAAAATTGAAATTAAACTCTTGGCAAACTTCCGCATGTTTTGGAAGCAGAGAGAAGGATCTGCTGGAGGCTTCCACTTAGTTTCAGAAGAAAGCAGAACAAATCAGAATCCTAAAAGAGTATATCACCCAGGAGTCCTGGGGAGCCAAGGTGAAGCTTTTGTGAATCTGGGCTCTCTTTTATCTTATTTCCTATTCATTTATTCCAAGGAAATCTAACTTGTCAGGAGGCTTGAAGATAATGGTTATCTCTGGTAATACCTTGTGCTGATTTTAAGGATGTCTCAACTGAAGCAACTGGTTGAGAAAGAAGCCAGACAATGACTTTATACTTAACCCTGTGGGAGGAAAGCTGCTTACTGGTTCCTGTGAACACCCAAATCACACTGGAATTCTTTGTTTCACCTGTCACTGTCCTTGTGTGACTTTCATGCAGTGCTTCTTGTTTGCAGTTGTGAACCACAGTTTACCTTTGTTCATATCACCTGAGCTCTCACAAAGTTGAGCTCATCAGCTGGGGGAATCTTCTCCCTGCTTTCTGAAATCTCTCCCCCTCTTTGTCTGCTGTGACCTTAGCCTGTTCTCTGACTTGTTCATCTCCATCTCATAGTCTGCTCCTTGGTGTTCTGACAGGCGGCGCGGTGCCGACTTCTCTGGTTCAGGTTTGGTCTTTACCTCAGACACAGCTCTCATGTTTGCCATTCTGTATTGAGAGAAGCTGTGCTGAGAGAAGCTTCCACAACTTGCTTCACCTGGCCCCTTACTAGGAAAAGAGCAAAAGACTAACCTTTAAAAAAAAAAAAAAAACAAACACCAAACAACTGTACAAACGGTTTTAATAGCTTAATTCAGGAGAAAATTTTGAGTGTTACCAAAAGAGATGGAGAACTCTGCTGTGGTAGGTGATATGCTGAAAAAAAATTCTAGATTCTTAGCTTTGAATAGAATTTACTGAAAGAGGGAGAGAAGGATGAAGGAGGGATGGGAGGTAGGAGGGGGCGGGGATGGGGGGGTGAGGAGAGAGAGAGGGGAGAATAATTCCTTTCGGTGAAGCACCAAGGAGAGAATACTACACTCTTTCTAGCTCAGTGTGTTTCTGAGCTCCATTGTCTGACTCATCGAAGGCAAACATAAAGAAATAACCTAAGAAAAACCCAAGGAAGCCAGCATCCTTGGAAAGTATACACATGCATTCAAACCACTGCTTAGATGATCTCTGCCAGGGGTTGCACTGCTTTACTACACATAAACGATAGAGTTAACACCATAGTTGGTGTGTGCTATGCTAAGTCACTTCAGTCGTGTCCGACTCTGTGTGACCCCATAGACGGAAGCCCACCAGGCTCCGCTGTCCCTGGGATTCTCAAGGCAAGAACACTGGAGTGGGTTGCCATTTCCTTCTCCAGTGCATGAAAGTGAAAAGAGAAAGTGAAGTCGCTCAGTCGTGTCCGACTCCCAGCGACCCCATGGACTGCAGCCCACCAGGCTCCTCCATCCATGGGATTTTCCAGGCAAGAGTACTGGAATGGAGTGCCATTGCCTTCTCCGAGTTGGTGTGTGGTAGCTGATAATTTACCCTGTGGTGTGCTTCCAGAACTTGAAAACAAAGTCCCCCCTTTGACATGTAAAAGAAACATTCTACTTATAGCTACCTAAATAGTTTGTGCAATCACTTCTAATGAAGTAGTTCTTAAGTCTTTAAAATGTTCAAAGATCCTTACAAGAATCCATCTTGAATTGAAATGTAACTGGAATCTGTATTTGATTTAAGTTGTGAGTAACTTGTAATACTGTATGGATGACAGACCAATTTTCTAAGCCCTCTCCTGTTTGTATATTAGAATTGAGTGAAATAGTGACTAGAGGAGAGAGGACTCAGATAGGTGGGTAAGCACATATCCTTGGACTGGAGGGGGGAAATTAGTTAGGCTGCTCTGGCTTAATGACATCCACCTCCTTTGTTCTATTTCTAAAATCACCA
This sequence comes from Tragelaphus eurycerus, assembly GCA_935064755.1. NCBI lineage: Eukaryota > Metazoa > Chordata > Mammalia > Artiodactyla > Bovidae > Tragelaphus > Tragelaphus eurycerus. Next base: position 4,918,810 of record CAKXYN010000064.1, read on the forward strand.
GGAAGCCTTCTGATCTGTAATTTGATTTCCTGTGTAGCCTTACCTACCAGAAGGGAGTGTGCAGACGGTTGGCCTCGCTCCTAGACCAAGCCGTGTTTCTAGATCTAAATTAATAAATTGGCATCCTGTTTAGTAAATCAGCCTCTAGGTTTCCTTCACATGAATCTGACACCAGAGATGTGTGATCTCTGGAAAAGCTTAAACATCGGTCAGTGGGATCCACGAAGGGACTTTGCATGGGGGTGAGGTAGGGTGGGGACAGACATATATGTGTTTACACAGAAAGAAATCTGTGGGATTTTTTAAATTCTCATCAGGGACCTGAGACAGAAAGCTGAAGATCTACCGACATATTGAAGCCGAGACCACACCTGGGCCTGGAGTGGACTCTTTCCACAAACTGACACAGGAAAGTCTCTGCCTAAAGCTATCAGTGACTCTCTCTCATCACATCACATCACATCTTTTAGATGAGGTAGATTGTACTCTTCTGGGAGTCTAAAGGGCTTGATTCAGTCTTTTAAAGGAAGTAAATTATTCCAATGCCCTGGAGCAACATTTTACAGAACTGTCCTCACAAACTGAGTGATTCCACTACTGTGCTATGAGCAAGCTCTCCCTGCTTAGGTTAAATGCAGACTGTTCAGTTAAAAAAAAAAAAATTAAAAGAAACTCCAGAAACTGAGAGAAGAGATGGAAAGAGGCTGGAGGGAAAGAAAACACATCTTATCTGGGCAGGGAAAGGAACTCACATAATGCTCTGTGAGGTATTATTTTACTGTGTAGCTTTAAGGAGTTTACCTTGACATAGGCATTTCAGTTTCTGACTTTATTTTCTTCACGTTGTAAGACAAGTTCATCTTTTAGGAAAATCATCACTCTGCACAAGATATATATAGCTATTTCCCCATGGTTAGAGCACAACGAGGAAACCCTCAATAAGTTCTAAGTGCTAATAACAAAAGAAGTAAGACTCAGAAGACAAGGAAGAATGAAACTCAAAATTCTTGCTTTGTATTTGTGAAAAAGTCTTGTTAGGAAGTAGTCAAGAATTGTATTAAATGCATCATCAACTCTGATCCCACAGGGACAAATTATTAATAATTTTTTTAAAACCTGAGACTGATAATCAGATTATAAAGGAGTTGGTTAAGAAACACAGTAATCAGTTCAGGCAATTCTAGTGCACTGAGCACGTCTGGACTGAGGAGGGGAGCTTAACTGACATATCGTAGCAGGGCAAGTAGCTGTCCTAGAAGGGCAGGAGAGAAAGTTAAAGCCGTATTTAACTGCACAGCTCCTCCACCTCTGTATGTGGACAGTGGTTTGTTTCACAAGCACAAACCCAATGGCTTTCCAGGCTAAACGACCAACACATTTTTACTACAGAAATATAAAAATGACCAGGCTAACGACAGCAAAAATAATATCTCAGCCAACAATCCAGAATGTTTACCCTTGTTTGGAAGCCATTCAAATTCTGAGCAGTTATATGGATTTCTGAATGGATACATTTATAAGCTAAATGAGTCAAAAACATGTCCACCTAAACTAAGTAAATTGGGGACTGGAGTGATGTTTGTAATTGAATATTAATCTTTGACCGTGGAAGTTTACGATGTAACCCTATCAAGTTTAGTTCAACTTTTTTGGAATAGTAAAAAGTACCCCTGGGAATGATCAAAGCTGTAGAAATTGTGGTCACTGGATTAAAAAAAAAAAATTTTTTTTTTCCCCTGGGGGCCAGGGATCATTTCCTCCATCTTGCTTCTCCAGGTTCAGATTGCTGCTTCCCTTCTGAGCAGTATGGAAAGTTAAGTGTGAAATAACAAGTTTTTTCAAGTCAAATGCAAACAATTCCACCTTAAAATAGCAGAACTCACCTTAAGGCAGCTTTTGGCAGCCTGCCAGAGCAGGGCATGAAAGCTGCACTTTAATCAAAAGGATGTACATTCTTTATGCAGGCTGTGGAAAGAACAGCTGGGAAGAGACTTTTTATTGATTCTTTTTATTTCCCTCTCCTCTTCATCCCTGCCCCCACCTTTTCTAACAAACACATTTAAAATTTACTGGCAGTCAGGTTTTTTTTTTTTTTAATTTTCTGAAACTTGTTGGAATAAAAACTTTCCCCGTCTCCAAAAGCCTCATAATTTGAGTGTCCTAACGGGGGCCTATGAGCCGCACCCTGATACTGATTTTACTTTGGCTGGATCCCTGATGGCTCATACAGTAAAGAATCTGTCTAAAGTACAGGAGACCCAGGTTTGATCCCTGGGTCAGCAAGATCCTCTGGAGAAGGGAATGGCTACCCACTTCAGTATTCTTGCCTGGAGAATTCCATGGACAGAGGAGCCTGGTGGGGTACAATCCATGGGGTCGAAAAGAGTCAGACACGACTGAGCAACTAACACTTTCACACTGGCTGAAACTAGAGCCAGGCAACCTTAGCTAAGCAAAGATTCCCCAGAGGAAAGGGAACATGAAATGGTCTGGGCAGAATGAGAGGCTATTTCCTCAGGGCCTGGCTGGGACAGCCTGGTTTCAGTCCAGGATTAAGAATGCTCTGGTTTTAAGAGATGAAGATACTAAAAATCAAAACTCTATCCCTTAGTAATGTAAGTACTTGCAGGGAATATGAAGAGTAGACTGTAATTGCATGTAATTTTTCACTGCTGGACCAAGAGAGAAGGAACTTGAGGGATGCATCAGATATGGGTCTGTCAGCACACATGGACAGTAATCACTAATGCCAGCAATCATTTCTGAAGACAGAGGACCACAGAATAGTATGGATGCTACATGATGAGTATTAAAAATAATATTTGTAGGCTTTGGGGACCACACAGTACGTGAGGAGCAGTGTATCACTTTAGCAGACATAATAAACCTGTTTGTCATGTGTGAAAACAGAGATGCATATGGGGGCCCTGAATATCAAATCCTATTTTCAGACCTGTTTGGTTTGGCCTTAATAGCATCCTTTAACAAGTTTTTACATTAGTGCTAACATTTGAAATTTGGGAATTCCCATTTAAATTCTGCTTTTCAGCTTCTCTTGAAAGATTAGTTATCTGGCATGTGGGGTATATACTTTCAGATGAAAATTTGGTTGCTGGATCTGGATAACGGGTCCATTAGGTGGGGGAAGTGGTAGGTAGATTGCCAGGCCTCGTCTTCCTGCCTACAGGGTTGCCTGCTTAGGTAGGCATTTTATTTTACACATACTGGAGCAAATTAATTTGTGTAGCAAGGATCTACTGAGCATCCTGTACCTGTGTGCAGATTCTGTTATGGTGCATGCCTGCTAAGTCTCTTCTGTTGTGTCCGACTCTTTGCTACCCTATGGACTGTAGCCTGCCAGGTTTCTCTGTCCATGGCATTTCCCAGGCAAGAATACTGGAGTGGGTTTTCATTTTCCTCCTTCAGGCAATCTTTCTGATACTAGGATCAAACCTGTGTCTCTTATGTCTCCTGCATTGGCAGGCTGGTTCTTTACTATTAGCAGCACATGGAAAGCCCAGGTAGTTTTCAGTCAAAAGCTTCCCAAGGTTCTCTGTTGCCAATACAATAAAGTCCAAACCCTTTAGTTTGAAATGAAATCTCCTAACTTTTGATATCGGAGAAGGCAATGGCACTCCACTCCAGTACTCTTGCCTGGAAAATCCCATGGATGGAGGAGCCTGGTGGGCTGCAGTCCATGGGGTCGCTAAGAGTCGGACATGACTGAGTGACTTCACTTTCACGTTTCACTTTCATGCATTGGAGAAGGAAATGGCAACCCACTCCAGTGTTCTTGCCTGGAGAATCCCAGGGGCGAGGGAGCCTGGTGGGCTGCCGTCTATGGGGTTGTACAGAGTCGGACACGAATGAAGCGACCTAGCAGCAGCAGCAGCAGCATCAGGAGCAAACTTTGGTATCATTCAGTAATTCTGGGTTCTCGTCTGACATGCGGGAGAATGCCCTGTCTTCTCACTTCACTGGTTTGTTATTCCTCATTCGCTTCCTACCGCCTCTCCTCTGAGTCGCTGCTGCTGATAGTCCCTGTTCTAGCTTCTTCCACATATTTGTCTATGGAAGTCCTCCCTCTCTGCAGGGTCCAGGTCAAGCCTGATGCATCTAAGACAGTGATACTCAAAAGTGTCTGAGAGGAAAGGCCCATTTCCTTCTTTTTCTTGTCCTTCTTTCTTTTCCTTTCTTTTAAAATTTCCAATCTACTTAACAGACATACAGAGCACAAGTTGTAATTTTTTACTGTCAGGTTCAGCAGATGTAATTTTACTTTGTCAATAGCTATGAATGATTCTAAATGCTTTTTCTCAATTTCTGAATTTATTTCATATGTAACCAGCACCTGTCCTTGAACACACTTTGAATAGCTTTAATCAGATACGCTCAGATAAACTAATCTCCTTGTTATCTGCATCACAAAGAACTGAGTCTACACCTCCACCCCAGCTGAGACTGTATTAGAGCTTTTAACTCTCTACCTAATTCATTTTAAACTTCAGGAGGACAAGAGCTCTGTTGAATCTGTTACACTCATTTTGGCCCCTCTGGGTCTGTTTGTAAGGGAAAGGGCTTAGTTAAGTTTTGGATTTTCAGCACTATTGCCAGGAAGTTGCCAGGAGAGGATTAAAATTCTTTAGCCTTCAAGGAGCTTGTGATAATATGAAGAGAGGACTAACCTGCATAAAGCCACTGTAAATAATTTATACAATAAATAAGTGCTGAAGTTTGTGATATATCTACAGAAAATGGTATTGTTGTTGTTCAGTTGCTAAGTCATGTCTGACTCTTTGCGATCCCATGGATTGTAGCCCACCAGGCTCCTCTGTCGGTGGGATTTCCCAGCCAATAATACTAGAGTTGGGTTGCCATTTCCTTCTTGAGGGGATCTTCCTGACCCAGGAATTGAACCCTGTCTGCTGCTTGGCAGGTGGATTCTTTACCACTGAGCCACCTGAGAAGCCCATGAAAATGGTATAGATAAGTAGAAAATAGATTGCTCCACGGAAGTTTGTTTGACCAGTCTTAGAAAATTTTACTAGAACTTGAGAGACACATTTCCATTGAAGATGGCAGTGTAAGCAGAGGCCTCCCTGGGCAAGGGGCTCTGTGCTTCAGTTTGCTCCTCTTCACAGTGAGGGGTTGTATTAGAGGATCTCTCTGATCTCTATGATTATGTGTTTCTAAAATGAAAGTGACAACACTGTACATCTACTATGTTTATAGTGGTAGAAAATAATTAGAATGTACATATCCTCTCATCTTTTCTCCAAGTCTTCCATTAGATGAAAATCCAGCTCTGACTTATTTCTTTATAACCAAATCTCTATATAACATAATGACAGACCTGACCCGGGGAGGAGGTGGCAACCCACTCCAGTGTTCTTGCCAGGAGAATCCCAGGGACAGGGGAGCCTGGCAGACTGCAGTCCATGTGGTCACAAAGAGTTGGACATGACCAAGCGACTGAGCACATGTGTGAGTGCACAGGCACACACACACACACACAAATTAACATTCATTCTCATATGCTGAAACAAAAATGGTAAAGGAACTCAACATTCCTCGGAGTTTGTGATAATGATTTGACTGGTTCTGCCTAGGTCATTTCCTACATTTCTCTTCATTTTATTGGCAAAGAGGATTATTGTAGCATAGGCTTAAAGCCTACTTGGGGGAATCTATACAGAGCCAGCCAACCTGGAAAGTCTTTTGTTTTGCCCTTCCTTTCACTGCCTTCCAGATAAGTAAGGTGGGATGGTTCAGTTCCCTGAAATAGCTTAGAGGGACTGGTCACTGCCTCTGGGTTTAGATACTTCCTTTCTTTCTTTTGACTGTGGCCCAGGAAAATGGACCCAGTCTTTTAGTCACACAAGCCACTTCATTTATGTATTTTTGAGGATATTGGTTAGGGGAATGGTAGACTAGTCACAAGGGTAGAAAGTTAGAAATGTGCGTGTTTATTTTCTCCTTCCTTCCCCACTGAGCTCTTGGAACTGGTGTAGAAAGAGAAGAGTAAACTGCATCTGTCCCCTTGGGAAGCAGAAAGCCTGGGAGTAGTGTGGTTCAGAAGAAGAAATGTATGCATAGGCATTTGATAATCATCAAAAGACCATTAGAAGCTCATTGATGAAAAACTCACTGCAGACTTCATTGAAAACTTAGATGCTTAGATATATTTGAAGGAGGAGCCAAATGGACAAATACATTATATGTTTTTCATCTATGATTGGCGTTAGAACTGAATTACATAGTGTGAAAGAAATAATATTAATTTCTTCACTATGCTTTGTAAAACTATGTATTATGTAAATACATTATTTGCATTATTTTCAATGCATAAAGCTATGTCTTCGATTTAATGAATGCTTATTTTTCACTTATGAATTGTGACTGTAGATCATTTTATGAAAGAGGCTAACACACTCTGCACTAGTCATAACAAACACCCTCTTCCAACAACATAAGAGAAGACTCTATACATGGACATCACCAGATGGTCAACACCGAAATGAGATTGATTATATTCTTTGCAGCCAAAGATGGAGAAGCTTTGTACAGTCAGCAAAAACAAGACCAGGAGCTGACTGTGGCTCAGACCATGAACTCCTTATTGCCAAATTCAGACTGAAATTGAAGAAAGTAGGGAAAACCACTAGACCATTCAGGTATGACCTAAATCAAATCCCTTATGATTATACAGTGGAAGTGTGAAATAGATTTAAGGGCCTAGATCTGACAGAGTGCCTGATGAACTAAGGAATGAGGTTCGTGACACAGTACAGGAGACAGGGATCAAGACCATCCCCATGGAAAAGAAATGCAAAAAAGCAAAATGGCTGTCTGGGGAGGCCTTACAAATAGCTGTGAAAAGAAGAGAAGTGAAAAGCAAAGGAGAAAAGGAAAGACATAAGCATCTGAATGCAGAGTTCCAAAGAATAGCAGGAAGAGATAAGAAAGCCTTCTTCAGTGATCAATGCAAAGAAATAGAGGAAAACAACAGAATGGGAAAGACTAGGGATCTCTTCAAGAAAATCAGAGATACCAAAGGAACATTTCATGCAAAGATGGGCTCGATAAAGGACAGAAATGGTATGGACCTAACAGAAGCAGAAGATATTAAGAAGAGGTGGCAAGAATACACAAAAGAACTGCACAAAAAAGAGCTTCACAACCCAGATAATCACGATGGTGTGATCACTCACCTAGAGCCAGACATCCTGGAACGTGAAGTCAAGTGGGCCTTAGAAAGCATCACTATGAACAAAGCTAGTGGAGGTGATGGAATTCCAGTGGAGCTATTCCAAATCCTGAAAAAGGATGCTGTGAAAGTGCTGCACTCAGTATGCCAGCACATTTGGAAAACTCAGCAGTGGCCACAGGACTGGAAAAGGTCAGTTTTCATCCCAATCCCAAAGAAAGGCAATGCCAAAGAATTCTCAAACTACCGCACAATTGCACTCATCTCACACGCTAGTGAAGTAATGCTCAAAATTCTCCAAGCCAGGCTTCAGCAATATGTGAACCGTGAACTTCCTGATGTTCAAGCTGGTTTTAGAAAAGGCAGAGGAACCAGAGATCAAATTGCCAACATCCGCTGGATCATGGAAAAAGCAAGAGAGTTCCAGAAAAACATCTATTTCTGCTTTCTTGACTATGCCAAAGCCTTTGACTGTGTGGATCACAATAAACTATGGAAAATTCTTAAAGAGATGGGAATACCAGACCACCTGATCTGCCTCTTGAGAAATTTGTATGCAGGTCAGGAAGCCACAGTTAAAACTGGACATGGAACAACAGACTGGTTCCAAACAGGAAAAGGAGTACATCAAGGCTGTATATTGTCACCCTGTTTATTTAACTTATACGCAGAGTACATCATGAGAAACGCTGGACTGGAAGAAACACAAGTTGGAATCAAGATTGCTGGGAGAAATATCAATAACCTCAGATATGCAGATGACACCACCCTTATGGCAGAAAGTGAAGAAGAACTAAAAAGCCTCTTGATGAAGGTGAAAGTAGAGAGGAAAAAGTTGGCTTAAAGCTCAACATTCAGAAAACGAAGATCATGGCATCTGGTCCCATCACTGCATGGGAAATAGATGGGGAAACAGTGGAAACAGTGTCAGACTTTATTTTTCTGGGCTCCAAAATCACTGTAGACGGTGACTGCAGCCATGAAATTAAAAGACGCTTACTCCTTGGAAGGAAAGGTATGACCAACCTAGATAGCATATTGAAAAGCAGAGACATCACTTTGCCAGCAAAGGTTCACCTAGTCAAAGCTATGGTTTTTCCTGTGGTCATGGATGGATGTGAAAGCTGGACTGTGAAGAAGGCTGAGCGCCGAAGAATTGATGCTTTTGAACTGTGGTGTTGGAGAAGACTCTTGAGAGTCCCTTGGACTGCAAGGAGATCCAACCAGTCCATTCTGAAGGAGATCAGCCCTGGGATTTCTTTGGAAGGAATGATGCTAAAGCTGAAACTCCAGTATTTTGGCCACCTCATGCGAAGAGTTGACTCATTGGGGAAGACTCTGATGCTGGGAGGGATTGAGGGCAGGAGGAGAAGGGGACAACAGAGGATGAGATGGCTGGATGGCATCACTGACTCGATGGACTTGAGTCTGAGTGACCTCCGGGAGTTGGTGATGGACAGGGAGGCCTGGTGTGCTGCGATTCATGGGGTCTCAAATAGTCGAACACAACTGAGCAACTGATCTGATCTGATCTGAACACACTCTGGAATGTATTAATCCTGGTATATCTATTAAACAAAGTATGTGTTTATCCAATGATCCTATATTGATGACTTTTTATATGACAGTTACTTGGGCCAATAATGATAGTGTAACTGAAAATATACTTTTATGATACCATGCTTCACAGGCTATTCTTAAATATTATGAATTCTTTTTATAAATACCATCTGTTATAATCTCCATTTTACAGATGAGGAAACAAAGGCACAAGTTATTGGTATCTTAGACTTGGTTGTAGCAATGAAATTATAGGTCTTAACAAAATTGTGTGAAAATAGAGAAGAAAATCTAGAACCTCACTGAAGAAGCAATATCTGAATTGGACTGTGAAACTTGAGTGGTAATTTTCCATATATATATATATGACCTTCAAAGTATGTGGCATACCTTTAACATTTATTATTATTATTTGTTTATTTAATTTATTGTTGCCTGCTCTGGGTCTTTGTTGCTCTATGCAAGCTTTCTGTAGTTGCAGCAAGTGGAGGCTAATCTATAGCTTCTCATTGACGTGACTTCTCTTGTTGCAGAGCATGGGCCCTACGGCACGTGGGCTTCAGTACTTGTGGTGCATGGGCTTAGTTGCCCTGTGGAATGGAGGATCTTCCTGTACCAGGGATTGGACCCCTGTCCCTGCATTGGTAGGCAGATTCTTAACCACTGGAACCACCAGGGAGGTCCATGTGGCAAATATTTTAATAGCCTCAATTGTGACAAATCTTTGAATTTTAATGTATATTTGGACATTGGAAAATGTGAAAAATCATTCAGATTCAAATTTGGTAAATGAAACCAGTCATTTTGTCGATACTGGCAAATGACTTAAAAAACATTTTCACTTTTTGCATGTGTGTGATTTGTATATAAATAGATTCTAAAGCTAATTCCAAAAAAGCTAAAAAATATTAATATAAGAATAGCTCAATAAGAAGAGCTGTAAGAATAGCTCAAAAAAAGTTTAAAAAATATTTTAAGCCTATCTTAAAATTAGAATCTTAAATAATAAGAATATAAACCTACATATTCAGTTGGAAACTACTTTTCTGTAAAATTTTTAAATTAAATTTTAATGTTCTTCCAGTTTGAGATATAATTGACATAAAGCACTGTGTAAATTTGTTATATATTATAATAATTCGATTTACGTATATCATGAAATGATTACCACAATAAGCTTAGCAATTATCTATCATCTAATATAGATACAAATGAAAATAAGAGAAACAAATTTTTCTTGTGATGGGAACTCTTAGGATTTACTCTCTTTACAACTTTCATATATGATATTCAACAGTGTTAATTATACTAACATGTTGTACATTATATCCCTGGTACTTATTAATCTTACAGCTGGAAGTTTAAAGCTTTTGAGTGAAATGGGTGAGGGAAATTGAGAGGTACTAACTTCTAGTTACAAAATAAATAAGTCATAGAGATGAAATGTACAGCCTGGGAAACACAGTTGATGATAGTGTAATATCTTTCTATGATGACAGATGGTAACTAGATTTATCATGGTGATCATTTTGTAATGTATAGAGATATCAGATCACTGTTTTGCACCAGGAAATAGCAGTGTTTTAGGTCAATTATCCTTCAAAAACAAAAAAAAAACACCAAATAAACTCACAGAAAAAGAGATCAGATTTGTGGTTACCAGAGGTTGGGGCGGGGGTGGGTTTGAGGGAGGGGGAATTATATGAGAGTGGCCAAAAGGTAAACCTGTACTTCTGAAGTGGAAAGTGAGTATCAGACATACTTGTCCCTTGTGTCTATTCTTTTACTTTGCATTAGAGGTGCTATGTATTCTCATGCAGAATGTGAGATCCCTGTAGGTTATCATCCCGTATCCTCAGAAACTGGCGCAGTGTCTTTGCCGTGAATTCTTGGAAAATGCTTATTTAAATGAATTGAATTAAGTAAATGGATTTTTATCTTCCCATAGTGATACAACAGTGGCAAAGAGATGATTCCTTTTTGTAAGCACCCTTCATAGACAAAGTGTTTATATGCTTATGAGGCTGAATAAGTCAGATTCCTTTTCCCATGTTGGTTGAATACTGGCAATGCCACTAGGTTTCATGTATTTAACTTGCCCTGATAAGGAGATGTTGCCTAGAGATAATTCAGATGAAAAGATAAATTGCAGCATACAAAGTAAATTGTGATTACACAGAAATGTGAGATTGTATCCAACTTGATTTTGACATGTGGGCAAGAATCACGTGTTCCTACATAATCCGTTTTAGTTTAAGTGTTTAAGTGGACTTAAATATGACCCAGAGTGGAAACGAGCTGGTAAAACATTTTAAACAGTAAGGCACTATATGAAACACCATGATACTCAACGATCTTTTCTACTTTGTCCAAATCCCATATACCCTTCAAGTCTCAGCTCTCATCCTGCCTGCTTCCTGAAATCTATCCTTACTTCTTGATTGTAATTAATATGTCCTTTCCCAATTAATATGTCCTTTCTCTGAATGCCCAGAGCATCTTATCTTACTTTTCCTAAGGTATGTAGCACCATACCTTGTTAAAACTTATTTTTTATGGGTTTCTTCTTCCTACCTATCACCATATATTATGCCCCATGATAGTAGAATCTTTTTATCTTTATCTTTGTTTCTTCACATTGTGTCTGACACTGGACCTTATTGATACTGGGTTTTTAATACCTGATTGTTGAAAACAAATGATACAACCATGACAAAGCAATGGGTAATAAACAACTCCTTTCTAAGTTATGAGAGACAGATTTTTTCTTCATGAACGTGCAGCCATGCAGGTCTAGAGATAGAAATGAATGTAGGTTTATTTTTGTTGTGTTTGTTTTTATCTCAGTCAAAACGTCTAATCTACCACGCTGATGCCTTATGCACAGATGGAACCTTATCATGCATACAAGTCTCTGAAGGAAATAATTTTTGTTTAAACTTTGCCTTAGAAACTTCAAGGGAATTCAGAACAGGATTTCTTTAATGATCTTGCTGTATTGTATTACTGATTGCCAAGCTGAAAAATGTTTGGCAGAACTTTGGGCTTTGGAGGTTTTGGATGTCTTCCAGTTAATCTGCCTCAGGATTTTGGAACAGAAATAAATGAGTTCCAGTTGAAACCTTTTTTTTTGAATCTAAGCTGCCAGGCCTTTATTTCCCTCCCATGTGAACACTTTGGTACAGAAATACCAATCAAGCAGAAAGAAGATAATCAGTCAGTATTTTCAGAGGTTATTAATGGCCTTGGTTTAGAAGAACAACATGAGAATGAATGGTTTAAAACTTCGTGTTTCTTAATAGTAATGGACTGTTGGCTCTTGGCATTTATTTTCCAGGATGTTTTCCCCAATTTGTGTTTGGGAGAGGAGGACAAGGGTGTTCTTTGCCACTTTGATTCTGCCAGGAGGAAGATTCTGAATGTACCTTTGTTAGACATTACACACTTAGCTTTGTTTTACTTTTCTTGTCTGGGAGCCAAATATTTTTTAAGTCACTCAACATTCTACTGAGGCATGCTAGTCCCTGAATGTGATTACAAAGTGAAGTTTAATGCACATTAAAAAGAGGCATGGCTGGGAGTTTCTATGTGTACCACCCCCAGTGAAATAATTTGGGTGATTATTTCTTTGGTCATCTCCATAAACCTCAGTGCCTGTTCCTGGTGAGTTCTGAAGAAAGCTTTTTTTTTTTTTTTTTTTTCAGTTAGGGAAAAGGTAAAGAAAGCACTGACTCCCATCCACTCTATATACACAACACACACAGACACTCCACATGCTCATACTTAGTAGCACAAGTAGTCTTTGTATGAGTCCTTGGCTATGACACATTGTTCATGTCTAGGGTGGCCAGTTAACCTAGCAAACATTCTGAAGAGTGGGGGCAAAGTGGGGAGGTGCAACAGCTTTTAATTTTAAGAAATCCTTATTACCAAGCCCTCTACTGACTTTTATCTTTGATTATTATGCATTTGTAATAAAAATATAGCCACACCATAAAATGTACATTGTATCACTGAAGGAAAATAACATGAACTTCAAAATTTTCCTCTGAAGTTTCAGATTGAGGGTTTTTTTTTTTTCATTTTGGTTTTTGGGAAGACCAATACTTCTCAGAGTACAGTTGAGAGATGCTAGATTAGAAGAGACTACAATTAAATGAAATTTTGAATTATATATATATTTTTAAGAAAAGTTTTCAGTCCATGTAGGAGATATTGATAGGAAAACACATGTTTTTAATGTTTCAGATGATCTTTCTTCTTCTAAGGTAGTGTTGAGCCTGTCCCCTCATTTGTGAGCTCTCCTTACAGGCTCATAGGAACCAAGCAGCTTGTTCCATCAGCCACATTGCCAACCTGGGCATGGGCTGGTCGAACAGGTAGGCAAGTGACCTGGTGCCTAGAAATGGCCCTGACCTCTCACTCTAACAGGATCTGAGATACTTCACTCAGCTCTGGTTTCCCAGCATTCTTTTTGACAGCTCAGAATAAAATCTCAGATAATGTGAGCAAGAATCTTCAATGGATGCCGAAACCAATGAGTGAAGTTTTCATGGGGACCGTCACCACACCTCCCCCAGACTGCTTCCTCATCGAAAGGGAGGATCATGGCTGTGCAGTAGAGGTATCTGTCTGTCCTCACCTTGACTTCCTGGGTGCACTTGACCCCACTTTTGATGGAAAGCCTGAGCCTTTGTGAAGATCCAGATATGGAGCAATATGCAGTAGCAGTGTCACCTGTGACATATTCTGGCCAACAGTGAATTTATTCAGGCTTCAGATATAACTTCTACTTCCAAGGGAATACAGAAGCTAGAGGAACAACTTAACTAGCACCAGAGGAAATAAAATCCAAAAGGCAGCTCATTCTGTAGATAATTAGTCTACACTTTTCAACAATTAATGCCATGCTACAAAAAGTGAGAGGAGGAGGTGTTTTAAAATTGCACAATGAGCATACCATCTATGATCCTTCAAATGATGCTGATTTGGACAAAACAACTATAAGAAAAGATATTTTTGGAACAGTTTGGGAATTTTGAGTATGGCGTTAGGGAATTACTAATTAGTTTTGTCAGGTGTGATAATGGTATTGTGCTTATATAAGAAAATATCCTTATTTAGATATGCATGCTAAAATATTAGGAAGTGAAATGTCATGTGTGCTAAGTTAAAATGTTTTAACAAAAAGATTAAAGCAATTAGGGCCAAGTGCTAATAACTTATAAATCTGGATGATGGTATGAGTATACATATACATATGTATGTGTTCAATCTCTCAGTCATGTCTGACTCTTTGTGACCCCATGGACTGTAGCCTGCCAGGCTTCTCTGTCCTTGGGATTCTCCAGGCAAGAAGAGTGGGTGGCCATTTCCTCCTCCAAGGGATCATCCCAACCAAGAATCAAACCCCCATCTCCTGCATTGGTAGGTAGATTATTTACTACTGAGCCACCTGGGAAACATATACATATACATCACTTTGCCAACAAAGGTTCGCCTAGTCAAGGCTATGGTCTTTCCTGTGGTCATGTATGGATGTGAGAGCTGGACTGTGAAGAAGGCTGAGCGCTGAAGAATTGATACTTTTGAACTGTGGTGTTGGAGAAGACTCTTGTGAGTCCCTTGGACTGCAAGGAGATCCAACCAGTCCATTCTGAAGGAGATCAGCCCTGGGATTTCTTTGGAAGAAATGATCTAAAGCTGAAGCTCCAGTATTTTGGCCACCTCATGTGAAGTGTTGACTCATTGGAGAAGACTCTGATGCTGGGAGGGATTGGGGGCAGGAGGAGAAGGGGCCGACAGAGGATGAGATGGCTGGATGGCATCACTGACTCGATGGACATGAGTCTGAGTGACCTCCGGGAGTTGGTGATGGACAGGGAAGCCTGGCGTGCTGCGGTTCATGGGGTCGCAAAGGGTCGGACACGACTGAGTGACTGATCTGATCTGATACATATACATGTACATAGGCTTACCAGGTAGTGCTAGTATTCAAGAACTCACCTGCCAGTGCAGGAGATGTAAGAGATGTGAATTCAATCCCTGGATCAGGGGTGTCCCCTGGAGGGGGAAATGGCAACGCACCTACAATCCATAGGGTTGCAAAGGGTCAGACACAACTGAAGTGACTTAGCATGCACACATACATATATATATATATATATATATACATATTCAGTTTTTATACTTTTAGTATTTTTGACGGAGAAGACAATGGCACCCCACTCCAGTACTCGCCTGGAAAATCCCATGGATGGAGGAGCCTGGTAGGCTGCAGTCCATGGGGTCGCTAAGAGTTGGACACGACTGAGCGACTTCACTTTCACTTTTTACTTTCCTGCATTGGATGAGGAAATGGCAACCCACTCCAGTGTTCTTGCCTGGAGAATCCCAGGGACAGGGAGCCTGGTGGGCTGCCATCTACGGGGTTGCACAGAGTCGGGAACGACTGAAGTGACTTAGCAGGAGCAGCAGCAGTATTTTTGAAATTCTTGTAATTAAAAAGCATAAAATTCTTTATAAGAGTGAATCAGTCTTAGGTCAGAAAAACCTTGGCTCTAGTCCTAGTTCTCCCATGTACTTTTTGAAGAGCAGGGTTAAACCGCTATGACCTGTGCTCAGTGTCTTCATCAGCAAAATGGTGATAGCAACAGTATCAGCTTTGTTGGATTGTTGTGGGGATAAAATGAACCAACTCCAATAAAGTGCTTATAACAGTGACTGGCATGTAGTGAGCTCTCAACAAACGTTAGCTGTAATTCCTTCATGTAGGAGGAGTCAGTTGGAATTATATTTGAATCCTGGCTCTGTCTTTTATTAGCTATGCTGCCTTGAGCTGTTTGCTTAACCTCACTGAAACTCAGTTTTCATTTTTTAAAATAGAGGTCCTAATACTGCTAGGATTGTGGTAGGATTAATCACAGAATACATACAAAGTTGCTAACACATCGTTACCACTTAATAGATAGTTGTTTGACTATTTCAGAGGCCTCCATTTTCTTACCGAATGCATGGCTCATACTGGAATGCTCTGACACTTAGCTATACAGGCAGAAAGCTGACAGCTTAGCAAGGGGCATTTGGGAATGATCTTTTGGTCTCCAGTGTTCTTGCCTGGAGAATCCCAGGGACGGGGGAGCCTGGTAGGCTACTGTCTATGGGGTCTCACAGAGTTGGACACGACTGAAGTGACTTAGCATAGCATAGCATACCTTGAGACAAACTTTGTGTCAGACTGGCGCTGCCCACCGTGTATGCATGGGGGCCTTGCACCAGGTAAGGACCTCAGCTTGCATGGGACAGAGTGGGATAGAGTTCACAGGGCAGGTGCAGGAGAAGATCTGGACTTTTACATGGACATAAAATGTGAGTAAGATCCAAAAGGAAGAAAAGACATTAGTGAACTGGGAAGTCTGGCTCATGTTTATTTCCACCTCAACCTGTCTGAGGAGTTTGAAATCACCTGTGAAGGTGAAAGTACTTTCATCATAGCCTTCATCTAAAATAGGCATTTGCAGCCAGCGGACTGATTTCTCTAGATGTTCTGTGATGCTCTGGCCAGCTCTACTGTTTCTCAGTGTGGGACTTAAAAAGCTGAGAGGATTTGGGAACTACTAGGAGATGGCACTCCACTCCAGTACTCTTGCCTGGAAAATCCCATGGACGGAGGGGCCTGGTGGGCTGCAGTCCATGGGGGTCACTAGGAGTCGGACACGACTGAGCAACTTCACTTTCACTTTTCACTTTCATGCCTTGGAGAAGGAAATGGCAACCCACGCCAGTGTTCTTGCCTGGAGAATCCCAGGGACGGGGGAGCCTGGTGGGCTGCTGTCTATGGGGTCACATAGAGCCAGACATGACTGAAGCGACTTAGCAGCAGCAGCAGCAGCCCTTACAAGGTAACCATCATCACAGAGGATAGCATTTCTAATACTCAGTTCTTATGGTTGAATAGTCTTTTGATGATCTTATTAGAGTAACATATTTATACTTTTCTGAGTTCCCTTTTTTTCCTTTCTTCTAGGTGGCTGTATTTTCTTCCCCTTTTAGATACCACAGGACTTATGACCTACCTCCTCCTCCATTATTAAATTCTGCTGATAGGAAAACATGTGTTCCTAGGAATTTATTTGCTGTTGTTCATTTGCTAAGTTGTGTCCGACTCTTTGCAACCCCATGGACTGCAGCATGTCAGGATCCTCTGTCCTCCACTACTCTCAGAGTTTGCTCAAATTCATGTTTATTAAGTTGGTGATGCTGTTCAACCATCTCATCCTCTGCTCCCCCTCTCATCTTTTTGTCTTCAATCTTTCCCAGTGTCTGGGTCTTTTCCAATGAGTTGGCTCTTCACATCTGGTGGCCAAAATACTAGAGCTTCTGCTTCAGCATCAGTCCTTCCAGTGAATAGTCCTGGTTGATTTCATTTAGGATTGACTGGTTTGATCTTTTTGCATGAATTTATATAAGATGTGAAAGCCTGGAAACAGATCAAAGCATATGCCCAAGCAATGGGAAGTAAATAGTTAAAGGCAAACTAACTTAAAAAACCTAATCTATTAAGTTTTTATAACTTCTGAGATAGAAGTGTGAATCCAGGTTCATCAACATCTTTTGTTTTCATTTCTTTGGACACATGTCAGAACATCTTCTAGGTAAGACCATGCAGCGGAGTTCTGGCCAGTTGGAGTGATATGTTCTGTTCTAGGAATGGCCCATAAAAGTTGCTGTGGGTGATCATATCTCTTTCTCTGCCTTTCTTTCTCATCAGCTGGCTTGAAAGAAAGAACTTTAAAGGTCAATATGAGGGTGGAACCACAAGTTGAAGGTACCTGGGTTCATAAATGACTCTGTGAAGTGGAATACCCCCACCCCCAGCTCCTGTTAATCCGCAGTGAGCTGTGATATGAGCAAGAAATATAATTTTACTATGTTAAGCTGCTGTCATTTGGGAGTTGTTACAGAAGTTAGGCTACCTTGAATAATATAGCCCTTTTGACAGCTAAGCCCTTCTTTGGCTGCTAAGTAGGGCAGGGACATTATTTATTTCCTAAATCACATAATTCTTTCTTTCTTTTTTTTTTGTACTATCAGCAACTTTTAAAGTAAGAAAACAGAAGCTACATAAAGATACAAGTTTTTTTGACAGTCCCTTCCTCTGTAAACAGTATGATCAGGGTGTTCCTTAAACCTCATTTATTCAACACACTGACTCTGTGAAGATCTTGAGAGATAAAGAAAGAGATTCAAAGAGGTTAAGTAACATGGACAGGATCACACAGCTACTGTTTGCTTTGGATTCAGGATTAAAACTTGCATTTTTTTTTTCCTACTACAATGTTTATGTTATTTTCACTATAATGTGCTCCTTTTAAGAAAAGAGCAATCAAGACAGAGAGTGTACACAGAAGGAGTGTATAAGACTTTCTGGAGAGGTAGCAAAACCTTGAAGAAATATAACTGGGTACCAGGCTATGGGCTTTACCGATGGCTCAGTGGTATAGAATCTACCTGCAATTCAGGAGTGGCAGGAGCCACAGGTTCCATCCCTACTTCAGGAAGATCTCCTGGAAGAGGGCATGGCAACCCACTCCAGTATTCTTGCCTGGAGAATCCTATGGATAGAGAACCCTGGCAGGCTACACTCCATGCTATGCTATGCTAAGTCACTTCAGTCGTGTCCGACTCTGTGCGACCCCCATAAACGGCAGCCCACCAGGCTCCCTGTCCCTGGGATTCTCCAGGCAAGAATACTGGAGTGGGTTGCCATTTCCTTCTCCAATGCATGAAAGTGAAAAGTGAAAGTGAAGTCGCTTAGTCATGTCCGACTCCTAGCGACCCCATGGACTGCAGCCTACCAGGCTCCTTCGTCCATGGGATTTTCCAGGCAGGAGTACTGGAGTGGGGTGCCATTGCCTTCTCCGCTACAGTCCATAGGGTCGCAGAGAGTTAGGCATGACTGAAGCAACTTAGCACACACACACGCCAGGTTATACTTCAAAAAACTCTATGACAAATTATAAAACAGATGAAAGAAAAGGAGAGGATAATCATGAATCCAGACCACAAGATTGGGTTCCTAGGATCCAAGGCTAAAAATTGAGTCCAGAAGTTTTTAATGTTTCTGTTTTCAGTTACTAGGTTTCACTTAAGTTATTTAATAAAAAATTGTTCTTTACCCAGAGTGTCTGAGGTTATTATTCTCAAATTCTTTTTTATTTCAAGTTAATGGAGCTAAACCCTAAAGGTATGCATATTACTCAGGGTTTCCCAGAGAGACAGAACCAACAGGAGATTGTCTATCGAGAGATATTTGTTTTAAGGAAGTGGTTCATGTGATTGTGTGGCTAGCAAGTCTGAAATCTTCAGGGTAGACTGGCAGACTGGAGACCCAGTGACGAGTTGATATTGCTGGTTGAGTATAATGGCAGTCTGGAGGCAGAATTCCCTTTCCCTGTAGGACCTTGGTCTTTTTCTCTTAAAACCTTTAACTGATTAAAAGAGGTCCATCCACATTATGGAAAGTAATCTGCTTTATTCAAAGTATTCTAGTTCAAATGTTAATCTCATCTTAAAGAAAACTTCATAGCAACACCCAGACTGATGTTTGACCAAATGTCTGGGTACTGTAACCTAAATAAGGCGACACACAAAATTAACCATCATAGGGTATTAGTTACAAACGAAATACCCAAATCTATTTAGAGCCTAATTAACCTGTTTGGTTATTGGATTGGTAATACTCTTTCTGAATGGGATGACCCTATTTTTCCCTGTCTGGTAGAAAGATAAAGAGTGGTAGCATCTTTGACACACACAAATAGGAGCTTGATTAAGCACTGAAGCAAACTCTAAAACTTTTATTTATGTATTTTTATCAGAGTATAATTGCATTACAATGTTGTGTTCGTTGCTGCTGTGCAATGACGTGAATCAGCTATATGTATACATATATCCTGCCCATTTTGAACCTCCCTCGCTATCCCCACCCCTCATCCTACCTCTCTAGGTCATCACAGAGCACTGAGCTGAGCTTCCCGTGCTTTATAGCAGGTTCCCACTAGCTATCTGTTTTACACACGGTAATGTATATATGTCAATTCTGATCTCACAGTTGTTTGTTTCATCCTTGCCTCCCCGCACCCCCTGCAACCCCCCTGGCATGTCCACATGTTTGTTCCCTATGTCTGTGTCTCTATTCCTGCCCTGGAAATAGGTTCCTCTGTACCATTTTCCTAGATTCCACATATATGTGTCAATATATGATATTTATTTTTTTCTTTCTGACTTACTTCACTCTGCATGACAGACTCTAGGTCCATCCACATCTCTATAAATGACCCAGTTTCTTTCCTTTTTATGGCTGAGCACCCTAAACATTAAAGTCAAAGACATTTTAAGCATCATCCAAGAGATGAGCAAAAAAATAGGCAAGGCTGTGAGTCTTGCCTATTCCACCTACACTGAACATCTCTTCACCAGTAGCCGCTCTGCCTCCCTTCCTGTCCCCAAGCAGTTCTCAATACCCACTGAACTCAAAGCTGCAGCCGCTTGCTTCATGCTTAGTTTTTCTTTGTGGTTTTTGACCTCTCATCTTCATGTGGTTCAGTTGCAATGTATTTCTCCTTTAATACTCCAGATGAGTCCTATTGTGTCATGTCCCATTCTGGTATTCCTTCATCTGTGGGGCTTTTCTGCCTCTTTTCACTCCTCTAGCAGTCATATCCCTTGTGGAACTTCCATCCTTATACAACCAATAATAATTTCGCCCATGGGAAATTGCCGCATGTTGGCATAGTTTTCCTTTTGCATTGCTGGGAATATGAAAAAATGCACTACACACATCTTTTAGTGAAGTTGTAACAAAAAGTTTAGTTAATAGAAAATACCATGTAACACATAAATTCCCTGGTGACATAATGGTAAATAATCCATCTGCAATGCAGGAGACCTGGGTTCGATCTCTGGGTAAGGAAGATCCCTTGGAGGAGGAAATGGCAACTCACTCCAGTATTCTTGCTTGGGAAATCCCATGGACAGAGGAGCCTGTGGGCTATAGTCCTTGGGGTCACAAGAGTCAGACACGACTTAGCTACTAAACCACCACCACCACCACCACCACCACCACCGTGTATGCATAAATTTATCATGAATTGAAGGTATTAAGTATTGCAAGTCAGCCATATCTGAGAAAAACAAAAGAAAAACAAGCAAAAAACCTTCACCCTCATATTTTTTTGTGTCATTTTGTTATTCAGGAGTCAGACTTCACAAGTGTCACAGGTCTTGTCTGAAAGTGCTGATCTCCGACCCCTTTGGCACCTCCGTATCACAGTGTCTGCTCCACCTCCTCCTCCATCTTTCACATGCATCAAACACTAGAATGTATACAGCAGGCCCTTCTCAGGGACTCTGCCTTTGTTTTCATTTTTGTATTTTTAATATGCCTCCAACCAGCTACCTAAGGCTTGTACTAAAATGTTCTGCAGTTGCCTACTGATAATCTTTTCTGTGTGATGTCATTGTTGGTTACTCATCTGGAGTTTTCCAAATGTAAGGCAGTCTGTCTTTGCCAATTCTAGAAAGCAAGGAAGGGACTTACTTTATTTTTGCTGGTGATCAAACCATCCTTTTCTTTGTTTTATTCTCTAGGCAGTGAATTACTTCCTATTTCCATCTGTAAAATGATTAACTGTTTTATTCTAAAATCCAATAAACATTATTTCCACAATGAGTTGTAGATTTGTTAAAATTGAATATCTTTACAAAACAGGATTAGCGATTCTCTATTTGGTGCATTCTCTATTTAGAGGCTCAATTGCTGTTTGTTTTGAATGATTTTCTGTCAAATTAATAACTGCGCAGCACCTATGCAAAGTATGTTAAAATGTTTTCCTTCAGATTATTAAAGCACTCAAATTTGATTGAGAGGCAGGATTTATGTAAAGGAGAAAATAACCGTCAGAGAAAAAGTATTCCTAATCATTGGTTTTTTGTTTTGCCTTGTAGCGGAAAGATGCCTAAAGAGGCATTCGAGGAAAATGAATTCCATTCACCTGGTTCACCGTTAGATTCTCTTTAAATAAGTGTTTGGATGAAAAGTATGTTTCTGGAAACATTTGATTAGCTGAATGATAACCAAAATGATCACAGGCTTAGTCATTGTTGGCTTCACAGGACAAGACAAGTTTAGGAGGCCAAAGTGAAAGTGAAAGTCACTCAGTCATGTCTAACTCTTTGCAACCCCATGGACTATACAATTCATGGAATTCTTCCATCCAGAATATTGGAGTGGGTAGCCTTTCCCTTCTCCAGGGAATCTTCCCAACCCAGGGATTGAACCCAGGTCTCCCACACTGCAGGTGGATTCTTTACCAGCTGAGCTATCAGAGAAGCCCCAGGAGGCCAAAGTCAGTGCAAAAAAGAGGATGGGGGGTGGGCGGTCCTTTCTAGTTATATCTGTAAAGATGTCAAGAGTAAGCTTTGGGAAGAGGAGATATAATTGTAACAGGGGCAGGGGGCGCCGGCTGTTAGCGAGGTGCTGTTAGCAAACAGCTGTTGTAAGTCCTGCTCCACTGCAGTTGGCTTTGCAGTGCCCTCTTCCACTCCCCTTCTTCTATATTAAAGAAGCTTGAATTCTGACTGGGAGAAGATGGTTCTTGAGACACTAGTCTGCCATCTTCTCAGTCCACTGGCTTTCTGAATAACACTGTTATTCCTTGCACCAACAATTCCTCTTCCACTTTATTTGCCTATCATGTGATGCGCAGAATGAGCTTGGACTTAGTATCATTATCCTTATTTTTCAAAAAGAGCAATTAGTACTTGAAGACATTCAAACATTTGCCCAGAATTTCATAATAGGTGAGTAAGAATGGAGGCCAGCCCCAGCTCTTCTTTTTTCCAGGGCAGTGTGTTTTCCTGTTCTGGACTCAATGGAGAGTAACTCCACTCTCTCAATTCTCTCGAGCACATTATTACCCATGGACCAGTGGTTTTCAGCAATAATTAAGGTATCTTTCTTTGGAAGGAATGATGCTAAAGCTAAAACTCCAGTATTTTGGCCACCTCATGTGAAGAGTTAACTCATTGGAGAAGACTCTGATGCTGGGAGGGATTGGGGGCAGGAGGAGAAGGGGATGGCGGAGGATGAGATGGCTGGATGGCATCACTGACTCGATGGATGTGAGTCTGAGTGACCTCCGGGAGTTGGTGATGGACAGGGAGGCCTGGTGTGCTGCGATTCATTGGATCGCAAAGAGTCGGACACGACTGAGCGACTGATCTGATCTGATCTCTGCAGAGCGGCTGGGATAGTGGGAGCAATGAAAATCCCCTCATACAAGAAAGCTGCTGCTGCTGCTAAGTCGCTTCAGTTGTGTCCGACTCTGTGCGACTCCATAGATGGCAGCCCACCAGGCTCCCCCGTCCCTGGGATTCTCCAGGCAAGAACACTGGAGTGGGTTGCCACTTCCTTCTCCAATGCATAAAAGTGAAAAGTGAAAGTGAAGTCGCTCAGTCGTGTCTGACTCTTAGCGACCCCATGGACTGCGGCCCACCAGGGTCCTCCGTCCATGGGATTTTCCAGGCAAGAGTACTGGGGTGGGGTGCCATTGCCTTCCCCAATACAAGGAAGAGAAAAGCCAATAGCAGAGCAGGAAAAGCAAAGAGGGAGAAGAAATGATTAGAAATGTTTATTTTGGTCAACAGCTACCCTTTGTCTCATTCATGGTCAAAAAATTCTTAAAAACATTATGTAACACTAAAATGAAATTGAGCATAATTTATTTTGAATTATTGTCAAAATCTTATTTTTAAATCTAATTATTACTGGGAATCTTTCAGAAAATCTGGCCCTGCTGAGTCTGGGTAGATGGGTTTGACTATATCCAGGGTACCAAGGACAGTTATTTCAGATGCTATCTGTTTTTATGGACTGTCATGCCCTGCCCTGCCCCACTGTTTCCAATTTATTACTTCAACTGAAAAGAGAAAACATTTCTGTGAAGGGAGAAGCAGGAAATTCCAATGGATAAGCAACAGTTGGAGTGCTAACCTGTCACTTGGATGGAAAAAATGCTGCTGTTGACACATCTTTTCGTTGTTCTTGACACAAATTAGGTAACTCCCTGATGTACTGTCTCTTCACAGAACTGGTGGGGGTGTGATAAATGTCTATGCAGTGTGTAAAGATATTCATAAAAAAGAATTATGATTTGAAAAATGTCCTTTTCTCACAATAGAAAGAATAACTCATGTTCTACATAATTTGCACCTCTATACTTTGTTGTTGTAAATCCTGGTTTGCTCAATAAGCTGAAGTTCATTTCTTCACTATGAATCTTGAATCCAACATTGATGAATCAAAAGGATCAAAGAGGAGCAAAGCTTCTATACTTTATATATAATAGTTATACAGGTCCACTTCAGTGAGTCTGTTTTAAAACAACCACTTCAGTTAAATGATTTGTTTTTGCCTCTCAAAAATAATTTTGCAACTCTGATACTTTAGTAAGGTAAGACTCAAAAGGACTTTTTATTCCTGTGTCTCCTGAAAGATAGCCCAGATATATGGAAAAATATCCTTATTTTGATAATTAAAAAATATATATATGATATTCATTCAAAAATATTTAATATCTGATTT
This sequence comes from Tragelaphus eurycerus, assembly GCA_935064755.1. Lineage (NCBI taxonomy): Eukaryota > Metazoa > Chordata > Mammalia > Artiodactyla > Bovidae > Tragelaphus > Tragelaphus eurycerus. The sequence continues at coordinate 4,943,223 of CAKXYN010000064.1, forward strand.
TGATAATTGATTATGTTGATATAAGATGCCAACATTAGGAGAAGACAGGTGAAGGGGATGAAAAGTTAAAAGGAAAAAAATGTATTAAACTCCCACAGTGCAGTTGGTACATGGTGGTGAATAAGCAGGCAGAATCCATCATTTTCTCCTCTCTTCACTTGGTTATGAAGTTATCATTTAATCATACCAAAGTTTTTATTGCAAGTGAAGCCTTTGTATGTCTTATTCTCTTCTACAAAACCTCAGTTTTCCCACTTATTGAGCAGTTATACTCAATTAAGCATTTATTCCTAAACATTTTCCATATTTCATTGCTTTATTCTTATAACACATTTATTTGTTGTTGTTCAGTCATTAAGTCATGTCTAACTCTTTGTGACCACTTGGACTGAAGCATGCCAGGTTTCCCTGTCTATTACCAACTCCTAGAGCTTACTCAAACTCATGTTCATCAAGTCGGTGATGCCATCCAGCTATCTCATCCTCTGTCATCCCCTTCTCGTCCCACCTTCAGTCTTTGCCAGCATCAGGGTCTTTTCCAATGAGTCAGTTCTTTGCATCAGGTGGCCAAAGTATTGGAGCTTCAGCTTCAGCATCAGTCCTTCCAATGAATATTCAGCACTGATTTCCTTTAGGATTGACTGGTTGCATCTCCTTGTAGTCCAAGCGACTCTCAAGAGTCTTCTCCAACACCACAGTTCAAAAGCATCAATTCTTCCACGCTCAGCCTTCTTTACCATCCAACTCTCACATTCATACATGACTACTGCAACAACCATAGCTTTGGCTATAGCACACCTATAGAGTAAGTATTATATCACCCATGATTTGCATATGAGGAAACTGGGGTGAGAAGAAGCTAAATGAGTTTCCCCATAAGACTTAGTGGCCAAACTGGGACTTTACTTGAGTTTGTCTGAGCCCATAGGGTGTTGTCATCTCATCTCACAGTCCTCCACTGATAAGAATCATCTCTGTTCTAGGTCCTTTCAGACCTCAGTCTGTTTCTGCAGAGCCCCATTCTGGTACCATTTGTTACATACGTACACTCCTCCCTCTTCACTATGGTCCACCTAGCAGAGCCACAGACTGGATTATAGTTCCTGAATCATGGTTTGGCTAATGTAGAAGGGCTTATGAGAATGGGTACAGATCTAACTTTAAGGGTTAGAAAATGCCAATGCATTCTGATGGAAATCATATAAATAACAAAGCCTGTTCATGTCAGTGAAGAGTCTACTTTTTTGAAAGTACTTCTACTTTTTTTGAAACTTCCACCATCCCTTGATGACTTCTGGTCTTCTCTAGCCAGGCTTATGTTTCCAATCACTCTTTGAAGTCAGAAAATAAACAAATCCTTGAATTATATTCCTCATCAGTTACAAACTTAACTGCTTACCTCATGCAAAAACTAGACCTGGGCTGCCTAGGTTGTCTGGCCTGCAGAATACATTGGTTCTTTTCGTCTCAACAAGATAGACATTTGAGGGTATCAAGGGGACAAAAAGAAGACAAGGTTCTATTTTATTCCTATGGAACACAAAGTTCTGCAATTACTCACAGCCTCTCAATCTCTGCATGAAGGTGGATATTCTCAAGGCTCCTGGGCCCCAGAGTGGTTGTCGCTCCCTTAGTAATTGGGGCAGATAATGGCCAGAGAGAGGTGCCTGTGGTTGTATAGCCCAGTCTCTGTTCATAGGAGTGTGGGCAGATTTCTCTCTGGATTCAGTCAGGCAAGGCTGTGGTTCTTCCAGGAAGCAGATTGCTACTGTCAAAGACATTGTGAATATTTTCTTCTGTTGCTTGGCTGTTAAGGAGCTTAGTTCCAAATTTAAGTCTCTACCATGTTGTCCTCAACTTAGCTCTGACTTCATCTTACTTTCCCATTCTTATTTTTGATTAATCTTGATTTTTAAATTAAAAATGCTTTTACACTTTACATAATTAATCTTGACTTTTTAATTAAAAATGGTTTTATACTTTACATATCTCTGAAAATAACCTCAAATCCCTTTGGGAATGTGGCTGGATGTAAATAATCAATGTTATTAATAAATAATACTTGAACAGCTTCATCCTTATCTCTTGAATGAAGCAATCTATTGTCTTTACTTCTCTCCGAATAACTGTACTGTAAAAATTCAATGAAAACTTTTTTTTTCTTTTTTTGGGGCAGAACTGGGACCAACCATGGTAAAATCTAACTTCAGTGATCCTTATAAAAATTTTGCAGTTTATATTTATATCTCAGAAATAGAACATATAGCTATATTGGACATTTTTATAGTTCTTGAAATCAAATGTTTCATTCTAAAGAACTTAATAAATTATAACTGCCACCAACGAATGAGGTGGTTGAATCATTGCATCTTTGCCAGAACTGAGATTTATAACTTTCCTGTTTTCTACATTAATAATATATCCCAGTCATTTCTCAGGTTGGTTTCTCATATTAGGGACCATGAATTTCTGGGAGACTTTATAGTTTCCGAAAAAGTTCTTGGTTTCAGAAAATGATTTTGCTAGAAAAGAGCAATCAGGTCAGTCTTCTGAAATCAGGCTTCAGCTCTGGAATTTAAATGTAGAGATCCTGGTTAAGAAATAAGAACAACACTTAAAGAGATGAAAATGCATGCTAAGAGGAAAGCTAGGGAAAGCTAATCCTTTCCAGTTAGTAGAAAAGAAGGCTGAGGGATAAAATATGATAAAGTTTTATGTAAGGCATTTCATACTAGTTTATTGGATAAATTAATGAGTTTATCAGTCAACTAATTTATGTGTCTAAAGATCATACTTTTAACAGTATTTATTCATTTTAGGTAAAAATTGGTAAAACCAAATGAAACTTGTTTTATACAGACTGCACTAACATCTTTTGTCTGGCTGCTTTGTTTTCAATGGGAAAGTCACAGTACAATAACATAAGACCATATCATTTCAAACCTTTATGTTTTTTTGTTTGCTTGTTTTGCTTTTATTTATTTACTTAATTTTAATTGGAGGCTAATTACTTCACAATATTGTGATTTTTTTTGCCACACATTCACATGAATCAGCCATGGGTGTACATGTGTTCCCCATTCTGAACCTCCCTCCCATGTCCCTCCCCATCCCATCCCTCAGGATTGTCCCAGTGCACCAGCCCTGAGCACCCTGTCTCATACATCGAACCTGGACTGGTGATCTATTTCACATATGATAATATACATGTTTCAATGCTATTCTCTCAAATCAAATCATACCCTTGCCTTCTCCCACAGAGTCCAAAAGTTTGTTCTTTACATCTGTGTCTCCTTCACTGTCTTGCATATAGGGTCATGTTACCATCTTTTTACATTCCATATATATGTGTTAATATACTGTAGTGATGTTTTTCTTTCTGACTTACTTCACTCTGTATAATAGGCTCCAGTTTCACCCACTTCATTAGAACTGAATCAAATGCATTCTTTGTAATAGCTGAGTAATATTCCATTGTGTATATGCACCACAGCTTTCTAAGCCATTCATCTGCTGATGGACATCTAGGTTGTCTCTATGTCCTGGTTATTGCAGACAGTGCTGCGGTGAACATTGGGGTACACATGTCTCTTTCAATTCTGGTTTCCTCAGTGTGTATGACCAGCAGTGCGATTGCTGGGTCATATGGCAGTTTTATTTCCAGTTTTTTAAGCAATCTCCACACAGTTCTCCATAGTGGTTGTACTAGTTTGCATTCCCACCAACAGTGTCAGAGCGTTCCTTTTACTCCACATCCTCTCCAGCATTTATTGTTTGTAGACTTTTTGATAGCAGCCATTCTGACCCGCATGAGATGGTACCTCATTGCAGTTTTAATTTGCATTTCTCTGATAATGTCCCACTTCATGGGAAATAGATGGGGAAAGAGTGGAAACAGTGTCAGACTTTATTTTGGGGGCTCCAAAATCACTGCAGATGGTGATTGCAGCCATGAAATTAAAAGACACTTACTCCTTGGAAGGAAAGTTATGACCAACCTAGATAGCATATTCAAAAGCAGAGACATTACTTTGCCAACAAAGGTCTGTCTAGTCAAGGCTATGGTTTTCCCAGTGGTCATGTATGGATATGAGAGTTGGACTGTGAAGAAAACTGAGTGCCGAAGAATTGATGCTTTTGAACTGTGGTGTTGGAGAAGACTCTTGAGAGTTCCCTTGGACTGCAAGGAAATCCAGCCAGTCCATCCTAAAGGAGACCAGTCCTGGGTGTTCATTGGAAGGACTGATGCTGAGGCTGAACTCCAATACTTTGGCCACCACATGCTAAGAGTTGCCTCATTGGAAAAGACCCTGATGCTGGGAAAAATTGAAGGCAGGAGGAGAAGGGGACGACAGAGGATGAGATGGCTGGATGGGATCACTGACTTGATGGACATGAGTTTGGGTGAACTCCAGGAGTTAGTGATGTACAAGGGAGGCCTGGTGTGCTGTGATTCATGGGGTCGCAAAGAGTCGGACATGAATGAGTGACTGAACTGATAATGAGTGATGTTGAGCATCTTTTCATGTGTTTGCTAGCCATCTGTATATATTCTTTGGAGGAATATCTCTTTAGTTCTTTGGCCCATTTTTTGATTGGGTCACTTATTTTTCTGGAATTGAGCTTCAGGAGTTGCTTGTATATTTTTTGAGGTTAATTCTTTGTCAGTTGCTTTGTTTGTTATTATTTTCTCCCATTCTGAAGGCTGTCTTTTCGTTTTGCTTATAATTTCCTTCATTGTGCGAAAGCTTTTAAGTTTAATTCAGTCCCATTTGTTTATTTTTGCTTTTATTTACATTACTCTGGGAGGTGGGTCATAGAGGACCCTGCTATGATTTACGTCAGAGAGTGTTTTGCCTATGTTTTCCTCTAGGAGTTTTATAGGTTCTGGTCTTACATTTAGATCTTTAATCCATTTTGAGTTTACTTTTGTGTATGGTGTTAGAAAATGTTCTAGTTTCATTCTTTTACAAGTGGTTGACCAGTTTTCCCAGCACCACTTGTTAAGGAGATTGTCTTTTCTCCATTGTATATTCTTGCCGCCTTTGTCAAAGATAAGGTGTCCATAGGTGCATGGATTTATCTCTGGGCTTTCTATTTTGTTCTATTGATCTATATTTCTGTCTTTGTGCCAGTACCATACTGTCTTGATGACTATGGCTTGTAGTAGAGCCTGAAGTGAGGCAGGTTGATTCCTCCAGTTCCATTCTTCTTTCTCAAGATTGCTTTGACTATTTGAGGTTTTTTTTATTTCCATACAAGTTGTGAAATTATTTGGTCTCAGTTCAACTCAGTTCAGTTGCTCAGTCGTGTCCGACTCTTTGTGATTCCATGAACTGCAGCACTCCAGGCCTCCCTGTCCATCACCAACTCCTGGAGTTCACCCAAACTCATGTGCATCAAGTTGGTGATACCATCCACCCATCTCATCCTCTGTCGTCCCCTTTTCCTCCTACCTCCAATCCCTCCCAGCATCAGGGTCTTTTCCAATGAGGCAACTCTTCACATGAGGTGGCCAAAGTATTGGAGTTTCAGCCTCAGCATCAGTCCTTCCAATGAACACCCAGGACTGGTCTCCTTTAGGATGGACTAGTTGAATCTCCTTGCAGTCCAAGGGACTCTCAAGAGTCTTCTCCAACACCACAGTTCAAAAGCATCGATTCTTCGGCGCTCAGCTTTCTTCACAGTCCAACTCTCACATCCATACATGACCACTGGAAAAACCATAGCCTTGACTAGACGGACCTTTGTTGACAAAGTAGTATCTTTGCTTTTTAATATTCTATCTCTGTTGGTCATAACTTTCCTTCCAAGGAGTAAGTGTCTTTTAATTTCATGGCTGCAATCACCATCTGAAGTGACTTTGCAGCCCAAAAAGATAAAGTCTGACACTGTTTCCACTGTTTCCCTATCTATTTCCCATGAAGTGATGGGACCAGATACCATGACCTTCATTTTCTGAATGTTAAGCTTTAAGTCAACTTTTTCACTCTCCTCTTTCACTTTCAGGCTTTTTAGTTCCTCTTCACTTTCTACCATAAAAGTGGTGTTATCTGCATATCTGAGGTTATTGAGATTTCTCCTGGCAATCTTGATTCCAGCTTGTGCTTCTTCCAGCCCAGCGTTTCTCATGATGTACTCTGCATAGAAGTTAAATAAGCAGAATGACAATATACAGCCTTGACCTACTCCTTTTCCTATTTGGAACCAGTCCGTTGTTCCATGTCCAGTTCTAACTGTTGCTTCCTGACCTACATACAGGTTTCTCAAGAGGCACGTCAGGTGGTCTGGTATTCCCATCTCTTTCAGAATTTCCCACAGTTTATTGTGATCCACACAGTGTAGAGTGAAGTTATTTATTTGATTTTTCTCCTGTTTCTTGAGGTAGGCTTGTAATGCTATGAACCTTCCCCTTAGCACTGCTTTTACTGAATCTGATAGGTTTTGGGTTGTTGTGTTTTCATTTTCATTCGTTTCTATGCATATTTTGACTTCTTTTTTGATTTCTTCTGTGATTTATTGGTTATTCGCAAGTGTGTTGTTTAGCCTCCATATGTTTTGTGTATTTAATAGTTTTTTTCCTATAGTTGAAATCTAATCTTATTGCATTGTAATCAGAAAAGATGCTTGAAATTATTTCAATTTTTTTGAATTTACCAAGACTAGATTTATGGCCCAGGATGTGATCTCTCTTGGAAAAGGTTCTGTGTTCACTTGAGAAAAAGGTGAAATTCATTGTTTTGGGGTGAGATGTCCTATAGATATCAATTAGATCTAA